>JAMJFZ010002952.1:4910000-5510000 GCA_026225945.1 Cricetomys ansorgei
ACCTGAAGTCCGACCATGTCACTGAAGGGACAAATGTCAGTTTTGAGGAGATGACATGCTAAGGAAGAACTGTCACTGAAACTGTCACTATGACAGACACCTGAAATAACCGAACTGCGGAGAGGAAAGGTTTGTTTGTAGGCTCCAGTACATGATCCACTGATCCCATTGTTCAAGCCCGGCGTGAGCCATCAAGGTAAGGGTGTGAGGCAGAGAAAACCTCCCTGGCCCCACAGTCCCTTTTCAAGACACACCTCCAGTAACCTCAGGAGTTCCTACTACGCCGTACCTCCCAAGGGCTCCGCCACCTCCCAGGAGCACCAATGAAGAGCATATTGACCTTCGAGGGATGTTTAACATCTAGCTATAGCAGAGTCCATGGGCTGTTCCCCAAAACTCCCTCAACTCACTAACCACTTCCTGCTTTCCAAGTAGCTGCCTAGGCTGAGTGTGCTGAAGAGGCCCTGCTACAGCATATTCTTCCCCTGGTGCCCCCAGGAGATGGAATCTCTGCTAGGTAAGGGCTTCCTCCTAGGCTCTCTTGAAGGGTTTCTGATAGACTCATATTCTATTCTAAGATACTGAAACATTAGTAGGTAGGGCAGCTTGTGAGTGCGGGCTTTGAAGGGCTGTCAACTGCCCTGAGCTGCAGGTAGTAAGTGGTAGCTTCTCCTTTCCCTGTCCTCTGAGTGCTTGGGCATGGCCTGCCCGTGAGAGTACTGCTCAGTTCTGCATGTAGGCAATAAGGTCATCTTCCTGCATCTACTCAATGTGCACAATCCCTCCCTACACACTTGCCATGTGTGTGAAGAACACACGTAGAAGAACATTTGTAATGTGGCATAATCCTTCCTGCACTCGGCCTAAGGCAGAAGGATCACCTAGAGTTTCAGGCCAGCTTGGGCTACATAGCATGACCCCTTTTGTTAAAAGAAAGGAATAAAGGATTGAAGGAAATGAAGGGATGAAGGGAGGGAGGGAGGGGGAAGGAGGGAGGGAGGAAATGAAGGGATGAAGGGAGGGAGGAAAGGAGGGAGGGAGGAAATGAAGGGAGGGAGGGAGGGAGGGAGGGAAAGAGGAGGGAGGGAGGGAGGAAATGAAGGGATGAAGGGAGGGAAGGGAGGGGGAGGGGAGGGAAGGAGGAAATGAAGGGATGAAGGGAGGGAGGGACGGAGGGAGGGAGGGAGGGAGGAAGGAAGCAGAGAAAAAGAAAATTGTGGATTCTCTACAGTGGCAGCTGTGGAGCCGTGGAACATTACTACATTTGCTAGGCGGCTCAGCCACTCCCTTGCATATTCTAAATTAGACCATGGGGTGAATGTAAGGAATAGCTCCCATGTGTTGTGGAAGTTTATTTTTAGTTATGTATAAAATAAGTGTTTTGTGCACTGTTGGAGGAAGGGCTGCCTAGGTCTTAGCGTTTTCTATTGTCTGCAGATGTTGGATTTCTGTGGGGATGTTTGATTGCTAATGATCTGCACGTGCTATCAGTACAACACCTGAGGAGTTCAGAATCAATAAAAACACCTGAGCTCAGACGCTCAGGGTTCCACTGTCCAATATGGCACTTTCCATGACACTCTGCTGAGGTCTGGAAGGTTTTGCACCTTGATAATGCCTCCTTGTCATCCTTGGTGAGCTACCACAGCAGAGTGCTACTACAATACCCATGAGTCAGGGTTGAGAGCCCATGAGCCGCCCCTAAGTTGCTCCTGGGACAGGCAGGAAAGGGGAAGACACTTCTGACATTCCTGTTGGGCACTACAGTCACCCACCGGCTTTAGAGAAGACAAGTGTCATACAGGGTTGATAGTCCACCCTGACTTTGGTCTGGACTCTGGCATGTATAACTGGACATTGCTGGCAAGCTACTGATCTTCTTAGTCACTTGTCTGCAAGCTGGGACTCGTCTTCAGAAGATCTGGTGCCCCAGAACCCTACCCCAGCCAGACTCAGGACAGTGTTTTGGTCAGGGAGCTTCTCAGAGTCCACAGCCTATGGTCCGTACCAGGGTCCCCAAGAACATGGCAGACATTAGGCAGGACTTTGTCGCCTTGGCATAAAAAAAGGGACAGGGCACCCAAGTCACAGAAAAATGGGCCGGGGGCTCTAGGTCTCAGGAGAACAAGGACGTATGTTTCCCACGGCCAACTCCCTGCACACACCTAGGCTTACACAGTTCCTTGTTCAGCCTTTCTCTGTCATATACGAATGAGATTCCCAGGAATCCAATATAGATGCCACTTAGACAGACTGAACACGTGCTCTACATTGGCTGGAAATGGAAACAGTGGCACACATTTATTATTACAGAGTTTAGAAGGCTGAGGCAGGAGGAGAATTGCAAGTTCAAGACCAGCCTGGGCTACATAGCTAGATTATATCTCTAATATATATATTTGTGTGTGTATGTATGTATATATGTACACACACACACACACACTCACACACCAAAAATCTGACTGAAACTTGTGCTTGAATCTGAGGGAAAGCAGGTCCCTGTTGTGTGGGAGGCAAAGATCTGAGTCTGCCCTGCATTTCACAAAGGGTGAAATCTCTGCTTACTAAATGGCTGTGAGGGTTGAATGGCACCCAAGAAAATTTCTGCACTGAGACTGACACTAAACAGTTGACTAGCTTACAGATGCCAGCTCCATGTTGCTACCTTTGGACCCCTCTCAGAACCACCCACACAACCATGCAGTTTGTGTACCTCCCAACTCCAGAAGCCATCTCAGATCGTGATGTACACAGCTCCTGGATGGGGCAGTGCGCATAGAGTAGCACTCCCCATTGAATGCTTAGAGCGGACACAAGCCACTTCAGGGCATCCACTCTGACTTCGACTTTCAGATGACCTTATGCTCTAGTCAGGGACCACTAGAGTGCCAGAACCAACAGAATGAATATATATATATATATATATATATATATATATATATATATATATATATTTAGAGAGAGAGAGAAAGGGAGATGTGAATTTATTAATTTAGCTTTAAAATAGTATCATCAGCTAAATCATCCCCAAGAAGCTGAAAACCCCGTAGTTACTCATCAGGAGTACCCCACATACTTGTCTCTCTCACTAAGGGGCCGACAACCGGTCGTTACTCAGTACACAAGGCAAGGGGTCTCAGTTGTCCCAATTTGATATCAGAAATCCTGAAGTTTTCTGGAAAGTCACTGGTCCCTAATCCACCATGAAAGCTTGATTCTGCCGTCACTGAAGCCAGCAGCAGCAGCAGCAGCAGGGCAGATTCGTTCACTGGCAAGAGGAAGGCCAAAGGAACAAAAGTCAAGAGACTCCCCCTTCTGAAACCCATTTTTAGTCTGAGCTGCTACCAGAAGGTGCCATCCACCGTCAGGCTGGGCTGGCCCACACGAGCTAAGGCGAGGTTCTCTCATGTTTTTAATTGGTGGCAAGTTGATGTTAAAACCAACCACAATACTTTCCAACTCTTCTAGTTGCTTTCTCCAATCCCAAGTCGCCCCACTGGTGGAGAAGCAAAAGCAGTACGAACACAGCTTAAGGCAGTGGGTTTCATTCCCTCCCAATCTCAAAATCTATGTAAAGCTTTGTTCCTTACTTTTCAGAGCCAGTGACTGATTTTTTTTTAATTTATTTTTTATTTTATTTTATTTTATTTTATTTTAGAAAAATATGCTACCTGCTCTACCCTGTCTCTTGTCCTGGGCTCTCCAGCTGGATATCTTGTGTCTTACTTGGGCTAATATGTCCATGTCTTAGTTAGGGTTTCTGTTGTTACAAAGAGACACTGTAAGAGAAAACTGGACAAGGCCTGAGGCCCGCGTGGACATACACAGAGACAGACCTGCCCGGACACGCCCAGGGAGCAGCAGCTGCATTCTGGCAGCCAATGGGACGCTGGGCCGGGTGAAGGGCATAAGAAGCCTCCCCCCCCACACCATAATAAACTGAGTCTGCCTTTTGCCATTCACTTGACCCCCGGAGCCTATGTGTTCCGCGCCAACTCTACCCCCCAACACCCCCTGCCTGAAGGGTCCCGTGGATGGTTACAAGCAACAAGACACCATGACCACAGAAACTCTTATGAGGAAAAACATTTCACTGAGATTGGCTCACAGTTCAGAGGTTTAGTCCATTCCCATCACGGCAGGGAGCATGGTAGCACACAGGCCAACATGGTGCTGGAGAGGGAGCTGAGAGTTCTACTCCTGGGTGGGCAAGCAGAAGCAAGAGAGACAGACACTGGGCCTGGCTTGAGCATTTGAAACCTCAAAGTCCACCCCCAGTGACACGCTTGTTCCAACAAGGCCACGCCTGATGGTGCTGCTCCCTGGTGACCAAGCAGGCAAATCTATGAGGCTGTGAGGGCCATTCTTGTTCAAACCACCACAGTCCACCAGACAGCAAAAAGGTCTCGGGGTGTCGACAGGGTTTTATTCTCAGACAAGCTTCAACAAAAATCCTTGAAGACTGCCATTGCCCTTGCTGCTATTTTGATTTAAGTGTTATTGAGTTGCAATCCCCTGGTCATTTACTAGGCGGGCCCACAAGCCGGGGACAGAGCCTGACTTTCAAGACTGCTCCAGGTCCCAGTACGCTAATGATACTGCCCAGACACTGAGTCCTCGCGGCTTCTGAACAAAGCCTTGTTGCACCAATCCCAGAACTCTAAGGAAACACTCCGTCATTGCCCAGGCTTTGCTCAGCTGGTCCTCACCGGCTGCCAGCAGTCCTCAGCTGAGAGCTCCCTGCCTTAGGGCTCTCTGCCCCATTCCCCCTGCTGCCTCCCCAATGGCACCCGCAGTCTCCCACACGTTTAGCTCCCAACACCCTTTACAAAGTGGCGCCTGAGCTGTGCTGATCTGGGTAACATGGCAAGCTTCGTGAAGACTTTATCCAGTTCCTCACACCGTGTCAGCGACTGACAGGCTTGAGCTGTGCAGTTCCCCTGTGTTAACCTCATGGCTCCTGAACTCTCTCCATATTATCTGCCAAAGAGCAAATGATCGTATTGCCTCACTCAGAACACCTTGGCACAAAATTCAAGATGGAATAGGCTCACAGACTAATTTTAATCCCTTTACATTCTTTTTCTTATACTAGAGTTTTTGTTTTGTTTTTATATTGTATTATTATATGTTGGTTACATGATCCTGGCTTTATAAGAGAAATAATAAAACCACACAATGGAAAGCTCAGTGGTAAAATGTTTGCCATGCAAACACACAGACCTGACTTTAGATGGCTAGTACCCATGTGGCACCAACATGGCTCTAGCTTCAGCACTGAGTGGGAGCAGAGATAAGTGGAACCTCGGGTTTGCTGGTCAGTCAGTCCAGCCAATCAGTGAAATCTAGGTTCAGTGTGAAAACATAAGGTAGAAAACTAGAGAAAGATACCCAGTGTCAACCTCTGATCTACACACACACACACACACACACGCAAACATGCACAGACACAAACATGCACATATACAGGACAGGATAGATTAGATAGATAGATAGATAGATAGATAGATAGATAGATAGATAGATGGATAGGAGATAGATAGATAGATAGATAGATAGATAGATAGATAAGATGATAGATAGATAGATAGATAGATAGATAGATAGATAGATAGATAGATGATAGATGATAGATAGATAGATAGGAGATAGATAGATGATAGATAGAAAGAACAAGCCACTGTAGACCTACTAGCCAAGTTGGAAATGAAATATTAATGACTGTGATAAAAAAAAAAAAACTACCAGTGTTGGGGCCTGTGAGATGTGGCCTAATAGGTAAAAATACTTGCCACTGAGCATGATAGCCTGAATTTGATTCCCAGAACTCACATAGTAAGAGAGAACTCCTGAAAGTTGCCAGCCCCTTGCCACACACACATACACACACACTAAACATACATGGATGATGGATGGATGGGTGGATGGGTGGATGGGTGGATGGGTGGGTGGATGAATGGATGGATGTAAATTTTAAAAAGAAAAGGAAAACTAAACTATCTGTGTAAGCCAGAGTCATTCTTTCTCTTCCTGCTCCTGTTGCAAGGGGCAAACTTGATCTGAACTGTTTGCTTTTACTATGGGTTGATTCACCTCTTCCGGCCTTTTGAGAGAATCACACTGTATATACTCTTCTTTCTCAACATCACCCCACCACAGCTATGCTAATATCTGCAGTCCTAGTTTGTGAATTTGTATTGTTCTTGTATGCATAAGCTAAAATGTACTAGTCTTTGCTGTTGTGTGATCTTTCGCTGGGGAGATGTATACAAATGTCTGTTCACCACAGGTAGGGCACCAGTGACAGAGGGAAGGAACTATGTCACACCAAGTCTAACTTAGTAAACCAGTGGGTTTAATCAAAGTTACTCACAGAAGCTTAGGCAACTTACTGAAGGCTACACCACCAAAGAAAATGTCTCCCCACTCCCAGCAATTGCTAATAGCTTCTATATCCCTGGGGAAACACAGAGCCTCTTGAGCCCTCTCTCCTTCCACAATGGAATGTTAACGGGTTCAATATTCTGTGGGTCAGGTGCTGAGAACTCAAGAGGGCACAGTCCATGTCCACAACGCATTCTAATTCTGATCTGGAAGGCATAAAATCTTTACACAGTGATGAACTTGGTAGATGAGGACGTAGTATGCCTTTGTGGTTTTAGAATGGGAAGGTCTTGGTCTAAAAGACAAGACCTATCTCTCCCTGAAAGATCACATTGATACAGTTAAACTTTTTTAGCTAAGTTTTGTCATCTATAAGATAGGATTCTCAATAGTAACACTGATGGAATTAAGTAAAAACTATGGAATGTGAACTAAGTTAAAACATGAATTAAAAACAATACAAGTGTATTTATAAACTTGTAATCATGGTTGCAAACAATTCTCCCCTGACCCCTTCTCCATCTAGACTGTTTTGTCTTTTTCCATGCGTTGAGGGTCGGAAAATACTGAGTACACAGAGCCGCAGTAATGATGGATGCCCTGGTCGGACTTCTCTTTAAGGTGGAGCTCATTACCCTGATTAACAGATGAGGAAAGTGAAGCACTGGCGTAGAGTAGCTAGCCCAGGATCTGGAAGGAACCATGCTGCCTTTCATCTGGATTAACCACTCTCATCATACTTCCTCGGTGACAATACCAAGATCTTTCTGGAAGCCCTGGACTGCCCACACTTAGTGACCAGATCCAGGTGTGGCCCAGAGCCGAAGTCCAGTCCTGTCCCGATAGATTCTGCCCTGTGTCCATCGCCTCTGAGAACCTCTTCTCCATCCCCAGAGACCCTCCTGCACACACCCACTCCTGAGGTAAGGACTGGGTCCACCGGAGGTGAGCCTCTCCCGCAGCAACCCTTGGCCAGGGAGAAGGGAAGGCAACAGTAAGGCCCACCTCTGGGAGAAAAAAGGCTTCCAAATATACAGCGCTGAAATTGCTGGGCTGAGCAGTGCCATGGGGTGCCATGACAACTGTCTCCAAATATTTTAAATGCGTAGTCCCAGGGAAGGTTTGTCGTTGTTGTTATTTTGCTTTAGTTTGGGTTTTGTTTTGAGCTTGGAATCACGTAGGGGAAGTGAAGCAGGCAGCAGGGGAGGCTTCAGGTAAGGAACAACTTACAGAAAGTGAATGGGGAAAAGGTCCACTCAGCCCTGTTCTTTCTCAGACACGCTGGCAGGCGAGGCTGCCTGGGATGGTCTCTGGAGTGAGGTCCAGTTTAACTCTAACTCAGAATGTTTTTTAGCAGCAGGTGTTTTTTGACTCTGCAGGAAGGCACGTCCTTGGGAGAGACCAATCTAACAGTGGAAGGTGGGGGAGGCTGGGAGAGCGGGGAGGAAAGGGAAGACAGAGGCAGTCGCAATACCCTAAGGGGCCATGGTACAGCCGCAGCCGAGTGACTCTCCTGGCTGTGAGGACCCTCAGCATGTCCTTGCAGGTCCCTCCTGCATGGGAAGATGCCAGCAGGCTGTGTAAGAACTCAGCCCACAGAAGCCAGCTGCCAAGGTGGCAGAAAAGCTCTCGGCAAGAGTGTCACCCTGTGTCTTGGCAAAGTGCTGCCTCGGAACCTCTGCAGACCTGGGTTCCACCGGGCATCAGCCACCTGGCAGAAGACCTGCGGCAGTGGTCCAAATAAGACAGCAGATGAATTCTGAGTACTGGAGGTCGCTGGAAAGACCCCAAGGAGATAGGGCCACTAAACCTACCGGGGTCAGCGGTGTCTCACTGTGAGAACAAATGAAAGCCATGTTCAAGGCCATAAAGTTTAAAAAGCTAGAGAGCACAGGCCCAAGGCTGAGGCGAGCTGCCAAGACTGAGGAGACTCGGCACCCCGCACCCTTCCCTCCTCCCTCCACTGCCTTTCTCAGGCAGCCTTTTGAGCTGTTATTCACACGCCATGTAATTCGCCCGTTTAAAGTGCACGATTCAAAAGGTTTTGGTCTACTACATTATTAATTCTTTAAACTGTGGTAAAATAGATGTAACATAAAATTTGTCATTTTAACCATAGGTGTACACTTCAGTGGCACAAATGACAAGAACAACATTGCTTACCCACATTGTCTCGTCCCCAGAGACCCCGCCCCACGTTGAACCATGACCCTGCCCCAAGCCCCTCCCCCAGCTCTGGTAGCCTCGGATTCTTTTACCTTCTGTCTCTATGCATTCACATGTTCTAGGCATTTATCAAAGTAGAATCATACAGTACTGATGTTTTGCTTTGTTCTTTGGGGTTTCAGTCTAGCTTCCCTCATTTGCATATTTTCACTGTTCACCCAAATCACAACACGCGTCTAGGTACGTCTTTTCAGGTGGCTGGACACGTTTGTGTTGGATAAGGTGCATTCCAGGTTCCCACGTCTGCATTTGGAAACCCAGCAACTTCGCCGACAGTCCTACACGCTGAGTGGTCTTAATTCAGAATGGGCCGCAGAGAAGTCAGGAACCTTGTCCCAGGGCACAGAGCCAGACAGTGAGGCAGCCAGGACTGCAGCCCAGGCAGAAGCCAGGCCCCTCAGCACGGGCTGTCAGCCTCCCCCTTTAGACTCCTCCCCACCTCCTGCTCTCACCCCTTGTCCCCACAGTGTGCACTTTCCAGCTCCTGAAGCCCCTGCTTGGGACCCTGAGCCCAGGGACTCTGGGCCTGTCTCCCGCCCAGGCTGCGGCCCCCACCTGTGAGCACTTCCAGTTTTCTTTGGTCACAGGGTCAGCAGATCTGAAGTGCTTAGCTGTCCCTGCTTCCTGATATACATGCTTTGAAACCCCCTCAGAAGAGCCAGTCCCATCACAGCAGACAGGCCAAGAAGGCAAGATGCAAGCTCAGCTACTGTGAGCCAGATGTCCTATGCGGTCACTCCTCTGCAACCTACCCTGGGCCTGGCTGAACATCGTCTACTGTATGAGCTTTTCTCTGGGTAGAGAAAACGCTTGACAGTCTTCTTCTGTATACAGTTTCTGATAGAAAATGCCTACCCCTGAACTTACCATTTTCTGGGCCTGCACTCAGTCTAAGCCCTACCCTCTTGCTCCCTTCTCATTCCCAGACACCACCAGGAACTGCGCCCTCTGCCCACACCTCTGTCTCCTGTAACAGTCCCTCACGCAGAGTGTCTCCACTGTTACAGGCCCACGAGCCCTCACCCAAGCCTACAGGCCTGCTGTGCTTCAGAACTGATAAGGGTCCAGGTGTTGGCACAGTGACATGATACTTTTCCCCTCTGTGTGCACTGCCCTGCAGCGTCTGGGCAGACTCCCTGCCACCAGGCACATTAATACTTCTGCAGTGCAAAGCATGAATATTCACGCCAGGCGGGATAAATAAAACACTATAAATAGCCATAGCTCAGGGCAGGGTTTGCCTCCAAATGAGTTACATAAAGACTCAGTTTTCTGGTTGTGTTCCAGATAGGAGAGGCTGGGCCTGACTCAGTTATTCCTGGTTTCATCGAATTCCCCCCTCACCCCTTCTGGTTGCCACCTCTCTACCAGTCTGCAGCCATGCCCTCTGCCACCGGCGGTTACCTGCAGCACGAGCCACCGCTCTGCAGACCCCCAAGTCCCTCTCCCTCCAATAACCACTCCATCCTGAGTCCAGAACATCCAGTCTCACGGCCCCTCCCCACACGGCCCCTCCCCACACGGCCCCTCCCCACACGGGCCCCCCCTACACGGCCCCTCCCCACACTGACCTCCCCTTTGTCAGGATCCTCCGTCACTGAAGGGTTTATGCAGATGGTGAAATGTACACATGCGGTAGAATACAGTGGACGAGAGTCAGCGGAGAAGGAAGAGTCTCCATAGGAGGCTGAGTCAGAGGCTTTGCCTCAGTGTGTGTGGAAGCGTCGACCTGCTTCAGAACTCCTTCCTGGCCTTCGCCTGCTTGACAGTGCATGGCTTTCACCCTGAGCATAAGGCCTGATGGGGGGTTTTGAAAAAAAACTGTCTTCCTTGAATGCCCCGAGTCTCCAGAGGCGAGGCAAGGCACTTTGGGAGCCAGGATACACGTCACCAGAGCATTGGCAAGGGCAGAGCCAAGGTGTGTGTGTGTGTGTGTGTGTGTGAATGTTTGCTTTTATGTACGTATATGTACCATATGTGTGCCTGATGCCATGGAGGTCATAGAAGGACACTGAGTCCCCTGGAACTGGAATTAAAGGTGGTTGTAAGCCACCCTGTGGATGCTGAGAACTGGACCCAGGTCCTTGGAATGAACAGCAGGTGTTCTTCACTGCTGAGACATCTCTCCAGCCCAACAAGACCGATACAATTAATGAAAAACTCCCCATCCAAGCTTGGCAATACAGAATTTTATCTCAGTCTTCAGGAGGATCACAAGTTCAAGACCTGCCTGGACAGCTTAGTGAGATAATATTTCAAAGTAAAGGTTAACAAAGAGGGTTAGAGATATAGCTTGATGGTGTAGCATTTACTCAACACCTTGAAGTTCCAGTTCTGAAGAAAAACCTCACCCATCAAGCACGAGTAGTGAAGGGTCTCGGGTGCCAGGAAGTCCAGCCTTAAATGACTTTGAGGGCACACAGCATCTGGGATCTTGGGGTACTGATGGGAAGTCTCTCCAGAAGCAAGGGAATATCTTTTGAAGAGAACTGTCCTTTGATTTTATGCATATGAGGATCAAACCTCATGGTAAACTGAGTCGTCAGCTCCTTACTGCCTAGGACTGGGATACCTGTGTGTTTAAAGACTCCTTGGGACCTGTGGTAGTCAGAGCAATCTTCAGCCTGGTTGCCCTGCAAAAATGGAACCTAGCTGCTGCTGTTAGAAGGGAGGTCTCCATCAATGCCAGAACAGGTGAGGAAGAGGGGTGGCCTCAGCTCATAGACCTCAAGGGAACCCCTTAGCCCCAGGCTCCTCCAGTGCTCCCTCCCATGCCCAGGGCCCAGGCCCACTGTGGAAGTGTGGTACGCACAGGAGCAGAAATGCGGAGGGGGACGGACGGCTAAACGTTAAAAGATGACAAATGAAGACAAATGGAGAGAAACAAGATGGAGAGCGCGTCTCTGGCTTCGGCTCCCTCCGCTCCTCACTCCCCCAAGAAGATCAAATTATGACCTGAAATCACTGGATACATATTTTATTATGTGGATAATGTAAAGGATTAGAGCGAGGCAAAGAATTCATAAGCTGTAGTCACATCAGAAGACGAATTGTTTCCATTAATCTCGGAAGAAGGGAGGAAAGAGAGAAATGGGAAAGATGCAACAGAGAGTCAGGCGCCGAGGCTGTGCTGGGGAAGGGGTGCCCTGAACACGGATACATTCTTCTCTCCCTGCCTCAAGCAGCACCCCGCCCCTATGCCAGCCCGCTTGCTCCAAATAAGGCTGATCTGCAATGCAGATTATCTCAGCTGCTTTTTGCGGCTGTTGCCAACCAGAGATGGTTTAAATAACATGTATTGTTCTGTGTGATTCCTTATGCAAATGCTTCCAGCCTGTTTGTTATTCCTGAATAATTTCCAAAGCCTGCTGTCTGGGCAAAAGAAATGGCTCACTCTCCCAGCTGTGCCAGGAGTCACCTGCCCCGGAGCCAAAGGACAAGAGAACAAGTTTTTTAAATGGCCCCAGGCCTATTATGGAAGAGCAGGTCTGCAAGCTCCACCCCTCTGTGTTCTAGAGGAAATTCTAGAACCTGTGAGCTGGTAGAGGTGAGAAGGCTGTAAATATTGAGTGACCTCATGCTTCTGGTGCCTTGGCCTCCATTCTAGAGGACTGGCCTCTTGAGAGAAAGGCCCGCCTGGTGTCCTCACAATCTAACCCCATCTAGCAAGGAGCAGGGTCCGGTATGCCTGCCCAGTCCAGTCATCTCGCATGTGTGCATATGCCACAGCACACGTATGAGGGTTAGAGAACAACTTTCAGGTGTTTCTCTTCTTTCACCACGCAGATCGGATCCCAAGGCACAAACACGGCGGTCAGACTTAGCAGAAGCACCTTTACACACGGAGCCGCTTGCCATTCCCTGAAATTATATTTTATAAAGAAAAACAAACTGAGTTGTACACCAGGAGTATGCAGGTATCCATCTGCCAGTCTCTACACCCAAGCTTGCCTTTGAAATAAAACTTGGAAACATGAATACCATGCTCTGGGTGTCCAGGACAGCATCGGCAAAGCGCCCCAAGAGCAGACTCTAGAGGAAGAGGGTCAGGTGTCCAGGCAGCCCAAGAGCAAGGCCACCACAGTGTGGCTCCTTCCAAAACCAAGGGCTGGCTGACTGGACCAAGCACTGCTCCTCAGTGTGTGGCTCGTAGTCTAGAAATTAACAGAACCTGGCTCATCCAAATACATCCTTCCCTCTGTCTCTCACTCTCTTCAGTTGGAAAGACCCTTACCCACCCAGCCATTCCTCCTTCCATCCCACAGGACTGTAAAGACAATCGAGTGACAAGATTTCGCTCCTGGCTAGCTCCTAGGCCTGGGAATTCCTGTACTATGCACCAAGAAATAGACATAATTAGCACAGAAGTTTCTTTTCAAAACAATTAATGGCAAAATCTTTAAAAGTATGACTTAATTAAAATACGTTAAGTAAATAACTGTGAGGTAGGGCTCAGAGACGTCAAAATCACGGGAAGGATGTTTGCAAATGAGAAGCTCACACAGAATACATGAGTGGAGGCACAGACTATGCTTGCAAAGGCAGAACAATACAGACCGGGTCTGAAGTTGCTTCCATCTGAGACTCAAGAACTCTAGTTCATGTCACTGGCTGAGCTTCCCAGAACCACTGCAGACATTCAAGGACCAGGTCCTTCCTGTCCTGCTCGCTTTTTCTCTGGGTTATGACAAAATACCTGTCACAGAAGCAAAAGCAACTGGGGTGGAGCGGGGAGCATTTTGGCTCCTGGTTTCTGGGGATTTCAGTCCATCACAGTGGGCAAGGTGTTGTAGCAGAGCCTGTGTCAAAACTCCTCACATCTTGTCTGAGCCAGGAAGCAGAGAAGAGACCCATAAAGGGGCCAGGCTATAGCCCTCAAAGGTTCCAAAATCACCCAAAATAGTGCCACAAGCTAGTGAGTATGTGCTGAACACACAGCCCGTAGAAGACATGTCACACTCACAGCAGATCATTTTCTGTAGAGACTGGTACACTGTGGCCTGACAGACAAATGGGGACCTGTGGTGGCGTTGGTCTCATGGTGTTGTGTGAGGGTATGCTCCTCGGAATAACTTGAGGGCCCCCTGGAGTTCCTCTTCCCTACAGCCTCTACTGTCAATGGGCACATGGGATCCAGAGGAACATTCAGCAGAGGAGGCCAGATCGCTAAATGGGTACCTCACTGATGCACTGGACAGGAGGTCTGTGAGCCTCGGGTGCTCCGAGTATGGCCCCCAGGCTGTCAGCTCTTGCTCAAAAATGCCATTCCCATGGTTCTTTGTAAACTTCTCAAACCAGTAACAGAGAAAAGAGCTGGACTCTTCTGACCCTCGCTCAGCCCCTTAATATGTTAGTGCCTTCCATATTCCTCAGCTTCCTCACCATGCCGAGATGAGCCTGGCTTGCTGGGGTAGCAGACAGGAGTAAAGGGCTGTGCACCCGGAAAGCTCTAAGCTCCATCCTCAGAATAGCAGACAGTGCAGTGTGAGCGCCTGTCATTGGGGTCCTCCTGGAAACCCCTCTTCCATAAGCATCCAGTCAAGGGTGATGTGTGCCCAAGTCTGGGAGCCACTGCTCCCAGCTGATAAGTTCTATGAATCCCTACGATGAACTGCGGGGCAGGAATTCATTCTTGCAGCCAGGCTTTACTCCTAGCAGCTGCCCGAACCCGTTCCTTTGGGAATATAGAATATTTGAATGACTGGATCTACCTCAATTCTGCTGTGTCAGACGTAAAAACACTGGGATTTCTCCTGCCACCTGTTTTTGGCTCCAAATTTCACAATACGTACACATATGTGCCCACACACACACACAAACACACACACACACAACTGAAACAGGCTTAATGCTGACATTTGAAGACAGAGGCAAAAAATAACCCTGAACAAAGGAAAGCAGAGTTGACTGCCCAGTGTTCTCTCTAATGCCAAGTTTGGTCATGACCCTGCACCTGTCTAGCTTACTTCCTCAAGCAAAGAGACCAGGGATGTGCTGAGCTGAAAGTCCCAGTGAAGATGAGCCAAGACTCCCAGGTGACCGTGGGGCTATAAAATCCAGAGCTGCCCACGCAATTGTTGTGGCCGTGATAATGATGTCACTCTGCCCAGCACTTTTCTATTGTGATTTCTTCCCATCCCCCCTGAGGGGTGGGTGGGGGCAAGGGTCATTCTTCTTTCACGAAATTGAAAGCAGATCTTGATTATCCCTGAGGACGGGGAGGGATGTGGGAAAGGCCGCAACCTGTCAGGGCTCCTGAAGTACATCTCTTCATTTACCAGTACATACTCCCAAAATGCTTTGCTCATGGAATGGGTGGCAAGGGTGGCAGGGGTCAAAGCCACGATGAGGGCCTCGGGGACCATACAATGTCCCGAGGACCTGAGACTGACAGACAGGAAATAAAAAGCATCGAGTAAGAACAGTACAGAGATGGGGAGGGATGTGAACCTAGAGCAGACAGTGTCCCTTGTCCCTTGGTCCTCCATCTTCGCATTCACAGCATGGGGATGACGACTCCCTCACCATGATGCTCTGGGGACTCGCTGTTATGCAACTCCGTCCCCATTCCTTGGTGGTTGTGTTCCCAAGCCCAGGACTACAAGGCAGTACCTAGCTCACACGCGCACTGCCATCTCCCGCACACATACACGATGCCATCCCTCCTCCGTCTTCGTGAAACGCTTTCCGTGCACTGTGACTGAAACCTCAGCAGATTGAGGTGTGACAGAAAACTAGCGAGAATTTCTCTTTCCTTCTTCGCGACTTCACGGATCGCGCATTTGTTCTTACTGTAAATCTTAGCAACCTCGGCTTGTGATTTTGTTTCTTTCCTGGTTAAGTGGCGAACATTCACCTTTATAGGGGTTTATATAGGATTCTCTTCTGCATGTCTCCATTGCAGCATTCCAGCCATTGTGTTCTGTACCTATCGTCAAGCGAAATGAAGACCACTTGGGCACACCCACGGTGCCACCAATACCCTAACGGCCAGTCCGATACCGAGATGGCTATCAGGAGACTTATGTATGGTGGGTAGCATATACCAAGTAGCATTGTCGAACAAAGAAAGAAATGAGTGTCCCCACCCGGATGGAGGGGAACAAAGCAAGATTCTTCCCAGTAACACAGAACGATGCAAAATGTAAAACTTGCCAATTGTGTATTTCTGGAATTTTCTATCTAATGTTTTCAGAGAGTACCTGACTGCAAGATGAAATTAAAACCAGGGTAGGGGAGACTCCTGTGCACCCCACTGAGTCCTGCAGCTCTCCTCTCCTCAGCTCCCGCATCCCTCTCCACTTCTTTCCCACACCTGCTCCTCTCTGGAAGCCAAGATACCACCTGCCAAGCCTGCCTGACCCTTGGTAGCTCTGCAGGCTCTTGCTTTAGATCACAGCCTGAGTAAAGAACAGACCTCTGCAACTCTGCTCAGACCTCATCTCATAAAGCTGAGCCTCCGGTAACAGATGTAACCCATTAGCTCGGGGAAAGTTTGTTTTTATTTTAAACTACTGTTACTTAATTTGTATATTTCTTAGGTTAAACTTGATTTTAATGAGGCTTGGTGATTTTCAAGAGTAATGGAGACTATTCTGGGGTTCTATGAGCTACCGCTAAAACAATGTCATTGACACCTGTGTAAATGTCCGTGCCCCAGTACAACCGTGAACGGACCCATTCGGTGCCATCCCTTGAAAGCATGCCTCGATTTGTGCTACGTGAGGAAGCCACCAGAAACCCGTCTCCCATCCCTAGTCCATGGGGACTCGAAGAAGCCACGTTCAGGGTGGCAAAAGGTTGAAAGACAGTGTCACCTGAGGTCCTCCAGGCCCTGTGTGGAGAAGGATAAGACCTAAGGGGCATGGTAGTTTTCTTTACAGATCTGAAGGTCACCCTGGCAGGGCACCCTGGGGGACAGTCACCAGAGGCATGTTTCTGTTCAAAAAAGAAGACTTACAGCTATGTCATCAAGGAATAGACTGCTTCACAAGGAAGATCTCACAGAAACAACTCAGTGGGGCTGATGGAGAAAGCCTGTTCACAATTGGAGGCGGGAATGTGTGTGCTAAGGTTCCTGGACTCTGCAGTTACCAAATGCGCAGAGCATGCACGCTTGCAGGAGAAGAAAGAGGGGCGTGAGGAGTTCTCCATAAGGAAGAGACCTCATACAGGCACTCAGGGATCAATAGAATGGAACTTACCCAAAAGGGCAGGTTGGGTCACTCTCGGCTGGGATACTGTAAGTTACAAGTTCCACTTATAAAGGCCTGGTCCACCTAGCCTTCTGTCCCTGCCTTTCCAGGAAAGTGCTCAGACTTGCCCATCGGCACATGAAGGACCATTGGCAAGACTTCAGGCATCCCCTAGGGCTAGCCCCTGGCAGTGTTTTGGCTGGGGTCACCTTAATCATCTGATCCTGTTACTCTGTGTTGCTAGTGGGTAGATTAGATTGAGATGCAGGAGGAGGACAAAATGCTCATGCAAGCGAGCTGTGGCCGGGTCAGCTGTTCCATCCAGATGCAGCTGAGCTGGGTGCGGGTGGATACCAATCCCAGCCTACACTCCGCCACTGGCAGTCTCACCAGAGCCCTTGATTCAGTGTGACATGTGGCAAGTTACTAAACTTCTCCAAGCCCAGGCTCCCTTATCTGAGAACAGGAAAGGAAATCCTATGCCTTAGGTTTGCCATGACGGGGAGATGAGACAGAGTGTATCCATCTCGTGAGATAAGGTAAGACAATGTCTCGCACAGGGCACGTGCTCAGCAAATAGCTTCTACTCATTCCCCCCCTTGTTCAGCCAGAGTGACAGATGGCAGTGGGGTAGACGTGATACTAAGAACGGCACCACATTTGGTATAGGAAGAGTATCTGTCAGCCTCTCATAGCTGTGCCCAGCCAGGCTGGTTTGCAGGCCTGAGATGACTGCTCTAGTTTCAGGACAACTGAAGGAAGAGATGGGCAGATAGTGAGGGACTTTAACCCAGTGCCTCTGGGCATAGTGACACTAAATGTACATCTGACCAGCCTGAGTAATAATATCTCCAGTATCCAGTACCCCAGCTTTGAGCTATCTTGGGTAATTCACTGAGCCTTGATGAAGGTCTGTGTAACAGGTATCATGACACCTGGTCTGCAGAGGTTTGGCACAGAATGCTTACGCCTCCTAGCTCAGTGCCAATGCAACAGGATTTCACAGCAACATTGGTCACCATCCCCTTTCTTCTACCTGCTGCTCATTCTAGTCCTTTACTGGGCCATCAAAGAGATGCCAGGTACCCTAAGCAAGTGGCTGCCTCCTGGTACTAGGGCTGTTACACACACGAAGACCAGTGGCAGGCCAGAGTGGGATGGGAAGGAAGAAGACAAGGATGCGGAGAAATGGCCAGCATTTATTAGGAAGAAACTCTTGGTGGATTTAAATGGAATTAGTGTACCTTGTCTCATACCAAATGCACACTGGTCTATCTTTAGAAATTCTAACCCAAGGAAGGTTCTGGGGATGCAGGCATCTCTGCTCTCCAGGTTGGCTCTATAAATACCCACCCACCCAGCCTCAGCGGCTCTCCTCTTTGGCCCCACATCCTCAGTCTCCTCTCTCTCTCTCTCTCCCTCTCCCCTGCTGGAAACCTGGAACCCCTAACCTTTTGCACATATACAAGTACCTCAGCCCCTATGCCTCACACACTAGAACTAAGCTCCATACCATGGATGTGAAAACCAGAGCACACATTGCTTCCCTGTCCACACTTCGAGACAGCTACAGTTGCTTATGTCTGTCCGTCCATCTGTTCAACCTTGGCAAGTCCCAGCCCCTCCCACAGCCTAATGCTGAGTCATGTGTTTCAGGGACATAGCATAAGTGTGGGCCAAGGGTGGTGAGCAGTCCCTGTAGAATCGGTCTGAAGATATGAGAGTTACATATAGGACCAAGGATGCTAAAGTTCCCTGGAAAAGACCAGCTCCTGACTGGCCAGAGAGCTATGGCTGGGGTCCTATCACAGGTGGGGACAGTGGCCCCTGCCCACACCCCTAGGACACCCCCTGGTACTCTCTTATCTAATACCTGTAGTTTGAGGGAGCTTTGTGACTTGGCATCAGCAATTTCCAACTGCTATTTAGAGGCACAGAGGCCTGGCTTTCCAGTCCAGTACCAGGCTGAAGAAATCACAGGCTTCTTTCTGAACTTCTGCAGGGGGAGTTAAATAGCAAGACTGCAGGGTTAAAAGCCAAGGAAGCAATTTAAAACAAAAAAGCAAAAACAATAACCGACCTCAACTCATTTTGTAATATTTCCTATTTACATTGAAGAAATGTCAGTTCTTGGCTTTAAGCCTCGCAAGAGACCAAGGATTTAAAGACACTTAGGAGACAGATATAAATCTTCGCTAAGACAACAACTGTAAAGAGAGACACGCTGCGAATGTTAAGCTGGTCAGGTTTGGTCACGGCTTTTCCCTTTCTTCCTGACTTGACTTATAAGCATCCTCCTGCTCCACTGGCTGCTAGAAAGAGAAGTGTCCCATCTCATCTTCCAGGGTGGCTTCTGCCTGTGGCACAGACAACATGTACATGTGCCTGTTTTCACAGCACAAAAGAGGATCAGAAATATGGCAAAAGTCTTTCTGCTTGTTCTTAGGTCCCCAAAGTAAAACATCCAGTAGCGTTACTTTGGTATCTGGTGAGTCTTTAGTAGTCCCCAGGGCCACTGGTAGTCCCCTGGGAATCTGACCACCCCCGTTAGGGACAACTGGTAAATATGAGGTTATATTGCCCTTTCAGAATCTCAAGTAGGCTGAGTCAGAGCTAAGAGTCTGGGTTGAAAGGGCGTCAGGATAGGAGACAGAGCCAAGGTGAAACTCTGGATGCTTTGTCAGGTTGTTTTCTGTTGTTGTTGTTTTGTTTTTCTGGTATGATATATCAGACCTCAGGTTTGACAAAGATAGTAAGGAGAAAGCTTAAGCAGAAAGCCACTGTGGAACAAATCACGGTTCTGGGCCAGCTCAAACAAAAGAATGGGATTGGACAAGAATGCAGACGCGATGAGGCAGGCAGAAAGCTGAATATAGGCAGGAAGGCCTACTGGTCTACCTCACAAGAGTCTACGGATTTAAGTGGCATCAGGGATCCTGGTATCAATTGTCAGAGTCATGAAGTTCAAGCACCTTTATAATTTCCTAATGACCATTAAAGGCTGAGATTGCAGTCCAGCCTAAAAAGTAAGCAACTGACCAGTGTATTTGCTTGCAGCAGCGATAGATACCTTCCTCATTACTATGACAAAAGCCACGATGAAAGCAACTTAAGGAAGAAAGGTTTGTTTGAACTCCCAGTTTGAGGGTACAGTCCACTGTGATAGTGAAGGCATAGCAACAAGATCACGGAGTAGATCACATTTGGTCCACACGGAGAAGCAGAGAGCAAGGAATGTTGGTGCTCAGCTCATTTTCTCATTTAAATTTTTTTAAATTATTTATTTTATGTGCATGAACATTTTGCATGCACGTATGTATGTGTACAGCATGTGTGTCTGGTGCCCTCAGAAGCCAGAAGAGGACGTCAGACCCCTTGGAACTGGAGAACCAATCCTGGATCTTCTGCAAGAGCAGCGAGTACTCTTAACCACAGATCCGTCTCTCAAGCCCCCACTTCTACTTTTTATTCAGACCAGTGTCCCAGCCCATGAAATGGTGTCACCCACATTTTGGGTGGGTTTTTCCACCTCAATTAACCCAATGTAGAAACTCTCTTATAGACTTGCCCAAAAGTTTGTCTGGCAGATGATTCTAAGATCCTGCAAATTGGCAACCGATATTACAATCACAGGAATGAACCAAAAAAAATCATAAATGTATTTCTTCCCTGGAATCACGCTGCTTTTAGCCACTAAGTGGAAAGGAAGAACCTTAAAGTGAGATGATTTTGTTGCTCTCTGGGCCTCATTCTAGCCCGTGTTCTGGTGGATCCCATTCCTTGTGCTCATTTGGACTTTGCTGACCTGGTTCCTCCTGTGATTGTAACCACACTGTCTCTCTTTTTCCTAAAGTCTTTCCCAGATATATCTGGGAAATATATCTGCCAGATTCCTTTCCCTCCCGTTAGACAGAGTCAGGGAAAACTATATGGTCTTCTTGAATCCATTCTTGCCAAGAAACCCTTCTGTCATCTCACTCACCACCTTCCCATCAGCCCTAAGTCTGCTTTCTTTGGGCATAATGCTAAAATCAAGAAAGAGAAAAAAAAATGCCCTCTCTGTCCCCCAAACTGAAGCCCAGCAAGGTCAAAACTGACAAAGTCAAAAGGATCCAGGAAAGAAAGATCCAGATGTCACTCATCTTCAGGGACCAAAGACACACTAAGAGCCTTGAAGGAAGCCCAGTTCCTGCGAACACAAAAGAGTGGCCCACGAAGAACATCAAGGTCAGTGCCATGAAGTGCTCTTCAAGGAACAGGTGCCATGTTGGACAAGCTATGGAGAGCTCACCATGAGGACCCCAGCTCACCAGGGTCTGGTATAATGGCCTTGTGTCAGATGGGGGAATATAAGCAGCAACAATAGCAGGACTTCCTACACAGGCGCAACCCCAGCACATAGGAGACCGAAGCAGAAAAAAACTGCAAATCTTGGGCCAGCCTGCACAACGTACAGTAAGACTCTGTCTCCGAAAAACAAAAGTCAACATTTTTCTAACAGAGTATGACAGAGTAGTTCTAAATAGAACAAGCATTTCTAATAGCCAGGGAAAAAAATCAATCCCAGCTTCTGTTGAAACTAGGGTCCTTGCTACATCTCATTCCAACCACTCAGATGTTGAAATAATGGGAATCAAATTTCCTCAAAATCAAAGTTGACAGTCAATGCCCGATGGGCCCTGTCTGCCTATGCGGCCTTCCTGCCCGACCCTATGCAGGCTGGGGCCTGGGCAATCCACATCTCACCTGCCCATTACCCTCACCTTCCTCTGAACTCAGGCTCTGCACCGAGAACTGTGTTACGGTTTGAAAAGGCTGGATGGAAGCGTTCAAGCCTTGACCTCAGCATCACCGTACCCTTTATGTGGCATTTTCTGAGAAAGAGACTGTGCTACAGGCTTTACTCAGTCATTAGCATGCCCCTCCCCACTATTTTTAGTTAAAGGGCTAAGGCCAGGAAAGGGAACTAGCAAGCCGGGCACAGAACAATAGAGAACACAGCCAAGCGACACCTAGGCTTCTCTGCTCCTAAGTGAGGCTCACTTCACCACTTCCTCCTGCTCTCCATGGAGGCCTCGGGCAAGACCACCAGCTTCCCCCACTTGCTGGCCCACACAGCTGATGGTTTTGTGCAGGGAGTTTCTGCTGGGCTTGCCCTGACTTTCCTGGCTCTGCAGCTGCCACACAGGGAAGTGGATAGGAACAGGGCAGGCCTAATTCCGTGTCATTAGGGACCCCTCACAGCCGCCCTGTGGCTCTGGACCCAGCAGGGAACTTGTGCTCTCAGGCTGGCAGAAGTCCTGAGCGGCTGTGCCCAGCTCTCTGCCCTCTGGCTCCTGCATCACCAGAGCACAAGTGCCCTCGCCTGGTACAAGCAACCTCCAGAGGGAGACTCACCTCACTGGCTGTGTGAAAGCAAACATCAGGCTCAAGAGTCCTCATCTTCCCAACTTCACTGTCAAACCCAGGATTCCCTGACAGAGAGAACACATGCCCACGGGCCTCTGCCTACTGGAAAAACCCTCCGTGTTCCATCTTTGACCCCTCTCTTCAGGGTAACTACAGCCTCCATATCACTCTTGGGACCATTTCCCCCCTCCCCCAGAATGCAACCATTCTGGAAGCACTCCTCTGAAGACTCCTTAGGCTGTAATGAAGCCTCGCTTTGGGTCCCATCACAGCATTAATTTAGACTCTAGATTCCCCAGCCTCACCAGACCATGAGGCATGTCCTCAGCCAGGAGCTCTACTTTCGGCTTGCCAAGTACCTGTATGGCCAGTGAGGCTGTAGCAGTACGCTGCTGTGCAGGCTCACCAAGGCTGACACAGAGGCATTCTCTTGTATGCAAGCGCTGCCAGACCTCAGTAAGGGAACCACCGTCATGCCGGCGCCGTGCTTGAGAATGGAACCCTGAGCATCTGAGCTCAGCTGTTTTTACTGATTCAGAGCTCCTCAGGTGCAGAGCATAAGCAATCAACACCCCCCATATATCCGAACCTGCAAACAATACAAAACTCCAAGACCTAGGCAGCCCCTCACCCAACAGTGAACAAAACAATTATTTTAAACACAAGTAAAAATAAACTTCTACAACATGAGGTGATGGAATCTGAATACTCACAGGGGTTCCTGAGCAACCTAAATGGACTGCATGGGCAGAGGGGACCTGCTCTTGGAAGGGCAAGCTCTCCTTCCACATGCTGAAGCTGGAAGATGGAGGCCCTAGGATTTCATTGGACATCCAGGCCAGTGGGATCTGGTTCTGAGGAGCATCCGTGTTCCAGAACAGCACGGGGCATGCTCTCTGGCACTGGAAGTCAAAGGTAGGAAAGAATGCAGCCAGAGAGTAGGTACTTCTCACTGTTGTTGGACAGATAGCAGGGACACCTCCACTCCCACGGGTTTAGTGGAGGTGCAGACTGGATCCTGATACTTCATTTGCACAGGTCACTCTGGAAACCTCAGAAAGCCTATGGACCAGACATTATTTTGCCTATAATTTCGGGGATGTTTCGAAAACTCTGGGTCCCTGTGCACCTGGGTCCTGAAGGCTGGCTGCTTGATCTCCTTTATCCACGCCCTTCCATGTCTGGTCCGCGCAGTGTAGATGAGTGGCCCTCGTCCTCCCTTCTCTCAACGCCTAGAGCACGGACTTGAAGGTCCCGAGCCCAGTCACATCACACAGATCTGCCTCACTAGTCTTCTGTATCTGGAGGAACGCGGATGGGTGAGGGAGGCTTTGTGGTACTTGCTTCCTATCTTGATGAAAGATCTGCTATTTTTGCTCCGCTGCAGAAGGAAAATAGAAGCATGACTTATATACCCAAGTGTTGTTGCTGAAGCCATGTGCTTTCTCTAGTCTATTTTGCTTCCCACAATTACAAATGTATTGCTTACCCTGGGAATCCGGGTGTGCGGGACCAGCCCTCCCCACAGCACATTTGGGTTGGTTGAGAGCAATCAGAGCCTGACCCCAGGAGAGCCAGGTTGAGAGGCCTAAGGATAGGGAAGAAGGGCTATGATCTCCAATAGCAAAGCCCTCACCCATGATCCTCAGTGGTCTGGGGCTTATTAAGCTCTCCCTGGCTATCAATTACCCACAATTACTGCTCTCTCACTGGGAGCTCCAAGGCCAGCTTTCACTGGGCAGAGAATGATTGTTTATTAACTGGGCCCAAGTGTGTATTTGAGTCAGAGAGGCCTGAGAAGCTTCCCCTGGTCCAGTCTCTCCACTCTAGAATCCATACAAGGTGAATCCACACAAGGCCGTGAGCCAGAGGTATAGGAGCTGCTGGAACTCCTCAGGGTGCTCCAGACATTCAAGAGCACATTGTGACCTTAAGTCATTCCTTGGCTGGTTCCACAGGGGTGAGGGTGCCTCTGGGAAGACTCCAGGCACAGGCTAATCTGACAAAGGGGCCGAGAAGGTGATAGTCCTGGCGTGATGAGCTCTAGGAGAGCGTTGGCCACTAGCTGTGGGCTCTGAGAGCTGGTCAGTGTCAAGGCTACTGGTGCTCAGGTAGCCTGGATGAAAGCAACACCTCCTCTGGTTTTCTCTCCCTGCTCCTATCCTCCCGAGAACAGAATTGTAGTACCACACTGACACAGGTTCAAATCCACACTCTGCGACCTAAAAGTTGCAAGCTCTTGGCAGACTTCCCTGCACCTTAGCTGACTCTTTTATAAATTGGAGATCAGGATGTTTGAATGACACCTGAGAAGGTAACTGTTCTCACCAGGCCCTCAACACAAGATGCTCACATTGATATGTGAGGACCTCTCCCCTGCCGTGACGGGAAGCCTGCACTGAACTTCACATTCCCATGCCCCCAGAACCACCGGCCACCTGTCCACTGACCTGCCTCCCACCGCTGGGTGGTCACGGTCTGTAGTCCTTTCCCAGAGAGCTGAGGGAAGGCTCCAAGCCCTAACTCTTCCTATTTGCTCTCCTTCAAGCCAAAAACATACCTTTGCTTTGAAAAGCTGGTTATTAATCACGAATGGAACACAGAAAGGTACAAACACGGTGTCCAGGCACAGGTGCACAGACATAAAACCCTGGCAGTCGGAAACCTTGTGGCCAGCCTGGGATACACCGTGAGGTTCTGACTAAAAAATCAAACAGAGAAAATGACACTCATCAGGCCTGAACCCGAGTCTCAGCTCAGACACTGGCCTGCAGTGCAACCTTCCACGAGACAATCTCACAGAGTCCCAACCTTGCGGTCAGGTAAAGGGGTGATCCTGAGGTAGCTCTGAGGGGTCCTCTCACACTATCAAGACTGTTCTCCCGTGGAAGCGAGAGAAACAGCTTGTAGCATCTTCATGTGAACTCTGTTCCTGTTCCTCTCCCACTGCCTGCTGCGTGGAACCTCTTGCCCGGAGGCTCTTTTGTGAGTCAGTGCCCCGCCCCGCTACATGTCCTGTCCACCTTGCAGTTGTGTTCCGGATGACCCGGTCTGATCAGCCACGCTCCACTTATATCTCAGGGGTTCCACAACGTACCAGGGAGCCCCGGAAGCAGTCCTTCCTTGGGGGCCTTGTCTTCCATCCTGACCGCATCCCCTCATGCAGTCACCGTCTCAGGCACCCGCAGTTGACATGGGAGACCCTGATCTTTGCACCTTCCCGCAGTCTGAGTTGATGAAGACCCTGGCGGCTGCGGAGCAGAAACATGGGTTTTGTTACAGGATCGAAGGGTGCCCTCTGGTGGAGACAGAAGCAATAACAGAACCGTGCACCGGCCCTTACAGCTTCTACTGTGAGGTGGAGAGGTAGGTCGGGTCATTGGGTCATTTGTGTTCCCATTTTATTGGGTAAACAAATGGTGCTGTCAATGGAACAGGAGGTGTGACCGTCGCCTGAGATAACACAACATACCCCATCATAAAGCCTGATTACTGGTGCCCTCTACTCTACCCCTTCATTTTACCCTGACAGTATGATAGCTCAGAGGTGTCAGGTGACTTACCTGAGAACACACAGCCAATGTGTGGAAGAGAAGAGGCGGGTGGAGTCCAAGTGCATTGACGACCTTCAAGCTCACATTCAGGAGCAAATCCGAGAGCTAGAGATTTGGGCTGAGTCTCACTCCATAATTTTAGGCAAATTAATTCTACCCTGAGCTCTGACTTTCCTTTCTGAGATATGAGACATGAACAGTGAGCTTTGAGGAAAGTCTAAGAGTCAGGTCAGTCTCCTGCCTCCTCCGGGTGGCCAGCTGCCCACACCCCTTCACTCTGTGCCCTTCAAGCCCATTTCCTTGTTTTCCAAGGAACTAGGAGAAATGGAAATTCCCTTGAAGTTGCCTCAAAACGCAAAGATTCGTCTGTGGCTTCGTCCCAGTGATCCTCTGCTTACAGACCTCAGCAGAACCGTTGCTACTCATCCCACAGGTGAGACAACCGAAGCCAAGACAACCTCTGTACCTCCCCTACCCCTCACACCCCCCACCACCCCCCACATGCCCAGGAGCCCTCTGCCCAGGGTAGGCACTCTGCCCCCAGCAACCCCTGGAATAAGAATTTGTTCCTCGTCACCCATATGTCCAGCCTCAACTGGGACCCAATCACAGCCAGTCTCCAAGGAGACCTGTGGGGTACCACTGAAGCTGGGGCACCTTGCTGGCTTTAAGCTATTTATACTGGAAACGGGGAGGTGTGTGTTTTTTGTGCTAAAGGATGTGGATTAAGCAACAGCCTGAGTTTTTACCATAGCCTCCTCTAGCAGGCCTGGGGTAGAGGGATGAGAGGAGCCCATTTACCTCATTCATTCATTCATTCAGCAAATGTTTTCCAAAAGCCTCCTATGTTGCAGATATTGTTTGAAAGCTCAGAGAGCAGACTAAAAAGTCCAAAGCATTATGAGATGTGGAAGATGTGTGGGAGGAAGGTTGAGTAAGCTATACAACATATTAGAAGTTACAACATCTCTGAAGCAGAGAGTGAAGCTGAGGAAAGGAGCGGAGCCCTGAGGTGAGAGAGAGTGGTAAGAGGAGCAAAGACTACTACGGGGCAGTCATCTGGAGAAACGATCCAGAAAGAGCCAGGAGCCTGTGCTAGAGTCCTGGAGTCGGCATGCTACTGCATTCGGGGCAGCACGGAGCCTGTGGCTGAGAGAAGAGACTGTATCAGTAGAGAGACGGCAGAGGGATGACCGCCAGATTCGTGGGCTGTGCCCATGGCAGGGACTTTGTCTACTTCTTGGGGTGGTAGGGGTCACTGTGTTGTTAAAGCTGGTTCATGTCCGTGTGTTGTGGGAAAAAGTCACTCTGGCTTTTGAGTGTGGTAACTAAACAGAGGCCAAGTTAGGAGCTGGGAGACAGGTGGGAAGTCCTGGGGACGGGGCGCCAGGGTTGGGGAGGGCATATATTCAGAAAGTAGAAACCAATAAGATTTTGCATGTTGGGTATCTACTTTGACAGAGTTGTGGCGCCTGGTGTCCACTTCAAAGCTTTCCCATTCCACACCTCCCCTTGCCTTCCCACAGTCCTCCTGTGTGTTGTGAAGACAGGTTCAGGAAAGTCCAGTAAGCTTCCCAAGATCACAGCTAGAAGGCAGCAAAGCTGGAACACAGCCTGTCTTCCGGGAGCTGGCGAGGTGTAACTTCAGCTGCCTGGCCCTTCCTTTCACTCACCTCTAATTGGAAGCGATCACCTGAAGCACCCTACAGGAAGGTCAAGGGAGACAAAGGCCTGAACAAAATGGTCCACTTCAGCACCTCTTCTGCTCCCACAATCCTCCTGACTTTCCCCAGATCCCACCTTCCCTGTAAGGTGCTACTTAATCACCATTCCCCAGAGTCCATCCCCTGAAGGACCATTCTGGGTTGGGTTTAGTTTTCAGACGAGGTTTCATGTCTTCTGGGCTGACTTCAGACTCACTGTGTACCCAAGGATGACCTTGGATTCCCGGTAACCATTCCCTCCACTGTGGGGGTCATAGTGGTGTGCCACCATGCCCGGCTTAGCATGATGGCACTCGTGGTGACTTTCTCCCAGACATTCATTTAAGATGCCTCAGCACACACCCCAACCCGCTACACGTGACTGTGAGCCCCACAAACAAGCATTCTTATTTCCCCATCTCATTATCTCTATAGGTTCTAGAAAATTCTTTGGACTTCAGTTGACAGCCAGGTGAATCAAGAACCCTCCTGGCTTTATACTCCTTGCTTTTCTCCCACCCCCCTCCTCTCCCTCTAAGTGGAGGCCACGCCCTCAAGAGTCCTTTCATTCTTCAGGAAGTCAGCCTGTTGAGCATACTTTTTACCTACGTCCTCAGTCAAGAGACAATCTCCACCCACTTCTCCTTTCCCTCAGTTCCACTTTGCCTTTTCCACTTAAGTCAGACTATCACGTAGCCCAGGATAACCTCCAACTCACTTTGTAACCAAGGTTGTCTTTGAACTTCTTTCCCTCCTGCCTCAGCCTCCCAAGTGCTGGGATTACAGCACTGTGCCAGTGCATGCTCTTTCTGGGGTGCTAGAGAGCAAATTCCCGGGGTCGTGTGCTAGGCAAGCTCTCCGCGAGACGAGCTGCATCTCTGCACCCCTCTTCAGTGCTTTTGCTTTTTCTCCCCGAGACATGCTCTGCTTCTGGCCCGCCTGACATGCGACATCGGTTCCTGGCTGCTTATGTAGCCAGATTGCTACATATAGGGAGACTAGGAGAGACACTTCCTGCACTGTGAGGGACACTGGAGTGTGTGTGTGTGTGTGTGTTCAGACAGTGGGGTGGGATGATTGTGGGGTGGTGCGGGGGAGAGACTCAGGTTGGCCCAGGTCCCAGGCTAGAAAGGACCTTCTTGCTTGGGCACACCCACCTTAGTTATGGTGAAGCACTGGAGGAAACCCCTCCTGGGCTTGACTTGTGAAGGTGGCCCCTTCTTGTCCTGGGCTTTAAGGAAGTGTCTAGGATCCAGACCAGAACAGGAACGGAGAAAGCACTCTGTAGCCATATTCCATTCGTTTGTCTTTCCGCTGACCTTTGTGGCCTTCCTTGGGGCTGTTCCTGCCCTTCTAGCTCAAGTTCACCTCAAGCAAACACACTGATCTTAAGCTGGGTGAAGCCAGGGACAGCCCAGGCCTGGGGTCTCTTGCGAGGCATCAGCCACCACTCAGACCAATTCCTCCTGACTCTCCTTCCAGTCATCCTCCACCGATGCCTGGACACCCCACAACCGTGAAACTTAGTCCTTCACCTCTGCCTTGGTCGCCCTTCTCCGTGTCCTCCAAAATATCTCCTTCCTACTCCCTCTGCTCGGCTGCCCTGAACTCCATCTACAATTGGAAATAATAAAATAATAATAATAATAATAATAATAATAATAATAGTAATAATAATACTTTCTGTGAGGGCAAATGTGGAGATTTGGGAGATGCCCTTTGACATCCTTCAGGACCCTTATAACAACTTCATACGCTAGGCACCCTCTTCCCCGTTGGAGAGAGGCTCCTGAGACCAGGGGCAGTGGAAAGACTTGCCCAGGCTCACAGTCCGCAGAGCCAAAGCCTGAATCTGGGACCTGTCTGTATAACTCCAGATCTCCCTGTGTCCGGTTGGAAAAGCGGAATGAGTGGTCCGTGCCCACAGGAAACGGATCCAGGCAAGGAGATGGCGCAAACGCACGGAAAATTCCTAAGACGGTTTCCACCCAGAAATGTTCTATTACTAGCGGCTCTGGGAGGAGACGTGATGGGCTGTCTACCTGCCGCCATGGCTGCGAGCTCCTGCATCCTGCTCTCCCTGCCTGCCCAGTTAATGCCCCCGCCCCTCCCCTACGGCCCCCTCCAGCATGGGCCTCACATAGCCTGACTGAGGACAGCAGAGAGACAACAACCCCCCCCCCCCCAACTAGATGAGCAGGGCAGCATATGCTGCTGTGGGAAGGTGAGCAATTGCACTTCTAAATAACAGCTCAACACGGAATGGAAGAGATGTCACAAGACAGGAGATGATTAATTGCCAAATGAATTATTGAAATTGTAATTTCAGTGGAACACATGATGGCTGCAGGCCAGAATGGACAGGAGAGGCCAGGAGGAGGCTGAATGACCTGGTCCTGCAGAGGGAGCAGTGGGCTGGGGACGGGGTGGTCACGCAGACACTGCTGAGAGGCTGAGACAGCAGCAAGGAGGCGTGATTTCACCTTCCTGTCAGGAGTCCCCTGGAGCCGGGATGGCAAACCCACCTGCCTGCCACGGGCAAATCCCCATGATGACCCATCGCACCTGGCTTTCCACCTGCTCCCTGCCTCTTTGGGATCCAAGTGCTCGTCCCCGGGGCCTCCTCTAGCCCACTGGCCTCTTTGTGTACCAACTGCTCACTCTGCACAGTAAGAGGCAGATCTCTCCTCCATCCTGAGAGAGGAAAGGCACGCTGCCGAGCTCGAATGGGAGAAAATGAAACCTCAACACGCTCTGCTGCTGCTCTGCCATCTTGGGGTTCACTTCCACAAGGGCCCTGACACACCCAAGCCAGGTCCCATTTCCTGACATGTAGGATGGCAACATAAACTACAGCAATACTCAGCCTTACTCCTTTCTGTGTGTCGGAACCGTGCACTCTTCGACAATTTGCTTAACCTTTCTGAGATGTAGTTTTCTCATCTGTGATACGGAGCTGTACAGAACACCTCCTTGGATCAGCTTACAAACTGCATGTCAAAGTCCCTGCCTAGGGCTGGCCCACAACAACCCAGATCCATAAAAATGGAGGTTATTAGGCTGCAGAGATGGTTCAGTTGGCAAAGCGCAAGTCTGAGGTTCAATCACCAGCACCCACATGAAAGCCTGATGTGGTGGGGCGCACCTGTAACCCCAGCTCTGGGGAGGCAGAGGCAGGAGGATTCTTGGGGCTTGCTGACCAGCTAGTCTAGCTGAACTGGTGAACTCTAGGCTCAGTAAGAGACCCTATCTCAAAAAAATAAGATGGAGAACTACAGAAGTAGACACTGACCTCAACCCTCTAGTACACACATGCACACACTCGCACACATTCAGGTACACACACATGCACACGCACACACACACAACAAGCATCCAAAATGTTCTTTAGACAGAAGAAGCAGCCCTGAGTGAGTGAAGTCTCGAGGGGTGTGTGGTGTTGGCAGGGGTACAGCCATGTCAAGGACTCCCATCCCTCAGCCCCATGGGAATGGCAAAGCCTTTCCTGGGTGAGGCTCCGAGGGATGGCAAGCTTTCCCCAGGGATCTGCATTGGAATGATTGACCAGCGTGTACATAAATGAGTAACTGCAGCTTCTTCTTCTTGGTTGTTTACAGCCTGAGACTGTTCGTGTCAGAGACCTCCTACCAAGATCTCCCTCCTTTGCTGTACATAATCAGCTCACTGAGGTTCTGGGCCACAGCACTCCAGGTGCTGCTCAGGCAGAAAGCGCTCTCCATATGACCTCAGTTTTTCTGTGTGTATGTCTGTCTGTCTTTTCTCCATTCACTCACCATCCCTAGTCAGGGTTCTGCGACCAAGCCATGAGGGTTACATCAAGACATGTCACACTGGAAACAGAGGCAGGCGGCTCACCACGTTAAGTTAAGCCTACACTGGGGTCTATATAGTGAGTGAAACCAAAACACAAACAAATAAAAACTAGCTGTTTGGAGATCCCCTTGGGACGCTGTTATAAAGAGCGTGATGTCCTCTAGTGCCCGCGTGGCAGGGACACAGATGGTACAGGACTTACAAGAGAATGGACATGTGGTCAGGTGTGCAGGGATGTGATTACTGATGGGGAGGGGCAGAGGCGAGAGGTGTCTGCAGCTGCTGGAGGGAGTGAACCCAGGCCACAGAGTTCACTGCAGTGCCGCTGCCCCGAGGCACTGCAGAGACATGTGCAAAAGCCTGTTTCATTTTTTTAAAAAATCAGAATATAATGCAGTTGCAGCTGAATATCTATATGAGGGTAATTTTTTAATGCGAGAGCAGTTGTGGAGTTGGGCTATGAGAGGCCTGTTATGTGCTTAACTTGGTGCCGTCATTAGTTTTTAGGTCTAAATGTGCGGTGCTTAAGTAGGCAGAACCTCTGGGAGGCTAGCAGAAGGGCAAACTCAGCTTTGTGTATGTGAGCCACTGTGTCCAGGAACAAGTGTGGAGAGAGTGTTGGGGAGACCCGTACCCCAGTTTAGGGGCTCGGATGCAGATGAGGTGACCCACGATGAAGGGTGCTGGGGAAGGTGTGTGAGCAGCTTCCGCTGGGGGTTTGCGTGGTCCAGAGCACGGCAGTGGAGAACTGCCTTTGCGTCAGAAGAAGGACAAAGTTTGAAGGGCTCAGAACACCCACAGCTCTGACCTACCGTGAGGAGGCGAGGTTGCTTTTGGAGCCGGGGCTGTGGAGGGACGTCAGGAAGGCTGAACTGGGAGAAGGTGAGCCTGGATCAACTTGACTTCTTGCGGGTGTTCTGTGGGTGTCCCAACAGGCCATCGGATTCCATTGGAGGTGCTCTGCCGCAGCAGACCCACTGAATCAGAACCTCCCACATCTGTGGCAGCAGCATCTGCTCTGTCCAGATGCTTAGGCCGGCCTTGGAAACCCGCAGTCTGACACCGCCCCTAGTGTCCGTCGGAGGTACTGCGTGGCGGCTGGCTGAGCCTCTGAGCGGCTACGGCTACAGTCCAGCACCAGGCCAACTGGAGAGCTAGGCTCCTTCCTGATGCTCATATAAAGCCTTGTCGCCTCCTCCCAAATCCAGCCTCCCTCCGGCTGCAGAGGTGAACGAGGCAGCGTGAGGCCTGAGCTTTCTGCTGCCTCACCCTTGGCCTCAGCCGGGTCCCCAGGGCAGGATAGAAAACCAAGAATACGCATCTACAGTGAGTGTGACCAGTTTGGCTGGCAAACTACATACCACACTCTTTCTATTTTCCTTAACTTACTCAAAGTCCAACTCCAGTCTTCATCTGCTCCAACTTGAAGGAAATGTATCCATCAAGTAGGATCCCCTTACCCTGAGCCTTCAACGGAGGCCTTCAGCCCAAGGGGAGAACAAAGGCCACTGAGGGAGCCCAGTGAAATAACACTCTAAGGCATGGAGAACATGCCACGCCCAGGGTGCTTGCTGATCTGTCCATACCCAGCCAGACGGCCTGCGCGGAGGGCTGGAGCGGGGTCTCGTGAAGCCTGTACAGCTAGAGAACGAGAAAGGATCAGAGGTGCAGGATCCCAGGCGCATCTGGATTCCGTAGCTTCTAAGGTATGTCTAGCCGTGTCCCCAACACTGCACAGACTGCAGAGACCATGACTTATTAATCAGAATGTAAAGTTTAAGGGAGTAGCTGGTATTTTCCTTTGCTGTATCTAAAAACTTCATCCCCCTCCCCTAGTATACCCATTCTTAATTCATGCCAGCACCACTCCCAGAACACCCATTACCTGCATTTTTCCAAATCTTATATAGTGCTTTCACATGCTCAAAAGTGAATATGGTTTATAGAAGACAGAAGTTTACCAAATTGCAACAATACTAGGAGTACAAGCTCAGCTAGCACTTTCTAGGCCCTTCCATGGTCCAAGGACTGCCCTAGGTGCTGATTTCTCCCCCCTCTTTCTCTCTCCCTCCCTCTCTCTCTCTCTCTCTCTCACACACACACACACACACACACACACACACACACACACACACACACACACACACACAAATCCATTTAAATCACCATAATAAAACATAAGGCAAATGCTCTTGCATACCCCTTTGCACACGAGGGACCCAAGACACAGGTCTGAGAAGGGCAGAGTCAGGGACCTGGGACCTGAGAGCAGCAGGACCTGGGACCTGACCTCAATTGCTGATAAGCAGGGCTGGGACCCTGCTGGAGGAAGATGTCACAGTGCACATGTCAGTGTTGGGGCTGCCAGATGGGCTGTGCATTTTCCCTCTCTAGTGCCATACACAACTGTGAATTGTGCACTGATTCATACAAACACAAACGCATTTACATCCAAAGCACCGACCGCACATTAGCCAGCTGCCAGCGCTGTCTGTCGCAGGAGCCTCTGGTGTGCAGCCATCACCAGGCAGATTTATGTGGAAAAGGATTTGTGTTCCAGACTGAACCTGGCTGTGCTCTTTGAAGCCTAGTCCTCCCCTGGCCCTCTTCAAGTCTTAAACCTTCCCTACACTTCCACACACCTCTGCAACCAGCTGTCCCAGCATGTCTCTTTGGATAAAAGCAAATCCCTAAGGCAGGAGAGCCCTTTTATTAATTCACTGGACAGCTTGTTTCAGGATTCAACTATGCAGTAAGAAGCAAAGCCGAGCCTCCAGTACATGGCCCTGGACCAACAACTACAAATGGGTGTGGCCAGATGCAGTGCAATTGCATGCCTACAATTCTATCACTAGGGAGGTGGAGACAGGAAGATCAGAACTGCAAGGCCATCGTCAGCCACAAGGCTAGTTTGAGGCCAGTCTGAGCTACATGAGAACACATCTCAGAAAACCAACTGGAGAGTTTGGTAAAATAGCTCAACTAGTAACGTGCTCGCCTTATAAACAAGAGGACCCCTGAGTTTGATCCTCAAAACCTATGTGACAAACTGGGTATGGTGGTGAGTTACTAATCCCAGGACTGGGGAAGTGGAGAGAGGCGGAGCCCCGGGACTCACTGGCCATCCAGTCTACCCTGATGGGTGAGTGAGATCCCGTCTCAAAGGATGTGGACAGTGTAGCTGAGGGTGACGTCCGAGCAGATGTGCACTTACACATATACGCACACAGTAGTGAAAACTCAAGTCCAAAGGGAGACAGAGACAGAGACAGAGACAATGAGAAATATCACCCTGGAGCCCTGGGTGCAGGTGGGAGGCTGTAACATGGATGAGAGGCAGTAGGAGGAGGGTTGGGACAGCTTTCCATTTCAGACTCACAGCGTCCGGTTGCCCAGCAGAAGGGGTAGAAATAGCAACTGGAATGTCAGTGATGGGGTCATGGATAGGGTGCACTAGTAAGAGACATTTGGTCAAAAGAGGGCCTCAGCAAACAACCCAGGCTCTTGCCGAAGTTATTGATTGCTCTCTACAAACTGATGGCAAGGTTCTATTGCACAACACAACACCTACACAATTCATTAAACAGCCTATCTAGAGTCTATGGACTAGAAGGTACTCTGCCTGTTAGCAAAGGAGAAACATGAACACCAACCCAGCGACAAACCCTTTGGTCTCTGCTGTTGACCTGCCTGTAAGACGTGACAGTGCAATGGAGTTGAGATGTCTCTAGGAAAATGGACACTGTCTTTAAGCATTTAACTTACTTGCTATGTTGAAGTTTCTGACTCCCAGCCAGATATGGGAGTGAGGGTTTTCTTTCCCCTCCCAAGTTCATTTAATTCTTCCTGTCTTTCTCTCTTGCTTCATCTGTTGTTAGTTTTGGTGTTGTGGTTTTCAAGTCTAGCCAAGGAAAATTAGATAGCCATTCCATCTCTAAAATGTCCTTTTCTTTTTCTTTAAAGGAAACAGAGTGAGATTTCTTGTAGGACGGTGGAACCTACACCGTTAGGGTTTGTCCGAGTTAGGGTTTTTATCGCTGCGATGAAACACCATGACCAAAGCAACTTGGGGTTCAAGGGTTTATGTCACTCACAGTCCATATCATCACCGAAAGCAGTGAGGGCAGGAACTCACACAGAGCAGGAACCTGGAGGCAGGAGCTGATGCAGAGGCCCACGGAGGAGTGCTGCTTGCTGGCATGCTCTCCATGGCTTCCTCAGCCTGCCTTCTTATAGAACCCAGGGCCACCGGCTAGGCAGTAGCACCACCCACAGTGGGCTGGGCCTTCCCCATCAATCACTAATTAAGAAAACGCCCTACACCCAGGTCTTCCGGAGGTACTTTCTCCATCGAGGTTTCCTCCTTTCACATGGCTCTAACTTGGGTCAAAATGACATGAAACTAGCTAGCATGGTGTTCTCGCAAGAATTCTTTGTTCTCAGGCTGATGAGTTTGGAGGAAGGAAGCCTTTCGTATCATTAATTTGGAGGTCGACTTCATTGCAACTTCTGTTGAGAATTTAGAATTCCTCCTTTCCCATCAGAGACCCAACATGGTCACAATCTCCCAGGGGATACCAAGAGACTTCAGTAGTTTCTTGAAAGTAGCTGTAGCTGTGCTGTGCATTCTACAAAGGGGCTGAAAAGGCGGCTCCTTGGGTAAGTGTCCTTATAGCCAAGCCTGAGAACCTGACTTCCATCTCAAGACGCTCATCGTGAAAGGGGAGAAATGACTCTCACGAGTTACCCTCTGACCTGTCCTGTGACATTCACACTTACCACCTGTACACATGCATACAATCAACATTTGACTTTTCCCCCAAGCTTTACTTAAATATCACACAGAGCTAAAAGCACCAGACTGGTGTCACTGACTTTCTGGGAGATCAGTAAAATACTTGAAGGCTATACTAATATGGTCAAACTGATTAAAGGGACAATATTTTGTCCCTTGCCCTCCAAGGTCATCTAGGTTCCAGGTGATCATGGATCATCTATCAGAATGCCCTGTGCTGTGTCAAGTCGCCTGTCCTCTTGTTTACGGAATCCAGAGAGACCACGTCAGGTAAACTCACTATGTCTAGTCCACAAAGAAGAAGGCCAACATACAGGAAAATTTTCATTTGTACTTCCAAAGAAAGCTACATCCAAGCTTCTCCTCATAGATGTCACTTATCCTCACAGATCTAACAATGGGCAAAAGGAAGGGACCTCCTAGGACCATACCCTCTACTGGCCTTGACAATAAAAAATAAATTATTAATTTTATCCACTTATATGATCTTTAAACACCCAGCAGGAAAATATAAACAAAGACTAAAATGCTTTTTGCTTGTTTGCTTAACAGTTCAGAGATTACATTCTACCACAGTTTGGGAGAAATCACAGCCAACAGATTTCCTGCACCTTTCCCATTCCAAACCAGAGCTCATACATCAGAGCGGTGTTCTATGGGTAGGCCCTAGGTTCTCTTAATGATTTTGTTTTCCTTCCTTCCCCAGCCCCTATTATTGTACTCGACACTCAGAAGATAGCCAAGACAATTTTTGGAATGAGAGCATGCGTCTTCTCACATCACAGAGTGAGGAGCAGGGTGCCAGGTGGCTGCAGCCCTGGAGGCTCCCACACTCTCTGTGCTACGGACTGCAGTACCATGTGGTGGGGCCATGAGGGAACTTCTTATCACAGGGACACCAGGTGTGCATTGTACATACCTCTGTGTAGAGGCAGAAGTGTACAAATTCAGAGAGAGAGAGAGAGAGGGAGGGAGGGAGAGAGGCACGCAGGAGATTTCTTTCGGAGAATTATTCACTAACTGAAATAACCAGCAGTATCTTGAAGATCAGCCAGTCCACTTTAAAGACGACAGTGGGTAGGTCAGTGGACATTTACCCAAAAGTATAGATGGTTTCTGGAAGAGCAGAGCAGCAGAGCCTGCCCTCCAGGCATGTGGATGAATAGCAGCGAAGCAAGCCAGAGAGTCCCACTTGCAATGGATCGAATGTGCCCTCATCCATATAGTGCAACTTCCATCTGACGTGAAGGTTTGTGGGTGTGGTCTCTGGGAGCTGACTAGTTTGCAAGAGTGAAGGCCTTGCAACCATGTTAAGAATGCCTACGCAACACCAGCAGCAGCAGCAGCAGTGAACGAGTGAGCTAGCGTGCTGTCTTTCTGTCATTTGGAGCCATGATAAAAAGCTGACCTCAACCCAGAAGAGACTCCTTGACAGAGCTTCACCTTCGTGGCGCTCTGATACTGCCCTTCTAGCCTATAGACAGGGACAAAGATATTGTGGTCAAGGGAGAAAACCAGGAGAGGGGAGTCACAGAAGGGTTTAAAGGAGGAAAAGGAAGGGGGTAAATGTTGTAATCATATTTTAATTTTAATATTTTAAAGAAAAATATTATGGCAGGTTGTCATTGCAGCCTAAGTAGATGACACCTCACCTCTCCCGGGTTTTCTGAAGAGGCTCTGGGTGTCGCCTCCTGGCCTTGCAACTAGAGTCCCCGCACAGGCTGTAAGGACCACCTGGACCTGCTCACCACTGGTTAGCCTGGCAGTGCCCAGACAGCACCTTTTTGGTCTCCACCATCCCTCCTGTGCCTAAGGCTGGAGGACTCCACCGGAAGACCACACACAGAGACGGGCATTCGGTCCTCCTGTCCCCCCACACCAGACATGGGCATGTCTGAAATATTTCATCATTTAAAAATTTTTCATAATATTTAAAAGTTTTAAAAATTAGTATTTTAATTTTTACTTGAGCTGTTTTCAGGAGGTGTTCGTTTGTGACACAGCTCACAAACTGAATACCTCCTAACTTGGCTGAGAGAGTCATAAAGAATTTCTTTACCCTGGGGACACACAGGATACAGTGGGGCTGTATTAAAATATTTTAGTGCAAACATTCAAACACTAAGTGTTGGTGACAAAAGGAATAAACAATTCCTCCTCGGGGAATGTACCAGCACAGGTGGGAAGGTCCAGGGTGGGGTGTCTCCCCTCCCACAACGCACACTTGAAGTGAAGCGTTGATACAACTGTAGAATAACAAACCATGAAAGCATTCTTGGAGGCCCAAAATCAAATTACTCCTTGGATCACAACTCTGGATTTCCGAGATGCACGCTTTGTCTTTTTGTTGGTCTAGGCGTGAGCTCCTGCGGGCAGGCCTAGGGAGTGACACCGCCCTTCTGCCCTCTGCAGTTTGAATGATTGAGCCTATAAAATAAACGGAGCTTAAGAAGACTGATGGGAGACAAGAGAAGCCAGCCCGTGTGCATAGGGCCATTCCACGCAGGGGAGGCAAATACTCATATATCCAGGGAAGTCTAGGGTCTCTTCTGGAGAGCGAGAATGTGAACAAAAGGGAGCAGAGAGTGACTCCTGGTCTGGGCATTTTGACCTCCGATCTCTGCTCCTATGATGGACTTTTCTTCAGTGGAATGAGAACTCTTGCAGGCTCTTGAGCTCCACTCGGAGGATCCAGCTTCAGGCAGACCTAGAAGACCAGAGGCAGGCTCCGCGGACCCTGCTGCTCCCAGGTGCCCTCTGGCTGCACCCACCAGCAAACCAAACCACCATTCCTCCAGGCGGCATTTTGTTGGCATTGCCCAGGGTTGGGGAAGTGGGAGAGGAAAAATAATCCCAAGGAGGCAGCTGAAACGTTAACGTCTCAGCAAGCACCCCTCACACTGTCTGAAACTGCTTAGTTAAAAATGAACCCCGAGAGCAGCCGAGGACCTTAAACTCTCTGCAAATCCAACTGTAAACTGGTGACACTAAATGTAATTAACTACCCTTTTTGGAGGAAGTGGGGGTGGGGTAAAGGAAGTACACTTGTGTCATGAAAGTGGAAGAAAGCTACTGAAGGGAGAAGGGGTGGGGAGAGGGGTTGGGGAGAAGGGGAACAGAGAATCAAAAAAAAAAAAAAAAAAGCAAATTTGGTTTAGAAAAATGCCATAATGAAACTTACTTCGGTAGCCCGTGATCATGGAGTTCAAGCAAAAACCTGTAACAGGAGGAGCTACTAGAGCCCAGTGCTATGAAAGGGTGGGAGAGAAGGGTGGGAGCTAAAGGCTTAGGGGGTGGGGGTGGGGTAGGTGAGGAGAAGGAGAGGAAGTGGGTTAAACAAAACAAAGAGTATAGGAAGAAACTGTATGAAATCCCACTAGTTTTAACCTAATAAAAATGTAATTTTTAAAGGGGAAGTTAAAGAGAAATACTCCACATTAGTGAGCAGTGCTGCTCCCACAAGACATACACTATTTATTAAATGAAGATCTCAGCACCAGGCACAGCTTATCTCTACTGCAGACGTTTATTTTTAGTTATGTTTAAAATAGCTGTTTTGTGCATTGCTGGGAAAAGGGCTGCCTAGGCCTTTGTATTGTCTGCAGGTGTTGACTGTTTAATCCCTCATGATCTGCACGTGCTATCAACAGAACACCTGAGATGAGCCATTCAGAGTTCCACTGTCCAGTATGGCACTTTCGGTGATAGAGGTTCCCTCCGCTGAGGTCTGGCAGGGTTTACGTCTGTGAGAAGGCCTCTATGTCTTCCTTGGTGAGCCCACCCCGTAACAATCAAATACATATTTATTTCCCTGTGACTTATTGGTCAGATAGGACAGAAAGGCACCCCAAAACAACACAGGCTTTTCTCATTGGTTTTCCTTGCTCATCATAACTAGAAGGTAAGGCCTTACTGTTGAAGACATTATACACTGGTTGCAAAACACAGAGAAATCAATCTTGAACTGACTGGGATATTCTCTCTGCTGCCTACTTTCATAGTTACAGAAGGCACTATACTGGCTGCTAGGGGAATTTCCATAGAAGGAAATTCATGCCTGGTACTGTAAACATGCTCAAAACTCTAGGGTAGGGAGGTCATAGGCCCTAGAAGAGAATGTATTGATGTTTCTTTTTCTTAATGGTCCTGTTATCAAGCAGTTTTCTAAATATTTATGTTAATATCCATAAATATGTGCTGCTCCCAACCTTGGTCAGAGAAGCTTCTTACTACAGTCAGTAATGGTTACTGAAGAGCTTTTAAGGTGTTGAAAATGAGTGACTGTGGAGGCTCAGCCACAGATGAGTCATTATATCACTGCTGCCTCCCAAGGCTCAGGAGCATCAAGGAAGAGGGATGGAAAGAATGTAGGAAGCAGAAGATGGGAAGGAGTGCTGTGAAATCTGTCCCGGCACAGCATGGCTTTTGCACACATGAACCACAGCAGCTGCGGTTATCTCAAGACTTGCCCAAGATCAAGCCAGTTGCAGTTCCAGAACGGAGGCTGCAGAGGTGACTGTCACAGAAGTTTATTACCATTTATGTTTGAGATGGGTGTTTTGTGCATTGTTGGGGGAAAGGTTGCCCAGGCCTTGGCATTTTGTATTGTCTGCAGCTGTTGGCTTTATGTAAAAGATGTCTGATTGCTTGTGATCTTCACTTGCTATCTTAGAACACCTGAGGAGCTTCTGTATCAATAAAGCACCCTGACATCAGATGAACAGGGTCCCACCATCCAGGATGGAGCTTGCCATGACAGTGGTTCCCTCTGTTGAGATCTGGCAGGGTTTGCGTCTATGAAAATGCCTCCTTGTCTTTATTGCTGAGCAATACCTAAAGTGCACTGCTACAGATGACTCAGCAGCACTGGTTGCTCTTCTAGAGGACCTGAGTTCAATTCCCAGGACCCACATGGTGAGTCATAACCACCTGTCAGCTCCAGCCCCAGGAGAATCTGATGACCCCTTCTGGCTTTTGCTGGCACCAGGCATGCAAGTTGTACACAGTCACATACATGCATGTCTGCAGACATGCCTGCAGGCATGCAGACAAACACTCATGCCCCAAAATAAATATATAATTTTAATTCCAGCACGAAGGAGAGAGGGAATTTGAGGCCCCACTCCTAACTGAATTCATTGGTGACTGCCAGGTGGAGGGAGAGTCGTGTTTCTTCAGGAGAGGGCACACGTTCAGCAAACTGACCTCAGTGGATGACCCCCACTCAAGTAGGTGTGGGCCCCACTAGTTCTTTGAAATAAAAATAAGTAGTAAATAAGGGCTGGAGAGATAGCTCAGTGATTAAGAGTACTGCTGCTCGTGTAGAAGACAAGGGTTCAGTTCTCAGCAGCCACAGGGTAGCTCACAGCCACCTGTAACTCCAGTTCTGTCAGATCCTGCGCATTCTTCTGACTTCCGTGGTGCCACATGAACACTATGAGCTGGAGAAATAGTCGCCCGTGGTCTGTCCTGCCTTTGACATGGAGCCTCTGAAAGAGCCCCTAGAAAAGGAAAACAGAACACTCCAGGTGAATTCTGAAAGGATGGCACGTGCCCAGTATGGACAGAGGCTGCTCTAGGCCTCCGCTTGCTGGACCTCACCCTATATGGTAGTTTATCCTGCTGTCCATCCAACAGCCTTTACGGTATCTCCATAGTGATTCGGGAAGCAGTTCTCAACCTGTGGGTCACGACCTTCAGAAAACACGCATTTCCAGTAGTTGTAGGAACTGAGACACCTCTCATGAGCAAAATCACAGTTATGAAGTAGCAGTGAAAATAACTTTATGGTTGGGGGGTCACCACAGTATGAACTATATTAAGGGGTTACAGCATTAGAAGGTTGAAAACAACTGGATTAGAGTCTCCCTGAGGTCTGCGAGTCATTCAGAATCTAGGCCACGGACACCCTACAATAAAAGCTATGTCAGTGTGTGTAAGTCCACGGCCTGTGATATCATCTGAATGGGAAGTGTGGTGTGGAACCGGGTACTCTGCTTGCTGGCTCTGTTCTTTCTCCTGGGAATCTGTGTCAGAACTGACTTAAACAGTGGCAGGTGATATCAGAAGCCCTGAGTATAGAAAAGTGTTTTTCTTTAAAGATCCCAGACCACGTAAACTGCCTCTGAAGCTTTTTATTAATGGACATTTCAGGTCCCGACACCCTCAGTTGGATTAGCAGAAACCCAGGATAATATAAGAAGCAGGGCAGGTTGGCTGGTTCAGACCCATTCCCAACTCACTTTTACTGAGCGTGGCATGGCTCGCTACTGTAGCTGATAAGACAGAGGTGGGCCTCTGTTGTGAGGCCCTAGTGGATGCTTTCATTTTGGTTCTGTAATATTGCTGCAGTCTTTTTCGTTTTTTTTTTTAAGTAAATAAAAATTTTATATCTGGACTTCCAGCAGAGCAGCCATTTTCAAATTCTGAGGAAATGATCGAAAGAGTCTTGGGGTCTTTAGCTTTGACTTTATAGAACAGCTGAGTCAGCAGAAGGGGCTACCCTCTACCTCCAGGCATCTTAAGTGAGAATCATAAATCCCCATTTGTTTAAGCCTCTGTGCTGATTAGGTGTCTGCCAGCTTGGCACAAGCTGGGGTCGTCTGGGAAGAGGAAACCTCAACTGGGGGAATGTCTCCACCACAGCCGTCTGTAGGAAATCTGTGGGCCCTTCCTTGACTGATGACTGTGGGCCTATTGTGGGTGGTGCCACCCCTGAGCAGGTGACAGCAGGGTGAGCACGTCATGGGGAGCAAGCCAGCGAGCATTCCTTCATGGTCTCTGCCACAGTTCCTGCTGCCAGCTTCCTGGGCTGGCTTCATTCCATGATGGACTATAATCAGGATGTAGAAGCCAAATAAACCTTCCATCCCCGAGTTGCTTTTGGTCATGGTGTCTTATCAGAGAACACTGATGAAAACAGACTCTGTGGAATGTTTTCCGTCACTGTAACTCTTTATGGTGCTAGGGATCAAACCAAACCGAAGGCCTTGCACACTCTACGATTGTTCCACAGCGGTTGTGGACGCAGTCCTGTGCTGTGTGTCAAGGGTGGCTTGCAGCACTAACAGGAAGGTTCTTAGAGACACTTCATAGCACAGAGTGGTTATGGGTTTGGACTTAGGGCCTTTTTAAAGGGATACGAGCACACACTTTGCAGGGCTTTCTGAATTACAGTGTAACATGCACACAAGGAATTGAACATGATCCAGTTATACATTGTGCAATTTAATTAGGCCTCACACATTGAATACATCTGATTCATCAGTGAGTTTTTTGTTGCTGCCGTTTTGAGAAATTAAATAAAAATAATGCAAGTAAAATATTCGATGTATGCTTGGCATGTAGCTAATCTCAATAAATATTAGTGATTCTGTAGATGTAATAAGGCTTTGCTCTCTATCTGAAGTATAGGGTATGGGCCCCAGGTCTCCCTGGAGATGTCAGTACCTTATGGCTAACCTATCTATCCCTCTGATTTCAGAATATCTAAATAGGAGGAGAAGAGGAGGCCCAGCAGTATTTACTTGTCTGAATCAGATCAGTCCTTAAAGACATCTGCAAGTACTGCCTGTTCTCAAGCCTCAAGGTCCTAGCCGAGGGCACAGCCAGCCCGCCGTTGCTCTTACTCTGCAGTCGATTAAACTGTGGCCATGGCAAGCACTGATGATTAGCTTTAGGAAGCAACATGTGTCCAGACTCCTCCTCCAAGGCATTCAGGCTAGGCAGATATCAGCAGCTGCACAAGCAGGGTTTGCAAAGTTCATGATCCACTTAGAACTGCTCTGCATCTCAGTAGCTTGGAAGCACTAAGGCTGACGCTCACCAAGAGGCTAAAGCAGAGCTGTTGAGCTCCTGCAGTCTATAAATAACCCAGCCTATAAATATTTATGTGTCCTGGGCTTCTATGTAGCCACCTTCGCCTCCCAAAAAGACAGGCTGTGCATGATCAGGAGAAAGAGGGGGTGGGGGAGATGATGAGGGCAAATATGCTCTGTTCTCTTGCCTAAAGGGAAGGGGTTGAGACTTGGAATCAGACACGTGTAGTAGAAAGCTGCTGTGGAGTTCAGCAAGGAAGACAGAGAGGTGCTTTTCATATGTGCAAACTTCCAGAGCTCAGCAGAGGAAACCACCGCCATGGCCAGCACCACCCTGCAGTGAAACCCCGAGCGTCTCGGCTCAGGTGTTTTTATTCATTCAGAACGCCTCAAGTGTTGTACTGATAGCACGTGCAGATCATTAGCAATCAAACAACCCCCAAAGAAATCCAACTGCTGCGGACAATACAAAACACCAAAAACCTAGGCAGCCCCTCACCCAACAATGCATAGAAAGCATTTTAAACATAACTAAAAATAAACTTCTGCAACAGACATGTGCATGGTGCTTGCTGAGTAGAGGCATACAGAAATCGTCTGAAGCTCTGTGAGAGTCCCTGTGTAGGGGAACATGCGCAGGTATAGACACATGCTGACTACCGGATCTGTGTAACGGAATGGGATACAGAACTCCGAGGATGATGTGGCAGAGCCTAAGTTCTGCAGTGGTAATGGTGGTTCAGAGAAGGGGTGGGCTATGGAATAGTCAAAGGTTTCCATCATGAAAGGTCTTCCTGGGAGGGCACTGAGCTTGGGCCAAGCTTATCAATAGGAGACTGTGCTAGGTTTTCTTAGCATGTGCGGGTTTTCCCAACACATATCTGAGTGTCCACCATGTGTCACCACTGGATGCTTGATGCTAAAATGTTGGGGAGAGTGGCAGCAATGGAATCATGGAGCAAAGGACCACATTTTAAGAGGATTTTGAAAATCAAGCCATAAAAAGTGAGTATTTAAACAACCTGCAGAGACAAGAAAAATATGGGCCAAAGGAAGGCAAATAAATGGCTATGTCTGCTTTTCCCATGGCACCTCTGCCTGATAAATGAGGGAAGATTAAACACTGTACATGGATCTTAAATGCAGAAATACTCCACACAGACCCAGTCTCATAGATCCCAATGAGGAAAGTCAAGTGACGTCAGGTATTCAGACGCTCTCTAAGGAAGTGCGGGAAGCACGCCACCAGCCAGGCCTTCGCACTATGGGAATTTTGGTTCCGCAAAGAAAAATGAAGTGCCTTCTGTGGGAGATGACCAGAAGGAGCTCCCTGAGTCTCTTGGGAACTTGGCACAACCTGAACGCTGAGAGGAGGAGCAGAGCACAGACCGGCACACACTCCTCAAAGTTAGGCTAGTACAGTGCTCCTGAGTCATCTATGTGTTGGATGACTGTTATAATTAATTGACTCCAAATTAGATTCAATCTAGAAGCACCTGGGAGGTAGACCTCTGGGCACGCTTGTAGGAGAATAACTCGATTGGGTTAATTGAGATGGCAAGACCTCCCCTGTTGGGTACCACTATTCCCTGAGCTGGGATTCCGGACTATACTTAAAGGAGGAAATGATCTGAGCCCAGCAAAGGGTGCTTGAAGGATGTCCACGTGCCTGGGAGTTGTCCAGACGCCTGAAGGATGTCTGGGTGCCTGTGGATGCCCTGGTGCCTGCTGGTGGCCCTGATGGCTGTGGGATGTCTGGGTGCCTGCATGCTGTCTGTGTATCTTTGGGTTGGCTGGGTGCCTGTGTGAGGCCTGGGCATCTGCAGGATTCCTTGGTGTGCTAGGGAGGCCTGGTGCCTCCTGGATTATCTGGGTGTTTGTGGGATATCTAAGTCCCTTTGAAATGTCCGAGGGCCTGCAGGAGGCCCTGATGTTGCAGGATACTAGAGAGCCTGCATGGTGTCCATGTTTGGGTGGTGAGACCCAACCTGAGGTCAAACTCTGTCATGCTTCATCTTGGGCTAGTACAGGCCAGGTGTCCATGACCAGAGCAGCCTTCTGCCTCCAAAGACCATGGTGATGCCTTCTATCTCTGCCTCAATAAGCTCGACTTAATGTTCTTTTTCTTTTTTTGTTTTCATTTGTTTTTTGATGGCATGGGGTGGGAGTGTGTAACTGGGAGGAATGGGAAGACAGTGTTATTGAGATATAATGAGTGAAACTCAAATTATTAATAAAAGTATTAAAACAAAAGAATGCCCCCCCCCAGGCTCATGTATTTGAATGCTTAGTCGCAAGGGAGTAGAACTCTTTGAAAAGGTTAGAAGGTTTAGGGGTGTAGTCCTGTTGGAGGAAGTGTGTTCTTTCCTTGTTGGAGGGGTAGGCTTTGAGGTTTCAGAAGCCCAAGCCAGCTTCAGTCTCTCTCCCTGCCTGCGGATCAGGATGTAGCTGTCGGGTGCTTCTCCAGCGCTGTGTCTGCTAATGTGCCGCCATGTTTCCCACCATGACAGTAACGGGCTAAGCCCCCGAGATTGTAAGGAGGCCTCAACGCTTTTATAAGAGTTGCCTTGGTCCTTGTGTCTCTTCACAGAGAGAGAACAGTGGCTAAGACAAATACAAAGTAATCACCAGGATCACAATATGATAAATTTAACTTTTGACTATAATAGCTAACCGTAGGGTACTAACCTTTTAACACAATGACACTGCTTTTGTTTACCCACTGTGGCTGGACCTAGAGAGCTCCTGTCTCACTGTAACCTGGTGGTGTAGACTTGGCTTCTGCAGCTTCTGCCTGCCTATTATCAAGTGTGTTTCTCTGCTATACGATCTTTTTATTCAATCAGTGTTCTGTGTGTCAAATTTACAGCTTGAGTACCTAAATGCGGTGTGTTTATTTTGTCACTCTTAAATGTATTAGTGGAGAAAGTCTCATTTGTACTCTGTTGAAACCAGACTGTTGGCATTGTAGGTCCAGACAGAACCCATACTCCAGGGCCATTTAGAGCTATGTGGCTGTGGGACCCCTCGCAGGGTGAAGGGGAGACAGAAAGAAAGAGAAGTGCATCGGACTAGCTTCCTTCTCAACATGAACCTTAAGGTAATTGGAGTAAGTCCTGCTGTGCTAGGATGGCCCAAGCATCCGCTAGCACAATAACGTATTTCTAGAATATCTCTTTCCAGTTTCGGTTTCGTTTGATGCCAATTAGTCACTATGGAAACTTAAGTTTTGGGTCCTTTGTGGAAACCATAGTTCAGTCCCCTGTGGTGTTGGCTTCACGGAGGAAGCATGACTCCAGTGACCTGTCTTTATCTCCTGAAAGGGTCCCTCTCAGCGCAGCCACAGCCATCTTTTCTCAGGAGATCACCCATCTTTTCTCTACTTTCATGTAGACGAAGTCTCCCTGGGGCCAAGTTTGGCTGACTTCATCTAGCCATCCTTTCTGACCCTTATAAAATATGAATTTACGACTCAGGGTTTCTATTGGAAAAGGGCCTTTTAAGTACTGAACAAAGTCATGAGAGGATTCAGTTATGTCTGACACGAGCTATGGTTTTATCCAGATTCATAGGCCTGCCAAATGTAAGTTCCAAACCAAAGAGCCCAGGCGTTTTCGGGGTTCATTCTATGTATTTATTTACCTACTTCAGTGCCAAGGATCATACCTAGGGACCAAGTAAATAATAACCCCCAGTCATCCTAATTATTTTTTCTTTTTCTTTTGAGAAAGGGTTTTTCTGTTGTGACTCTGTCCTGGAACTCACTCTGTAGACCAGGCTGGCCTCGAACTCACAGAGATCCAGGTTGTCTCTGCCTCTGCTGGGACTAAGGGTGTGGGCCACCACACCCCTTTCTAATTTTTAATTAGAGTATATCGGTTAAGGTCTTGGCCACTTTATGTTTTTATTTATATATTTCATTCCCTCCATTTTGATTCACTTGTTCTACTTTTCCAAAAGATTGGGTTTGTGTGCAAATATTTTCAGACATTCCAGACAGTGGCAGAAATAAAATGATGTCATTTGATTGAGTGTACCTTGTGGGGACTGTGTACAGGATCAGAAACTTCCCCATTGCTGAGCTCCAGGCCCTGAAAGGAAAAGCCTTCAGATTGCCCAGACTTCAAACACACAGTCATCGCTTTCCTTCTTCATCCATCCCTGCTTTGAAACCAAATGCCACAGGTTCCTGGTAGGCTGGTTAGAAAGAGCGTCCTAGTCTGACCTTGGAGTGGTCTGAAGAGAGTTCTGTTAGCAGATAATTTTATCTTTTTGGTAACTATAAGAAGAGTTTGATGCCTTTAAGAGTCGCCTTTTTATTTAGATACTTGTGTCAGCGACACAATTCTAAAGAAAGCGCACTGGGGTTCTTTTGCCAAGTAAGTTTCATAGTCTAGTCAAATTTCTCTCAGCTCATTTTATAATTCTCTCTCTCTCTCTCTCCCTCCTCCCTCCCCCTCAAGTGCTGGGGTCACAGGTATGCAATACTGTACTTGGCTTTGTTCCATTACTTGTACAAGGCATGTTTCTGCAAATGACCAAGTGCTTCTGTTTTGTTTCAAACAGAGCTTTCGAGTTTGGACATGGGTACACGTTCATGGCAGCTCTGCAGTAGTGCCAGTGAAACGAGCAGCCGGCATCTGAGCAGGTAGTTTAAGAACCCTAACAAAGCAGCTAGCAGTGTGATTGGCGGTTTTAGGATTCTTGCTGTCCGTGAGTCCCTTTTCGAATAAAAAAAAAAAAAAAAAGCCCTGTTGTATGACAAATACCAAACGTAAATATGCAATTGGTGTACGAAGTCCAGGATGAAGAGGCTCAGCTCTAGGAACCAGTATTCATTCAGCTGCCTTGTGTCAATTCAATTGTAGTCAAAGCATAAATCATCTACACAACCTCAGAAAAACCACAGCACGGGAAGCCTTAAGTTGACCACTCGGGCCTTGGGTGCATGACCCATCAGGTTGGAACCTAGTCTTTTCTATTACTGTTGTACCTCCATGATCGGCTTAATGAGACCTGGGAGCTTGTACCTCAGAGCTTGGTGTTATGATTGGACAGCACTGTGTGTCGGTCGCTAGCTAACACTGCACTGAGAACTGGCGGGCTATGTAACTGTCGGACTTGCTGTCACTGCATGCGGAGCACGCCGGTGACTGAACGTGAGCGCAGGGGCGTGCGTGATAAGAATGCTAGGCCACGCCTCTCTGAACCACAGGGACGGCGGTGGCGTTCCCGGCGCTCAGCACTGTGCTGTCTAGAACCAGGAAATCAACCACGGGTCTACGATCCGGCGCCAACTTCCAAGTCAACATGCCTTGTTCGAGTTAGCAACGCATTTATTTTCATGACAAAAGTAGAAAGGCTTTCAGAATCCCCAAAGCTGAAGGAGAGACTGCAAACTGTCGCATCAGATCTTAAGGACAGAGGCAGAACGTGTAAATGATTTCTGTTGAAGAATTTGGGCCTGGAAGCCCTATTTGTTTGGAGCCAATTGCAACTGTTCCTTTTTCACTGGTAACTGGACTCTGCCTTGGTTCTATTCCTCTGCCCCAGCTGCTACAGAGACAGATTTCTAACTTGGAGCCTTCTCTTTTAACATTTTAGCTCTAAAAGGTTAGAAAGGGAAAGAAAGGAATAAATCTTTACGGCCCCTTCTGGTTCTTTTAATGTCTAAACCTGGAGAACTGGACTAACTTCTAGAATCTTCTATCCCATTAACTGTCCCAGAACTTGCTTTCCCATCATTGTCCTACTGTCCCTTGCCACTGACTGACAATGCCAACTGAGAACACTCTTAAATAGGACTCCTAAGTTGTTTCCAGAAGTCCAAGTGGTATCTAACCATAAGGAAGGCCGCGCAGTACCAAAAAACCTCTTGGGAAAGCGTTCGTTCGGCTACAGGAAGGTTTGCGAAGTCACACGATAACTGGTCAGAGATCATTAGAAGTTCCGCTCACTTGGCAAAAGTTCAGATTCATTGTCTAATACCATACTTATCCCCCATTCGCCTGAGTTGTAAAAAAGCTTTTATAGTTGGCCATTTTATATGCAAAATCAGTTGATTCCTGGATTGTAGCACTTTATAGCCTGCAGACAGCAGAAGATGCCCTGATACTTTACCTCAGCTCGGCAACGCTGCAATTTGTCTAATGAGGCTTCACGACGGGGCGAAACAAGGAATCACAACAAAGCCAGAGCATCATTTTTTCCATTGCCTTTTTTCTTTTTCTTTTTTGTGTGGCTGAGGCTCACAGTAAATCGCCATTCATATTGTATGACCGTACATTTCTCTGGTGGAACAAATTTCCTATAAAGGACTAGAGAAAACAGTAGGCACATCTGGAAATTCTCAAGTTCTTTGCTACAAATATTGAGCTCTTTCATAAGTAAAAGCAAACAAAAATTCAGACCCAGCTGCTGGAGGGAAAGGAAAAAGAAGTAGAGGACCGACTGCAGAGAAGTCTCGGATGATGGCACCTGCGTCAGACCGCTGACGGGCTAGTGACTGCAGTACCTGACAGGGTAATGAATACGTCAGCTTCTCCAGTATCTCACACACATTTGTCTTTTTTCTGTACTGGGAGTGTCTGAATATTACATGGTAGTGTTAAATGTCCCTTTTACATTATCTCTTGTATTCTTAATTCTACATAACCAGCTTTATTCTTTGTAGTTGAGCTTTGACAAAGAATATTGTTTTACAGAGGCCATGGCTTGTCTTTCTTGTAAGTGGTTATTGGTCCTATGTCTCGACTTAGTCTAGTGTCATCAGTTTGTAGGGTCCTGAACAATATGGTAATTAGAATTATTAATTAGTTAACTTTATTTCTGAAATGGTTGCTGGCTCGGTGTGGTGGGCACTCTTCAGCATAGCTCTATTTTTCTGGAAGGTACACAGTCACTAAATTCACTGAACTCTAGGAGCGTTTCCTCTGGAAAACAGAATATGGTTGCCTTTAGCTTGTCCAGCAGGGTCATAAGAGGGTTGTGGGGGGAGTAGAGTGCACACCCACAGTTCCACACAGCACTTACCTCTCTGGAATCACAGAGGAAAAGAAACACTGAAGGGTTGGCTGGAGACACAACTTTCTACTGATGATTGGCCAGATGGAAAGTGGGGGTTTCCTGATGCAGAATAAGCAATGCCAAAGTCTACAAGGAAAGACAAGGCTAGGGAAGACGAGAGGCTTCACCGCTTCTCAACCTGACTCCATCAAGGTCAGTTGAGGCTTCACCACTTCCCACACCAACTCCATCAAGGTCAATTTTGAGTACCTCGCTTAGTGTTCTCTGGCTGAGTGCTTCATCTTGCTGGGCTTTCCTGACAGCTAGTTTCTGAAATCACATTCTCCAGTCTCTTTCTACAGGCTTCTATCCAGTGCTCTGGTATCGCAATGATCTGGTCCTGGCCAGTCAGCAAGAGAACCAGATAAGTTTGTCAAAATCTACAGCATGATTTTTACCTGCTCTGGACATATGCCAGCTAGTGTTGAGAAGCCACAATCAGCCCCTAGTGAAAAGTTCCCAAGGGCTGCTGTTGGCGCCTGCCTCACAATGGATCGCTAATGTGTTCAGCTGTTCTGTGTTGAAGGAAGCAGTGTGGAGCTGACTCCTCTTGACCCCTTCCAGGTGGTGTCCTGGTTGTGATAAGCTCAGTTAGCAAGCAACTGAAATATTCAGGCTGTAGAATTCTCTCAATGGCTAGCGTATACCTCTGTGTGTAGGTGGGCTGTAACTTGGAAACACGGTTTCTAGCACTAATGATCAAAAGAGAGGACCCACAGCACTTTTAGTCAGTTTGTCCTGTCTTGATCTTGGTATCTGGGGGGTGCAAAATAAACTTCCTATGTCTTTATGGAAGTTCATTTTAGAAATTGGAGCCAGATGACAACTGAAGGTAGGCACTTGGCCATGTAGAGGATCTGGGGCAGGTATGCCAGCTTCTGGGAGGTTGGTTTGAGAAAGAAGGCTCCCTGTTCCTTTAGAAAACATTGATGAACTGAGAAACAAGAGACAGCCTTACGTGGTTATTTGACATTTAATACATTTAAAAAGATTAAAAAAAAAACTGAAAGAAGGGCTGGGGGTAAAGTGGAAGTGGAGAGTCATTTCTCTTAATTTCAAAACGGAGAAGTAGCTCTTTACTCTTTGAATTTTCTATTACAGTAGGGAAATAGCTATTCTTCCTGTTTTCCTTCCGTGGATGAATGAATCAGCACCGAAGTCTGAGCTCTCAAAGGGACCGCAAATGATCCAGGTAGGGCCGAACTTCAGTTCAGTTGGGTGAAGAATAATTTTGGACACTTGGTTGACCAGTTATCTCTGATGATCTCCAAGGATAGTGATGTCCATACCACTTAAGTTCCTTTCAGTGTTGTAACGTGATAGGTTCTGAACACTTTCATTGCTATTTTAACTACCCAAAGTTATCATCAGATAAGTAACTAGCCATCGGTCATAAGAGACTTCCTAGACTCTTGGCAGGATAAGTATGTATAGTTGCCTTAGCCCCTGTTTGAACAATGGATGTAGAGTAGCAGACGACTCAGGTTCTTAGAATCCATTGAAATCCCGTATCCATATGCAGCCCACTTAACAATTCAGTACATCTGCCTTTTAAAACATCTTGTCACTATGTGTGATTATCTTGGCTGCTTCAGCTATTTAGGAACACCGGAACGCTTCCTTCGTAGGAAGGTCTTGCCAAACTCAGAGCCTGCCAATAGCTGGCCAGTTTTCTCCTGAAGTCCCTGTGTCTGCCTACCAATCTGGGGTCACAGACTGAATGCTATACCCATTCAACTGTTAGTGGTTTCTGAGGATTGAAACTTTGGTCCTCACATTTGCGATTTAAGTGTTGTATCTAACAAGCCAATTCCATACTCTAAAACTCTAAACTTTGATTTAAAAAACCTTCCCAAAAAAGTCTGGTAAGGGAAGATACTAGTACCCCTACATCACATGCCAGTGTAGCCTATCTGCATCTCATATTATGACTTGCTATAACCAGTTCACCAGTACAGACTCATTAATATCAAAGGAAGTCCACACTTGATTTGAGTTTATCTTTATGTGACGTCCCTTTCAGTTTCAGAAAACATCCGGGACAGTACAGTTACTAGTCTGTTTATTCTCCTTGTGGCTGTGGCAGTTAACTCTGACTCTGCTTTTGATTGTTCTGACAGTTTAGGAATGCTATCAGTTATTTAGTAGGACACAACTCAGGGAGGGTCTGTCTGAGGTCTTTCTCATTTATACTATGACCACAGAGTAGCACTATTTCCATTACAGTCTACCAACAGTATGTACTGTCAACATGATGTCATGTTTATGTTGAACTTGATTAGATGATTAAAGCAGTTCTGTGAGGTTCTCCATTGTAACTTTTATCTCCTTAACCTCACTGCACTTTTGGGGAGGAAATCACTACGTACAGATCATGCTAGTGTGACGATATGCCTCAACAATAGACATCTTGAGGGTGTGTGGGTATGTCCGCAAATGGAATTCCACCTTTTCTTTTCCACCCGGTTATTTACTTACAACAGTATGGCTTTACGATTTATTCTACACATTTGATTACATTCCAATGTTTATTCTGTTGTTCACTTGTTCATTTTGGCCAAAAGAGTTACACATTTTCTTAAAATTCATTGCCCTTAAATTCTTATGACTTTAACTTGCTTTTTAAGATTCAGCTGAGATTTTTATTTCCTGTAAGATAAATATTCCTGACAATTACCTCTACTCTCCCTTCATCTCCCACCATGTTAGGACGTAAGTTTTCCCAGTGAACACACAAAGTTCATGCCTACCATATTTCTGCCTGGGTACCTGTCTGTCTCTTTCAGTCGACAATAAGCTACATCAGGATAAGGATATTTATAATTATCCTAGAATGCAGGGCACAGCTCGCATGGAAAGCAGGAGCTCAAGTATTCCTGAAAATGAGGAATTCACAATTACACATTAAACAGAAACTTCATGTAAGCTGTCAAACTAACCACTCCATGAGGAAGTGCGAGGCACTACTATTACAAGCCAAGTAACACAATGGGCTCAGGGTAAGCAGCGATACCAGTTACATTTGCATAACTGCATTAAGGGCAATGACCAATTACCCTTATATTTAGAATCAAGGCTAGATGTCTTCTAGGTTTGCTTAGCTAAAATTGCATTAGCACTGTGGCCATGCTATTTCCAAGTGACTTAACTGCTGGCTGGGGATAATGCAAACACTGAAGAAATAAACTCGCTGGGTAAGTTCTTTTGTTAAGACTGTGGTGAATTCCAATAGCAAAGCAGGATTTTTGGGTGGCTAATTTTATCTTTAATCCAAGGTCCGGTTAACTTTCAACTGCTTTCCTAACTGGGCTTTTCCATCCATTGATTCATTTGCCATAAATCAGATCAGATTTTAACTGCTTTATAACAAAATCCAAATTCTCAATTATGTCAACGAGCCACTGTATTGGGCTCCCTGTTCAAACTCATCCTGTATTCTCTTCTTGCCTAAAATAGTGCAGAAAGACAAATCTTCTGGAAAGTTGTAGCCCAGTCCCTTCATTTCCCTGCTTTGGCTTGTTGAGGTGGCCCAGGCTGGCCTAGCATCTGCTATGAGGCTGATTTGAACTCCTGACCTTCCTGCCCCCACCTCCCAAGTGCTACGATGACAGTGTGCCACTACCTCTGGCTTCAATCTCTTAGTTTTTTGATACTTACTAAGTCAATCTTCTTTCAAAAACTGTATAAAGTAATTCACATTTCAATGTTTTATGTGCATGAGTTGTATGTTTGGGAATTAAGAAAAGTTCCGTGAGAAAACCCTATAAAACCACTAAAATGCAGACTAAAGTGAAATATATCTTAGCAATTTAATTTTAAGGTTTTTGGTAGTTAAAATGTACATGCTCTTTAATGATAGTTTAAGCATTGTATTTTTTTTTACAAGGAATAGTGTTATTAATTTGATCTTGATGTCCAGCAGAGACTAACTCAAACTTAGAAAGCTTTATATTTCCGGGGGGTGGGGGGGGGGACTCAACAAAGGGGTTAGGAATGTAGTTCAGTTGATAAGCGGCTTGGCTAGCATGCAAAAAGCCCTAGGTTTTATTCTCCAGTGCCACTTAGATCTAGAGGGAGGACATGTGATTCTACCCTAGCACAAGGGGGTGGAGACACGATGATCAGAAGCTTAAGGTTACTTCTGACTACAAAGTCAAACTGAGTTTGGTCTAGGGTACATGGCAACCTGTTTTGTTTTTGTTTTTTTTTAAGAAATAAAGAAAGGAAAAAAAAACATGAGAAAGAAAAGGGAAGCACTAATTTAAAATAATTTATTAAAAAAAAAAACAAGTCCTTTTAATAGACAAATGCAGTATCGTATCCTCCTAAACATGGAAACTAACATGACCAACTAAATATTAAATAGAGGTCTGGAGATAAACTAAGTAAAAGTGTTGGCATGTAAAACACGAACAAAATGAACAACAAAAACATCGCTTCCATTCAAGGCCATTCAAGGTAGCACTAACTGCTTCCTAGTCTGAAGACTGTTCAGGACACTTAGCTCTAATATCAGGGTCTCTATTAGAACATTCTTACTACATTTTCACAAATGGTCATTCATTAATCTTAACATTCACTGGTGACAGATGGTACTTTTGAATTTTAAAGATTTATATATGTGATGGGTGTTTCACCTGTGTGTCTGTGCATCACATCCAAGCCTTGTGCCCTTGGAGGTCAGAAGAGGGTGACAGAGTCCCTGGAACTGGTGTTATAAGCAGCTGAGCTAACCATGGGTATTAGAAACCAAATTTGGGTCCTCTACAAAAGCAGCAGTGGTCCTGACTGTTGAGCCACCTCTCTAGCCCCAAGAGAGTAGCCTTTTCTCTCAGACTTGAGTTTAGCAGGTTTTAAATTTTTAGAAATGATGTAAAATGCAATTCTTTTAAAGCTGTAAAAACTAACAAATTTCACCTAAGTTTAAGGAAAACTCATTTGATGGTAAAAACTTTACCTTAAACTACTATAAGATTATTTTTTTCTCTTTACTAACCAATCCCATATAATGGGAACACGCATGCTTTGCTGAAGAAGTGTGTATTGGACCTTGGAATACTGCTTTAGTTGCACTGGGGGTTGCTATTTAATATAGAGTTATATATATGTGTTCTGTGAATTTCTTGATATTTAAAAGATTCTAAATTCCAAGAGACATTTGGCTTCAATAATTTCAGACAAAAAAAGAAGTGAGCTTATTTAAGTTTCAGTAACCTTTAGCTGAGGGAGCCACTGAGATAGCATATTCTCCATGCATATCTATATTCAAGAAACCTTCTGGAAGTGCTTTATGAAATGTGCGGAGAATTTCTACGTGAACCATTACTGAAAAGTATTCAGATTTTAAGCAGTTCTCCATGTAACTTTCGCTTGACCTAATACTCTGCAATGCAAAAAGGGGTTATAAACTAACTAGACAATTTAAGAGGTCATATGGTTTGGAAACTGAGAGTACAGAGCATACAAGTTTAATTCTACATCAGGGGCTTGCAGATAATGAGCTGCAGGCAGTCTGAAACTTCACCTATTTCCTAGTCAGGCTCATCTGTCCCCATGCTATTTGTGGCTACTGCTCTGCTGCACAGCCAGAGCTCAGCATTTTAACAGAGACCACATGGCCAGCAAAGCCTAACATGTTTCCTATCTGTCCCTTTACAGAAAAGGTAAGCTGACCTTGCTCCAAGTCACTGGTCAGTCTTGGTAAGTACTGATAGTTACCATAATCTGATAGGTCTGGTTAAAACAAAAGCTGCCTGGGCTTAATTGAGGGTTTACTGGTGCAGAAGAGAACTGGCAGTTTTAAGGACTGTCCTTCCCTTTTTACTTGAGCTAAATAGGCCAAACTCTTAGATCTATGGCCAGATCCGATGATGATAATAACCTCAGCAGGGTATATAGAAATATATTCTTAATCTGTTTTGCCGTAAACATTACGTTCACTGGAAAGGGTAAACACAATTTTAAAATTACTCGCCAGTACATTTTTCTTTTAAAATAAGATTTATTTTCATTTTTATGTGTGAGAATTTTTCTGGATGTTTTTATGGCACCACATGCATGCCTGTGCTCAGGAGGCCAGTAGAGGGCGCTGGATCTCCTACAGACAGCCGCAAGCCCCTCTGCAGGGGCTGAGAACTGACCTGGACCCGGCAGGAGCAGCCAGTGCTCTTCCTCACTAAGCCTCTCTCCAGCCTCAGCCAGCGCATCCTCCGCAGCTCACTGTGCTCCTTCTCCAGAAGACTCGCACCTGACAAAAGCGTTCCTTCCCAGATCAGCTGTGGCTCAATAAACTTTTATTATTTTTGTTATTTATTTTTATTTAAAAGAATTTGTTTCCCTATCACAAAAATTAGATAGCCACACTGCCAACAGCAAAGTTCATAGTTACACTGATGGCGGAGAATTCTCTGGGTATTCCCAATGTCCCAAAGGCATACAAGGAGGAAAAAAGGTACTCAGAACAAATCCAAAACCAGGACGACTTTGGGAGAGACATCATATGCCGCTTCCTTCTTTCATCATCAGCTGCAGCTGGCGTTCAGGAAGATCAGTCGCAGTCTGATGCCAGGAAACCCTTTATACCAATTCTAGCACCTACCGGGAGAAACAAGAGGAAGGGTTTACAGAGCAGTTGCAACGGTTTTAATGACACTTTACTGTATGCATCAGTGGAAAACCAAATAAAAATGACTGCTAATTGGTATAATGCCAACGTATGAAAAATCCCACGTTACTGCACCAGTTAGGGAGCCTTGAGGTGCACTGGTGAACCAATGGATACGCGTGGGCTGAGGTGAAGCATGCACAGGTATCTCTGGAGCACCTGTTGGTATCTTAATACATTCTTAAGGAAAAATAGCGTCAAGGACTTTAATATTTCTTTCTTCTCTCAATAAGCACTAGGTCAGTAGCACTGAGGCAACATCAGTGATCAAGGTTTAGAAGACATAAACGTTGCCTTTTCCTGTTGCTTCTTTCAACTTCGATGCTAACTAACTATCTGGTGTCAAAATACGTGGTTAGATTTTTAGTGTTAAGTTGTCACGCCATAAAAGTAAGCTGTGATGATGCTAAAATTAAACATGAGAAAACAGGAAGGGAAGTGGCTGAGAAAGGACAAAGAAGATGGCGTGAGACTCAGACTATTTCACGGACACTGCAACTTCAGGTCACAGACACTTGAAAGGTGCAGCCTTCACCTCCGGCCTGCGCTTCACAATGCTTGTTGTATGCACATTATGTAAGGGCCCTCTAGATACAACAGGCCCATGGGATACCATGGGAGCCTTGGAGTTACTACAGAGATGTTACTAATTGTTTGCTCCATATGTTTAGGTTGTTGGTTAAGGTGTTTCATTTCCAATCCATGCCTTGCCAAGAGAACGAGAAACTGAGAGACTTTAGCAACTTCAGTCAAATTCCAAGACTTAACATCTTGAGGCCTCCAAAAAAGAACTAATGTTGATCAGTGCAAAGCCTAGTTTTCATTTACACGGTGGTTCCTCTTTAGAAAAGACACTACCAAACAGGCTACCTGCCTGGATAAGGCAGCTGTCGGATGAATGTGTTTGATTGGCGAACAGTGCATTTCTGCTTAAGCGCCACAGGACCTGCTTAGCTTGGATTTGCTCCCTTGGTGCACTGTGCACTTGTGAATTAAAGAAAGCTGTGGCAACATAAATGTCCACTGGCAGCTGAAATAGACACATCTTAAAACAGCTTTCTGAAATTTCCAGAATACATAGAAGGAACATATTCTCTCAGAGTACTTAAAATTTATGTACTTCAAATTCTCTTCTCAAACAGGGTTTTGTTTTAGAGAAATTTCACTGCTTACCTTAGGATTTAATTATATAAATAATGCATTAAGTAAGTAGTCCAAAGGCTAAATACTAAACGGTATAACCAAGTAAAAGTTTTATTTCCTTGAACTATTAACTAAAGAAGAAAGCATGTGGAAAACTATTGAGTCTGGGACTCAGACTACGTCATACAGATTTTCAGATTACAAAACACTGAAATTTCCTCTTTATCCTGACTCCAACCTTTGCAAGGAGAAAAACCTACTTGTTACAGAAGAAAAGAGAAACATGGGGAAGAACAAAATACAGATGAAGGCAGCAAATACATGAAGCACTCATTCATATCCTTCCACGGACTGTCTACCTGTGGTCCGATTATAATGGTCCAGAGTAAATGCTTAATGGTCTTCATCTGTTTCTCTGACAATCCAGCCTACAGTCCCAACAAGCATGGTCATCTCCATAACTGTGAACTACCTATTTCTTTCAACTTCAATTCAGCCATGTCTGAAGACAGAAACCCATAATCTGAAATAATCATGAAGGTTCAGTACAGCTGTTAACAGTTGAAAACATGGACCTTAGTTTAAATTGGGAACAACTATACGGAATGGCTTACCTTAATTGTACCCTGGCTGTTAGCAGCAATCAGCACATTGGACTCCTAGAAAAAAACGAGAGCTTTAAGAACGGATGAGGATTTCCTGGAGGGCAGCTGAAGAGAACAGTTTCTTCTTCACCCTTCTTCCTTTACTTCACCCTACAACACCAAGGGAATCTGAAGTGGAAAGCCAACTTTTAGCAGATATAACAGTAACTTGAGAAAAAGTGAGCATCTATTTCTCCAGAACATTCTCTGATATTGAGTTTCTACCATAAAACACAAATCACTGACATGCTGTCAGTATCTTCAGTATAAATCTCCATGAGAGATACCTACAACCACAAAACAAGGATATGGGAATATTCATCTTGGAAAAGGAAAGCTGGTTTCATTTTTTCTTATAAGATATTCCACTTTTCAACATACGTCATTAACGGCCTTGTAATAACTTCAATGAGAACTGTCACAAAGTACTTTTGATGTTTTAAGCCTTAAGGGTTGGAAAGTAGGAAAGGGTAGGAAAGAGAACAGACAAGAAAAGTCCACCAGAAACAATATCAGAAGTCAAACATGTCTCCAGAGAGCTAACTGGTTGGAACTTGGAGACGTACTGAAGTCTTCTGTTCACAGGGTCAGACATACTCAAGACTGGGATTTGCCTGAATATCCTTTACTTTAGGCTTAATGACCAAAGTGGTAAGTAAAAAAAAAAAAACAAAAAAAAAAAAAACTTTTAATCTGTATGATGGGAGTGTCACATTAACCAAGCTGAGTTATAAACTTTAGTTTTCTTGAAATAACATAATGAATTCATGTTTTATAAATATATATATCTTTTAAATTTTCCCTTTGATTTTTAAATAAAGCTACTTCTGAAAACTACTCATTTTGTTATTACTGTTGCATGAGCAAAAAATAATTTGTTGTACTATCACAGAATTTAGAGGGATTAGAATACCCTTCAATGTGGAGATGGAGCCATGGTCATACTGTACCAAGAGGAATGGGAGGTAAGCGTGGGAACTGTTAATCTCTTGCAAGCTGGGGATTTTTTGTGCAACGGTAAGATGAAAGTGCAGAATTCTGACAATTTCTTTGGGACTGTATCGCACAGTATCAATGGTTTCACACCAAGAGGCTATTTGAAGTCAAAGGGACCAGGAAGCAAATTTGGGATTTATCTATTCTTTCAATGATCTGCATTTAGAAAGGCAGAATTTCTATACCTGCCTCAGAAAACTGTAAAATGCTGAAACCAAAGCTGTATGATACCCAAACTGCCTTTTGAGAATCCAGAAAAGATTGCCTTGCAGAAAGTAACTGCAAATACAGAAAAAATAGCTCCAACGAATTGGTTGCTGGTAAAGATGGGTTAAGACTTCACAGCCTCAACAAGGCTACTGCTGGGAACGGTACCATGAGGTGCTGGACCCTTAAGAACTCCATTCACTGCCATGGGAACACATGAAATAAGGGCCGTGAAAAGTCTGTAGCCTCAGCATAAGTTCTCTCTTTCATTTTGGTTTTCGTTACTCTTTAACGTAAAGGGGAAAGGCAGGAGACCTGGTGAGGATGAGGACTGACTTTAGAGAAGCACTGAGACTGTAAGTGATAGCTCAGTCATCTGATTCCTAGTGAAAGGCCAACACGGGGAAGTATAACATATACTGATGGGGTATTCTTGTCTGGAATGGGACTCAAATATAAAAACACAATTCACTTATGCTTCTGCACATCTTACACACACAGTCTTTTAGTGCTCCTGAATTTAAAATGTAATCCGTTATATGAAATCAGGTATTAAATTTTCCACTTGTGGTACCAAGTTAGTGATCAGAAGTTCAGAGTTCAGATTAGAACGCCTAACTTAAGATTATCTTACAAAATAGAAGTTTAGAGTTAATATAAAAATAGAGTAATTTATCTAAATAACCACAGAAGAGAAGTTTGAAGTCTGCAGTATGTCAAATCAAGGAAGAAAACATCTCATCACTACCTGCTGTGCACAAGCATGGTATTTGCAGCCTTAGGACTGGCTGCAAAATTGGCATTTATTGGCGATGTAGTTGTTGTTACTAGAGCTTAGCTCTTAACACTGCCGTCTACGGAGACAGATAAATACACAACCTATTAAAAAGTCAAAGCATAAACTGTGGTGAGCCCCCCAGAGAAAAGGGGAAACTGTGGTGAGCCCTTCAGAATCTAGGCCCAGAATCTGGGAAGCTCACCACAATAAACTGAGTAGCACAAATGGTCTTTCAGGATCGACATACACATAGTAGTGTCCTAGGAATTCTTACAAACACACTTGTTGTGGAAGTTTATTTTTTGTTATGTATGTTTCATGCACTGTTGGGTGAGGGGGTGTCTAGGGCGTTTTGTATTGTTTGCAGGTGTTGGATTTCTGTGGGGGATGTTTAATATGCACGTGGTATCAGTAGAACACCTAAGGAGTTCTGAATTAATAAAAACACCTGAACTCAGATGCTCAGAGTTCCACTGTCCAGGATGGCACTGGCCAGCATGTGGCTCCTCTGCTGAGGTCTGGCAGGGCTTGCACCAATGATTATGCCTCCGTGTCTATCTTGCTGGGCTGCCACAGCACTAAAAATGGTGCCCAACATGGTAGCCAGAAAGTAAAGAAGGGCTGACATCATGCCAGCTCATTCAACATGGAGACAAGAATGAAGAGAAAGAAACTCCAGACCTCGCAGAGTACAGTAAAGTATGCTCAGAGCAGTTCCCAGAGGACGGAGAGTAAGGTATTAATAAAAGAAAGCTCTAAAAGAGAGAGTTGTAATTGAGGAAGAAGTTCCTAGGTAAGAGTCATGTTTTGGACAAATGCTTTGAATGAATTTTCATGGTGAAAACAGAGCTCAGCTGGGAGCAGGAAAGAAGCAAGGTTTCCATGGCTTTTCCTGATCACAGAGCCAATGTTCCCTTCTGTTGCTGGTGGAAGCCAGGGCACAGGAAATGGAAACCAAAGTGTGCTACTGTATAAACTAAGTTTGTGAATGGGTTTTTGTGTGCATGAAGCCCAAGCGGGTCTTGTGTGTGAGGTCTAAGAAGAAGGCTGTGTGTTTCCCCATAGCAGTCCTGCTGTTGTGGAAGCCATGCTAAGAGCCAACAGCCACTTAGTTAAACTGACCAGTTTTCTTTTTTTTTTTGCAAACCCAACTTAGAGAAAGACAAGCTGTCCAGGTACTGGTGATGGTGATGAGAACTCCACCCATGAGGGGACCCTTCCTGCAGACAAAGTGACCAGTTATTTTTCTCCAGCAAACTAGACTCTATCTTAAAATGGAGCAGACAAAGTGACCAGTTATTTTTTTCAGCAAACCAGACTCTATCTTAAAATGGGAAGTGTTTCCTCTGAGTCAGCACACAGAAGCTGTCTTCCAGGACTGGCCAAGGTTTTATCTCGTGCTGGTAGCCGAACTTGGTACTGTAAGAGTCACCCAGTCGGTGCTAGTTTTGAAGGCATGAAGGGGTCATGGAGAGCAACTGAGGCTTTGCACTGTAAGAGGCCAGGAGAGGCCATTGGTAAAAGTGCAGCCTCAGTAGCAGTTGAAGGCTCATAATGAAGGGGTCATGTGAAAAAAGAAAGAAAGCTGAGTCTTGGCACCATGAAGAGAACACAGGAGATGCTATTGGTGAAGGTGCAGCCTCAGTGGCAGTTAAAGGCACAGAAATGAAGGGGTCATGCAGAGAAGTTGAGGCTTGGCACTATAAAGAGAGTACAGGAGAGGCTACTGGTGAAAGTGCAGTCCAGTTGCAGCAAGGGATCCCAGCAGTCTTTGAGATGCCAGTACCAATGGACAATCACCAAGAACAGCAGCAGCAGTGGTGTGAGCCACCAGAGCCTGGAGGACAAGCTATGTGTGCTGCAGAGGGCAGAGCCAGATCTAAGCCTTTTGGAGGAGCCCAGAAGATCTTGAGTAAATTCCTCTCCCTGACCAAACTTAGACTCAAACAACCAAGACTTCAAATTTAGCACTAAGAAGCAAGATTTTTCTTTGGAAATGGTCATTTTCAAGCTTTGGTTATAGACTTAAAAGAATACATAGCTGTATTTTGCTTTTATATTCAACACAGGAACTCACTCTAGCACTGGCTGGCCTTGAACTAACGGCACTTCTCTTGCTTCAGCTTCTCAAGTGCTGGGATCACAAAAGTCTGAGTCATCATGTGTAGCGAGGAACCAGTCTTTAACAAAAAGAGCTTCATGACAGCCACCCCTTGCATATATAATGCTGATAACTGATAACCTTGGATTAACTAACCCAAGACATCAATTTTTCATAAAAAGGACTTTATGTGAGCTACTTTCAATATACTTTGTATATAAAAGAGCCCCATTTGTATATAAAATGTTGGTAACTGATAACCTTGTATTAATTAACCCAACCCAATCCTTAGAAAAACAACAATTCTACATACACCGCACATCCTGGTTGTAGGTTCTTCAAATACATAAGCCAACAGTAACAACTATTTTTAAAAACCATCAGCCAGTTTGTAATCCCTGTACTTGAATAGTAGAGGCAGAAGTTCAAGGCTAGTAAAGGCAACAAGAGACCTTATTTCAAAACCCCCTGCCCACCCCAAAAAAAAACCATAGACAAACAAAATCTATAAAATACTTCCAAAATGGTTGGAGAATTAGCTTTACCTGGTTTTCTTTCTCATTTGTGTCTATAATATTGCATTCTTAATCAACAAAGATATTTAAAACACTACTTAGAGTGGTAGTTCAAAAAGTTGTATGGAGGGGAACGATCAGACTTAGCCAGCTATCCTAAGTCAGACAGAGACCTCCATGTTCATGTAGGACCGCTGCCTTCTGCAGACAAAAGATATTTTCTCATCTGTCTACATGGTTGACTCCGCAGCTTCCATTTTTAGTGTTTTATTATTATTAAACATTTGTTCTATAGTCTTTTTATATTCCAGTTTCTTTACGTACTTTTATTATTTACTCTTTATTATGTACTCTTTGATATTATTCCAATTTCTAACGGCTTCAATTCTCGTTTAGATACTCCTCAATACATCAAAATGAGCTAAATGAAAAGAATAATCCGGATCCAGGTAACAGAAAAGTGATTTTTAGTCTATTCAGAGTCTGTACAGGAAAGGGTGGAGATACACAGACACACATGTTCACCACACCTCAGTCAGTTACGGCTGCCAAAGTCTTCTCCTCAAGTGGCCTAGATCACCTGATTATCTTTGCTATTCAAGAGACCCACAGACATGTTAAACTTGGATCACGTGTGAAAAGTCTCGTACTTGACAATATCTTGAATAAACTAGAGAACACTGTATTCACAATGCCATTTACGACAAGGAAAAATGATTCTGAGCTGCTGATGGACATTAAAAACTTCTGAGAAAACAAACTACATTCCCGCCTCTTCTTTTCAGGGACTTATCTATTCATATGCATGCGTGTTTTGTCACACTGAGTTTATGTGCACCATGTACCTGCAGAAGCCCTTCAGCAGCCAGAAGAGCATGTTCCTTCCCTTGGAATGGGACTTATAGGCAGCTGTAAGGTGCTCTGTGGGTGCTGCAAACTGAACCTGGGTTCTCTAAAAGCAGTAAGTGCTTTTAACTTCTGAGCCATTTCTCCAGCCCCAGTAATGTGCACCTGTGAAACTGCTATTTGAAACTTCCCTCCTAACCACCCTGATAAAGCTACTCTTATAGTTTTGTGCTGTGTTTTTAAGAGATACCCTACAACCAAACTGGGGACCCCTGCCCATCCAACACAAAACCAACCAAAACCCACAATAATTTTTAAGACATGAGACCCGGGTCTACATACTGCTTCTGCACAGAACCACTTAATCATTTCAGATGCAACTGCTTCAACTATAAAGTAGTCTCAAGTCCTTGACAGAGTCTTTTCGAGGCTTCACAGAGGGACCAGATTACTGATGAGGTTCAAGATACACTATACCAAATATATCACACCTTGGCACTGGAGGGAATAGCAGAAGCAGGAATGTCTCTCTGATACTCCCTCTATCTTCCCATCACCCTTTCCCCCTAAAGCAGATCATAAACTCTTTGCTCTTTCTCTCTGAAGTACATCAGAAAACCCTGGGTTCAAAGGCACCCACTCTGTATACAGCGGGACAGAGAGGAAAAACAGAACAAGTTATCTTGCTATGATCATCCTGTTTGTTACCACAGAACGAATGTATCCTGTTGTCCCTGAACTATACTTCTCAAGACTACCCGCCTTTTCAACCCTGAGCATAAAAATATACAATATATTTGTTTTTTAAAGTCATCATTTCCGCAAGGTTGTGTTACACAAATCTTCTATTAAATAAATGTACAAACTTTTCTTTCAGTAATCTTTTTTGCTATATGAGTTTCAGCCCTGAGCTTGGTAATGGATAGAAAATTTGGATAGAAAACCTGTTTTTTGGCTGTACCTGCCTTCTTTAAATGGTGTTATGATTTCCCAAAAAGCGTATTTAACAAAGGGATTAAAATACAACTTAAAATACAACAAATAAGTATCTGTAGTGAAACTGATGAAGCAATGGGCAAGTGTAGGTAAGTTGCTAATGAAATGCTCTTGAATTTTTACTGGTGGTCAAAATGCACAAGCAACAATTACTTTTAAATATTGAATTTACAAGAAACTTGTCTGAATAACTGGGATCAACAGAGTTAAAAGTAATGTTTATAAAGACAAGAGCCACAGAGGCTGAGGCATATGCAAACATTTATAAGTAATCTGAGGTGGGGAAGGAGGAAGAACAGGACCGTCAAATCAAAGCACAAGAATTTTAAAAAGATGAATATATGAAACATTTCAAGAAAAGTATTATTGTACTTGATAAGTACTTGGAAGATAAAGAGATACAATAAAACTGATTCTGTGGCTTTAGGTTTAAATGACACTATATAAGCCAGAAGGAAACAAAGATGTTAATACATCGAAAGTGAAAAGAAAATAACCAAATAATGTCTTGTGTTGAGTTTCTTTGTATTCTACAGAAGATACTATGGAGTTCATCCTTCCCTGATTTAAATCCCTCACCACCCTACCATCTTAGGCAGGTTCTCATTCTGTTACTTGAAACTTTAACTAACAAGCTGGACTGAACTAGTTAAACAAACACCTACTAAACAAATGCAGGAGAAGAAAGTGTAACATTGATGCTCCGTGGCACTTTATTCTTTATTTCTACAGTTTGGACTGTGACTGCTACTGAAGTTTGGACTCCAGTCTTAGTTTTGTCTCTTGGTGGCATTCCTGAGAGTAGCAGAATCTTTGGCAAGCAGGTCCTGGTTGGGGGGTGCTTACATGCTTGGGGATACTTTCTTAAGAAGGAATAGTAGGACTCTGGTACCTTTCTCTGTCTGTTTTTGCTTCCTAGCCATTAAGTGAACACTGCCATCTGGCATGCCCACAGGAGTTACAAAATAATCCATCAGATCAGCGGTTGGCTGCAACCTCTGTGACTGTGAGCCAAAATAAACCTTCTCTCCTTTAGCTGATTACTCCGGACACCGGGTACTGTGACAGAGCACTGACACGACTCTGATAACAAAGTTCAAAGTGGCCATGGGTTACTAAAAAAAAAGAGCAAAAACTTCCAAGTGTTTAAAACTTTGACAGTGCACAGCAATCAAATGGACATCATACAGGAACTGAGTACGACTAAATGAAACAAATTCCTGGAATCTAACAATACTCTGCCAGGTTTACAAGACAACAATAACCAGGATTGTCCTCTTGTCCTGGTCACAATACAATCCCAAAACTGACAAGAAGCTCGTCTGTGTCTGTAACCATCAACAAACTTGGAAAGCTCAAGCTTGTTTCCTTTCTGTCAAACTCTGGTTTAGTTTAGATGACACAGTGTGCCTGATTTAAAATAAACTCTGTACTTGGATAAATGTCTTTATTTTACCCTCACTGTGCTTTCTTAGTTTTCAGCACTACACAGAATATCACAGTTTGGCTCTGAATGTCCCCTGAAAGGCCACTGTTAAAAGTCAGGTCCTTCAAGTAGCTGTACTGGAATGGCGAGGTTTTAGAAGGCGAGGCTACAAGGCTGTCAGGTGGCCGGCCAGGCCCTGCTCTGAGAGGGACTGTGCTGTCTTGTATTTTCCTATGACATTTTAGCTGCCGTCTTGCCCTCCTTACTGTATTTTAAAAGCAGAAAATAAATCACGGTAACCTTCTTTATAGATAATTTAGGTCTATGCTTGGCAGATGCCAGCAATCCGGGACCTCAATCCAATTTCTGGGACAGATATGAAAATCTGGGACAGATAAGATATGAAGCAGATTTTCAGCTTATCTTCCACTGTTTTACCCTAGATTGTATTTCTTTTCAGACTAAAACAATATGCGCCTTCATACAATGTAGCGTAGGAACACTAGACTAATTTCTCTCTGCCTGTAAGAAGCTCCTAAAGTACTTTCAGTCATTCCACCAAATGCAAACTCAAAAGTAGGATCATTCATAGTCTGATTATTCTTCTGTCTTGTTTCAAGGCAGGTGTTTTTATGATTGGATGCTAGGAAGAGTTGTTAGACTACTGTGTTGTGTGAGCATCACAGCATATGCTTACACAGAGCTGGATGGCTCATCCCACCCTCCCCACTTTACACATGGAGCTCACCGCTCCTAAGCTGCCACCTGTCCTGTACACTACTGCATTCACACTAAATCCTACAGGAGACTGGTGATGTGTCTGGGGTAAGTATGTGTATATCTAAACATGGACACAAAATGCTATGTTAAAAATCTGGTGCAGAAGATTTACAACATGGTATATTTATATCTGGCAATGATAATGAAAGAAAAGGCAGGACTGAAGCTGCTTTGGGTGAGGCAGTGCCCATTGTGAATGTGAAGGGTGAGGACGTGCAGCTCACTGCTGTCAAGCTTGTAATACTGTATGTACACTCTGGCTGCACTAACTGTAAAAACATTTTTCTTGCTAAGCATTGTGGTGCATGTGTGTGGTCTCAGAATTTGGAAGCTGGAGGACTGAGTAGTTGCAGAAAAGCCTTGTCTCAAACGAAACAAAACAAAAACACTACCAAAATCAAAAAGTTTTTTTCTCTAATAATTTACTGGTTTAATTTAAAAAGTGTGACTTGGCTTAAACCACAAATATATACAGCTATACAATTTTTTCTTTTGTCCTTTTCCATAAATCTGTGTTTTTTTCCCTTTTCTTTCAAGACAGTTTCTCTGTTGTAACTCTTTAGCTTAGGCCTACACATTAACAGTAATCTCTTTCTCTTCCATTTCCATGTTCAGACCTACCAGAAGGCTTTCAAGGGTGACCACATACACAACGCTGCTTCCAATACCACCACCATCTAGACTCCTCTTAAAAAATGTGTCTGAGACTCACAAGGACTTGTCAGACCTTGCAATGCTTAATTTGCTTTTTTGTCCATCCCAGATTTCTTGTCCACAGATGGCCCACCCTGAACACTTTGTCCTGTTAAGGATGCCCTTCTGATGCTGGTACCCATGTTTTCAACTTGTTAAGGGTTTCGTTGAGGACCACAAAGGGTACTGCTGAAGTCTTTCACTAAAAATTTTCAGAGTTCTTCTTTTGTTCTGAGATTTCCTGTTTTTGCTGCCTCTTTCTCAGCCATGTTTAATAAATGACAGCGAATTTTGAGCTCCAGGACAGCCTGCAAAGATTACTGCCACATAAGGCAACTGTTCCCTGAGAAGCAATACTTATGTAATGCATAACGGTGCATGTACTTCAGACTAACTTTCCTAATCCACAGTGAGATGACTTATACAAATTACAGTCTATTATTATCAAACCTGGAAGCTGAGCCATAGAATTTTAAATAAGACACCGATAGATGGTATCAAATGAAACTGCACCTGGAACTCAAAAAATTATGTGTCAGGTCAGAATTTTCTGTGTTGAAAATAAAATTAGGGGTTACTACTCAGTCAAAAAATTCATTTTAGTATGTACAAGGAAGGTCTATCTAGAGATAAACTCATAGACCATAAACCAAAAGTAATTATTCCTCCATCCCAGTCAAGCCCATAAAACCCTTTTTTTGTTTTAAAAAGATATGAACTGTTAAGACATAAATCAAAAATAGTAAAAATAATTATTTCTACATAGTTTATCAAAAAGCTTTTATTTAAAATATACAAGAGAAAAATTTGAGGGTATGACTTTTATAACCTAGCAGTGTAACTTTGTAAATAAATTGAATGTTTAAATATTACTAAGTATATCTATAGAGTAATTCTACTCTGAATTAGTACTTAATTAGGTCTGCATTCACTGAGCCCCTTTTAAGCAGAGACTGCATGTGAACAGTAGGAAGAATAGGGACACAGATGGTGCTCTGGAGGAATTTCCAGTCTTAGAGATAACTGAAGCATGCACATATGTTCTAGGTATTTGAGAGATACTTATATCAAGACATCACTCACTAGTGATATTTCAATTAGTTTCTAAAACACTCATTTTCTCTGTTTATAAAAGAAAACACTTACCATTTATCCAGCTATACCTTAAAATCTGAAACAAAACAACCAATTCTGTGTGTTCGTAAACATTATTAAAATGCCATGGTTAAAAATATATGTAAAAACATACCCCGTCAGATAGTGCCCGCCAACACACTGCACTGACAAACTCATTTGTGTCATCTTCTTTCCGGTCTTTGTCCAGAACACTCTTGACTGTATCAAACTTAAAAGTTAGCAAAGTCTTAGAAAGTCCTTTATAGTACAGGTAGAGGGAGTTGTTCTCACTTCCTGAGAAGAAATAATAAACGTATTTTTTTTTAGAATGAGAGAACGTGGAACTAGAATACATACATACAGTCTTGAGTGTGGCCGAGATTGTCCTTAGACTCACAACTGTCCTGCTCAGTCTCTCAGATGCTGGGTCACAGGTATGTGCCACCACAGCTAGCTAGAACATCATCTTTCCTATCTCTAGCCTAGTTCAAGAACACTACATTTAGGTAGTAATTATTAATCCAAGTTTTAGCAAAGAGATTAATTATCTTTACGTTCAAATCTGAAAGACAAGATCATAAGACCAATTAACTGGGATCTACATGAGAAAGGGATTCTTGGGCAAAAACTATGGTTTATTAAAATAAAGAAATAACTACTACTAAGTGATGTAGCAATTCTAAGGCAGAAACATTTTATATTTAAAAAAAAACCACTCATAGCATAGATCTGTATATTAAAAGTTACTATAACAAGAATTTTAAACTACATTTGAAAAGATTACCGTGTTGAGAGTACATTAAAGCTGTAGTACTCACAAAGGCCAATTTCAATAGCCTAAACACTGATTCACCATTCCCCACACAGCATTACCCTAGATGAGAAGTTAAACTGACACATTTCAGGGGGCCTAAGAATAATTGTGTTGCATACATACTTTGGTGGGATTCAAGTTTATACATTAAGAGAAAATATAATTTCCTAAATAAGGGCCATGTCATTTAAAAGTGTTGATGAAAGTTCATTAACTCTATTAGAACATTTGAATAATAGGAAATAGAATTTCTCCACTTCTGATTTAAATTTTCCTGTTATATATAATAAAAACTCGAAAATAACAGACTTATGCAACCCAAATAGACAGCTTAATGAAAAGGATACTAGACAAGGTAAAATAAATATCAAGCTTCTGAAAAGAAATGTCTTCTTGAAATACAATACCTACAGAAATTTTGACATATTTACAATTACTAGAAAGTAGTTAAAAAATCTTTGGCAATATTATGAATGCAAGATTCATTTGCAGAAAAGAAAAAAAAATGCTCTTCCAGCATGACTGGAAGAAAGAATTCAGTCTTAAGCAACAAGTTTGTAATGCGGCCTTCTGAATGCACAGACCGCTTCCACTGAAAACCGCCGTGACAGATGTTTTTGCAAAGTTTCTTTAAAAATGTAACTGAGCCAGGTGGTGGTGGCACACGCCTTTAATCTCAGCTCTTGGGAGGCAGAGGCAGGTGGATCGCTGTGAGTTCCAGGCTAGCCTGGTCTGCAGAATGAGTTCCTGGACAGTCAGAGGGGAAGGGGCGGGAGTGGGGGGTGGGGGGTGGATGTTGGGTGAGAGGAAGGGTTGGGGGAACTACTAGGAGAAGTTCAGGGAGGGGAGGCTGTGGTGAGGATGTATTGTATAAAAGAAAAATAAATTTTAAAAAAGAAAAAAAACTCAATAAATCTCAAAAGACAGAAAAAAAATATAACCTCACTTACCACAAGCTATATAATCTCCATTGGAAGCAAGGCCTACAAAGTTTTTTTCATTAATATGACCCTTGAAGGAACGTAGACAGTATGGTTTCCCCACATTCCACAGTTTTAATTGGCTGTCTGTTGAGCTGAAATAAATACAAAGAGAATTAAAGTTTAGATTTTGTGGTAAAAAACTCATCACCACTAGTAATTAAAAAGAGATCCAGTTTTGTGGTTAGGAATGCAGAGTCTGGAGCTGGCATGTCTGAGCCTTAGGTCCTCACTGTTCCCCACGTTTTAACAGTTAAATATGACATACGATGATCTGTTTTATAGAATAAATGTACCCACCAATAGGAAAACCAAATTCATTTAACATGCTTTCCACGAGGCCTGGGTATGTAAGAAGAATGAGCATTAGCAACAACACTGCCCACCATCATTAAACAGTAAGACTGCACGGAGATGTATTTCATTTCAAGGAGATGCTCATTCCTCTTGTGATTTATCTTTTGCCTGATGAATTACTGTTATACTAGACATAAATTGTTTTCATGCTGTCCTTACAAGTGACAGATATGATTGGAAAGTAAAAAAAAAAAAAAAAAAAAAAAAAAAAAAAAGCAAAATCTAGTTGTTTACCCAAAACAACTTTAAAAAAAAAACAAAACACTGGTAATTCTAATAGACAAAGACAATTTTAGGGTTGATACTATTTTTCAAACTGCTTTTCTGAACTGAATTCCTTACTTTATACTTTTGTTAAGGAACTGTGACAATGTATTTATTAAGAATCACATAATTAAATCCTCCTTTAAATTACATTTACAGTCATTGAGCAGGACACTATGATACAGGTTTTACATATATTATTTATTTAAAAATTGAAAAAAAATTTTGAGATGAGAAAACTGGAGATTCAGGAGGTTACAAGTGTATATAGCCACGATCCAACCTGTCTGAGCTGAGCATTTGAGCTCTTTTAGAAATATGCTTTAATCTGTTTCACTCCACAGTGCTGCTGTGAAAGTTCTTTTATGTTTCAGCTTAAAATGTACTTCATTTTAGTCATTTACTGCCTATTATAGTTATCCTAAAGATGGAATATTCTTTAGCTACCACTTAATTTAAGCCTGTGAATTAATTACCACCATAACTCCCTTGGAAAGCTCAGTTATGAATATTTTTGTCCTCTTTTTGTAACTAAACTTAAATCATCTTGCCAAATCACCAAATTCTTATTTAGAGCAACCTGTGTAAGTGAAGGAGAGATGCAAAATTCAAGGCACTGGCATAAACCATCTTCTACAAGAGATGAGGAACAAAGAAGAAAGCAAGAAAGCATTAATCTTGGGGAAAGACTGTGTGCGTGTGTGTGTAGAAATTGAGACTGGATGTTTACTAGATAATGAGAGAAGAATGAGATGGAGAACCAAAATATGGAACTACTCATGTTATTAGAATAAAGTTCTGTAGTTTGACAACAGATTACATCACCAACATTTTATTACTTTCAACAAAGCAACCAAAAGGTTTTACAAAGAACATTTGCTGAGTATAAACACACACTTTTAAAAAGTTCTCTTCAAAACAGATTTTAAACCAACTGTGAAACTGAGGGAGGTTATTATAAAATCAACAAATTATTTAAAATCCCAATCATTCCACTACTATGTTGAAAGCAGAAATATGTAGTAACACTAATCAAGTCATCTTTCCTTCTATTCTATCAACTATGTTGGTTACCTCTCCAGGAAAAGCAGTAATGGAAATCAAATCTGAAGTTCAAATGTTAATTAAATCACAAATATCACTTAAGAAGGCCTACCAGAAAGCAATACAGCACTTTATTCACAAGTAACATGAAAACGAACAATGCAGGTAGATACATGTATTTTAATGGGAGACATACGAATCTGTTATTTGTGAAAAGAGAATACAATCCAGGGCCATTCCCTACACATCAATGATGAGAGTTCTGTATCAAGCTCACTCTCCAGAAAGAATACTCACGCAGAGACAATCTCTTCACCACTCACAAACTTGGCATAAGAGACTGCTTTTCGGTGTCCCTTGAATACCATTATTGGCTGTTTAGTGTTACGGAGATCGTAGTAGTGAACACAGTGATCTAAAATAAAACAGAAAGATAAATGCGGTAAATGATGAAAAGGGAGGCAAAACTACTGAATTGGACTGATGTTTTTTTTTTCATCAGAGCAAAGTGGTGGCTGAGTAAGGGTAATCATCATCTTCTCTAGTGATCACCTTCACATAGGAATATTATTTTGAAGCCTTGTTTATGAAAACTACCTTCACAAGAGTTAATTTAAGGAATCCAGGAGAGAGATCAAAGTATCTTGATTTAGTGTAGCAGAACCAGACTGTAAAATACAAAAACAACAGAAAAGACTTGTCCACAAGCCTCTCCTTAACTCAAAGCAATGTAGCACAAAGAGAAGCAACTGGCTAAGGAAAGAGAAGGAACTAGATCCAGGACTAAAACTGAGAGTCTAGTACCAGGTCAGGAAGATGAAATCCAGTACCTGACAAAGCCCCAAGGTCTGTCCCCTAAGCCTGTGCGCATGCACTAAAACTATGGATGAAGCTGGCCTGGCACCAATGAGCTGCCTCTATCACCTCTTCCCTAAGTCTGGACAGCTCAACCCTGAGGAAGACTCCATCCCCTGGGGATAAGGAAAAGCTATTACAACATTGCTAGGCCACTGAAACCCAGTATGAGGTAGATCCTAAGAGCTTTTGTCTTCAAGAAATGTAGAGAAACACTTGATTCTTGATCTGGTAGCATGGTTGCTCTAGAGTAGAAAGAATGTTGGTCAGGCTCTGTTTCTGCTAATGCTAAATGGAAGGAAATTCTGTGGTTCCTCCCCAGAGACTAACATAACTAACTCAGTCTCTCAGTCTGACCTTCTCCTAGTGGCAGCAAGGTTGACTGTCCTGACATGTGAGAAGTGAATTATAGGATTTTCTTCATTAATGCAAAATAAGACTTTCTATCAGACAGCAAAGTAGCACATGCCATTAAGTAAGCCAACTCAGAAGGCAATGGTGGCACACGCCTTTAATCCCAACTCTTGGGATGTAAAGGAAACAGTAGAAGGAGAGGAGCTAAGAGAGGAAGCAGAAGGATAAGCAAGGTAGAAGCAGAGTGAGAAGAAAGAAGCAGGAGACTGAAGAAGCAGGCGTGTGGAGAAGAGGCTGTGGAGAAGGCAGCTAGTTAGAGTTCAGTTCAGTCTCAGAGGCTGATACCCTCTAGGCCCAGTCTTGCATTTTAAAGATTTTTCTTCTTCCTTGAACCCCCATGAATAGAATACTTTTACAAAGAAAATAGCATCTGAATTCACTGTGGTGCTAGGTGAAAAGGGATCTGTGGCCACAGGAAAAAGAATCTGTATTCTGGCCAGCATTCTGGCTGCAGTCTTAGGCTCCAATGCACCAGAGTACCACAGGCCACAGCACCATGGTCCTATGTCTAGTCTTTGTGCTGTGCTGGCCTCAGCAGATTGTAGCCTTACGGATGACTCTATACTGAGGTGTCATCCTGAACCCAACACCCAGCAAAACATTAACAGGGCCATTGTCTCTTGGTAAGTAGTTGCCAACCTACTGCATAGGAACATAAGGTCTAGTCTGTTCATGTTCACTGTAGATAAATGAAAAAAAAAAAAAATCAGTTTCTTCCCAGAGGCTGGTGGCTGAAGAAGAGGCAGCTGGGCCCACTTAGCGCAAGGTGGGGGACTACACAATGAACCATTCTTTCCATGGAAACTTCCTGTTCTCTTGAATAGCACATATTCATAAGTGTGGGGGGGGGAGAATCTCTGATTTTGGGGACTCTCTATAGAACTGAAATGGCAGCACTAAATGTATGCTTGGGAAAAATAACAGCTTATTTAGAATATCTGGGAGGATAAACACAACGCCAGATTATAATGACTACAAATGCTTGATCTTTCCATGTAAAATGCTATTGGATGTGAACATGTACAACAACATTCATACAGCCTAACCTAAAGGACAAGAAGCCGCCAAAGGGATGACGACAAGACAGCTGACAGGTCTGAATACTCAGAGGATTCTGAATACTTCCATGCAGGTAATTAAGACAGAGCAAGCAAAATAACAAGAACAGAAGATATAACTAAATTCTACTTACATGAGGCTTTCTATACCTCTAAAACCAAGCATAGTTTAAAACTGGAGAAATATAAAGATAGCTCATGCAAATGGAATTAGAAAAACAAAAAGAAAGCAGTAGTAATGACACTTACATATGAGACTTTTAAATCAAAACAGCAAAAAGGGCAACATGAGTCACTATAAAGGGACCAAATCAGATGAAGAGGAAATAATTCTTATCATGAATGTACCCAATACTGGGGCCACAAATGAATAAGGAAAACATTAATAGGACAAAGAGAGTTTTCAGTTCAGTAACAGAGGATTTGAATGTCCACTTCCAGTAATAGACAGACTGTCTGGACAGGAAATCGTAAGTGGGAGAATGAACCCACACTCTGGACCATGTGAACTAAATACTCATCTACAGCATGGGCCCTCCAACACTAGGATGTGGACATGGAGGATTCTCTAAGACACACCATATGGTAGACTATGATAAAAGTCTCAGTATACTTTAAAATGCTGAATTATCCAGTATTGTTTCTAACTAGAAATTGAAGAAAATTGGAAATCAGTAACAAAATGTTGGACATTATATATAATCACACGTAAGTTTACAACTTGTCAACAACTAATTGAGTAAAGGAATTACAAAGAAAAGATTTAAACTTCCCAAAGCAAAGGAAAATAAAAACACAATATGCCTACACTGACGGAATACAGCAGCAGCAGGAGAAAGAGGAAGTTCATGGCAATAAATTCGCACATCAAAAAACCAGAGCCAGTAAGCGCTGCTCTTCCGGAGGACCTGACACTCACGTCACATGGCTCATGAGCACCTGCACCTCCAGCTCCAGGAGACTCAACGCTCTCTCTGGCATCCATGAGCTCACATACACATGGCACACATTCACAGGTTCATACATAAAAATACAATCTTCCATAAAAAGGAGAATAAACCCAAAAGGGGTGGAGCTGGCAAGATGGCTCCATTGGGGAATGATACTTGCCACCAAGCCTGACAACTTGACTTTGATCTCTGAAAATTCAGGAGGCGTAGAGAACTGATTAGGACAAGTAGTCCTCTGACTTCCGCTGTACACCAAATTGTGTACACACACACACACACACACACACACACACACACACAACTTGCTCATGTGTACACAAACTACATAAGTAAATATAAAAAAGAGCAGAAAGGTCTCAGAAAACAACCTTTAACTTCACTTCAAAGAATTAAAATAATAAACATTTTCTTCTATTACAAGAAATAATAAAAATCCTAACAGAAACGAATGAAAGAAATAGCAAAAAATATATAATTGATACATGAAACAAAAAGGTGGTTTTCCCAAAAGGGTAAATAAAGTCTCTTTAGCCAGACTAAGAAAAAATAGAAGACTCAAAATAAGAAGGAGAAAAAGAAATATCAGCAACACCGTAAGAGCAGACACTTACCAATAATTTTAATAACCTAGATGAAATGTATAAATTCCTGGACTCATGAATATTACCAAGACTGAATCATGAGTGAAAACCCTAACAGATCAATAATAAATAGTAAAAAGTAATCAGAAATATAAGGTCTCCCATCAAAAGGCCAGGTTCACTGTTGAATTCAATTTGTTTAAAGAGTACTAGTTCCAAAAATGAAAGAGGGAGGAACTCTTCCAGATTAACTCCGTGAGCTCAGCATTACTCTAGCAAATCCGGCAAGACAACAGAACAAAAGCGAAAGGTCAGTGCCCTGCCAAGCATGGACCCACCAAGGTGACTCACTATCATCAGCATCATCACCCAGAGACGGAAAGTTGACTCAACAGATACAGATCAACAAAAGCCTGGGTTGTTTCAACAAATGCAGATAAAGTATGTGATAAGTTCAACATGTCTTTATGATAAACCTGAATAAAGGAAGAAAAATGCTTTGCCATAATAAATGCCATCTGTAACAAACCAACAGCAGGCAACAGTAGGATCAGGAGAACAGAATGTATCTATATACAGAAGACATCAGAATGCTTAGGGAAACTGTTCATGGTGTACCCCTAGGCCGTCAAGATTGTGTGGAAGTCACAATGGCAAAAGCTAGGGGGAGCTGCTCACATTCAAGTACCACAGAGCAACAAATACATACACACATGCTAGTGAGTGCTTTCTCCATGTGTACAAGCCAGAATCCTCTGTCTAGGGAATAGTCCTTCTCATAGTAAGATGGTAATAGTATACAGGCATGCTCAGAGGTTCACCTTTCAGGTTCCTAATAGTGAAGTCCTCAGTTAGTAGAGTGCCTGCCTAATAACACACAGAACCTAGGCTCAATTCCAAGGACAACATAAACTTGGTGTGGTATCACATGCCTGGGGTCCCAGCACTTGGACAACAAAGGCGAGAGCTTAGTGGAATTCTCAGCTACACAGCAAGCTCAAGATCAGTTTGTGATAGTGGATGCTGTCTAAAAAGATGAAAAGAGAGAAAATAGAGGGGTAGGGGGTTACGTAACCAAAATATAACCTAGTAACAAGTTTAGTAACTAGTTAAGACAAGAATCTGATTCAGGATCTCTTTTTCAACACTGCATATGCTAGGCTAGTTGGACTGTGAAGTAGAATAAATCCTTCCCTCATTAAGATGTTTTGGACAAGAATATTTTATGATGACAGAAAAAAAAAAATGAGGCCATTTCTATATGGCCTACGTTCTCCCACCAAATCTCCCCCGCTTACTGACACCCCAAACTACAGTGGTGTGAATATATGACTCATTCTATCCTCAGGGGCTATTTGTGTTGTTTCCAATTTTGGGCTACAAGGAATAAAGTTTCTTTGAGCGTCTTTGGTATAAACATGTATTAAGTTCAACTCATCTTTGTACTTGTCATTCCAATACCAGTGTCTTATTAATTCATTTTATCTCTAAGGAAAGGCTCAAGGGAGGGAGGTGGACTTTTTCTTTTTTCTTAAAACTGGTTTTTCTTACAAACTTGAGAATCCAATTATATAATGTCTATAAAGAGTCTCATCCCTTTCACTGAACTTGTGATAAACATAATGCAATCAGTCTGCAGAGAATGAACATCTCTAGCATATAAAGCATCACAATTCATTAATATAGAATAAATTTCCATTATTTAGGGTTTCTTAAGTGTTTCTATGATAATACATCCTGATCAAAAGTAGAGTTTGAATGTTCTAAGTCCATAGTCAATTTTTCTTGGGCTATTTTTTAGCCCCACAACAGCTGATCACTGCTCTCTTGTGTCTGACCCAACGAAACTGCAATTCCCAAAATAACATGCTCTGGGATGTGTTAACAGACCACTAGATTCCATCAATCCTACACACTAAAATGTCACCAGGCAGCATCTAACCTAACAGCAGGTATTTTCCCATTTTAACTCTCCTGCCTGATGTTCCATCAATATAGCTGGAAAATGCCTTAATTTATGTTTTATGTTTTTTCTCATGTTCTGTATTTATAAAAATGTCACAAAACTGCAATTATATTAGAACACTGTATTTGGGGGCAAACTCACTATGTGTGCCACCAGGGCCATAGTAACTCGTATTGGGCTTCAGGAAACATTCTCTTACTCACTTTGAGTATTCTGTGTTGTCGTTTCATTTACAAAAGGTACTTTGACTAAGTATCTAATTCTGGGATTACGCACTTTTCCTAACTTTTACATACGTTAGAAATGTGATCAATATGTTGATTGCTTAGTCTGAGTTGTGTACTCATAGACTCTTAAGTCAGCTGTTAATTTTGTCTAATTAAATCACCAGTTCTAGCCTGGAGCGAGCCCTAGAGCATTTCTGTCTCCATATAATCTAGTCTTCAGTCTAGACCCGAAGGCTTACCTCAGTACAATCTAAAATGTTTACACCTCCGAGATTTACTATTGACTGAACCACTGACTAGCTCCTTCTGAACTCTTGGCTCTTCCGGTTCAGCTCAACTCACTTGTACTGGCTCAAACTCTTCTCTTAAGCTGATTGGTTCAAACTGACCTTCTGAGCCAGCTTTCTTCTCTAAGCTGATTGGTTCAAACTGACCTTTTGAGCCGGCTTACTGTTTCTGATGCAACTCTTCTAACTCTGGCAGACTCTGGCTGACTCTCTGACTGCCTCAGACTGAACTGTTCTGCTTGGTTTCAAATTGATTCACTCTTCCCATCTGATACTGACTTCTTTTGCCAGGCTGCCTCTGTGTCTCTTTCTGAGACACACTCACTGCACCATACTGCCTCAATCAGCCTCTCAGCTTCTCTGCCTTATCTTCAGACTGCTTCTTTCTCTGTGTCTTATTTCCCATCGGCCTGCTTCAGACTGCTTGCCTCAGACTGCCACTGTAACTCACTGCTGTAACTCATTCAGTTAATTAACTTGTTAATTGATTTACTGCTGTAACTGACTCTGCTCTGAGCTGAAAGCCCACCATTCTCTCCTGAGAGTTGGGCATGTTCTCACCCTGACTAACTCTGTTAACTCTTCCACTTATTAGTCAGTCTCCTTGTCCTTTACTCTGACTCATCTCAGATGCCACTTTTTCTGACATTGACCCCTTCAGAGCTTGGCCTCGTGTCTATGAGCTCTGCTTCCTATCTGCTTCCACACTGTTTCTGTCCAAGGGACTAAAGGCTTGGACTGCCTTCTGAATACTAGGATTAAAGATGTTTGCTACCCTGCTTCGTTAGAATTAAAGGTGTGTACCAACATTCTTAACATTCTTTCTACATTCCATCAGGACCTCACAGGTCTCTGAGTATGATTCCCTCATATAGACCCTTGGATTATAGACCCTTCCTAGCTTTCATACTAGCTTATTCCTCTACACTCAAGCCAGACCCAGTGGCTGAGACTCTCTTGATGCTGCCTACAGATGCAGATGTAAAACTGTCAGGTCCTCCTCCTCCATGTCTGTCTGTCTGCTGCCCTGGTTCCCACGATGACAGTAGACTGAATCTCTGAACTAAATTAAACCATCCCCAATTAGAATGTTTTTCTTTATAAGAATTGCTGTCGTCATGGTGTCTCTTCAAACCAATAAAACCCTACCTAACACACAAAAAAATCAATAATAATGTTCCCCAAACTATTAGACATTTATAATTTTAATTAGTGTTAATTATTTTTATAAAAACTTTTGCTGATCTGGAAGAATAAGAATATTAAGGGCTTACATAGGAAAGTAAACAAGAAAATTAGGTAAGGAAAACAATGAGAATTTATACTAGAGAAAAATATTTAAAGATGTTTTACACCTTGCACATACACATTCAGCATCAATAAGAGAATGTACTGATAAGTAATAGCCAAAGGTTAAAGACAGTCAACCTGCTCAAGATTACATTTCTGGCTAATTGAAAAAAGAGTAAATAAGTAAGAAAGTGAGAGATTTATGAACACAAATAGAGCTTGTAATGACAAGGTTTAAAATCTCATTTCCTTTTTAAAAATGCTATTATTGTTCTCATTATATGGTGCCAGCTTATTGTTTCAGGAAAAATAAAAAACATATTAGGAAAAAATATCAAGGAACTTAAGTAAATATTCAAGAGAGAAAAAGATAAAAACAAAAGAATCGATAGGTAGGCTGAGCATATGACGTATTGCAACTCACGGCCCAGTCACAGCGAAAACAGCTATACTAGTAACGTGGCGGCACAGCAGGCGTAAATCAACACTGCAAAACTCCTCAAACGATCCACTGCTAGGACTAGAATATGTACTTAAAAAAAAAATACTGCGTTAGCATGTACTCAGTGATGAAGGACTGGCAGGCATGTTCATTCCCACTAGCTCAATGTTTATGCATAGCAGGAACTGAATAAATAAAAGTCGAAGGAATTAATCGGCATCTTAAATAAATTCTGATCTTCTACAGTACAGCTGTTTAATAAACACTACTCTGTGAATCTCTAAGAAAAATGCACACAAACATTTAGCAGACAACCAACAAAAACCAACAAGCCCAGCTCTATGTATTGAAGACAGGTGACGAAAGAATCCAATCAGGTATAACAATAAGTGAGTAATAATGATATTACTCTTATTAAAGTCTTACAATGAAAAGGAAACTTAAGATTACAAAGGTAGTCGATTCATTTTCAAATGTTTCCAGGCATGGTAATAAAAAGTGAAAGCTGTCTTACCTGCACAGCCAAAGGCCAAATGGTATCTGGAGGAAGGGCTGAACTTCACACAGCACACATTGGCCTTGGCCTCGATGCTCGCCACGGAATTGTCTAAATTGGTAGACCACAGCTTCACTAAGGGAATGATGGTGAAACACAAAGAAACAAAGACTAAGCAAATGCTCCTGTAATGCAACAAGTGTTACTCATACATCTTTTATGTTAATATGAAACATTTCATTAGCACAAAAAACCCCAAAAAACAATAAACCAAAAAAACCTGAATGGTCACGTAACAGAATACTTCCTGAATCTAAGTGCTTAGTTCCAATGTTAAAAATCAGCAGATATGAGCAATGATTTCACAGAGGTAAGTAACATGGACACACAAAGGTATAAAACACATTCTGGAGCTAGACAGTAGGTCCATTACACACGCATCGATTTTAATATTCTACAGTGAAGGTAAGAACACAAATTCTTACAAAAAACACACATTTTCATATGCATAAAATATGTTAAGATAAAAGCATCTCTTAAAACACTTTAACACTCATAACATAGACAGATCTGGGCTTTTATCAATCTTTGTCAAAGAAACAACCTTTTTACATTGGAAAGTAGTCAATGGAGAGACATATAACTGGTCAAACACTGAGAATAAGAGAGTCAGGGCTCAGCACTAATTAGGAAATTTATATATCCCCCGCCCCCAGCTTCCACAATATAACCAAGGCTTAAGGAGCATCTTGGAACAGGAAGGAACAGAGAGCCAAGAAATAGGGTGGAGTGCTGTGAAAGCTGGCTTCTGAGCATGACATGGTATCCGCATCATGTGGTCACCTGCGCAGAATCTCTAGCAGATTCAACCAGCCAAAACGCTCGCACAGGTGAAGTAGATGACATAGATATATTTTTTTAATGTTAGTAGGTAAAGGAATGATTCTCCCTCAGTATCATCTGAAGATTCAGATTAACTAAAAATAATACATGTTTAAAAGTCAAATTACCCTACAGAATGAAGGTTATTGTTTAGCGATCTGAATATTTGCACTAATCATTCCCTAAATTAGTTTTTCAAAATGGTGCTTAAAAAAAAAAACACAAACAGAACACACTTTGTATTTATAATAAAACAGAAAGAAATACTCATGAATAAAATTGGCAGAGCTGTTTACCAAATCTACCACAAAACCTAAGAATAAAATAGGAATTAATTTTGAAAATAATCCAGGGATCCTGTGATCACTGTTTTTTATAAGATTTCACTAGGCCAGGCTGGTGTTCTTGATTTGTATTTCCCACAGCTGGTTTTGCACTGCAGCATTAGAAGAGCGTGTATACAGCAGACACTTCATGGTCTTCCTCGCTTACAATACTCACTATCTGGACCTTCAAAAGAAATCAACGACAAGCTACTGTCATAATGAAGGAGATCACAGATGAGGGCCACCACAGTTCGTTCCATGTAATTCACAGATGTGATTTGTTTGCCTGAATGATACATTTCTATACAGCAAAATAAAAAATTACTTTGAATAACAAAAAGCTAGGGAAGATTTTAGAAAAATACAGCTAAACAATGGAGTCCGTGAACTAGAAGATAAAATAGAAATTACCCAGTCTACAGAAAATATTGTATAAGGATCATAAACAGAAAGGTAAAATATTAGTACAAATAAAATTGTAAAGAAGATATTTCTGAATCATGAACACTCGATGGAGTGGTTCTCAGAAGACTAACAAGTACAAAGAAGGTAGTATTATTAATAAAGGGGGCAATTCACCAGCATGTACCAACCTTCTATTGGTTGTTATAATGGTAAACCCTTATAAAAGTTTCAAAATAATGAGGTCATACACCTCTACTTTATGTGTTAGGACCCAATTTAGTATTTTTTAAGGTTTATTTTATTAAATTATGTGTACACATGTATCTGAGTCTGGGTATATATATGTACACAAAATGCACGCAGGAGCCAATCGAGACCAGAAGCAGGTGTCATTTCCCCTGGAACTGGGGTTACAGAAGGTTCTGAATTGTCAGGTGGGTGCTGGGAACCAAATACAAAATTTTGCAAGAGATGCAAGTACCCTTAATCAATGAGTTATCTCTGTAGGCCCTCAATCATGTTTTAATGCTGTCTCTAAATATAACTTACGTGAGGTTTTGTTTTTAAATAATCAAGCAGAGCCATTGGACCCCATGTGCTCTTGATTTCCCCAGCTCGATGTAACATGCACAGGGATTAACAACAAAGCAAGTACTTCAAGATTGCTTTGTATTCTCTTACAGAGTCATTGGCAGGCTAACCTCCTGGTCAAGTATTGCAGGTTCTACTGGCATAGTGGGACTTCAAAGAGATGAGTTTTTTTGACACAATGAAAATTGAAGTTTGTACCAACTTTTATTGGAAGAAATTCATTGACATTACAAAGAATTAGAAAGAAAAAAATCCTTTTAACAATTGTAGTTATTTGAGTAAATAAATAGGAATCCGTTTATTTTCACCTATCTACTTGTTTGTTCAGATTTACTTTTAACTTGGATGTGAGTGTGCGTATCTGCACATGTGAGGACAGGTGCTCTTGGAGGTTTGGGTTGTGAGAGCCCCTGGACCTTGAAACTGAAATGTGCTCTTACCCAGTGAGCCGTCTCTCTAGCAACTGCACCTCCGTCACTTAAAATATTTACTTTTACATCTACCCTCAGATATAGTTTGCAAGAAAAAAGAAAAAAACATTACATTTAAGGGTTCCTAGACTATTCAATGGGAAAGAACAATCTTTTCACTAAGAGACATTAGAAATTCTGGACATTCATGTGTAAAACAAAGCTGTGCCCTTAAATCACACACAAACTAAAATGGATCAAAGACATAAGTGTTAGACTTATTATAAAAGAAAATACAGGAGAAAAGCCCCACAACAATGAATTTGGCAATAATTTCTCAAATAAGCTAAAGGCATATACAACAAAAGGAAAGATTAAGCAAACTGGACTTTATAACAATAAAAAAAAATTTTTTTTATCAAGAGTGAAACAGGTAACCCATAGGCAAGAATATTTTTAAATCACATACTGGTTATTATCCTGAATGTAAAGATCATTCTTTACATTTTTCTGTAAAATTTTGACTTTAAAATTCTGATTTTAAAAGGTGGGTTGGACATATACTTTAGCAAAAACAGATAAATAGCTAAAACACATATATTAAAGAAAAGATGATCAATATCACTGAACAGTAAAGAAATTGAAAAAAAAAGCTACAGTGAATTATCTCCTTATACCGTATACTCCTTTCAGAGCTTAATTATTTATATATTTTTTAAAGGGAGGGGCTCGAGAGATGGTTCAGAAGTTAAGAGCACTGGCTGCTCTTCCAGAGGACCCAGGGTCAATTCTCAGCTCCCACATGGCAGCTCACAATGTCTGTGACTCCAGTTGCAGGGAACCCAACATCCACATACAGATATATATGCAGGCAAAACACCAATGCACATAAAATAAAAAAATTTAATAAAAAGACGTAAAAATGTAAACAATAAAACAAAAATAAAAACAGAGGGTAGGAAGGCAGGACGGCGAGTGACTGGAGGGAGGAGAGGAAAGAGGAGGACTGGCGCCGTCAGCGAGGCAGGCAGGCAAAGCAAGACTAAGGCTGAGGAGGTGGCTGGCAAGTGTGGGCAAGGCCGTGGGGAAGCAGAGCACTTGCTTGCTGCAGCCCTTACAGACTGGATCCTGCAGGGCACAGACGCCACGGAACACACACAGAGGGTTCCACAGAAGAATAATAAGTATTACCGTGACATGGAGAATTCCACTTCTGAGAACTACTGAAGCATGTTAACTGAAGACATATTTGCCCATTTACTCACACAGATAGCAATACTGCTGACAATGGTCAAAAGGCGTCTTTATATATAAGAAGAGTGGAGAAAAAGCAGAATATATAAAATAAGGGCTCCAATCCTGGGGCTACTATTATTTAGCCATTAATCTGGAAACCACATATGAAAAAAGGGGAAAATTAAGGTTACTCTCTTTAATAATGAATTTTAAAGACTAATATTATTTTTATTTATGTCACTGTAGTGTTTGTGTGTCAACGTATGCGTGCAGATTCTGTGGAGGCTTGAAGAAGGAATGAGATCCTCTGGAGCTGGATTTCAGGTGGAGAGAGACTTGCTTGGCTAACTCACAAGCCTCACACAAGATCACCAGTTTTCTCACTCAGAAGCATCATAGCCACAAAGAGATCTGTTCCATTATAACATAAAAACTATTCTGGATGCAATTAATATCAAAATATATTATTTTGCTTATTTAGTTATACAAACAGTAAAACAGCATAATTCAGAAACTGCAATACAGTATTTTCTATCCTCATGCTTGATAAATAATTTTTCTGTAACACAAAATATTCACCATTAGTGTCTTTTCAATACGGCCACTGTTGAATTAGTTAACAATTTCCAGAATACGTATTTCTTATTTCTATCTAAATTTTTTGAGACATGGTACCCTTTGAATCTATACATAAATCTGAGTTTACTGGCATTTATTATACAGGTCACAACACACATTCGAAAAGCATTAGTATACTTGATTTTTAAAGTAAGGTAATGTGTTCACAACAACTGTACTAAAACAAGAGAGAAAGAATAGCAGAAAGTAATAAACAGTAATGATGGACAAGGAAGAAAAACAGAATAAGCTAACTAAGCTGCATATATACAAACTTGCCAAAATATTGCAACACCATGAGACTTAGAATATACTGAATTAATTTAACATAATTTCAAAGGTAGAAATTTCTAAAAGCTTCCAGAAATAAAGTTTATTAGATGGTATATCTAAAAATTCAGGACAGGAGAGTTTGGACACATGACTCAGTGGTTAACAGCATTTGCTATACAATCGTGAGGAGTGGAATTCTGATCCCAGTGCCCACATTAGTATACAGTAATGCCTCAAACTCCAACTGAGGGCTCTGATACCCTCTTCTGGCTTTTGTACACAAACATGCATACACTACAACCACAGACACAAAAGTACAGACACACACACACAAAGAACATAAGCATTTTTATAGGGAGTTGCCAGCAATTCTGTTGGCACCATGTGGAACATACAAAAACATTTTTATTGTACATTATTCTGTGAGAGATGCAGTGCACTCATTTTTCCTTGATTTCTTGCTCGTATTATTTTTCTAATTACTCACAAAGGACTGGCATGAGTTTCAAATAACTCACTCCCATCACCGCCCATGAAGAAGTTGTGGAAAGGGACTTCTGAGGGAAAGTAGAGATAGTACCTTTTGCATCATCAGAACCTGAAGCCAAGAGTTTAGGGTCCATCAAATTAAAGTCAACACTCCAACACCTCTTTTCATGTTCCTTGAGATAGAAGAAAGGAAAAACATCATCAATTTATTGATGTGTGGTGATGACACAGACTGCAGCCAAACAGAAAGCAAGGACTCTTGCGGAAAGCCTCACACTTACAAAAATCAATGCTTCTGTAAATGTATCTGATACAGTCTAAAAGTAAAGTACAAGAAATCCTTTAGAAAGCGTTTGGTACTACCACAGTTAGCGTTAAAGTATTAAAAATACTAAACAATGGTTGACATTTTTAAATTATAAAGCACATTAAATTGTTAAGAAAAAAATTGTTTTTAACATACAGTCCATGTCCATATTTACCTGATAGACCTTTGACCTCTGTCCTGTGAATCCATCCCATAGTATAACTGTGCCTTCATAATCACTGCTGGCGAGCAGGTTCTTATGGTAACTACTCCAACTGATACAGCTGAACGAAAGAAAAAGCTAAAACTTAAGATGTAAATAAGTAACAATGGAGCATAATGAATTCCAGTGTGTGCAGGAAGATGAACACTTTTCAAAGTGATTTATATCAGTTCATAATCATTCAGAAAGAGATGCTAGTAATACCTCAATAGTCTGACTGACAGTAAGCTATCAAATGCTAAAGTTTATCATGTTTTTTCTTTTACTCTGATCACAAACTCTACGATAGATATAAGCCAAGAGCTGCTACTGATCTCTCCGTTACATGTGAATTGGGTAACTAGCAATGACAACGATGAAGGCCAAGGCGGCTCAGAGACTGTTACAGCGAGTGACAAACGTGAGGGATTGTTGAGACCCTATACTCAGTTGTGCCAAATCATACTAAGCTAAATATATGAGTTAGAATTGGATTTAAGCGTTTACATTCAAAAGGTCTTGACCGATACAACTTTGACTGAAATTCCAATTAAAATCACCCAGTAGATTCAGAGTTTTAACATTTGTGATTTTAGCTATTCTCTAAAAGCCTGTATCTAAAGCAGCAAGTATTGTTGAGACATACATGTTTAAATCATGTACAGTAAATCGTGTGTATTACTGAACAAAACATGAAGAAAAGCAAGTAAAGTTCAAGAATATTTGCTTTCCATTTTATTTATGGAAAATTTTAGGGATTGGGAGGAGATAATTTGCATTTTTAAATATACTCAGTTTTCCATTATGGATCCAGACAGACTTACACTTTAACTCCAGATACGCTATTAATAGCTGTGGCTCTGGTTAACTTAGTGCACGTCCTAACTGGTGAAAATGACCTGGATATCTCTGTATTGTGCTCAGATATTGGTCCTTTCAGCCCCAAAGTTTTTGGCTTTGAGCCATTTTGGCTATTTATCATTATGTGCCATAAAGTACTGTACGTTGCACACTGAAACTCTAATTACCCTTTCCTCATGGTAACAATGACTATGAATACTTGTCACAAGCAAGTGTTCTGCTGAGTTTATTACTGTGATGTTTTGCGGTACAATTTTATACAACTGATATGACTATAACAGCCCCATGCTATAAATAAATATATAGGGGCTAAGAGCACAGACTCTAAAATTAAACTCCCCCCGATCTGAACCCCTCCACATATTAAGAGGATCACCCAGGCAAGCTATTTACTTTTGGTTTTAGCGCCCTTCAGCTGTAAATGGGCAATAATGGTAACCATTTCATACAACTGTTAAAACACTTAAGTCAGTGCCTGAGACATAAGCATCTAGTAAATTCAATTCTGTGACATATTCTCTACTTCGGAGACGGACTGTAATAGATTCTCAAGTATGGGTGCCACTGATTAATGAGCAGGCTCACATCTATTGTGGATGAATTAGAAAACAAACAAAAAAGAACATAATACTAGTTTATTACTAACATCACTAAAATGCACATAGTAACACATCTACTTTACTCATCATTTAATGAAAAATATCACAGAATCCAAAACATTTAGAGCTGCAAGTCTGCTGGCTAAATAAATGTGTATACAAATCCTGTTTAATGCCAAAGCATGTGAAGGGGTACATCAAGAGTAAGTGAAGCTTGTGCTAAGGTTCTTATCTTATCTCCAAGAAGTCTCACAATGTACACGAATGAAAAACCAAATCAGAAACACTTCTGCTCCCAAATGTTCATAACTGTGTGTACTCACATGTATCTGTCAAGATTGGAAAGGCGCCTGAGTGACTGGTGACCAGTAAGTATCTTTCTGAGCCTACACTAGTACTAAGCAGCTCCTGAGAACAGTTAGGAAGAAAAAGATCTCTGAGTAGGAAAGACAGAAAATAAAAGGGCACAGAATATAAAGGAAAAAGCTGATTCTGGAATTTCTGATATTCCTAGGGAACAAGTCAGTTTAGCACAGTTATGAATCATGAATTATAAAATTAAATTTAAATACTGTTCCTTCAGTGAGAAGCAAAATATTTATGTGAAAAAAAATCTTCAAACTAGAAACAATTATAATATTTAGAGACATGTATACACTATGGTGATTGTCTGATGTTCAGATGCTATTCATAGGCAATAGTAATTCCCACTGAAAGAAAGCAAATAAGTCTACAGGGAAGATATCATTCTGCTTTAAACAAGGTATATTCTCTATATGCAATCACAGCATGCACTATGAATGAGTAAGGAGTCTCATGGAGAAGGTAAAATAACTTCGAATTTTCTCACTAGTGCGGACAGTTATATACATATTACTTTGTGCCGAGAGGAGACATACCTGATTTTGGAATTGCAGGTCATCTCGTTCTCGGGGTAATGGATATCCACTGCGTCCTGGATAACCGTGCCATACTCGTAGACTTTAATCTTCTTCGTAACCCCAGCGATTGCAAAGTAGTCACAGTCCCGGTCAAATTCAATACTGAAGGAGGGAAAACACACCTCATTGTGAGACTAAGCATCCAACAGCAACATTTCAGGATTTTGTTTCCTTCTTTCTATTCACCTGTGCTGGCTGGACCTCAGGCGTATGTGCACACCAGGCAAGCACGGCACCACTGAGCTATGTGCCCAGCTGGCACCTTCTGTTTTTAAAGAGATAGGTAAGGCAGTTTCTTGAAATAGCTTCCAATTTCACTAGGCCACATGTCCAGAATACGTCAGGACATTAAATTACAAGAATTAGGGAACGATGCAGACCTATAACTATCAAGGGGAAATTGTGTTCCTAGGCACATTTCTCAGCTCAGCGTTAATAACCATATTATATCTCAGGATGGAACCCTTAAATGGTTTCAAATATTTAAGTTTCAAAAGAAAATTACCAGTTAGTTTTTTCATAAATTCTTATTACTCTTCTAGACACTTAATGCTATTTTAATAAATAAATCAGTGCACAAACAGAATTACTGAAGAAACTGGGTGATGAAAAGGAAAAGAATATACATAAAAACAGAGGAACTAAATTACCATTACTTTCCCCCAAGTCCATATTCCCAAAACAAACAGTACCTCAGAATTAAAAATTGTCAACACACAATTCTTACTGTGCAAATAAGGAGCACTCTAAAAAGCCATCTTTCTCTCTTACCCTTCCTTTCCCAGTTTTTCAAGACATGGTTTCTCTGTTGTAACTCTGGCTGTCCTGGAACACACTCTATAGACCAGGCTGGCCTTGAACTCACAGAGATTAGCCTGCTTCTGCCTTCCGGGTGCTGGCATTAAAGGCGTGTGCCACCACTGCCCGGCTTTGTAACTTCTTTTAAACACAAATTCCAAAATAAGCTACTTCAATGCAAAATGCAAGACCTTACCCACTTTTGTAGAATTTAATCTGCAGCCTCAAAGAAATCTAATTTTCCCGCAGGTAAAAACTGAAATGAACCACCACTGTCAATACTTCTCACTATGAATTAAGTGTCCTTTCTAGAGGTTTAGCTGTAATTTCAGAGAATAAAAAATAATTCTCACTGATCTATAATTACTATTTCTCCTAACAACAATATAAGGAAGATATTATAATTATCAATGTTTTAGAATACTGAAGGTCAGAGTGAAGTAATCTTCTTAAAGTTAGCTGGCTTTTAAAAGGTTTTAGATGATATTCACTTACCAGGCAGTCTGGCTTCAGAGTTGAGGCTAGTAAATACTAAGTTAAATCACAAATCAAATCTCTTGTGTGCAAGTCAAACTATAAGGTTTAAGGTTCAAGTCTCAAAATATAATAAATTTGCTTATGTGTTTTCTATACCTACATTTTTCTTACCCTCAATGAGTATGTATTATGCTTCATATACCAGAAATTCATTAAATGCACATAAATACATGCACCTGCATTATATACTTTATTTATAAATACAAATACATGCATTTTGTGAGTCTATGTATGTGTCTGTGGGGGGTATTTAGGGATGCTAGCTACATGATATACTTTAATGGATTACCTGTGAAACACTGATGCAGAATTAGCTAAGTTATTTCTTAGTTAACAGTGTCATAGGAAGCTTACTGAGCTGATGTTTTTCTTGAGACATTGAATACTTTTCATTATAATTTCAAATCATTCCTTAATTTGTAAGTTTTAGGAGAATTTGTGTCAGTAACTATAGCACAATTTAGCTAATAACACTTCCAAATATAGATTATATACCACTGCAACAGATTTATTTGTACAATAATCTTAAATAAACTGCTGCCTCAGCTACCATACCCTGCACTATGTATTCTAACACTGTCATTCTACTGATGACAGGTTAAAGAGGTCTACAGGGCTCCACTCCAAATAGCGACAGAAAAGAAACTCCCCATAACCCAATATAGGATAAAGTATTAAAAGCTGCGAGAGAAAGGTCAAATCACTTACGAAGTCAGGTCCATCAGAATAACACTCAAATATGCAGCTGAAAAGTTTAATACCAGTGTACCTCGAAAGATGTATTCTAAGTTCTGAAAGATAACTATTGTCAAGCTAGAATATTAAATTAAAAATGAAAGGAAAAATAAAAAACTTTCCGAAATCAAAACAGACTAAAGAACTTCTGAGCACTACGCTAGCTATATAAGATAATGCTGGAAGTACTTCAATCTGAAGAAAAGGAAGAATATATCCTAGACGTAACAAGAAATAAGCAACTCCAGAACAGCTATTCAAAAGAGGTCTAAGAAAACACCACGAAACAAATTGACAAGAATTAACACACTCAATAACTCTTGACACAAGCCAAGGTCATCTGGGAAAAGGGAACTTCAATCTACACAATATTTTCATCAGACTGGTGTGTAGGCAAGTATGTGAAGCATCCTCTTGATTAATGACTGATGTGTGCGGGTTGGTGGGGGACTCAGACCACAGTAAGTGTGCCACCCCCAGTTGGGTAGTTTTAGGCTGAATAAGAAAGCAGGCTGAGCAAGTCAGTAAGCAGCAATCCTCCATGGTCCTGCCTCACTTCCTGCTGATTACGCCCCTGTCTCGGCTTCCCTCAATGATGGACTGTGATGGCAATATATAAACTTTGACTTATTTAAAAACCCCTTTCTTCCCTTATCGCTGCTGTTGGTGTTTATCAGAGTAATAGAAAGCAAACTAAAACACCAAGTATATGGAACTAAGACACAAGTATATGCTAACTATCCTAATATCTGACAAATTAGATTTCAAGCCAAACCGAATCAAAAAGAGGTAAGGAAAGTCACTTCATACCCAATAAGAGAACAATTTGGAAACAATCATTCTGAGTGAGGTAACTCAGACCCACAAAGACATGGTCACAAGTTATCTCAGATGTGGGTGCTGGCTTTGAGTCTTTAGCTACATGGAACTGTGTGGAATTGGAATATCCACAGAAGTGGAGAAACTAGTGAGGGCCACAAGGGGAGGAGCCGAGTGGAGGGGAATAGAATGCAGGTCTGAGGAGAGAAAAGCAATTAGCCAACAAAACGGTTAAATGGTAAGGGACAGAAGGTCAGAGTAGAGGATGGCATATGGGAGAAGAACCATGCTGGTTAAGTGGGGACCCCTGCCTTCAGCCAAGTATCTGAGCACTTGTTTCCAGTTGGTGGTGCTATTTGGGGAAGTTTGGGAGAGGACACCCTGCTAGAGGAAATACAGGTTTCAAATGTTCATAGCCTTTCCTACTTCCAGTTTGCTCTCTGTGCTTCATGCTTGTAGCTGAAAACGTGAGCTCCCACTTTCTTGTTCCTGCTGCCATGTGTCCCCAAACCATGATGGGTTCTTACTGTTCTGGAAGTATAAGCCAAAATAAACTCTTCCTTTTTTAAGTTATGTTGGTTATGATAATTTATCATAGCAAAAGAAAAATAATCAAAAAATAAAATAACTACATCAAAGACAGTTGAAAAAAACATGTGGAAACCTACCTACACACATAAATTTTAAAAAATTGAAAATACTCTATAAGAGGAGGTAGGGAAAGTGTGACTGCCAGAGAATAAGAACTCAAATAACAAGCCCACTGTCAAGTATGGATTATTACTACCTCCTCTTCTCAAGGTTTTGGTCACTGGGGTCCTACAGAACAACCCTCCTCCACCACAAAACATTACAAGCTATTTCAACTGCTCTTGGTAAAGTCCATTAGTACACACAGAAGATACCAAATACTGAAGTTATTAGACATGGAGAAAGCAAACCAGTACTGACACAGAAGGTTTAGCCCTACTGGCTAGCTTTCATGGTAGTGGAAGCTTCTATGCAAGTAATCCACATCTTACCCAGCTGTGAACTTTTCCAGCTTCAATGATGACTGGCCTGACAAAATTCTCTCCCTGGTGCAATAGTGATATGAATGCTGTGAGTAGCCAATGACTTTCTTAGTAGACTTAATGCCCGCAAACCCATGACTGGCTAGTCACAGACCCAAGGGGAAAACTCAATACTAAGTTCTTATCTTTACATCTATAGATTAGTGTATCTCTCAACCCTCATCAAAGTCCCCCTCCCCCAAGTAGATGGCAATAAAATAGAGACTCACAGCTGATCAACCTGCAGAGCTTTAGAGTTTGTGGAGTGTTCAGTTCTGAACAGGATACCCACATCAGACTTCCTCCTCCACGGGGCTCAGGGACCACCATGGAAGAAGGGGAAACACCGTAAGACCCAGGGGATATCTACGGCAAAACAGTATTTGCTAGACACAACGGTGCACTGCACATACATACAGCAGTGGAAACTGAATGCATAATATCTGCACAAGATCAAGACAGCTAGGGAGGGAGAATTGGTTTTCTTCAGAGATATAACCCGAGAGGCTAGCTGTGCTTTAGTGGATAGCTCTACAGCCATGCACATATAGGCAGCACTAAGTGGACTCAATGGGTTTGTTTTAGAAACTAAAATAAAAGCACATAAAGTTGGGGGGGGGAAGGTGGGGGAGGGAATGGGAGGAATTGCAGGGGTAGAAGATGGAAGGCAGATCTGATAAAAACAATTATATGCACGAATGAAACTGTCAATAAAAAAATTCAATTTCATTGTATTTGTTTTTATTTTAAAACATACTTTTTTCCCTTGAAAAAATAGTATTACTGGAAACATAAACCATGAAAATAAATCGCATTTTTCTTTCACATTTTGCAATTTTCAATTGTTTAAGAGAGTGATTTATTTCAACAGTTGAAAACATAATTACACTATAAGAAACTGACATACTCTTTGTCAAAAGAACTATAAGTCAGGTGATTAAGCAGCAAGGCAACAAACCATAAAGCGCAGTGGATTAACGTGTCTTTCTAGCACAGTGTGGCATAGGCAACACAAAGCTGTCAGTGAGCCCGAGCAGTTAATTCTGTCACCAATCTCACAGTAGGTTATATCTTTATGCAATTATAAAATAAGTATTATGAAACAAGGTAGATTAATATCCCCAATCACTAGAACCCAATTTGTCAGAAGAGAACATAGTAAGAACAGTTGTTAAAAATTTCATTTACCACAACAGTATGCCCCAAGAGTCACAGGGAGCTATAATTTCAAAGAAACAGAGCACAGACTTGGAAAGTGATTATTGTAATGAAAGACACTGCCAGATCTTTAGAGACTACAAACACAGGCAAAATCAATTAAAATGGATGCCATTCAATGGACTTTCTCCTAAAGCTGTAAGTGCTAATAAGTTAAACTCCTATGATACACATTACACTGAGAGTTAAGCATTGTTTTAAATACTATACATAAGTTAAACTCTGAATCTCTACTATGTAGATGTTAAGACACGTGGTGCATATTATACCAAGTAATTAGAATTCAAGATATCCAATTTCAGTCTGTGCTCTTAATCATTACTAAAAACAACCATTTTAATGAGAATAAATGCACTGTTCTTCAAAGAACATATCCACAGGCAAGAAAATACACACACACATACACACACCCTGGAAAACAAGTTAAAGGGGAAAAAAGGAATGAGATTGCTTTATAGGAGTTTTAATTTAGGAAAGATTACATAGTATATGTGAATGACAAATGTAAGATAAATAGACACAGCAATTGTTGTTTGTCTGTATTTTTGAGACAGGTTCTCTCTACATAGTATGGCGGTCCAGACACCCATCCGTATTGAAAAGAAAAATGTGAACCTCAGTATTTGCCTTGATCTAAGTAAAAATTAACTTGAAATGATTTTAGACCTAAACTTAAAAGCTAAAAGCTAGTGGGCATGGGGGTATAGATGTACTATGTAATTACTGGATATACATGTGCTCTTAGTACTCAAGGAGGCTTAGGGAGGAAATTCAAGGCCAGCCTGGTTTACAGAAACTCCATCTCAAACGATGACCACCACCACTACTACCACCATCACCACCCCCGCACCCCACCCCCAGACACTGAAAAAGATAAAATAATGAAACCAGAAAAGAAAATACATATATAAAATGTTCATAACTCTGACAGGCAACATTTATATAGGAAAAAAAATTGATGAATCAGAATTGATCAAAATTAACTACTTGTACTGTTTGAAGGATACTATCAAGAGAGTAAGAAAGGCAAGTCACAGTCCTGCATAAATAATAGCAATACATACTCTTGACAAAGGACTAACTCCTTAAACACTGAAGTTAACTGGTAATAAAAAGGTACAGAGAAACCACCTAACCCTAGAGCAAGAGCATTTTGTCCTATGTAAGAGTGTTTTTTAGTTTTACTTGTCAAGTAAATTGAGAAAGATGCACAGAATAAGCTCTACTTAACAACCCCAAATTTGTTTATTATGAATCATTCAATAATGATGTGGTTACCTAACACATGAGAGGCTGACTGATGGATTATTTAGGTTTATTGTTACTTCTGAGTTTTAGTAATGATGTAAGGATGTGGAAATCTAAGTTCCCTACGATTTTAATGCTATTACTATAACATGATAACAGTCTTTCTCTTTCTTTCAAAAAGGTAAATGTGAAAATCTTTCTTAATAGACCACTCAAAACGAGGCAATGATCTCAGGGCTTGGTGTGGTGGTGTATGTCTTTAATTCCAGCAGAGGCTGATGGCACTCTGTAAATTCAAGGTCAGACCGGCTACATAGTGAGTTCTAGGCAACTGAGGGCTACAACACAGTGAGACCCTGCCTCAAAAACAAAACAAAATTATGTAATACATGTGGGACACAGCTGCTGACTCCTGTGTTAGGCAAAAAAAGGTCATTACTTTGATCATTCAAAACTTTGTGTGTGTGTGTGTATATAAATTAATGCACAATATGAAAACTAACAATTCTCAGTTATTTAAGTTGTAAGAATAACTATTTTTCATATTTCATTATTTTAACAGGTAAGTATTCTAAAAAGTCTTTGCTACTATTTAAAAACATTTTCAGGACCTGTGTACTCCTCTAAGAAACAGTAAATGCTCAAAAATGCTGCTAAGTCAATTTTAGAAATTTTACTTCATTTTGCTGGTGCTAAAGATATAATTCAAGGCTTCACCCTACAGTGTCTCTTCTGGTGGAGTAAGAACTGTTTTCTAAGGCTCAAGACTTGGAGATCAATCATCATTATAAAATGCCAGTGTCTAGACACGAAAGAACTCTGCTGTGGAATGCAGTAAGTGGGCCATGATCCCCTAAACAACCACTCTGAAAATGGGCCTGGTAGTAACGGGTTCTTATAAACCCTGCAGCAGGCTATCAATCACTGCTGTAGAGGCTGTACTTATTCTGAAAAGAGAATATGATTAACAGTTACCTAGCAACTTATACTCATGAAACAAAAATTCTAGAACAATTTCAAGATTTCTTTTTATCTGAATTACATAAGATTAACTAAATTTATTTCTAATTAGGATAGACAATTCAGAGAAACAAAACTGTCTTTTTAAAAATTCAGTGACATGAAAAGCTTGCTCACTGAAGTAGTCCTTCTCATTCTCATTTCGGACTAAAAGTTACACTCTATAATCATTTATAAAAACTTCCTTCCATACACACCATATATATATATATATATATATATATATATATATATATATATATATATATATATATATATATAAACTGGAATATGTGTAAATAATTGAATTGCTTTATTTCTCTTAATTAATCGAGAGAAACCAAAATTAAGCAATATTTTCTCTTTAAAGTTGTTATGTGCAAAAAATGCCAGTCTTTGACAACAAATTCTACATTCACTGCAAACTTTTCTAAGAAGTTACTTTTTGACCTAGTGGACATTTTTTCCCTTGGTGTTTGTTTGCTTGTCTGTTTTTTAACAGTCTCACTCTAAAGCCAGGCTGACCAGAACCCACAACAGACTAGGAAAACATAAAAGCCACAGTAGGAAGCAGCAAGTTAACAATGACCAAAAGAGTTCTCCTTACAACAGTGCTTTTCCGCAATCATGCATTCACTCAGCAAATATTTGCCACTGAGTACCTACTATGTGCCAGACCTGGGACTACAGCAGGAAATCAGACAGATAAAAACCTTTATTGATGAAGTTTTCAGCATAAAACATACCCAACCCTATACTGCTTTGGAACACTGGTCCTCAGAAATATTCTTGAAGGAAATCCATCTCTCCTTCAGAAATCAAGTTAGAGATGTCCTGGAGATCCACTAAACAAATTGTAAACTCACAGCATTCTTACATAAGTAGCACATTAAGTTTACTCTGGGTGAACATATCACCATAACGAGTGGATGCTTGGCAAAAGCAATCTTTGTAAACATGTACTATAAAAAAGTTAATTGCAGTAATTTTAGGGATCAGTTGTACACAACACAGCATAATAATTAAACCTCTGAAACATTCATTATTAAAGGCTAGTTTAAGTCAGATAATAACCGGAACGTATATAAAGGACCTATAGAATGAACTACTTTATTTTTGCTGGTGTCTCTCTTGAAACGTTCTCTGAAGTTTCTCTAGGTCCCAAAGTGAGTAATAAAGGATCATAAAGGTGCAACCAGCCTGGGACTAGAATCTCAGTTCTGTCCACAGAACACTGTGCTGACCCTGGACAAGCTACATTTCCTTACTTCAGCTTCCTCTCCTGTAAAATAGGATTAGTAACAGTATCTTACTCTAAAGGGTGAGTTAGAAAGTCCAAGGAAATACTTACTTTATACAATGGTCTTTAAAAAAAGCAAGAAATTAAACACTACCAGTTCAATGTCGGAGTTTACATCAATGAATTGCACAAATGTAACTATTTATTTCTCATGAGATCACAAATGCTGGGTACAACACATAGTCAACTTGTACAAACATAAGCCAAATGCTAAACTGATTACCTGATGTAAAGTAGCTAACAGTTTTGAGCATAATACTACAGAAAGGTGAAATTCAAACTAGAAATTCACGAAGCAAACTAGCACTACTATATGCTGAATTACTTTAAATGGTGCAATTTCAAGCCAATTCTCTTGGTGGCCACAGAAAACCTAATGGAAAGCAAAATGTAAAATGTGGTGTAACTGCTGTACTTAAGGAAAAAGTAGGAAGTGTCTTTTCATAATTTGTTGTTATTTATTCAGGATCAGATATTAGTTAGGAGAATGAACCTGTACAAGCCACCAATTTCTAACCTTGTCAACTATGTCACCAGCAGGGAGAGTGTAAACAAATGCTGCCACCTTGTGGACTGCGGGATCTGGCATTAATCCCAAACAAGCAAAGCGGAGTTCAGTGTATACTTTTCCTCTCCAAGTATCAGTGTAATCAACATGACATAATCTTATACAATTTTATGACAAAAATAATTTGTTATACCGACATTGTTTAAGTGGTTTCAAAACCTCTTTCTGAAATTTAGTAACTATACTATTAATTATAAGGAATCAAACCTTAGAATGAATTCATTACTAATATGCTTCAGTATGAGAAGAACAAAAACAAGAGTCACCAAAATTATGAACGTTTTGATGTTCCCCTTCATCTTGAACCTTATCATCCCTTCTTGCTGCATATTCTTCATCTGTCCTGTTTGCATAACAAACCTCCACATTTGGAAATCTTTCATTAAGAAAAATTCAATATAATCAAGAGATAATACTAAAAACTAAGCATGCCAAATTAACCAGCACATCTACTTATATTTGTAAAATTTTAATATAATTTAATATCTAAATGTAACTGACCTCACTTTGAATGTCTAATATTTCTAGTCTGAATTCTGTCTAGTTTTAAGCTTTTTTTGTTTTAGAATATAAAATGCTTCCATATGTCTTGATATAGAAAGTCTTGATATTTTAAAAAATCTTAAGTACTTTTATTCAGGGATATATTAAAAAGAACAAAACTAGGTCTTAAAAACATTCAGGACATACTCCTCTTGGAATGGACTGACTACAGTTATTTTACATCTCAATTAGAGATGTTGCTTGCAACACGTTGTTTAAAAGTTTTGTTCTTGTTTTTAACAGAAAAGAAAAATGCTACACAGGATAAATTGACAATGGCTAGGGACATTAATTAGCATCACAATAGGGTCCAAATATTTTAGCTTGTGTATAGTCATAGAGTCAGTATTACAAGCCCCCTTTTATTTTTATTCATTTATTTTTTTGAGGTGGCATCTTACTATGTAGCCCTAGGTGGCCTGAAGCTTTATAGAACAAGCTGGCCTCAAACTGAAACAGAAACCTGTCTCTGCCTCCAGGATGTTGGGATCTAAGACATGTGCCACCACACTAGACCTTCCTTTCAAGATTTTGAGTTTTGCATTTTGAACTACATTTCTGAAACAGTCAACAACCTATGTCATATATTCTTAACAGTAGTTATGAACTTATGTAATAACATTAACCTGCTACTACAGGACAGACTATTTATAGACTACTCTACTGGTTAACAAAGCCATAGAAGTAAGAGTCTGAGGTTTCCTGAATGTAATCATCTATAGCCTCTTCATGGGAATAATTTAATTTAGATGACAGCAGGTAATCAATGAAATTTTGTTAGATAAATTATGCAATTAAGTTCAAATTTCATTGTAACTTCAAATTCTACTCACCCTACTACCCAAGAAAAACTAAAACTGCCAAAAGAAATGAATGTATGAATTTTTTCTTATTCCCAAAAAGCTAGAAACCTTTGAAAGACTTCTTTTAATAGTATCTTTAACTAATGGCTCAGAGTTCAAGATTGATCTTCATACATATAAATAAAAGCTCTAGTCTTCCACATGAAAAGCATGTAAGTTTTTTTTTTGGGGGGGGGGCGGGTAGCGTAATTGCAGAGCCAACAACAACAACCCAACTGGTCAAATGGTCTCTTTGAAAATGTCTTTTTAAGCTTTACTTATTTAATCTAGTAAGTTTGAACACAGAAAAGCAATTTGTTGACACTAAGGGATTACTGAAAATGGATTAGGTGAGACATGGCCTAGTGGTTTTACAAATTAGTAGTTTTTATTAGTGTATACTAATTGTATACACAACTATGCAATATACTTTGGTCATATTCTCATCTTTCACGGAAAGTTTCACTGGAGAATCAAACATAATATTCAGGAAAGAAATATACCAGTTCTACCCAGACTTGCAAAAACAAAGGAATGACTTAAAGAGCACCCCATCATTACATCCAGACAACAGATATTCCACATGAAGAGAAGGTGCAGCCCTCTCCAAATGGACACTATGAGCAACCCAACTTAGACATAATTACAATTTCCTAAATACCAGTAAATGGAAGACAATCTAGATTGGGCATCCCAAATTTCAAAGAGATGTTACTGCTACTTCTCAAATTTAGAGGTTTTCTGATATTTTAATAAAGAACACAGTAAGAAGTGTCCCAAACACTTACCTAGAAACTATGCTGGAACCATTGTAGAGATCACTAGCATATGACAATGTGGCCAATGGTCTCACTGAGTTGTACCGAGTGAACTTGGACAGGCATTCCTGAAATTCATCTAACTGGCTTGCAGTTCTACTGTCATCTGTATCAAGAAAACAATATTAAGTAAATGAACAACACTAAAGGAAGCAAAAAAAATTAGCCACATATTAAAGATTATCTTTGAAATAAAAAATATTTTTAAAGGTTTTAAAGAAGACCAGTATGCTCAAATTAATTAGGCGATTTTTTAACTTCAACGAAAAACGTCTTTAGATGCCAATAAGACTGCAGAGGCAATCTCCTCTTTAGAAAGTAGAGGCAGTCTCTAGTTCTAGCACTAAGTACCAGGAAAATAAAACCACTTTTAAAAAAGCTTCCAGCGAACAGAAGTTTAATTAAAATCAAATTTCAGCTATCAACACTGACAAAAGGGATGGAGGATCTACACGTGGACAGAAATCTGTTAGTTTAACAAAATGTTAAATTTGGATGTACATTTCTTCCACATTAATGGTTAAAGAATAAATAAATAATACATATTAGGGGGGAAAGATTTGAAATTAACAAATGTGCTGATATAACTCAAGTCTTTTAACTTCTATTCTCAGTCAGAAGTACAAAATAGCAATGTATAATTGGATGTGTGTGCAATTATATACTGATTCTCAAAGACAACAATAATGAAAGCCAATAGAACACCATACCAAGTCTATTTCAAGTAAAATATTAAACTATCTGAGATTTGAAATTGTAACATGAACTTACAAAGTAACTAGCAACTTATCTATTCTCTAATACAGGTGTGCTTACAGTTAAACACCAATAAAATACTCAATTTTTCAAAGCTGTTGGAAACCTGAATTTATAAACTTTCACCCAAAGAATTGAAAATAAAAAACAAGCAAAAAACTACAACACACAATTATTAGCTTCCTAGAAAATATATCTGAAATGATTTATTTTAATCCTTATTTTTTCTCATCCACATACATGCACACAGCATTTTTAACATAATCCTATTATATATTATCTGATTATTATTACAGTTAGTACATGTTATCTGAAGTAACAGTAGGCACAATGAAATTAAGATGCATCACATAACACAATTTTAAAAATTATCTTGAAAACTCAACATAAAATTTACTTAATAATTATAATAAAAGCAAAGATATTTGAAAAAATTAAACTCAGTGACTTTAGTAGGCAGTTAGTAAATCTGCCTAACAACTAAAGGCTAAAGACTAAAAGGCCCAGGTTACTAGTGTTTTTATTTTAAGCACAAGGATGCAGGCAATATCACCACTAGATAAAAATCTACTCCACAAAAATTTACATGGGAAAGTTCAACAGGGAGGGGGCAGACTGTCACCAGAATCAACTACTAGGGAGTGGTGTGGACATGATAACTAATTTTTATTTGTAATCCTATCAGTATGAGCTATGTGATATAAAAAGTACTGGCAAGATAAGCTCTTTATTCATTCAGAAAAATTTAATATTAATCTATTCTTTTGCATTTTGCCTTCAATTCCTAAGTACATAAGCACTCAAGAATATAAACTCTGTTGTTTCTAGTATAAATGATCTCCTTGCTATAACTCAAATCTGGGGTCGAATGACCCTTTCACAGGGGTTGCCTAAGACTATCTGCGTATCAGATATTTATATTACAATTCATAGCAGTCCCAAAATTACAGTTATAAAGTAGCAACAAAAATAATTTTGTGTTTGGAGGTCACCGTAATATGAGGAACTGTATTAAAGGGTCACAGCAGTAGAAAGATCGAGAACCACTGTTAAGGAAAAAAACAGTGGGCTAGAGAAATGTCTCAGTATTAAGCACTTGTTATAGATGACCTGGGTCTGGTGGTTTATAGCCATATATAATTCCAGTTACAGAGGATCTGACTTCCTCTTCTGACTTCCACAGGCACCATGGATAACATGTGGTACACAGATATACATGGAGGCCAAACACTCATATATGGAAGGAAGGAAGGGAGGGAGGGAGGGAGGGAGGGAAGTAGTTATTTCAGTATCTAAATGTATACTAGTTGTTCACATATCTTGTTACAGGAAGGTTTGGATTTGTCTGCTTGGTTGCTTTATGATCAACATCATATACATCTGTTGGCATACAACCTATCCATTTGAATTACAGGTTAGTTTAAAAAAGTGATTTCAATGTCTCTTTTCTTCCTCTTAATGACTTTTCATTTATATCCTTTTTAATTTTAATTAAGAGGTCAAGACATTAATTTTCTGACAATCATCTGTCATCATCACAACTGTAAAGAAAGGTATAGGTAGAATATAATTAAGTGCAATCAACACTTTATGACCTCCATTGGGTGTAAGTTAGTTTCCTCCTTACTGTCAGAAGAACCTCAAATTCAGAAGTATAGTTACAGAGAGCCAATGTGTAAATCCCGTACAACTTAAGATTTCTAAAAGCCAGAGACAAAATGTTTTAAGTACAATACAGACATCAATAAAAATTTATCTGATTTGCCTTCTGCTGTGAACTTACTAGTCTCCTATTCTGTAAATCTACATCCTCCAGAGCAAATTATCCAGTAATCACTCTTACTACACATAGCAAGCATGTCTGTGTTGTCAGTGACTTAAAGATAGTTCTACCTCAAGCTCTGTCACTTCTACTTCAAAGAAATTATCTCAGTATCTACCCTGTGGTCTACCACACTCAGTATCAAAATAGGAAGTAAAACTTCCTATGTTTAATGTTCAAAACATAGGTATCAGTCTTACCACTCCATATTATGGTCTAGATTAATCAACTATTAGAGACCCTTGATAAAGGATTTAAACCCTTGGGTGAATTCAACATTTCATAAATTAAAAAAATTCGTTATTAACCTCAAATCAAATATCCTCAACAGAAAATTTTTAGCATTTCCCTAAGTGTGTGTGTGTGTGTGTGTGTCTGGGTTGGCTACCAACCCACGATGTCGGCAAGGATGACCCTGCATGTCCAAGCCTATTGCACAAGCAGACCATGCTTATGTGTACTTTTCAATACAGTACTGGGGGGGCAATTCAGGATCTCCTGAATGCTGGGCAAGCACTCTACCAAGTGGGCTACATGAATCAGTAGTTTTTTTCTCCATCAGCAATTATGAGGCAAATTTATCAAAAAACATCTAAAGTATATACACTGTTTATATAATAAAGATGTTCATTCATTCAGGAAGAAATCAAAACCCAGTTTTTAATAACCAATACCAGACAATTTTCCCCTTGATGGTTTACAACAGGCATGTAGCATGGAATGGAATCAACTAATTGGACACCCAACATGTACTAAGCACTGTGTTCTATACATTTCATCTATTACTATTAAATATACATTTATCTGTTTACGTATTTGTACCGGTGTGTCTGCAGGTGCCCAACAGAGCCTAAAAGAAGGAATCAGATCCTATGGTGCTGAAGCTACAGGCAGGCTGCCAACGTGACAGTTGGGAGCTGAACCTGGGTCCCTGGGAAGAGCAGCAAGTATTCTAAGCCATCTCTCTAGAAGAGCTGTAGGTTTGTTACTAATATTCACCCTTCACAGATGAGTCTAGATGTTGAGAAAGGTTGAAAAGCAGTGTTACTATTTCTCTAAAATAAAAAATATCTTATGCTATCATGTCCACGAGGTCCTTTGTTATTCTAATTTGAATGTTCTAATTTTTTTTTTTTTGGTTATTTATACTAGCCTGGCCTAAACACAATCTAAGTTCCCACCTAGAACATTCACTTACGTCTTTTTATTCACTTTAGTCTTGATTTTTCACACTCAGTTCAGGATACTGCACATTTATAGCACACTGTACACATGTACCTGTTGCTTTTGCCTACAGATTTATTAACATCCACTTTGTTTATTTTATAATACTTTTATTAATAATCTGAGTTTCATACAATTTATCTTGGTAAACCCCTCCCTGTTCCAGCCTCCAAGCCTATGGAAAAAAAAAAAAAAAGGTAGAAAGGTAGGAAGGGAGGGAAGGAGGGAGGGAGGGAGAAAAGGGAGGGAGGGAGGAAGAAAGGAAGGAAGGGGGAGGGTGAAGAAAGCAAAGAAAGGAGGAAGGAAGGAAGGAAGGGAGAAAGGGAGGGAGGGAGGGGCAAGAGCACGGATGGGGCATCACCATGGTCTTTGGAGGCAGCAGTCTTCGCTGATCATGATCATTTACCTGGCCCATACTAGCCCGAGATGAAGCATGAGAGTTCGATCTGAAGGTGGGCTTCACTGCCTAAACTCAGAGGAGGCTCACTGGTATTCTGCAAGCACTGGGGCATCCCACAGGTCCCCCAACACCCCAGGGACCAGGGGCCCCTGCAAGTAACTAGTGATTCCTCAGGCACATGGACCATTTTAATGAGAACCAATTCTTCCATCTTTTAATCTTCAGCACAAACAGTGCTTAAAACATTCATGTTGAATAGGAGGTAACTGAATGGAACTTGTTTTTGCTAGCTATAAATTCATGGTTATTTTTCAAACTTTATATAGCTCTAGAAAGATTAAACATTTCCAAATGAGGAAAAGAAATTACCAGTAGAAAACAGCATTCTTCAAGATCTCTAAGATATTCAGACTACTGAAAAAACTGTCAATTTGCTTTGCAATTAGAACTTTCCATAAGTCTAGCAGATGAACCTGGAAATACATCTGAAGAATGATCAGACATTTAAGAGAAATCCTGAACATGTACCTGAGATACGAGACATCCTTGTAGAAAAATAACACTGCTCTAAGTCTTCAAAATGAGCAGTGAGTCGTTTCCGTCTTGACGCTAATGTGCTGTTATACCAAGGCTGTTTCTTTGTCTACGGCGATAAGAAAGGACACTTACAACTCAGCACAGTCCATACTCGTACACAGAATGGTCAAAGGCTTACTTACGTATTTTCAAATGCACATTATAACAACATGACTACCAACAGGGAGGGAAAAGCTAAAATTCTTAGTTCATACATTCCAGTTTTCTTTTCAAGTTAAAAAAACAAAAAAGGGAAAAAATCCTCTCACAGAATGATTAAGAAATCAAAACAAGTAAACTCTTTTTAAAACAGTGATGTAAAGGCACTGTAGGCCAGCCAGAAGAGTACCTGCCTAGCAAGGGCAAAGTCCTGCTTTCTATCCCCAACGCCGCATAAAGGTGACAGTGACTGAAGCCTGTAATCTCAGTACTCAGAGAGAAGGCACAGACAGGGGACCAGAGGTTCCAAACCAACCTTGGTTACGTAGCAAATCTAAGGTCCACATGTGCTACAAGAGACATTGTCCCCAAAGCTTTAAAAAACAGAAGACAAGGGGAAAAGAAAGTAAGCGTTTTTAAGTATTTATGAGAAAAAGAAAATAATAAATCAACAGTATTGACAGGAAGAAAGCCTTGAAGTGACCTTGTAAGGGCTAGAGGATAGAAAGAAGAAATGGGAGATTCATCAGCTGAACAAGCTACAGTCTGAGAGGGATTAAATGTAACTGTCTACCCCTCAACACGCTTTAACACTCGGTTCCAATCCCTAGAGTACTCTGTAGGCACCACAACTGAAACCCATCTGAGGGGTTGCAGGGAGGAAAGAGAAGGAACAAAATTATGCAATTATATTTTAATTAAAAAAATTCTAAACAGATTGAAAATAAAACATCTTCAACACGATCAAGGACATGTACAGAAATAAAGTGCTAACAACAGGTGAAGGTCAGGGGGAGGAGAGCAAAGAAAAGAGTCCAGTAAAAAAAAGGGGGAGGGAGGGGAAGAAATAAAGGGAAGGAGAACACAGACATTAAACCTGTGAAAATTGTCAGTCGAAAGTCACTCGTCAAACCCTAAGAAAAAGAGCCACAGAGGCCATTCAGGGATCTTCACACACCGCCATCTGATAATGAGACCTGTCACAAAGACTGCCAGAATCACAACCTGAACAAAGCCCCCAAGGCGCACAGCAAAATTATCTATGGGAGAAACGAGGCTATTGTACTAGCAGCTGCCAACCCAGCCTTGGGCTAATGCCATTCCTGATATTTGTCCTTGAGTCAAAGGCAGTAATTTCAGGACACATTAGGTAACCCTTTGCATTTTACCTGTAAAAATTCCTATTTTCCCTTTTGTCCATAATTTACTACAGCATACAATGCTCATTTCTGAAGTATAACTCACCTGTGTTGACAAAACCAAATACAAACCACTGAAGAAACCATCGCTCTATTTATTTACATGAAAAATTCCTAGGACACTCATGCAATTATTAAAGTAAGAAAACATATTAAGATGACAAGATATAAAAGATAATTAATTTAGCAAAAGTTATGCTAGACTTCTATATTAGAAGTACAAATATATTTTTTACAACTACATCTTTGACGATAATCTCAAATTAAGTGTAATTTTTAAATGTATTTTTAAAAATAATTATAAACTCCTTAGCAATAAACATGCAAAAACATGAATAAAATCTATTTTAACTCTATTATCATAAGACTATCAACTCTCTCAAGGATAATTTCTAAGGTAGTGGCAATTTCAATAAAAATATGAAGAGTTGGCTTCTTCCATATTTGGGGAGGTGAGCAACAGACAGGGTCTTGGAAAACGGTCCTGGCTGGCTTCAAACATACAGTTTTCGGCTTTAGCGCGTGTGCACCAAGGATAAGATCCAAGATCTCAAGCAAAGGGTCTAATACTAAACAATATCCTTGATATGCCCATTCCCCCAAGGCTTCTTATGGTGCTAATAGGGTAATTCTCAAACTCACAGACAAAAATGAATTGGATAACATTACAAAACACTGAAGAACAAAAAGTACTTTAGTGGAGAACCAGGAGGGAGCTGTAGGGCAGCCCTACGAGACACTAAAGGCACCTCAAAATGATACCCTAACAAACTATACTCTTCCAAAGGCCGATGTGATGAGAAACTATACCAGTTCAGTTCACAGGAAATGTAAAGGTACAAAACAATTAAACTCAATAGTGATTCTTCGCAGGTCCTCAGCCAATAGGTAGTTGGATGTTTTTGTTTTGTTTTATCTGTTTTCCTATAAAGGTCATTATTACCAGGAGTTCATGCCTGTAACCCAGCACTGAAGAAGGTAAAGCTGAAGAACTGCTCTGAGTCTGAGGCCAGACTGAGTTACACCAGTGAGTTTCAGTGCAGTCTGAATAACAGTTCTAAGACATTTTAAAATTGTATTTCCTTCAGTAAATTGTTTTTTAAGAGTAAGTTTTTTAAACTTACTTTTAAGTTTCAGTAAGTTTAAGTTTTTTAAAAACTTGCTCTATAACGTAGGATAACATTCTTAACTATTTTACTGTAATTGACATGTTTATGCTCCAGAGTTTACTAAACTACAACCCTTTTAAAAAAGATTTATCGTTTATGATTTATGTGTTTACGAGAATGTTTGGAACATATGTACTGCTGCCTGTGGAGGCCTGAAAAGGGCACTGGAAGTCCTACAGCTAGCCTGACAAGCAGTCACCTGACATGTGCTGGAACTTAAATCAGGCCTTCTGAAGGAGCAACAAGTGTTCCTAATCGCTGAGTTATCTCTCAGATTCTAGTATATTATTTTTATGTAATACTTCAAATCATTTCTTAGAAAGGATTCCTACATGTATACAATCAAATCAATGTTTCTAGCATTTACCTTTCATATACAGAAGATTACCCATTCAACTTCTCCACTTTCATCTCTATCTACCCTTTCTCCTACACAGACACACACACATGCATGGGAGCCACCATGCAGCCATGCCAAATAAGAACAGTCACGTGCTACCCAAGAATGTTTTGATTCATAAAGAGCTGACTCCATAAAACTAACAGCAGAGAGCTTCCACAACCGTAAGATCGTATAACACACAACTCCAACATTTGAGCAAGCTGATTACTAGCAAACGTCTTGTGTTGCCAGTTGTGTAAATGTATACCATAGGTAATAATGCACGGTATATAATATTAAATGATAGTATGAATAGAATCCCCAGGGGGAAAGTCACACTGATTTTGAAGACTTGACTGATTGGAACTCTATGGCTGTAAAAAGTTGAAATTCTGCAAATGATCATAGGCTATTTTTGGTCCCTTTAATAGTCATTCAGTGTTCATCTACTGTATCGTGCCTAGAAATACTCTCCACTATCAGAATGAATAGATTTAGCAGATGACCAGCTTTCCTCAAGGCCAAAGTTAGGAACATCACCATACAGTCTCTGAAACCAATTAGCAGAAGTTTTCTGGATTTGCTACCGTAACTGACCTGATGCCTCTTATGCTATTTAGTATGTGCATTGATTTAACATACTCTTTTGTTCTGTGACTTACAAAGTTCAAGTAACTGCTTCTCCACAGGAACATCTTTCTCCACAGGGCATGGCCAGTCATACTTGGCACAAAATTGTTTCATAGTTGCCTCATGCCTTTAATCCCAGCATGTAGAACCAAGTGAGTCTTTGTGAGCTTGAGGCCACCTGGTCTACATAGTGAGCTCCAGATTAGCTGGAGCTATATAGAGAGAGACCCTGTCTCAAACCAATAAAACAAAGCACCTGTCTCATGTTGACAGCATTAAACAACTCTGCTTCTGAATTATGTACTTAGTCTACCATACATTTTCTTTGGTTTGGAGTGCATTGTATTTATATATAGTAAATTTACTGTAAAACACTGGAAAGCAAACCTCACCTGTCCTATTTTTCATTGGCACGTGGCTGCATTGGTTCAAATGCAGTGGCTGACCTACACCAGGCGCGTGTAAGTACGCTCTACGATGTTCGCACAGAAACAACCAACCATGACGTGGTCCTGAGAATATGTCCCACCTGTAGTTGACTCATCTTTAGGTTTATCATGCTGAAGCATCTCTTGACTTCAGTGAGAACTATTGCAGTACTTCTTTGGCATATATTAGTCCAAACATTCTCTCTTATTTAGGAAATTCAGAGTCTTGTCAGATGACATCAACAGGAGCATTTTTATCTCTTTACCTAAGTCTTTTAGAAGCTGAGTGGTGGTGGGTGGTGCATGTCTTTAATCCCAGCACTTGGGAGGCAGAGACAGGTGGATCTCTGTGAGTTCGAGGCCAGCCTGGTCTACAGAGTGAGATCCAGGACAGCCAGAGTTACAGCAGAGAAACAATGTCTTAGGGAAGAAAAAAAAAAAAGAAAAAGAGAAAAGAAAACCTATAACTTTTAGCAAAATTTTTAATCCTATCTGAAGTTACATTAAACAGTTATCAGTGTCACAGCTGTCTCTTTTCCTTCTCAATATATCACAGCAAGTAAGATTTTTAAGATTTTGTAGACCATACTCAAGATGTTTCCCAGCTTAGGTTTAGATTTTTATTTGTGGCCCTTTACTGTCTGTTGACCTGTTCTTACCACTTCTGTAGTTCTATTTAAAAAATTATGCATTTATCTGAACTCTTTTAGTAAGTAGTAAATACATGGCACATTTCTATCAAATGTTTTTTCTAGTTATTACGACATATACTTAGTCTTTCTCTGCACTACTTCATAAAATCCTTTAGTGTAGGTTATTGAGGATATTTTCACCAGATTGTTAATTTTTATTTTCTCCTTTTGTTACAGTATTCTTTTATGTTGACTGGGTAAGTAAGTACTCCCTTCATATTAACCTCTGAATCATTCACTGTATCAAAGAATTTTAAAGGCAACTGATTACATTTTCTGTACACTTAAAAAATTACTATTGGGAAGCTTTTAGCAGAAACCAGTTAAGTCAAGTCCATTAGTCTATCTAAATTGCTAGATGGCTATTTTACTTATTTCAATATTATATATATGTTTTAAAATATACATTTAAGACAGTTACTTACATTAATGCTATGCTATAACAACTTTATTAATTTATCCTGTATCTTGATGATAGCTAAGTTCTTTTTAACATATATGGGCCCTTCTATGAAAATCTTATGACTACTCAAGAGTATCCACACAAATCTAGTTTGTCTTCCAAATTACAACAGTATATTCTATCTAAGAGTCTAATCATTGAGTGCAGATGGCACAATATATCCTATTTTAGAATAAATTCATTTAGCTAAACTGCCCAAAAACAAAATAAAGGAAATGAATATCCTTTAATGAAGAATACCAAGAACTCAAAAGAAAATTCAAAGCCCGTACGGTGTCTGTAGTAGCCCTTGTTACAGTCCTGACTACATTCTCTACTTTTCTCTTTTATTCATTCTACAATCACACCTCAGGCCAGGGCAGACTTGGTCCCAGCTCACAACTTATCTGTTATCCCTGCAGCCTAGAACTTATACTCAAAGAAAGTCAGATAACTTACTCTCTCACTTCTTTTCATTCAGAAATCATCTTTGTTTATTTTTCTATTGTTATCTTTACAACTAGATTAGAAGCTCACTTAATACAGGAATTTTTGTGTTTTGGTTTTGTTTAATGATGTATTTTCAGAACCTGTAATAATACTTAGTAAATGCCAGGTACTTAAAAAAAAAAAAACGGAATGAGTGATTCTTTAACTGTGCGTGTTCTGGGTCATATGCTTGGCTTAGAATCTCAGCCTTCTCTTACTTGCTACATTTTCTTGGTCAATCTCTTTAGATGTTCTGTTTTTTAAAAAAATTAAAAAATACAGGGTAGCATTTGAAATTTAAGTTACAGTGTCAATAGCTGGGAAGTAGCCACAAAAAGCAATTAGAAAATAAATCTTACCAAATTATGTCCTTTAGTTTCTAACAGCTTTTCCCTCACACACATTCTAATTCTTTGTAACACTGCACAAGGTACAGTTGGCCCTTCATATTAGCAAGTTCTGCACCTACAGATAGAAAATATTTTGAAAAAAAATCTGTACTGAACATGTACAGACATTGTTAAAGAAATCATTATCCCTAAACAATATACTACAGTAGCTAATAACAAAGTTTTTACACTGTGTTGGCAAAGTACAGAGGATGATCTGCTTAGACAGACATAAGTGACATCGTTTCAGAAAAGGGACTTGAAAAGCCATAGATTTCTGCTACTACAGAAGAAAGGGTGTATATAGATAAAGACTTCCTTGGCAGGTAGCAAGGCATGACTGACTGCGCTGCTATTCTGGGGAAGACAGTGTCACCTCTTAAGGTTCTCCGTGAGCACTACTTTGGTCTGTACTTTGCTTTCTTTTTATTATACTCTTTTGCTCATATTTGCCAAGCTTATGCTCATCTATGATTTTTTTAGTCCTTTTTGTATCAACTTTTTTGGGTTTGTCTCATATAGTGTTATAAATCAAGGGACACGCCAGGAATGGTTCATACCTGTAATCCCAGAACTTAGAAAGCTGAGGAGGAAAATTTATTCCATGTGTGAAAATAGTATGGGATCTAAGAAAGATCATGCCTCAAACAACAATAACAAAAGTGAAAGGTGAGAATTTATTAACGCCAGTCTATGAAACTCTGGTAGGATTTACTCCTCAATAGCTGCCCTGCCTTCTAACAGATGTTTTAAAAGCTGGATTCTGCTGGGACATGCAGACTTTTTATTTTTTGAGCCTGAATTTACTCTGTCCACAGTGACTCAGAAGTTATTAGGCAGCTCTTTTCAAGTTTCCCCTTCCTTTTAGATCATTTGTAGGAACACTACTGAAGGCAGCAAAGTTGTAGGGTTAGGGCCAGCTAAGCCTTTTGAAACCGAAGCTCCAGATACTGACACAGAGCTGTAAGAGTTGGTGTTTGCCCTGCTGGGTTTAGTCTTGCTCTGTTTGTCTTTCCTCATACGCCCTCATCCTCTCCTAATGCAATAGGAATCTGTATCTGTGCCACTGTATGTAAGAAGTATATAATCTGAAGGACTTATCTTTTGTTTCAATTTTATGGAAGGTTACAGCTGGAGACCAGACTTCTGAACCATCTTGAGACTATTACAAACTATGGTGGACTCTTAAATTGGGCTAAATGCATCTTGTATCATGGGATGATCCTGAGTTATGGGGATCTGAGGTAGAACGTGGTGGTTTGAATGAGGAAAACCCCCTAGAGCCTCATATATCTGAACACTATGGTTCTCAGTTGGTCGTTCTTTATCTGTGAAGGTTTGGAAACCTTAGGAGGTGTGGCTTTGCTGGAGCAAGGATGTCACTGGTGGTGTGTATTATAGCTTGACCTTACTTCGTCTGGACAGATGAAACATAATCTCTCTGCTTCCTGACTGACATTCTATTTCCACCATGATGAACTGTATCCCCTCTGGAACGGCAAGGTAAAATAATTCCTGTTCTCAAGGTAGCTTTTAGTCATGCTTTTTTGTTGTTAAATTTTCATAATAACCAAAAACTAAATAAAAAGCAGTATTATCACCAGGACTTTCTGTAGATGGGGGTTGGGAAGATACTAATGCAATGCCTCAGGGTACTTTGTGGGGCTGTCCTAGACCTATGAGTGAGTCGAAGCAGGCCTAAAACCCCAGATTTTCTCATCCTGAGAGCGCTAGGAGTTCAGCTGCTCCTCACCTGGTCCTGGCCAGAACCCAGCTAAATATTAAATACTGCCTGCTTCACAGAAGGTCATTAGCAAAGGAATGTGGCTTGGTTGGTGCTTATCTGCGCTGTAGCTGGAAGCCTAGGGATGAATCCATTTACTGATAAGGTGCCCCTGAAGGACCTTGCCACTTAGACTTGAGCTCCACGTGCAAATGAGGCTACTCCAGTATCCTTGTCTTAACCAATGGATCCCATCCTGGGCACCAATGATCCTCCCTTGCCTGCACCCTATAAATACACCATTATCCCTGCAACAAAGAGAGAAAGCCCCACTGACAGCTGTCACCTGAGTTCCTGTTCTCTTGGCTCCTGGGCTCCGATCAAGGGCAGAATGGATACACTAAGAACCACACTGCCCAAGCTGTGTCCCCACGCAGCTTTCCACCTGGGGGCAGCCAGCTGCAGGTTGGCTAATGGCTGCTATGGCTGCTTAGATGGGCAAGGAAACTGCAGACAGGGACACATGTGGGTGCGATTCGTTACAATAGTACTTCAATCTACATACCAGTAACTGATACATAAAACAAAAATATTGTCATAAAAATTTCCCAATTTATGAAAGGGGTTAAATCCTGATAAATTATAAGCTGAAAATACTGTAAACAAAAATACGCGTTTCTACATCTAACCTACTAAGCAGCAAGGTTTAGCAACACAATCCACTAGAGTACGTGCTGTTTATCCTACTGACTGCCTGAAAGAAAACTGCGGCCTGCTGTCGCTGCTCAGCACCTCAGGAGGCTACGTATAGTATGTGGCTAGCCTAGAAAATGGCCACAGCTCAAGAGTCACAGTATTGTTTCAAGTGACTGTGAATCACTTTTACACTACCAGATTAAAAATGGCAACCATCAAAAGTGGAAAATAGCTACTTTTATTTGTTTCCTTTTTCTACCACATTCTATTTTATCCCTTTCCTAGTTCCTGAAATTGGACAGAAAATCTAAAACAATGTTATATAAAAAGTATAATGAAAACCTTCCTTTTCCCTCCATCTAAACTTTCCACATCCCTCCAGTCACAGACCAAGATGTATAATTACAGTGTTGAACAGAAGCAGGAGGTAGTTCAGTTAAGAGTGTCAAAAAAAAATGTGTAAGATTAAGGATCACATAAGATATAGGAGCATTCAAGAAAGTTGAGTTTTACTCTGAATCAGAGTGGATAAATTTGCTCATAATAAATCTTACCTATATCAAAAGTGGAGCTAGAGTATAACATAATAGCTAAGTGGTAAAGTGCTTGCTTGAGTCAGCATGTTAAGATGCCCTGGGTTCAATCTCCAGCCGCAAGCAAGAAAGGGAACAAAGAAGCGTGTAGTGAGGCTAAATAATCTGAGTTTTATTCAGCAGTCATCCATATGACTTGGGATGGTGTATGAAGCAGCCATCTTTCATGTTATGTAGAAGATGATATGTTTGCTATTTTGTGTGGTCTGCAAAGTAACTTTAGTTTCTTATGTGTTTAAAAGTTATGGAATAATGTCTTGTTGTCTGACTTTATCAAAGTCATAGGATGGCCTTGTTTGATACTTAGCCTCTGAAATTATGTTCAAGAGAAAAGCCTCAAAGCCTTCCTACAAATACTAAACCAGTTAGCTTCCAGATTCAAGCTTGGACTTTCTTGCTCAAGTTATTAGACTCGTTGAGGCTTTAAAATGTTCTACTAACATAGCTGATTATATATTATCAAAACACAGCCCAATCAGATGTTTTAATAGCTACAAAGAGATACAAGGCACTCCATGAACTTTACTATAATAAAAAGCTATACTATATTACCATTATTTATATATATAATTTTTTTTAAGCTGAAGTACTAGAAGAATAGAACACAGTCCTGGATTCAATCTCTAGTATTGCCAAAATACAAGCATGCAAATTAAGATGAATTGGATATACCAAACAGCTTCATAACTATGAAACAGGTAGTCATCCAAGTGCTCAGGAAGATAACAAACCCCAAAAGCTTTATGCTTGGGGCACTTTTAATTTACAAAAGATAACTTTTCTACATAAATATTTAACTGAATGAACATTAACATTTCATTTGATCTTTCTCTACAGATACTGAACTTAAAATAGCATACTGTCAATGCTCACTTCCTGAATTTTGCAATTATATTGTAATTACAAAAGACAGCATCATTATTTCTAAAGAAGCATATACTGAATAATCATGAGTAAAGAAATATATGTCTATACCTTAAGCAACTCAGGAGAAAAAGAATATAAAAGGATACAACTAAAATAAAATTTAGTACTTTAAAAAAGAGAAAACAGCATCTATACGTAAAAGGGGAAATGACCAAGAATGTGATAAAAATTTTAGTAATAGACCAAGTATTTGAATTACATTCTTTTTTGGTAGTCTTACAACTTTCTCCTGAATCTGAAATTATTTGAATATAAAGAGTTCTTTGTTTTTGTTTTTAAAAATACTTAGCAGAACTCAAAAGGTAAGGTTGGAAAATACCATCAATCCTCCACTCAAAGATAAAGAATAAAAGTTACAAGGGTCATACAATTAACTGGAAGAGGCAATGCTAGTGTTTCTTTTATTTAAGCTTCTGTCCAAAGAACTCTAAGAAATGCTTAATGCTTTAACATAATGATATGTCATTAGTGTGTTAATTATAGCTCTTTCATATCACCAAGGCAAACAACAATCGTTTCTCCCTCTGATATTAATCACTAATATTAATCTGATATTAATAACAAAGTTAGTGATACTTTTTAGAAATTCATACCATTGAAAAGCAAATAAACAAATGATTTTGTTATGTACAAAAAACAAGCCCCACAAAAAAGGGTATGCCATTATCAAAGAATATTTTAGGAAATTAAACTATTATTTACAACTTAGATGATTCCACTCACACTACCCACCAAAGCACACTGTTAAATGTATCACTGACCTGTGAATTCCCACTGAAACCTGGAGGTTGGCTGTATTCTGTGGAATCAATAATACTACTGCAAAGCGAAGAGAGAAGAATACAATTTCAGGACTTACACTATTTTAGTAACAGAAAAAGTTAATCTAATATGTATCATTTATAAACCCAATATTTATAATTTTAAGTAAAAATATACTGCCAATCATGTAATCAAACATCAAAGGACCCACAAACACTTAACTCCACCCAGCTCCTCAAACACACTTATCAAGAAAGATTATCAAATGGGAATAATCATAAGGCTAGTTTGCACATAGATTTATTTCCATTTACAAACAGGTTAGTAAGATTTGGGACTTGAAGGAAAAGAGGATTTACAACATTGGGGGAAACATCAGCATGCACTTGATGGGCTACTTGATGGGTTAACAGACCCTGTCATGGCACCCAGGAGCCATGTGCTCTTGGACAATTACCTTACAATCACTCAGTTTCCTCATTACCAAATGAGGTGAATGAGGACTATCTATTTCTAGACAAGTTTCCAGCCCCCAAATGGCGTGACAAACCTGGTAAAAGAAAACTATCAAAGGAATAGAATAAATGTAAAATGACAAAAGCCTTCTCTCATAACACCAAACCATATTAGCTTCCTCTGCCCTGGGGAAATACAGTCTGCTCTCTGCACTGCTTTTCATTTGGTTACAACTTCTACTTAACTCAAGACAACCTTTAAAAACTCATGCTGGCTCCTTTTTTTTTCTCTCTCTCTATTTCATCAGTATTGTCTTTCTACCATCTTTAACCAAAATTAGCTTATTAAAAACTACCAACAATTGAAAGTAAGGCAGTCCAGCTCATAAATGCCTTTAGTCCCAGCACAGTGGAAGCTGAAGCAGATTCATCACAAGTATGAGGCCAGGCTGGACTAAGAGAGTCCTTTCCTCAAATCAATAGCAATCATAAAATAAAAATTAAAAAAATTCACAAATACAGCAATTAAAACTGTAAAATAGATTTTAACATGATAGCTATTCATACACAGGCTGCCTCCATTTCTACAGTAAGCATGCTTATATTATATTCTACTCTAATAAAATCAAGCCATTTAGGAATTAATCAAATGGTTCACTACACAAAAAAATCATAGATTTATTTAGCCTAAAGTTATGAGAGGTACTTTTTTAGAGTTTGGATTTTTAATTAAGTGGCAAATAACCTGACTCAGAGCAGGTGATTCTTATCTAAACAGTTTCTCCACCTATTAAAAGATGACAACATGGCCCAGAGGTGTGAAACGGAAATGTAACTTTATGTACAATGCAGTAAACAATTGATTTCTGCCTTTATCTTTAAAAATTAGCATAAACCCTTACATTTTCAAAAATATGATAACTATATAGAACTGTCCATGTGATTTTTTTAACTGTGCACTACTACTGTCTACACAGATCTCAGTTCATTATGATCTAGATTGTTTCGTAGTAAAGCTCTATCACACACTCAAGAACCTTTACAGACATTATCAAGATATGGACTCTTAGTATTGGGTAAGCAATTACAGAGTTCAATCAACACTAAAACTCAGCAGCCTGCAAACATACACACAAATGTATATACACATGTAATTTTTAAAGGCCATGAATTTGAGAGGAGAAGTCATGGGAGGGACTGGAGAAAGTATACATGAGGGAGGTTGGAGGGGGAAAGTTAAGAGGGAAATTATATGATTATATTTCAATTAAAACAAATTTAAGTACATCTATGAGCTCTTGAAGTCAATCTCTTCTGATGAAATATAATTACTGTGTGCCTTCCTCGGAGTCACGGACTAGGGTGGGTAAGTAAGGGAAGCACATGCCATTTTCAGTTTATTCTTACATGTACTAACAGCTGAGAATAAGTGCACGCCTGCATTAAATGTTTCCTTAACTTAGTGCAGTGGAAAGTTCCTGGAATCTATGAGGGTAACCCTAGTGAGGACTCCTAGTAATGGATACAGAGCCTGAACCAGTCATCTTCTATAACCAGGTAAGCCTTCCAGTGGCGGGTCTGGGACACCAACCCCTACACAAAACCTTCAACCTACAATCTGTCCTGCCTGCAAGATATGCTGGGGTAATGGTGGTGCAGAACTTGTGGGAGTGGCCAACCAAAGACTGCAACTGAGGCTCACACCATTAGAAGGAGCCCATGTCTGGTGCTGCATGGATGGCTAGGAACCTGAGACTGGACAGCCCAAAGATCTAGGGTAGGACCAAACATGACTGGGGGAGGGGGATTCCTAATGATATTCTGCTATGTGGATAGGTTGATGCCTAGCCCAATCATCATCAGAGAAGCTCCCTCTGGCAGCTGATGGGAGCAGATGCAGAGATCCACAGTCTAAACTGGAGATCTTCATTGAGTTCCTCTCCTTGAAGCTAGAGGAACCTCACGGAACATGGGGGAGGAAAGGTTGTAGGAGACAGAAGTCTAGAACACCAGGATAACATGGCCCCAGAACTAACAAGTGCTCACATGGGCTCGCAGAGACGGAAGTGGAATCAAGGAGTATGCACAGATCTGCTAGGTTTTCTTATGTGTATGTTATGGCTGTTAGCTTGGCGTTTTTGCAGGGCTCCTAACAGTGGGAGTGGGGGTGTCTCTGACTCTTTTGCCTGCTCCTGGGACCCTTTCCTCCTCCTGGGCTGCTTTGTCCAGCCTCTATATGAGGGTTTGTGCCTTGTCTTATTGTATTTTGTTGTGTTGTGTTTGGCTGATATTTCTGAAAAGCCTGCTTTTCTCTTCAGGGAAATGGAGGGTGGGGTAGATCTGGAGGAGAGAGGTGTGGGGATGGGGGACTGGGAGAAGTGGAGGGAGGGGAAACTGCAGTAGGGATGAATAAGTTAAACTTAAAAATGTTTCCTTTACTAATGAAGCAATTCCTAGTGTTTGTATAGCACTAATAGAATTACCCAGGTGTGGGACTGAGGAGACAGGTAGGCAGTAAAGTGCCTGCTGCTGTGCACATACCCCACACAAAACCATTCTCACATCCCTCCACAAACAGAAAGTGCCCACATCCTGCAATTACCATTTATAAAAAAGTGTGGACAACGTGTCATATTCTTAAATACTTTATATTTTATAAATAAAGAGTGGAAAAAATCCTTTATTAGACTATCCATTTCATGGACAAATTTTAGGGACAAAAATAAAAAAATAACCACCTAAAACATGAGGCAGAATTTAATATCTGTAAGAGTTAAAAAATTAATAAGGACACTAAAAATGGCATGAGAGAAAGAAATGTTCAGAGTGGCAACTAGAAAGTAAATGATGAATATTATGTTTTAATTAAAATGGAAAAATAAGATGGTGATTCTGAATGTTTCTGCAGGTGAGAATGAGAAAATTAAATACAAATAAAACCAATGCAGGACTAGGGGTGAAGCTCAGCAATATAGTAGCCCTTTACTAGCACAACTTGTGAGGAACCAGACTCAATCCCAACAAATAAAATTCAGTTACATAGTAACTAGGAGTCACATAACAGTCAACACAGTCGGTTTCAAAAAGAAGACACAAAACAATTTCCCATGTAAAGTTTTACATTAATAACTTAAAAAAAATTGAAACTTAATACAAGTAGCAAACAAACCAGCCAGAATAATGTGACTTTACTGTCAACAGCAGCGACTGACATCCGTTGAGTTCTGTGTGCAGACACCGCTCTCCTTAACGCAAGTGTGCTATCGTATCTAGTCAGCTTAGTATCGCCCTGTTTTCAAAAGGAGCAAACTACAGCATACATACTAAACTTGCTTAACAGGTTAAGTAACAGAGACGAAATATGAATCTATAGCATAATTCTAAAATCCTTACACTAAAGTTGCCAAAATGATCTATCTTTGGAATAATCACTGCCCGGTCATTGTGGACACAAAGCTCCTATTTAACTTCCAGCGGTTTAAGCTCAGCTCTTGGGTGATTGATTTGCATAACCCTCTTTACAATCTTTGAAGTAAGAATACATCGACTAGAATATCAATCGTGCACTAACTATGATGCTGGGAAAATTTGTTTATTTCTTTGATTATATTTTTAATTTATAAAATGGAAAGGATAAGACCTGTAAGAGAATTTCCTCACAGGATTAAAGGAAATAATGCAAATTTTAAAATGCTGCCCAATATATGGCTATAATATTCTAATACTTCTAACTTTGGAAAATATAGTTTGCTTTGATGACAGGGCAGACTTCCTGATTCTAACACAAAATTACATTTTAGAATATTAAAAAAAATTCCTTAGCATTCCTATTCTCTTGCACATGATATATATATCTGTTATTCCACAATAATCCTGAAAAAGAAAACAACTGCTTTAAGGTTTTCTCCGTAGAGCAGTCTCCTTCTGGAGAAACTCACTGCCGGCAGATGTGAAAAGCACACGTGATGGAAATTCCTGACAGAACAGCTTTCAGTCTACCACTCTGACTTCCATTTAAAGTAGACAATTTGCTTGGTAGAACTTCAAAAACAGAAAGGATATATTCAAAGAAACAAATGGAAAAGGATACATTAAAAAAAAAAAAAAAAACAGCAAACAGAAAAGGATCCGAAGGAATATGGCTGACAGTCGAGCTCCAACCATTCTGGGATATGTGCACTACTTTCAAACAAATCTGCGATCCAGACCCTTACAAGCATCTAATGCAATGTTGTACACTTTCTAGAGCACTACACCCACCGCCCCACATCCAGGCCTGCTTCTCAGTCCTTGGGATATTTCAGATATGATGAATTTTACTAAATGGTAAGGGTTCACAATAGCCTGTACTTAAAACAGGGGTGTTGCCCGTCGTAAACAAGGACTGAAATAAGGACTCTTCACAATTCCACACTTCAGAACTTTAATGGAGAGTGACAACATTCATACCAAGAATCAAAAAGTGTTTTATTAGGCCAGGAAGACAGCTAGCTGCTCAGTACGTAAGCGTGCTTGCTGTTCAAGAGCAAGGACAAGTTTGGATTCCTGGAATTCACATTAAAAAAAAGCCAGATGTGGCCACATGCTGCACTTCCCAGTGCCTGGAAGGATGCAGGGAGATGACACACGCCATATTCAGTGAAAGATGGCGTCTCAAGAGAATTAGGTTCCAAGTGACGAGTGGAATGTCAAATGTCCTCGTCTGGCCTCCATGCAAGGCACGCATCCATCCACATATATGTACTTCACACACACATTTTATAAACACTCTGAATGACTATGAAAATATTCACTAACATTTCAGAAGTAAATGAATTTTTAATTCTTGGAGTCAAAATTCTTCTCATTCTGTACTTTAAGCAGAACAATTAATTACTGAGACAATATTTCCCATCCAAAGACAGCGTAATCATAGAGTGAGATTTAAGGTCTGTCATTACAACTACTTCACAGTGTCTTCACATCTGCTTTATGCCTCACTGGTAGGGTACCATCCAAATTTGGGACAAATGACTTAAAAGTAAACTCTTCAAAGATTCCAAATAAAGAAAATTAACGTTTTTAAGAAGTATTTGAATACCCTGCATCTATCAATGTTATTAGTGACGAGTAATAAACAGGTAATAATAAAGAATTCTCTATATTCATTTAAAATTAAATGTTTTCACATGCCTATGGCCTCAAATCTAACCTCCTGCTCGGTAAGGCAGAAGTTCAAGTAAAGCAAGTCACTCCAGTGCTCACTATAAAAAGCACCTGCTTAGTTTTTATCATTACCCTAAGTAAACTACTTAAAATACAGCTCATCAATGAACAACGTCCTCGAACCCCGTATTCCTGAGATTTCTGTTCATGTTCTGCTGCTTCACTTGGCTGTTCATTTTGTCGCTGTTGTTTTGGGCATTTTGTTGTTTTTTTAGACCGTCTCACTTTATAACCCTGACTGGCCTTGAGATTTTAGAAATCCACCTGCCTCTTCCTCCCCAGTACTGGCAGTACTGGGAGTACACAGTATGTGTCACCAAGCTCGGACTGTGCTAATAACAACCTTTCTCACCTTCACCAACCATAACCCAAGCTCTCACTCTTCTTTCATAAGTTTTCTAACTTTTCTCCATGTTTCCAATGGTATGAAGTCAGGAATGACATAAAGTCTCTTCTCTCTTCCACATGGAAATTGAAAACATTTTAAAATCCAAATCAGATCCAGTGATTTTCAAACATGTTTAGGCTTCACTCCAATTGTCGTCATCTCCTAGGAGAAGCCCAACTACTTTAAACAGAATATTCTTGCAAACATCTAGCCTGCTAAACTGCTCTTCTGAAGACACCGTATTTTATGTTAGGTACTTCTACAATGTTATGCATGTGCTTGTTTAGTGTCTCTACTGACTTCCATACATACAGCCTAAGAGGTAAGCTCCATAAAGGCATGAGCTATGTCAGCAAGATTCAGCACACAACAAACTGCCTGCCCTATTAGAGGCATTCAACAAATAAACACATATAATTTTCAAGATTCAGAAAATGTATTAGACTGAACATTACAATAGTTTAGAAATATTTTCTGTTGAACTCAATCATATGACAACGGGAATGAATTTCCAGTTTGTTACTGAAATGTTTGTGGTTCTAATAATTGTTTCCTTGTATACAGTCACAAAAACTAGCCTATTACCAAAGATGCCATACATCAGAAAGTTAATGGCAAGCTTAATGATAACAATATCCCACATACCTAGTCATTAGGATTGTTTTAAAGAAATTAAAAAGCTGGCAGGAAACAGATAAATTACAAGCTAAGGTTGCCATTGCTCTAATTTGAACATTTTTAGCATAAAATTCCACAAAGTCCAAAATTTAGAAAGCATATATTTTGTGAAATAAATTTTACAGCTAAAAGATTTCACTCTGATTTCCTGTTTCTATAAACAGTCAAATGAAGTTAAGTGTTATTCTAAACTCTAGGGAGATAGTTGGATCAAGAGATATATAATCTCTGCTGTAATGAAGCATATAGATGGTAAGATTTAATTAATGCTTAAGATGGAAGTCATCTTAATTATCTTTGTCTTTTGAAACAAGATCTCATGTAACTTAGGTTGGCCTTGAACCGACTATGTAACCAAGAGTTGATTTTGAACTCCTAATCTTCATGCTTCCATCTCCCAAGCTAATGAGAATATAAGTATTCTTGGTATTATGTGTAGTAATTATGTGTAGTGTATTCTTGGTAGTATGTGTCCAAAAGCCCAGCAGCTTTGGATGCTGAAATGAATGGACTGAGTCAGAAACTAGTCAGGGCAACTTAGCAATTCCCAGTCACCACCCCCCTCCAACACGCTCACCCATACCTCCAAGAAAAGTGCCAGGTCAGGTTTAGAGCTACACACCTTGTAATCCTAGTACTCTAGCACTTGGAAAACAAGCTGAGCTGTGGCAGAAAGATTCTGAGTTCAGGGCCAGCCCTGGTTAGATAATGAGACTCCTAATGAAAAGAATACGAGGGAGACTAAGCTAACACTCTAATGCCCCCAATTTAAAACTGGAGAATAACTACTTCCCAAAATACAGTGAGTGGGGGGGGAAAGATTTAAAATTTTAATTCATTGTCTCTCAAGACAGGGCCTTATTTTGTATCCCTCATCAGCCTGGAGCCTCCTATGTAGACCAGGCTGGCCTCAAACTAACAGAGATCTTGCTGACTTTGCCTTCTGAGTATTGAGATTTAAAGACATGCCAGAACCAAGATTTTTTATCTCATTTTCTCTAATATTACCATTTTATGTTTCCAAATTTTGATTTGAGATGTGACATTAATTACAAGACAGCAAAAAAATTCAAATTTTTAATTCATGTGTAAATTTAAAAACACTGTAAAATCTGCCCACTAACTTAATCCTAAAGATCAAGAAAAATGATTGGCGATTTGCATCTCATTTCTCAGTGGTTTCACAGTATGCAGTAGCCTTTTGGCTGCTGAGAACCAGAATACCATCAACACACAATATAAAATCTCAAACAATTATTAATCTGAAACTTTGTACCTGTGTGATGGAGATGGAGCTTCAAATTGAGGCACTGTGCTATCTTCACTGACAGGAGAGTACAAGCCACTCATTTCCTGAAATTATAATTATTTGAGTTATCATATACATGCCAAACAGAAGATGTATAACTCAGAAAGGCATCTGGCATTATGTTCTGCTCTAGCCCCAGGTTCTCATCAGTTTCCTCTGACCTTTTTGTCCCAAACTTTTCAAGGATTCCTTTCCACAGAGTACTAAGGCAAAGTTAATCTGAAATTAAGAAGGAAGTTTTTCATGTTGTCAAAGGACTGAAAGGTAGTGCTGTAATAATGAAAGCACCAAATGGAGAAAAAGTCAAAAGGAAGTGCATCAGAGAGGACACAGCATATTTTGTACACAGTCAACTATCGGCTCCTGCAGATGGTGATCTATTAATGTATATTAGGAAGAAATAAGATAAACAGTGACTGGATTTCAATATGCAAAATTTCAAATTAAATGACAGAAACTGGATTATGTCTGTTACTCTCTAAGAGTAACCTACAAATAATAAGAAAAATAACACTTCTTGAATCAAATATTGATTTTGTTTAACAATGACATAAATTCTAAGTTTTACTCATTAACCCAAAGGAAAACTGCTGATCAAAATTGATCACATAAATTATGTCTCTGAATCTCACTGACTGACCTCTTTTATAAGCAATATTTTTATTAATGGAAAAACAATCAATCTGAAAATACAACTACAGACAAAAAATCGGGTATGATTATTTCTGGCTTAGCTCAAAAATAGCTAAATAGGTAATATAAATACAACAAATTAGGAATAGTATAAGGGATACTGAATTACCATTAAATACTCGAATATTCATTATCCTTTGAAATGCATTATGTCAGCAAAAGGAAATTATGTGTGAATAAATTAAAAGCCCACACTAAACTTAAATGTGGCCAAATGTAGTGACCTCAACTCACAATAGTCTACGAATCTCCCAGTGGATTTCGGTAAGTAATCTGTATTTTATAATGAACTCCAATACTGTCAATGTATTCACATCACTGTTAACTAACTTTAGTATCCAGTAAGTAATGCATGCAGTAGAAATGTAAAAATAAGAATAAAAGAATGAAATAAAGATGTATCATTTTAAGGAAATAATGAAGGATTAGTAGGAAATTATTTAAATCAATTTCAGTGCAAACAGAAAATTAAGCAAATTTTGGTTCACTTAATCAAGAATTATGGCAATAAATATCAGTATAAACTTAGATTACAATGTATCCTTAAAAAAGTATTCAGACTTTGACCCCCCCAACCAGCTGAACTGTCAACTAAACTTAAAGCTACGAGAGATTGAGAATTTGATTTCTTACTTCCACTCTCTTAATATCCTCTTCCAGGACACTCAGCTCCTTCTGGATCTGCTCCAGCTGCTGCAGGTTAAAGACAGGGAGAAAGGAAATTCTCATCTAAACCACATTTTCAGCACCATGAAAAAAAATTAACCTTATATTTGGTAAAAAATGTCTACTAAACTGATGACTAAGAGCGAAATAAGGAGACTGAAAGAAAAGACAATCAGAGAAATAACTCTGAGTATTAACATTTAAATACAGACACTTGTCTGTATGGAAACATTACATTTATTTACTACAACAGGAACTGATTTTACAATAAAAATATGAAAAATAAATGACAATAAAGTCACTTAAAAATACAAGATATCCAACAAGCTCTCACATCTCCTCATTTGTATTTTTTAAAGGCACATGTTATAACCACTTTATTAGTCTGACAGTGGTTAAATCAACCCCAAAGCAATTATAAATTAAGTACTATAGTATTTACATTTCATGATTTCTAAAAACATTTAAATATTTTGTTTTTCCCATTGTTCCCATCACATCATTACCATTTATGTCATTAAAATGTAAGCAATTCAATAATAAGATAATATTCAATTTTACACTGAAACAGTCCTTTCTTACCAGAGATTTAAGATGTTAGGAACTATCATAACCTAGAACATATAAATGTCTAAATATTATCATTTTGATTGATTTTAGATTTTATTAAGAGATGGTTAAAACAGAAATTTCAACTGAAATAGCTACAAAATTTTCAGCATACACTAAGCTGCTTTACAGAAACTCCATACTACCCTGGTAAGTAACTCCACATCAGAATAAGCTTAACTGGCTGGTTTCCTTTAACCTAAATATACTGAACCATTTTAAAATAGGAAACAATAACAAAAAATTGCAAAATACTAATTGCCAGATTTGAAACAGATACTACATGTACTAGGCACAGAAAATACGTTATTTGTTCAATATCATTCAGTTGGTCAAGGGAAAAACTGGAATTAAATTCAGGGCAGCCTTCTTGTTATAGACACCAAGCTGTCAACAGCTACAATACTATCTCAAGAAAACAGTACCTTATGTGCTCCTTTAATGACAGGTATGACAGCGCATTTTTAAAGTTTGTTAAAGGTTTGTTAACATCATCTACTGCAGCAAATAAGCAAAGTAAACACAGTGAGTACTAGCTAAATGATGAACTTACTAATCCAAGTATGTATAACCTTCGCACTCTGCTAAGATCCTGTTCAAAACCAGGATTTAAGTGAAATTAGACCTTAAATCAAAAACAGGAGCCTTAAAGGACAAATGGAATTTACAATAAGATGAAATAAAGAGTAAATAATCACAAAGGCTACAGCTGTGAGGAAAGAAAAATAACAGTAAGAGCCCATGGGAATGCAACTGCCCTACATCCATCACATCAAGGACTGAACAGTAGAACAAGCTAACATTGAAGAGGCAAGCAAAGGAAGACACATGTTAACTGGAAGGAGAAAAAAGCCAAATGGTAGCCACCAAATCAAGGGAGAAGATCTAATCACCAGGTTACAAAAAATGAGTATTACCACATGTTTTCAACTCAGTATTTCATCTACTACAAGAAAACTTTGCTCAATCTTAAGAAGTGTGACCCGGTACTTCTACCATAACTAAGGCACCGCTGGAGCCTTGCTTGGAAACGCTAGCTCACGACCCGGTGTCTTCCAAATGCCCCAGATCACACAGCGTGCACACAAACCACAACTCCTCTCCATCACTCCACTGCTACTTCAAGTCTGCCCTCCACCCTGACGGAAGAAGCATGGAGTGCTCCAGCTCACACCATGCAGTTAAATGGCCCGCCCACTCTAGCCGTCTATAAACATCCCAGATCCTCTCCACCACTGCTCAAGTCTTTTGTTTCACAGACATTTAATCCCAATGGTTAGGGCTTCTAAATCAACACAGAGCCCTCATGGTCACCTCGTACCTATTTTTATTTAGTTATTCTAAAATGCATCATTCCTAAACATCTTTATTAAAAAATTGTTTTGCTCTGAAAGTTTTTTAAAATGAATGCTAAAAACAGCTAAAATAGAAACTTATAAAATCACCATAGATAATTCACATCACATTTGGTCATTAATATAACCAAGATCAAATCGATAATTCTTATAACGTATTAGAACTTGTAATATGACAGAAAATTCTGATGTGACCTGAAATGCCACCAGTCAATTCTTCTGCCTCATTGTTCAAGTGTCCCAATATGCATATTTTAACACATAGAAACTGCTATATATTCAAGATGAATTACAAAATATTGCCAATATGAAATAATTTATACTTTTCAAACCAAGATTTCAGGGCTAGCGGGATGGCTCAGCAATTAAAGCACTTCCGTCTCTTCAGAGGACCTGGGGTTGATTCCTAGCACCCACACAGCTTCACAAGCATCTGTTAACTCCAGCTTCAGGAGATCCAATGCCCTCTTTTGGCCTCCAAAGGCACCAGGCACTTGTGCGGACACAGAGATGGACATGCAGTCAAAACACTCATGTACAGAAAATGAAGTAAAATGACTTTTAAAAAGAAAACAAAAATCAAGAATTTCAGATAGGTTTATTTAAATGAAACAACTAACTAAGGTACAAGTACTGTCTAATGAATACTTTTAGAAGGTGTTAAAGTTATCTTGACATCAGGCAAGAAATTAAATTGGAAAAGGAGTCTGAGGAAAGAAACTTCTTAGAAACTGCATATTAGATTCAGGACATTTCCATTCCAGATAAGACAACTATACAAGTACTATATTTTAGTACTAGTAAACAGAAGAGAAAGAACAACCATTTGACAGAAGAAGTAGACTAAATTTAGCCTCTAGCAACATAACTGAAAAAGGCAGATTCCTAGTGTAAGATAGGCATAAGTTTAAAACTATTTGGGAAATAAGTAAGTCCATAAAGATGAACTGCTGTCATACAAATGAAAATTAGTCACAACTTGAGAATGATAAATTCAATCAAATTTGACTTAATACAAATGTGGAATTTGGAGCTACAAAGAAAGATTAATTCATTACATGCCAATGGTACTTCAGAACATGTTCCTAAGACATCAGCAGCAAATACTCTCTGAACAGTGTGAAAATAAAATATATATTTAAACATCAAAAAAGTGTGTCAGAAGCACTATAAAAACAAAGAGTTTGAAACTGAAGACTACTCTATTACTGACATTAGTTTTGGAACAGGCAAGAATCTTTTTGTACTCACTTTTGAACTTTTACTACTGGTTTGATATGTATGTGAATATATGTGAATACTAAGCTCATTATGTGGATTTAATTTCATAGCAGTATCACTTAGAATAAATCACATGTAAGTAATCTATAATAAACAAAAGAATACACTACTAGACTCAAGAAAAGACTGGTAATCAAAAGAAAATAGCAAAGTTCAAAGTATACAATTTTAAAAGAGAAACTACCGAGGGCAAAACATTTACCAAAGTATAAAGCAAGCCAAAACCTCCACTGTTCCATACAATAGTAATACAGACACATACTTAATATCTAACGGCAGGCTTGATATTAAGACTTTATTCATCTCTCACACAGCAGTTTTGTAAATCAAGAAACAAAACAAAAATAAAATAAACAAGTAAATGAACAAATGAGATAAAACAAGATGGCTTCTTTAAAAGCAAATGTAAATGAACAGCAACCCCAGTACACTATAGTACAATAGAAATTGTTAGGGCTGGACAGGTGGCTCAGTAGGCAAAGTAAATGCTTGTCATGTGTCAGATTCCTAGTACCTACTTATATTACTTAAATGAAGGGCAGACATGGCAGGGTGCCTATAATCCCAGCATGTAGGAGGGGGACCAGGGAGAGCCCCAACAAGCAAGCTGGCGATGCATGCACACAAAAGCATACTACAACTATATACAGTCAATGATAAAATCACTTAAATATAATGCTTCTAGAATCAATATAACAGAATCAAAAAGTCTCAGTAAAGAAGCAAAAAGATGTCAACACACATTTAACAAGTTTACACTGCACTACAATTGTTAAATTCAGAACTTACTATCAGACAGAAAATATTATATGCAAAGAAAGTAAATAATTTTGAAGGCTACAGGAAGAAAAACATTTATAATGAAAAGCAATGTAACATGAAGAAGGAAACTGAAGGAGACACCAGAAGATGGAAGCATCTCTCATGTTCAGTCATCAACAAAATTAATATTGTAAACATGGCACTATCACTGATAGTATACTGATGTATAGATTCAATGTACTCTCCAGCAAAATGCCAATGAAACTTTCACAAAAATAGGAAAAAAAAAATCCTAAATTTCAAAAAGAAACCAAGACCCCAAATAGCTAATGCAATCCTGACCTAAAGAACAAGGAGGAAATAATATCATAATACGTGATTTCAACTATACAACAGTGCTGCAATGAAAAAAACAGGATGGTCACTACACAACACCAGGCAAGACTAGAACAGAGCATCCAAAACTGACTCATGAAACTACATCCACAGAGTGGGGCCAAAAGACATCTTGGCAAGAACAGTCTCTGGCAAACGGGGCCATGAAAGCAGGATACTCACATGTAAAAGAACAAAGACAGATCTCTACCACTTATCCTGGATTTAAAAAAAAAAAAAAATTCTAAATAAACCAAATAAGAAGACCTGAAATTTAGAAAACACTGGAGTAAACATAAGGAAAGCACTTCAAAGTCCAACACAGACAAGGACTTTCTGAACAGTATCCCAATAGCAAGAATTGGCAAATGGAATTGAACCAAATTAAAAAACTTCCGTGCAAATTAAAGGTGTGCCTAAGGCTAACAGAGTGACTTCAAGGGCAACCTGGCAAATTTTAGTGAAACCTCATCTAAAAGAAAGAAGGCTAGAGATTTAGCTCAGTGGTAGAGCTCCTGTGTAGAATGCATAAATCCCTGAGTTTAATCTTCAGTATCACAAAGACTCCTTGAGCAGAAAGAAGTAGAAGGAACACTAATAAGAGAGCTATCCATAGCAGGAGGGTCTTGGAGCACGAATGTAATCCAAGCACATTATATACATGTTGAAGATGTCATAATAAAACCTATTATCTTATGCAATTAATATAGTATAGAGTACAAACCTGACATCCAGTACTCTAAAGGCTAGGGCAGAAATTCAAGCCAGTCTGAGCTATACAGCAAGACTCTCTCTCAAAAAACAAAGAATTAAAACATAAAAAAATAAAACTCAGTGTTTCTGCTATGGTACAATCAAACCAGCAAATAACTACAAAAATGAAAATCTTCATGTTCACGTAATGTTTATGTCTAAGTAGTCTACTGTTAAAAGTACAGAATACAGCTCAAAAATCACTTGATGTAGCTAAAATGAAAAACAAAGAAATCCAACCATAAGCCCCTACAAAATGTGCATAATCAGCACATCCAGAGCAATAAATGAGAAACATACACAAAGCCACGTAGCAAGGGAGTGGTAATAAAGCACAGAAACTAAAACAGAAAAAAAAAAAACAGGATAAATAAAGTCAAAAGCTGATTGTCAGAATAAAATTTATAAAGCTGAGATAACCCTGGGAAGAACCAAGAATCAAGGATTAAAAAACAAGACAAAGAACAATGCTATAAATGGTATCAGAAATGAAAGAGGTCACTGTTTTGACAATGATAAAATTTAAGAACAAGCTTCTATCAGAAGTTCGTGGTACACGATTTCTCAGAAAAGTATAACATATAAGAAGCAACCAACAAAAGTCGGAATCAGCAGGTAATTGTCTAACTGAGGCAATAATCTGAAATCTCCTGAGAAGAATCCCACAGATCTAGATGGCTTCTCTAGCCAGATTTCTAACCATTCATTATGCGTCATCGACTGCATAAATTCTGCCCCAACCCAAGTCATTTACTCAAGTTAACAGTCTTCACAGCAAGTCGTACAAGATCCGTGTAAGAAAAACACTTCACTACCTCACCCACAAGCACAAGTCACAAAAATTTTTTAAGCAAAACACTAACAATCCAAACCACATATGAGAGAACACAAAATCACCTGGTTTGCTTTACACAAAGGTTGAATTCAAGTAAAGGGATCAACTGTCCTGGTGGGGCCTCCTAGAATGCAGAACATTCTAGAAAAGATGACCCTGGGGCAATCTTGTAGATGATCACTGTAAGGACATGGCTGACCAACTTTCTAATGTTAAACCTATGTTATTTATCCAGATTAACAAACTGAAAAAAGATAAATTCTATGAGTATCTCAGATGTACAAAACTCCTGGAGTGTATTCAACCCCACTCATAACTAAAGAAAAGAAAATTCTCTTACTCAAGGGGAATAGAAATGTATCTCCTTGAATGATTAAAAACAAAACGAAACAAAAAACCCTACAGAAAACGCCATACCTAATGGTGACCGTCGAATGATTTCCCTTTGAGAGCAGCATCAAGACTAGGGTGCCCAGCTACCACCACTTCTAGTCACCACTGTACCGATGTCCTAGCCAGCAGAGTAAGACAAAAAAAATAAATAAAAGATATAAGGATCATGGAGAAAGACACTGAATCGTTATTGCAGATTATGATGTGTATACAGAAAACATAAAAGATCTACAAATTAGAATTAATGAAAGTCTAACAATGTTGCAAAGTATGTCAGCTGAATTTCTATGTATCAGCAATAATAAAATAAAATTAAAGGCATAGATATCATCTACTTTAGCACTGAAATATCTAAACAAGATGTGGAAAACTGATGCCTTTTGAAAGTATCAAAATTTTAAAGATAGTTTATAAGACCTAAAGTACGCAGAAATATCATGTTCACAAGTTCAAAGGCACAATGCTATAAAGATATATTTCTCCCAATTTTCTATAAAGTCAACATATTCCAATAAAAATCTAAGCAGGCTTAACCTGGAAATACATCAGATGACTCAAACATGTATAAGGAAATGCAAAGAGCTAGAAATAGCCAAGAGTTTCTTGAAGAAAAGCAGTAACTTAAGGTTCTAGTATATAATATGATATTTCCCAAAGGAGATAATAGAATACGGGAACAGAGAAGAGAGCACAGAGGCAAAGATATGTATATGTGGACGCATAATGAATGAAGGTGAAAACCTCAGAGTAATGGGGAAAGCATGAACTTTTAATAAAGAATGTTTGGACAACTGGGCAGCCATGTAAAACTACCACTCAATATCACATCACACATAAAGACCTGTAAGTAAAGCAGAATCCCAAATGTGAAAGGTAACAAAACAAAGCTATAAATGAAAGACAGTAGAGGAAATATCCGCATGACCACAGTAAAGATTCTTTACCTAGCACAAAGGAGAGTGTAAGAAAGATAATTTTGTTACTAAAGTTAGAAACTTCTGTCCATCCAACAGCACAAATAAGACAAAAGAAAAAAAAAGTATTCCCAGTAGAAAGACTATCTGTGTTAGACAGAACAATATGACAAATAGTTTATATCAAAACAATTTATAAGCATTAAGCCACAAAAAGTAAATGGAAAAGCTACAAGTAAGCAGTACTTCAGACACACATAAAAAATAATCCACACAGCCAGTAAACATAATACCATGTGCTCGATCTATTAGTCATTAAAGGAAATGCAAATTCAAACTCCAAAGATAGCAGTGCATATATAACGGAAATGTTTCTAAACTAGAAAATGTCGCTGAAAACTTCTGGTAAGAATGAAACACAATATAAACACCCATACAGGTGTGCAGAAGGAATACGCGGTCCAAGAACACTGCTTAGGAAAGCATTTCAGCATTTTCTCTTGGATGTGAAGATATACATACCCTATGACTTACTGATTCCATTTGCACATATATCTCATACAAGTAAAATATCCCAATATACACATATATGTTCAATACTAGCATTGCTTATGTTCCAGCTGAAAACAACTCAAATGTCCACCAACAATTATTTTTATGAAAACAGTACATACTTATTCAATGAACACTATGAGATTGATTCAGTTAACGTCCTCGTTAGTTTTTTGTCAACCTAACACAAACTAGAATCATTTGGGAAGACAGACTCTCAATTGAAAATTTTTTCTACCAGATCAGTCTGTGGGCATGCCTGTGGGGGCATATTTTTGATTAATGATTGATATGGGAGGGCCCAGCTCACAGTGGGCGGTGTCTCCCCTGGGCAGGTGGTCCTAAGTATAAAAAAGCAGGTTAAGAAAACAATGAGGAGCAAACCAGTAAGAGCACTTCTCCATGGCCTCTGTTTCAGTCCCTGAATCCGGGTTCCTGCCATGAGCTCCTACCCTGACTTCCCTCAGTGATGGAAGGGGACCTGAGACTTGTCAGCTGAAATAAACCCTTTCCTCTCCTAGCTGCTTGTGGTCACAGTGTTTTTCATCACAGCAATAGAAACTAACTAGGACAGTCAACTAGTCTATATCCATGTAGGACACATATATATCCATGTAGGCGAATCTTAACACTGAGTCACAGGAGGCAAGAACAGACGATCACACACTGTACAAGCACATTTACATAAAGCTCCAAAATGGAGACCTAAAAACAGTAAGCAGCAAATCATTCAACAAAGGCCAGGAAAATTACTACCATAACTATCAGGATATCAGCAAGCAGGCAAGGGAAAACATAATCTTGAAGGGTAGGCAGGTAGCTTCTGGAATCCCAGCAATACTTTGTTGTGTAATCAAGGGAGTTATATACATGTTATTCTACTCTAAAGCATAAACTTGATTGATACAGTCTTCCATGTATTATACCACATAAAATTTAATTCATTTAAATTCCAACTGAAATAAGGACATTCCAAAAATTGTGAGAAAGTCTATTTCAAAAATAAATCAAGTGAAATATTAAACAGTGATTCAGATACTGGTACAGATTCTTCTAGCACTCTAACTATGAAGAAAGACTAGCACTTTCACCTAATACAGCTATTAAACGCTATGGCAGAAAGGCTCTGATATGACCACTAATGATCCTGTCCTTTTAACAGTCATATTTTTGTGTAATTCCCTTTTAAGTTTAGAATGGAACAATTCTTTATTTTTAAACAAAGAAACAATGGGAAAGTGTTAATGTAACATAGTGTCAGACCTGTGAGATGGCTTGGGGACAAAGGCACTCGCCATCAAATCTGACGATCTGCGATCTGGGGACACACATGGGAGCGCAGAACATGTGCCCTCAAGTTGTCTTCTTACGGTGCACGCCGCCCTTTCCAAACCCAACTCTACACAATATACTTAGTCAATTAGCTCCTCAGTCACTTGTAATAATTAAAACTAAAATAATCAAATTTAATCAATCATGGACACACTAAACAATGTACTAATGACTATATGTACTGCTCACTGTAGGCTCAATACCCAGAAGTACTTGTATTAGTATGTTATTTTTAAAAACTATACTAACTACAAGAAATATAGTACAAGAAGAAACCAATCACAAAGATATTAGACTGAACTTAAGTCACGCTAAAAGATCCTGAGCACAGTTCCCCAAGAAGTGTATTGACAAAAGTGAAAACCAGCATACAAAGCTCTGGGATTCAATGAAGTACCACAGAGGTGCCACTAGAAACACCAACTACCAGAGAGAAGACCTCTTAGAGCCATGAGGAAGAGTTACTATTGGAAAACAATTCTCCTTTCTACTCATCACTCCTATTTTTACAGTTCATGACAATCTTTGTTCAAAAATTCTTATACATGAATATTCATTCAATGAATAACCCAACTAAATAGACCTGCTCCAGGGAAGACGGCAGATTCATTTTCTGACTAATAAAATAAAAGCAGTGTCTACCTACAGAACAAAGACTAGAGAGATTCAGATTTCCTGAGCTTAGGATTCCTTAGCTGCAACACCAATACATTAGATGTACCAATCTAAGTGGGCCCACCTCCACGCTGTCCTTCGTGGGGTTTGAGAGTCAGAGCAGACTCACACAAAGATGAATCTGATGCAGCCAGGTATTTCATGGGTAATGGAGCCTTTAATTTTAACCCACTAGTCTCAGATCTTTGGCTAGCATCCATAAAACTGTGGTGGCACTAACTTCTTAGGTTGCTAGTGAGGGTAAAAGTCTCAGCCTTTCCTGTTTTATTATGGCTATAAAGCTTTAATTGTTAACATTTGAAACTACACTGAGAAGAGAAACTCAGTAACTAATAAAGAACTCTAAATATTTTAGTATATAGAAAATTAGCAGACATTTCATTTAGCTCCCATACATCCTTGTTCACTTTACTGATGTGTTTACTATTTATTATCAAGTACTTTATAATGAACCAAATATCATTTACAAGAAGTTTTAAGTCCAAGACAAAAATAAACATGTAAAATAACTACAACATAATTTCGTCCTGTTTAACAAGTTAAGGTAGGTGAGAAATACAAAAATTTATCAGTTTTCCAGAGAACTTTCCAAGGGAGAGGAGAGAAGCTCACAGCTTACACACTGCATTAAAACAATTCCACATATTACACGTTTTCAGCCTTTTTACTCAGTGTGAACCAAGGACCAACGGCTTCAACATCATCTGGGACTTGATAAAAATGCATATTATCAGGGTCCAAAGACTCACTTTAATAAAAAAAACTGCATTTTAACAAGAACCAAAGGTGATTCCATGAACTGAAGCTGAAGTTCCAGGTGGGGCTGCAGAGAAGGCTCAGCACTCAGATGCTTGCTCCTCTCACAGAGGACCTGGGTTTAGTTCCTAGCACCCACACGGTAAGTACTCAGAAAATCATCTGTAACTTCAGTTCCAGTAGGGCCCACTCCCTCTTCTGACCTCCTCAGGCACCAGGCACACCGTGGTACACTTACACACACGAAGGCAAACGCTTATACACATAAAATAAAAACGTTTTTACCTTAAAGCTCTGTGCTATAAGATAATTTAAACAAATAAATAACTGACCGTTACATGCTATCACCAAAACCACCAATAGACAAATGAATCTTAAACATGCAATAAAGAAACCGTTTCTGTTAACAAACATACAAAATAAAATCCCACACGTTAGGGTAAAAACAGTCACAAACCATGTAAAGATCATTTAGCTAGCCATAGTAGTGCAGTCCAAATCTTATCTTACAGAGCCAGAAGTTAGAAACAAGACACGACGAATAGCCAAAAGGGAAACTATGAAGATAGTAAACATAAAGGTCTGGAAATGCGTAGTTTTATCACAATAAAAACAGTTATCTTCAAGTTAACAGCCTAGAACATAGTATACAGTAGATGCTTACATATGTTAATTAGTATAAGTACCTTTGTTAGAGATTTGGAAGAAAAAAAAAGATTTCAGAGTTACTACTTTTTTATATCTCGAAGAGCACAGAATTGATCTTCAGATATTATCTATGTGTGTGGAATGGCTGAGGAAATGTAAGAGTTAAACTAGAACATTGTGGTTATAAATTAATGAATACAAAATTGTCTTTTAAGTATCCTGCATGACCTAAGACTTTGAAAATAGGTTTTAATTACTCTTTCTCACAGGTTTTTGTTTCCATAGGGAAAACGGCAATTTTTCATGTTTTATTTAAATTTTTCCTGTTTTTCATGATGGTTCTATTTCTAGATTTTATAGCTTCGAGATGAATCATTATGGTAAGCTGGCAGTGCTGGAAACTGGAGGATTCACTAGGGTCTTAATTGTATATGGCAATATACAACTCTACCACTAAACCATGCCCTAGCCACTAAAGTCCACTGAACACTGCGTGGCACACCTCCAGAAAAGGATGATGAGAAAACTGAACTGTGCTGGGCCTGGTGGCTGCTCAAGGCGGGCCTGGTGGCATATGGCTCAAGGGCCTGGTGGCATATGGCTCAAGGCGGGCCTGGTGGCATATGGCTCAAGGCCAGCCTGGTCTAGAGTCCCAGGCCTGCCAGTGCTTCAGAGTGAGACCTTGCCTAAAAACCAAAACCAAATAAAAAACAACACACAACAACAAAAGAAATTGTAAGGTTTTTTTTAGAATAATAAGCTAAGAAGCCACCCCCCTCCCCCGGCCCGCAAATCAAATGCTTTTCAATTAAAATATTTAAGCATTTTTGGCCTGAAATGCTTATATACAATAGGAACAAGGAATAACAGAAACTAAGCATAAAGTAAACATGAAATAATATACCTCTCTCTTATTTCTCCTTGCGACCTTGAGGAATTCCATAAGGATCTGTAGCTGAGCTGCATGTGATTCCTAGAACAGAAAATTTCAATTGCACTTAACAAATGTAAAGCTTTCACTAACAGACCGTATAAGCAGAAGTACAGATCTACTTCAGGGTACCACTTCTACCTAATCAGTTTCCCATCTGCTAGCTGCAATTTCAAAATTCAAGCTACTTCCTATTAAAAATAATTGAAGAAACTGGTGCTCTGCAGGTTAAAATTTATAGGTAACAGCTTCTTTTCCTCAGTCAAACTTAACATCAAGACAAAAATCACAATAGACCTAATGTAGTTTCTAAACATGAAAATAATTTTCCACAAAGACTGTCATTTGCCAGGATAGGCATTAATAAATGGGGAGAAATTTATACTTTTCATGGTATCCTCACAAGATTGGGCCTATTAACAGTCACAGGTGGAGCTGTGACTTCTTCCCTGTCAGGAGGGAGAGGCTCTTTATAGTAGAGCAGCTGCCCTTGAGAATTCCTATAAGTAATTATTTGGAACTGGGTAGAAATGTTTCTTTGATATGGAGCTGCCCTCTATTTTGAGTAAACAGAAATGCACTACCCAGGAAAAGTCAGGCAACATCTACCTACCCACACAGATCTGAGAATTAATATAAATATATTTTTGTAAATTTTGACATTAAAAAAAACCTTTGAAAACACACACAGAAAAATTAAAAATATAAAGGAGGAATGCTGAGTACCCGACCCAGTAACTGAAATGAAGGTTAGTTGAATGACTGTTATGACCATGACATTTGGTGGGTACCCTAAAATTCACAAAATAAACAAAGGAATTCCAGATGAATAGAATAAATATATGGCAAGACCTAAAAACAGAATAATGAGAGATAGTTTATAAACAAATGCAATTCTAACATTTTCTTACAGGCTTGAAAGGAAAAATAAAGATTAACAAAACCTTTATTTACCTGACTATGCAAAAGAATTATATGAAACACTGTTAAAACACTTGGTCAGGTCTAAAACTTGTGATCCTGCACTGTCCCAGAAGAGGGCTCACTGTGAAACACTGTCTGCTGGACCAGATACAGCTCCTGTACTCACAGCAGCAGTGTGGCACAGCAATCCCTGTATCAGACCTCCAGAAGGCTAAGCCAATCAGCACCATCATAGGTAGGGGTGGGACTCATAAGGCACTGCCCTCTTGGAGAGATAATGGTTGCCAGAGGGAGTTCCAATTTCACAGTGGAAGAGAACTTGGTAAATTCCCTTGCTCAAAAAAATATTCCCTCATCCCTGTGCTCCTATTTAAATGCATGTATTTGGACCCCTCCCAAATACATGCAAAAAGACAACAAACCAAGAGGGGGTTTATTAGGAGGTGGAGTCTGGGGGGAGGGGAAGGAGGTTAGGATGCCACTGGAGTAGAAAATGATAAGGTACATTAGACATATACACTCATATGCGTATATGTAGGAAATTATGAAAATATATTTAAAAACAGAACAAGATGAAAGAACCAAAAACATACCAGTTTACATTTAACAAAGCCCAAGATAATAAAAACAAGTTACTGCTACAGGAGGGAGAAATGAATCAGCTGGGAGAAGTAAGAAATGATCACCGATTCCACATGCTTCTTTATATTAGTAATCGTGTGTGTGTGTGTGTGTGTGTGTGTGTGTGTGTGTGTGTGTGTGAGAGAGAGAGAGAGAGAGAGAGAGAGAGACAGAGAGAGAGACAGAGAGACAGAGACAGAGAAAGCGCAAGCACGTGTGGGTCAGAAGACAATTTTTAGAGTCAGTTCTTTCCTTCCACGATGGAATCCGGGGACAGAATTCAGGTCATCACGTTTGCATGGCATGGGCCATCTCGCCAATCATCTACCTGTTGCTAGTCGGTCTATCAATCCTATGTCCAGCCTATACTAAACCTGACACCTGACACTCCCAATCCCAGTGCCTTCGCTCACAATGAAACGCTGTAAGTTCTTAGTTTTACATCACTGCTGGCTCAGTGTACAGTTTTGTCAAGCTTGAAATTCTGTTAACCTTTATTCATCTGCTTTAGAACTTATAGAACGGAGGTCGGAGAAATGCCTTTCAAATGTGTTTAGTCTAATAAAAAAATTGGTTATTGACAATGTCCTATTATTTCCAAACCTTTCTAGGTATTTTTCATTACATAATAGATCATTATTTAAAACAAAGTATCTATTAAGTTCAGGCTCCACTTACTGCTTCCAGTTGTTTCTTCTTCTGCACTAGTAACTCCAACATGAGGTTGACATTGGCCAAATCAAGGTTATCCTGATCTGTTCCTAGCAAATCTTGAAATATTTGCCACCTATGCCCATTCTAAAATTAAAAAGAAGAAACATGGAACTTAACAAGACTGCTTTAGATTCTAAAACAAACCTTTAAAAAGTAGTTTCTAATGTACTTTGTTACATCAAAAGTAAAATTGCACATTCTAACTTACTTCCTCCGGATTACTGGAGTTACAATTTAAATAGTATCTCAACTTTGAATCAATTTAGTTCACAAGTACAAAAGGCACACAAAAGACAAATATTAAGTTCATATCTCCAAGTATAATAAATCAAACATCTGAATTTTCAGCCTTGCAATGGGTAAAATATTAATTTACGCACATTTGTCTCAATAATTTGGGACTAATCCTTTTAATTAAGAAACTTTGGGGAATGGGGAGGAATAGGAATATGGTATTATCCAAACACATTATATGAAACTCAAATTATTAATAAAAGTATTATTTTAAAAAAGGAAACTTCGAGCAGCTTATTCAAAATACTTTGACATATGACCCTTCAAATGTTCGATACAAGTAAATTCTATCTAAGGTGATACCACCAGACCCTCCAAATGACAGTCTAGTAAACTATTACAGATAATACAGCTAAGAAAGTTATTATTTACTTTTTATTTGCTTGAGTAAAGTACTCTTTCATTCATTCATTCATTCATTCATTCATTTCATTTTTGGTTTTCCAAGACAGGGTTTCTCTCTTGTAACTCTGGCTGCCCTGGAACTCACTCTGTAGAGCAGGCTGGCCTCAAACTCACAGAGATCTGCCCACCTCTGCCTCCCAAGTGCCACCACCTGGCTGAGCAAAGTGCTCTTAAATAAACTTGCTTTAAGAAAAGTAATTCTTTACTAAATATTAGTAGCTAATTATTATTGAATAAAAACATTAAACTGAATTTAGTAGAAATAGGGTTAAGAGAGGCAAAGAATACTGCTTAGTTCATAGGGTACTTGTCACTATTTATGAAGCCCTGGGCTCAAATCTCCAGTAGTATAAAACAAACAAACATAAATAGAATAGTAATAAGAGCTGAAACATACGGTGCTACTCACTGAGTGGTCCAATTTGAACCTCTTTTCCTCAAATCTTTGCTTCTGTTTGAGAATGAGCTCATTCACTAAAAAACAAAAATAAAAAGCACACAATATTTGTATTTTTGTCAAATTTATCTTCCAATTGTTCTGTTCAGGTAGATTCTATCTTAACTTTACAGATCCCAAATTTAAAGAAATGTGAAGGAGAAATTGTTAGCTTTCTGCTCTATTTGAATTAAGAAAAATTTTTTCTACACATTACTACTTCAACTTCTATTACTACAGAAAATTCTTTATAATTTATAAGCCTCTTTTATATATTTCTCAATAATAACACTTTTGGTAACTGGGGAGAGACAATTTTTCACTATGTGAAAACATGTAAGTGCTTCTACGAGACAAGCATTGAAGGTTTTTGCTTTGTTGTAGCTTTTCTGTAGACACCATGGAGATGCCAATAATTACCTATTCAAAACCATCTCATCCTCGGTAATACGATTACTTTTCCAAATCTCAGAATGCCATATAACTTCCAGAGATGCCAAATCTCTTGTCAAGATGGTGTGACTAATCTAAGCCAAACTAGTTTTTTTTTTTTCTGCCAGTAATTGACAAAATGCCAAAAAAGTCACATAGTTTGTTTCCAGTTTTTAAGACAATGTCTTACTATGTTACCAAGCCTGACTTGAACTCCTGATGTGCCTGTCAGTGTTACAGGGGTGCCACAGACAGCCTTGAAAAACAGTCTCAATCAACAAGAGAGTGACGGTATCTCAACCTTCTTAAAGCCATTTTGCAGTTGTGGGGTAGCTATGCTAAGGACCAAGGCATATGCTCATGAGAGAAAATATTTACTATTATCAATGAAGTACTGAATTAATTAGCTCTAGAAATATTTAAGGCACTTTTGTTTATAGGTGGAGGTATTTTCTGTTTGCTTGTTTTTTGTTCTGACAAGTCAAACATACTGATACCAAAAAAGCTGATAAATGATGCTAGAAAAATGCAGAACTTATTTCGGTGACAAATGGAACAGGACAGAGTCGGTATACAAGATGAAATGCCAAATGTGATCTACTATACAAATAAGTCAAGATGGGTACCAAACTCACCTAAGGTTTGGAGCTTCAAAAATAAATGAAATGATCCATAGCCTCAAATAACTCAGACTCGCAGGAGACACACATATGATCCAGTAGTTGTACTACAATGGGATAATCACCACTACCACTGATACAGACTCACAAAGTACACAAGGCCAAATAAGAATGGAGCCAAAATATGCACAGATTCTCTACATTAGTGGTTCTCAACCTTCCTAATGCTGTGACCCTTAAATACAGTTCCTTGTGCTGTGGTGATCCCTCGACCATGACATTATTCTCTTTGCTACTTCTGTTTGCTACAAATAGAATAACCATTATGGGAGTAACAAGCCACTTTCTGATTAGATTTAATGCCCAATCCACAAAAAGAAACCATACCTAGCACCACTATCGGGACTAAAACCTGTGACTGGATAGGTCATAGACCTTAGAGTGAACCTACTACTATTATTCTGCTAAATGGACAGAGTACTAAACCAACTTATACTTGTCATCTAGTGGAAGGCCACGTGTCTAAAACTGTATGGGCAGCACAAATTTGACTTGATGAATATTTAAAAAAGAGAGAAAGAATATCTGTAGAGGAATGTTGAATCCTTTAATTGGAAACATGGCTGCTCTAGAGTAGAAAAAATGTTAGTACACACCTTTAATTCCAGTATTCAGAAGGCAGTGGTAGCACATGCCTTTAATCCCTAAAACAAAAACAAGTAAAAGCAGAAAAAGGAAGCAAAGTTCAGAAGGAGTCAGTGTCAGATACGAAGTGATGTATGAGAAGAATCAGAATGAAGAGCAGGCAAAGTGACAAGTCAGAAGAAGAGTTAGCAGAGCAAGACAGAGTAAGGATACCCCCAACTTTCATGATACACAGCAGGATCTCAGATCAGAGAGAGAGGCAGTCTTGAGGCAGTATGAGGAAGAGACACAGAGGGAGTTTGGCAGAAGGAGTCAATATCAGACAGGAAGAAAGAGTCAGTTTGAAGCTATGTAGAGCAATTCAGTCAGAGAAGTTGCAGCAGTCAGCCAGAGTCAGAAGAGTTCAGTCAGAATCAGTCAGGCAGCTCAGAAAGTCAATTTGAACCAGCAGCTTGGAGAAGTTTGAACCAGAACAGTGAGAGATTTGAAAGAGCCAATCAGAGAGTCAGTTGAGTTCAGTACAGCTCTGAGTTCAGAAGGAGCTAGTCAAGAATGTAGCTAGTCAACAGTTAAGCCTCAGAGGCTGAAGCCTTCCAGTTTAGGTTCATTAGATTATAAGGAGATTGAAACCCTCTGATTAGCCAAAGAATAAACTGCCTTCTGTCCTGAGTCAGCATTTACAGATAACAAGGAAAAGGGAGGAGAGGATTTAGAAGGAATTGGGAGACAGGTGAATATGATCAAAATAGCATATAAAATTCTCAAAGAAATAATAAAAATTTCTTTTTAAATTATACCTTTAAATACTGATCTTTCTTCCTTTTTTCTTAAGTATGCATGTCTTCAAAAATATTTTTTAGTTTTACACTTTAAAATGTGAAAAAAAAACTGAAGTTTCTTAAAATAAAAGCTACTATTTGGCATGGGACTTTTAACTAAGACTTTCATATCTCTAATCTAGATAAGCAATCAGATCTCAGAAAAATAACCGAGAAAAAAGGTCAAGTCTATATGTAAGTTTACCCAAACTACTCAACTTGCACCTCAATGTTGTCATCTAAAGTATCTCATAAGTCTGCCGTATAGATTAAATAAATCGGTATCTACAAAGCACATAACATAGTGTTTAACAGGAGTCTGACGGCCTAAATGTGTGTGAGATAGACAGACAGACAGAGAGATAAATGGGAAGAAGGGCAGGAGGGAGAAGGGAGGGAGAAAAGGAGGAGACAAGTGGATGTGTGTGTTTGAGTGTGTGTGTGTTTGTTTTTCAGAGTCTCCCTGCACAGCCAAGGCTTATAATGAATTTAAAATCCCCTACTTAATCCTCTGAAATGCTGGAAGGTTACAGGTATTCACCACAACAGGTCAAAATACAGATTTTATATCTATCTATATATCTGTATCTATATAAAACAAGCAAGAAGTTGCTATGTGTGTGTGTGTGTTTGTGTATAGCAAGAGGTAGATTCATAACAAAACTAAGAAAATATAAATTATAAATTTTTCAAACACAGAAACACGAGGGGGGTGTGAGGTGGAATGTGGGGGTAAACTGAAGACTAAGCCCTAAAAATGGAGGTAGTACTTGAAGACTTGTGGGAGGAAAAAAGGAACTGAGTCCACTCAACACCCTAGTGTGTTTTAGGTTTCATCACAATTTCCTTCCTTTTCAAGTCTGAGTAATATTCTACATGGTATTTTATCCATTGCATTTTACCCACTTAGCCTTCCATGGTTCTAACTCCAAGCTCCTGCGAATAATGACACTATGAACATGAGAACACAAATACTCTTCGGACTCTGCCTTCAATTCTTCTTGGTATCTACTTACAGGAAATTGTTAGATGATGAGAATATTGGCTTGTTTTGTTTTCAGAAACACCATACTGTTTCCACTACAAACATTAAACACACAACTTCCCCATATCTGTGCAATCCTTCCCCATATCTGTGCAATCCTTTCCAACAGCCACCTTTAATGAGTAGATAATCTGTGGTTTTTTACTAGTTCCCTTTTTCATATTCTTCTGGTTGTTTTACTTTTTTGCTGATTACTCCCAAAGATACCTTAAAGTAAAGAGCCAGGTCTAGATTTATACAGGTTAAGGTAGGTGGGAAGGACACGAGCTTCCTACTGTCTCCCAGCCTGCCGCTCTTCTAGCACTTCCACATGCTCAGTCACATGCCCATCTCTGCACCAGACACCGCTTTGGGTTCTTTATAGAGGTTTCACTAAGTCAAGGGACTGATTAAACAGTGATCAGCACCAACTCACGCTTCAGTTCCTTTCCTCTCCTCTCCCGGTCGACGAAGGTGGGCTTAACGTTACAAACCCCTACCAAAGTAGTCAGTGCCCTGAGCAACCTAGCGGCACCTAGGTATCAGACACCTCATTTTACTTTTCTTTTTTCTCCCACATTTGAAGTAGAACATGCAACTTAGAACTAGTCATCTGAATGAACTATTTATGCATTTTATTGGCAAGGAAGATTAATCTTAGCATTTCTGTTGTGTTCTAATAGCCCTTATTCCCTTAATTCATATTGAAATTGGGTATGTAATTTTATGTTAAGACATTCAATGTATAAGACTAATAATTATTTTGAGACAGGGTCTGCCTGGACCACATAGAATCTTCTGCATCAGCATCTTGAGTGCTGAGTATGAACATGAGCCACCATATCTAACTAAAACCACTGGCTTCTAAATTTACATTAGGTCCAAGTTTCTACCATTTATACTTAAAGTTCTACTACAATTCTTACATTTCCATAACAAGTTCTGTATTTATACCTCCTGCTCCAACAGGGAGGCCTCTCCAGTTCATACCTTCTATACCCACCTCATCCAGAAATCCCCACACTCAATCTTCCCTTCTCCTTGCAGTCAGCCCTGACCAAGCATGTGTTCCCCCTCCCATTAAACACGTCCTTTGTTATTCCATCTGCTACACTGTCAGTAGAAACACAGAAACACGTAATACTACCTACAGAGAGAAAAAGGTGTTCTGGACCTCTCACAACCTCTGAAACCTTACATTCTGTCCAAACATGTGCACAAAACTCTAAAGGGCATGGTTGTATTTTGCTTTTATGAAACTGAAAAATAACAAGAAATGGTACTAACCATGTACAGACTCTATGCCATAGCCCAAGCAGATGAAAGCACCCTGCTGAGTAACAGAGAAAAGCTTGCTTACTGCTGAGTTGGGATTTCTGAATAAACTACTGTTAGCATATACTTTTTGGAAAGAGTATAATAAAAATAATCTCAAAGACTCACCCAAGAAATTAGGATAGAGATGGTCAATATTGTCCACAACATAATTACACTTGGGACATCTATTATTGTCCTCCAAACTCTGATGAATACACTTGTAGCTATTAGCATGGGGGGGAAAAAAACACAAAATTAAAACAACAAAGAAATTAATAAACTGGTCACAAAATACTGTCTATTAGTGTTCTCACTTTCAACATGACTAATATAGCGTATTCATTTCTACTTATACCTTTGTATTAACAAACAAAATACAAACCACTTATTGACTGAACAATACATAAACTACTTCAAAATAAACTCAAAAAGTTCTACATATAGTATAAAATGTAAATGAGAACTAAGTTTTACATTATGCAATTTATATTATACATTAGGAATACGAATGCCTGCGGTCTAGTTAAACGAACCATTCCTATTCTTGGAGTACTGATATACTTATATCACACACAGAGTTCGAACAACAAAAAAAGAGAGAAATTCTAAATACTCAAGCAAAGACAAAAATCTAGTCAAGAAGCATGAGAAATTCATCAGCTTCACTAATAACAAAAAAGTGATTCAAAATTCCATGCTAACTTTTACTAACAGGAATGGAAAAATAAAATATCGTTATACTCCAGAAGACATAATCTTACATAACTGAAAGAAATGTAACCAGTACAACTTTCCTAAAAGGCAAACGCAGAAAAAAACTTAAGGTTTTATATCCCCTTACTACGGCGTCTTTTATTTATAGGGAGTTTATCACTGGCAAACACATCTGCTCTCCAATGCAGTTATCTAATAACATCATAGTAGCAAACTATACAGAAGCAACCTAAACTACACATATAGATTGACTAAATCTGTAATTATCCATTAAATGCAATGGTAAACTGGCAATAAAATTCACATTTTATATGTGTATACATCATACACATTTATATGTAAATTATTTTAAATGTTATCTTTATATAATATATATTACATATATTTTACAGCGAATGTTCTCTCTTATATTCTGTGGTGCACTACTTTCTAAAATTTGCTAATTCCATTAGTCCTGTATGTGTGTGATGACTCTAGACTCTAGAATCTACTCAACAAATTTATTTGAACAGTGTTCCAGAAACACTCTCACCACCTCCTGCAACAGTAAAACTATACTCCAAATCAGACTAGACATATCGTATATGAAAACATCAATAAAGGAAGAAACATTAAATGCTTTTATTTTCATTTTATTAAAGAAGATGCATGATGAGATATATGAATACAACATACAAAGAATTTAACATGGAAAGTCTTAGAGGAAAAGGAGCTGAAAGATTGTTATCAGGAAATAAACATAAGAAGAGCTATCAATAAATTCAAATAAAGCCAGTTATGAAGAAGGACTCTGGGGAGGATAAAAAGATGAGAGGGTTTGACACATAAAAGGAAAGTATTTTAGATGCTAACAATCATGTAAAAAAAATAAGCACCTAGAGGTTGACGGCATAGTTACTGGGAGAATGCTTGTGTGAAACTCCCAGGGCCTGGTGAACAAATCCTACCTACCACACACAAAAATAAGTAAATAAAAATAAATAAAATAAGGGAGTTGTAAAATCAGAGAGCTTGTCAATATATTCAAGATTATCATACCATCTATTAGAAAACACCTCCATTTCTGTGGCATCTTAACCATACTCCACATCAATAGGCTGATTTCCACACTTTCCCTTCAAGGGGGGGAAAAACCTCCTCTGATAGAATCAAAAAGAATTGTCCTTGCTAATAAAAGTGCAAATGACTTTTCTTATTGGACTTGAAAATACCAATCTATACTAAAAAGATAAAGGTGCAGCAAATTACATAAGACTATACAAAACTTTAACTACAGGTGACCATTACCCCTTCCTCATTAAAGGCAAATATTTGTTTCGCTCTCCTCTGTGACTTTAAAGTCTAGTATGACACCCTGTTTTAAGGGCTGAATACATTAAAGGACAGATGTAACAAAGAGGGAACATACATTCTGCTGCTTTCCATGCTACGTCACATGGAAACCAACGAATTTGCAAGCTAATCAAAATTTCAATTTAAATTTTAAAAGACTGAAGAGGACAGTCTGCATGGATAATGCAGGTCCCAGAAGCTATATGCTACTAAACAAAAATCTGACTGCCAGGTAAGGGATATATTCGTACAATGTTTTAGTAAGTTCCAAAGGCTCTAAAACAATGCAGGTTGATGCCACTACCCTTCACTGTCCAAAATACCACACACTTCAAAGTACAGAGAAATCAAACTGGAACTGGGCCTGGGGTAGAAAAGTCATCAACAGTTTTACCCAGCTATGAACCTACAATACTAACCTCCCAGGCAAGATGGGCCCACATACACCGATAGTAGCATGTCTGATATGGGGGTAACCAACTGTTTTCTGATCAGGTTTTAGGCCTGCTCTACAGTATGATTTCATGCCTGGTACTATAAATCTGGTCAAAGGCCCACAGCTGCAGAGGATACTGGACCTACAAGGGTCCATGAACTTGATGTCAAAATGCTTTCTAAATAATTGTTTATGCCCATATAAAGTGCTTCTCTCAGCCTTACTCAAAGAAGCTTCTCTTTGTAGTAGGCTACAACTAATGCACAGACGTGTAACTGGTCAGCGTGCTAGAAATAAGTAAGTTTTGAATGTTCAGCCATAAAAAAGACATCTTTAATCCCATCCCCCCCCCCCAAACTTAGGGAACATGGAAGAGAGTGGGACTGGAAAGAGTACTGTGAAAGCTGTCTTTCGGACACAACACAACTTTTGTACTCAGGAATTTAGCAGCAGTAGTAGTGACCTACACAAGACCTTCAAAAGACTGGGCCCAATGATAAGCCATGGATGTGAGAGGGACTCATAAGCTCCTAACTTGTTTCCAGGAACTATAGGCAATTAATGGTTGCAGAGTGGGAGGTACCGATCATATTACTCATTGTTGTAGTCACTGGTAAGTTGCCCTTCCTTAAGTAAATAACAGCCCACCCATGTCCATCCAGGCATCCTTAATTAAATGAAGTGGGATCACAAAACAAGCCAAGCAAAGACACAAGCCCATGAAAAGGATTGGCACGGGTGAGGAGAATTGGTCAGGACAGGAAGGAGGTAAAAGGGGAGCGAAGTCAAAATATATACATGTATGAAATTTTCAAATAACCAAATAATCATTAAAAAAATAAAAAACCAGACGAGAAGAGGGGGACTTTTGGTAGATTTGGTGGGAAGGAAGGTGTTAGAGTGGATGGTGAGGAGGATAGATGATTAAAGCACATTTCAATGTACAAATTGTGAAAGAATGAATAAATAAAATTTCCAAGTTAAAAAGAAAAGAAAAAGAACACAGTGAAAGAATTCTGAGAAACCTATCTACTTTGGCAGGGTCTGTAACGTCAAGCCCACCTTCATCAATGGGAAGATGAGAGGACTGAATGCCCAGTGATCGTTGATTTAATCAGTTCCTACGATCTACAGAGGCCTCTGTAAGAACCCAAAGCGATGTCTGGTGCAGAGATGGGCATGTGGCTGAGCATGTGGAGGTGCTAGAAGAGCGGCAGGCTGGGAGACAGTGGGAAGCTCGTGTCCTTTCCCACCTACCTTAACCTGTGTAAATCTAGACCTGGCTCTTTACTTCTATCCTTTAAGGTATCTTTGTAGTAAATCAGCAAAAGTAAAATAGCAATAACAACAACAACAACAAAAGACATCCAAGAAGAACTGAAAGCAGAGTTCTGCCGAAGTATTTGTATATGCTCACAGTAGTGATGTGGATGAGAGTTCCCCCCGTAGGCTCATATATTTGGCACTGTTTGGGGAGGCTGTAAAACTTTTAAGAGGTCCATCCTTGCCAGAAGTGTATCACTGAAGGAGGACTGTCAGTGTTTACAGTCTCCCCTCCGCTGTTCACTCTCTCTGCCTTGAGTCTGCATTTGAAGTCATGAGCTCTCTGCTTCCGGCTCTTGCCACCACGCCTGCAGCTTGCTGCCATGCCTCCACACACACTCACTCTCTGGACTGAGAAACTCAAGACTCTTCCTTCTATAGGCTGCTTCTGGTCATGGTGTTTTATCATAGCTACAGAAAAGTGATCAATACACACATTCATGGAGGCATTATTCAGAGGAGCCAAGAGGTTGAATCAACCTAACCTTCAAGAATGTCTGAATGGATAAACAAAACGGCTCCTTTACATACAACAGAATACCATTCAAACTTAAAAAGGAATTGTGTCACAACAGAACACAGAAGAACGCAAAGGACACGTGAAATATGTCACTCATAGAAAGACACACGTGATTTAAGTACACATATATGAAGTACTTAAAACAGCCAAATATATACAAACAAAAAATAGAGTAGTGGCTATCAGAAACTGCAGCGATGGAGAGCGAGGCACTCTTCTAAAGGCATACAGCTTCAGGTGTGCAGAGCCCAGTCCTGGAGACGGCACCACAAATGAATGCAGTACGAGGTAACCGTGTGTGTGCGCGCGCGTGCGCGCGCATATATACACGTATCTTCTATGTGAATTCTATGTTATTTTACAATTTAAGATTGTAAATACATCGATATAGCACAATATATTCTAAAGACACTCTGTAGTGTTAACTTTTTGATCGTCTCCACCCTTTTCCTATGTTTGTACACACCTGTTTTGTGGGACCTCGCACCTTATTCCCAAGTAAGGAACTGGCACCTCATCTTAATGACTGATTACCCATCTTAATTTTCTAAAACACTGAAGTTGCTGCTAATAGGTATCAAACACAAAATTTTAAAACCTATCTGAACAGCCTATTGTACACTAGAGTATTTCACAGAAGCCATGCACTAAACACATTTTCTATCTTGAACGGTCAAACCTATAAACGCCTATCAGTTGAAGAAACAGTATAAAATTAATTTAAAGAGCATAACTTGTTGGTTACGTTTATACTGAATAATGGACATCTTACCAAAAGCTGTGGCCACATTTTGTCATGTACGCTTCCTCAATCATATCAAAGCAGATGGGGCTACAAAGAAAAGAGTAAAAATAAATAAATGGTAAATGTTTGTTAAGGCAGAGTACTATACACTGGAAAGAGCTAGTAACAAAGACAATCAAATCAAATTTACTATATGGCTAAGAGTTACGTATGCTAATCAACTCAACAGAAATTCACAGGACTGTTGGTAAAAGCAGCATGTTCAAGCTGACCCAGAGCAATAAATTCTGAGTACATGTAAATTATTCAAATATTTAACCCAGTCCATAATTTTTATGGTGGAACCCTGCTATGAGACTCCAAGGAGTTCTACCCACTATTCTTATGCACAAAAACACCAATCTAGACCAGCGGCCTAAGTGCTCTCTTCTGGAGCTAAGAGCAATATAGCAATGGTAAAACAACTGTATTGGACATCCCTAAGTTCCATCCCCAACCTGAGAGGAGGAAGGGAAGGAGGGAGTGAAGAAGGGAGGAAGGGAATGAACCAATCCTCCTTTTGTCTCAAAAAAAAAAAAAAAACTAATTCTTTTTGTCTCAAAAAAAAAAAAGTCTTTTCACACACACACATCACTTTACAAATTATATATATTAATATATAATATACTATACACCGTATATATTATATATAATTTGTAAATATATATTATATTATATATCATATATATATTTGTAAAGTGATAGCTTTACAAACATAGTTTCAATAACATTTCTAGATGTTGGTAAAAGCTAATAAATAAGACACTAAAGAAACTTCCAAACCTCAAGAAGCTCAGAATATTATGAGATTCACAAGGGCCCTCAACCAATGTATTTTAAGCAAGTCACAACTGCTGGAAAGAGGAGACTCTCCTCAGTGGAGCTGCCTGCACTTTAAACAGGGTTCATGCATACACCCTTAGTGTACTGCACCCCCAGCTGGGCTGGGCTCTTGATGATTCAGCTGCTTTTGAGTCACCCATACTTACTCCCACAACTAAGCCCACAAAATTAATCAGTTCACTAAGCCAGACTTAGGTGGAACAGTTTCCTTAGTCTATCATCGCTTTCCTGTCTTGGGTAAATAAACATTTCTGTCTCCCCTGGAAAAGTCACATAACAGTACCTATAACTAGACTCATTCTATAGATGAGGAAACTGAGACACTGAGTTGTAAAGTCACATGGGTAGGATGCAAAGTCAAAACCAAATTCAGGCCCATATTCTTGGTCACTATCATATATTGTATCCTGGTATTTTGAGTTAAGCATCAATTCTAATTCTCCTCTTTCTTATTTTTCTATAGAAGATCAAAACAATATTTAAAATCCCAGCATTCCTTGCAGTTAAGATTTGGACATACAGAGTATGATTGACGGGTATAGAGGTATAGCTAGGTACTACAAATAACTTGAATGGTCTAAATCATAATATGGTAACTTTAGCTTACAAAAAGACTCCATTTTTAAATGGCTAGGACAGGGTATTTCCAATATTCCTGCCACAAAGAAATGACAAATGCCTGAGGTAACAGATACACCAAATCGTCCTGATGCGATCTTATTACAGATACACATGTACTGAGAAGCTGCACTCTCAGCACACAAAATAACTATGTGTCAGATAAAATAAGAAATATAGGGATATGGGGTGGCTTAGTTAGCAAAGCATTTGTTTTACAAGCAAGAGGGCCTGAGCTCCATTCTCAAACTCATGTAAACATTGTGATTTGTAATCCCGTGCCAGGGCAGTGCAGAGAATTCCTGGGAATCTCGGATTGGCTGGTCTAGTCTAATTGGTGAGTTCTCAGCCAATAAGACTGTTTCAAATAAGGTGAACACAATTCTAAAGATGACACTCAAAGTGGTATGCTGGCATGTGCACACACACACACACACACCCACACACACGTGCATGCTTACTTTTAGAATGAACCTTGAGAAGACTATTTTTTCAATTGCTCTCTTTTTTCCTGTGTGCATATCTACCCACACCAGCTTTGGACACGGTCTCATGCACACTAGGCACTCACATGACCTAAGATCATGTCCCCAGCCAAAACAGAATAGTATTGTACTTTGCTCTTTAGACTTACACAAATTTTGCCTTATACCATGCATGTGAATTATACATAAAAAATTAAATCAGGGGCTCATACAAAATGCTTCTGTTTAACTTTGTTGATTTAACTTTTTTCAGGTGGTGTGAGTCTATGCATGTGTGCACATGTTGTATATCTAAGTGTGCTAGCCCATGTGGGTGAGTGTGGAGACTAGAGGTGAATGATGGGATTCCTTCAATAACTTCACCTTTTAGGGTGGGGAAGATTGAGTATATGTATCTGCTACATTAGTGGGCTAGTGGATCTCCAAAATCATGTCTCCACCCCAGCACTGCCAAGTCCAACTTTTTATGAGGATCCAAACTCAGGTCCTTATGCATATGCAGCAAGCAACACTTTACCTATGAACTCCTCCCCATTTTGACTTTTCTTGAGACAAGGTCTTTATGTAGTCCTGGCTAGCATTGGAACTCACAGAGCTATACCTACCTCCACCTCAAGATTAAAAGATGTGCACCCAGATAAAATTTATTTTATTTTATCTACATGTACAAGGGCCACACCACACATGTGGAGGGTAGAGAGCTTTCAGAGGTTGGTTCTCTCCTTTCACTAAGGGTTCCAGAACAGAGCTCAGATTTTGTCAGGCTTGTGCAGAACTTTTTATCCACTGTGCCATTTCACGACTCAAGTAACCTGTGTCACTAATAACCAATTTTTTCCCACACACTAATATCCAGTACTTTAGTGATGCCATATCCACATGTATTAAAAAGAATTCTTAACAGAACTGAACACCATCTCACCAGGATCTTATTCCTGCTTTAAACTTAGCCATGTATCCTACAACTGACTTCAAGTGTAGGAATTTTGCTGAACATGTCTAATTTTCTACATCTCAGAATCATCAGTCCCTTATTCCTACAATTAGCTCATAAAGAATAAAACAACTAATTCAAAATTATCTCAAGGAGAGTTTCTTTCATTCTGCCAAAACCTATATTCATTCCTGAGGCGGGTATCTTTTGTGCATACAGGCCTGCATGAAATGATAGCTACATCCAACCGCCACTGGCACTGTTATGGCGCCATCAACTGTAACATACAAACCAATGTTTTAAAATGTCAAAGGGTAAAACAAGTCAGAGTTAAGTTTATACTCAGAAATATTATGAAGTATAGTTTTTGAGGTCAACATGTAACTGGGAGAACTTTCTTTTGATCGTATTACTCAGAAAACTGGACAAAAAACAAACTACTTTTAAACACTGAAAACTAGGCAGCATAGGACTGACAGCTTTGAGGGAAAAGAAACAAATGAACATGTTTTCATTTTTATGTGGCTCCAGTTTACTGTGGACTCACTCTGTTGCCTGAAAGCATTCTGCACATTGTCCTAACACAGCAGAGCATGATACGCTCACTAACTGAGCAGTTCAGGAAGCATAAGAGGGATGAACATTCAGGGAGGACATCAGAACGCCCAGAGCTACAGGAGGATCAGCCACGGACACCTTCCCTGCACCCATGGTCCAGCTGCACAAGACCGGGGATAAAATGATGGGGAGCTACTGTTCAAACCCAGGCGATCATCAGATCCTAGAAGGCTCACTAAGAGTAGAGCCCACCCAGCTCCAATAAAGAACTAGTTCTTGAAACCTTGCCTTCAAAGTGCTGCTTAATTTTAATTTAAAAAAAAAAAACAACAAGGAATCAAAAAGAACAAACTGATTTTCACATTCAAATTAACAATGTCTACCACCAAATTTTACACTTAAAACACACACACACACACACACACACACACGCATGCTAGAGATTGAACCTAGGGCCTCACTCACACTAGGCACCCAAATGAAAATACAACCTATCAACAGGAGGAAAACAGTCGATAAATAAGACAGATTACGAAGCAACGTCTTAACAAGTTTTACTGAAATTGCCAGTGGTTACAGGAAGCCATAGCACAACACTGCCCCTATCAGCCAGCATTCCATCCTTAAGGACTCAGATAAAGTTTGATCCTTGGCTCTGCAGCAGGAAGCACAGGCACTTCAAGAGGAGCTAGAGTTAAGCAAAGTTAGTGAGTTTATTAAATAATTGCTTAGAGAACTTAGAGAAAAAGGACAGTATATAATCCCAAAGCATGGGAGCAGGCTTCTCCAGAGAGTTTCCTGAGGTATGCCATTACAACAGCTATGTACTGATCCTGTGGCTTTTTAAGTTTCAAAGGATCTAATTTATAAGCTGTAAAAGTTAGTTAAGACAAATTTTAAATTTAAGAAATAAGAAAAAAAATAAGTTTATATTTTTCTTATTCTAAAGAATTCCCTTTTGGTTTTATGAGATCACCATTTAGATTTGGGGATGAGAAGAGCTGATAATGGTAAAACCCAAGGCTCCAAGTATACACAGTTCATTTGTTGTTTTTTAACAACTTTGCTTGAGATGTCTTTAGAAAAACACTCTAACTCTAGGCAATTCTGACATTGTAAGTTGTTTCTTGGCTCTCACTCAGCAAGAAAGGCATACTAGATTCCAGAGGGAATGGGGCTTCTCATGTCACTTTAATTTTCCCTGCCTTTCTATCCTGTGAAAATTACCCACAACTTAATACTATTCATCTTTTCTAAGAATTATATGATTACAAGCTATAAATACCTAAAATGTCAATCAATCCTGCAAGTAAATGTAAACTTATTTTCAAATATGATAAAGCTAAGAATGTTCCTGAAATTAGGTATGTGAGTTTACTTAAGTAACTTAAGTAAGGAGTTAAGAGGGGGGAGAAAAATGTCCTTATCTACTGCCTCCTACGTCAGTCTGCCACTACGATTTGTCTTAGAATAGGGGCAGCAAGGGGAGAAGTGGCTAAGTAGAAATAAATTACAAAACAGCTGCTTACCTCCAATCAAGCCCATTTAAGAGAGCTGGTTAAGAGCACTTGATGCTGTTGCAGGGGACTCAGGTTCAGTTCCCAGCACCCACACGGTGACTCACAACTGTCTGTAATTCCAGTTCTTGGGAATCTGACATCCTCTTCTGGCCTCCTTGGACACACATGGTACACATACATACATGCAGGCAAATTCTAATATACATAAAATAAAAACAAATAAATCTGAAGGAAAAAAAGAACCACTGGGTAGTAGCTGGAACTCACAGAGCTCAAGCCTTCTGACCACATAAAGGGAAGTGCTAAACAGAGACTCCAGATCTGATTTCTCATTTCAACCATTAGTTACCCGATCTGAAATAGTCAGTGAAAATCATTATATTGGTGTTACAGTAAATATAAGTCTACATAACTTCTTACAACTACTCTAAGGATAAAATGAGATGTAAAATATAAACTATCTTTTAAAAGGTGTTATCAATGGTAAAGAATTAACATTAAGTGGACTTAAACCTCATTTAGATATAAAAGATTACAGTAACTTGAATTGCCTCACAGTCTGACGGAGGTATAGAAAAAACAAAAACAGCCAGAGGCCAATTAGGAATGAAGAGGGTTGCTTAGGCACTGCCTAATACATATCCTACTCAAGGGTTCGATCAAAATTAAACCTACTTTAAGAATCAAAGAATATACTCACTGATTAATTCTTCTGAAGAGCCAATCTCACCAGAAAGAGAAATAATGTACTGAGAGACTCACAAAGTGAAATATTCAAAATCTTAACTAAAAATATTCAATGGACACTTTCACACTAGAATATAAAATATACTATCTATACAACATAGCTGAATTCTTTTTAATTGTTTATTTTAATTTTGTAAGTATGTCTATTTTCCACTTGTGTGCCTGGTGCCTAAGGGGCCCTGAAGAGGGTATTAGATGGAGTTACAGACAGTTGTGAGCTGCCATATAGGCACTGGAAATCAAACACCAGTCTTCTGGAAGAGCAACAAGTGTCTCAACCACTGAAATCTTCTCTCCAACCTCTAGGCTCAATTTATTTTTTTAAACAATCAGATGACAAACTAATAATTTAGTCTTACTCCTGAGCTGGTTAGTTTATTTAATAATAACTATTAAATAATAATAATAATAAATAATAAAATTAAATAATTATTTAATAATAGCTTAAATTTAATAATTTAAGAATGGTTATATTAATAAACAATGTTTACTAAAAAATAAAATGATTTATTTAATAGTAATTATAACTGTCAATTTAACACACTCTAGAGTTTAGAAAAGGGTTTCAACCAAGGAACTTTCTAGATCAGCTTGGCCAATTGGCATGTCTGTGGGGGATTGTCTTGACTGTTTACTGGTGTAGGAAGACCCAGCCCATTGCAGGCAGCAGCAGTCCCTGGTTTGGAGCCCTGAACTGACAGGAGTGGAGAAAGCGAGACAAGTCACCAGCAAGCAAACAGGCAGCATGGAACATTCCTCCCTCTGCTTGACTGCCATGCGACTCTTTCAAGCTCCTGCACTGATGTCTCCACAATAAACTGTAACTGTGAGCCAAATACACCTTTTCTTCACTCAGTTGCTTTCAGTCAAGGTATCTGTCACAGCAAGAGAAATGAAGCTCCCACACTCCTAACAGCAAAACCAAGTGCCAGCTGCTCTTCATTCCCCTCCAGTTCCATATGCCATGGCCTGTATTACTCTCAGACAGACGGACGGTTCAACAGAAAATGTCTAAGTTATCTGTTGAACAACTGAATAATCCTCTGAATTCTCACACTGTGTACACTATTCATGATCTAATGATGCTGGCATGTTTGTTTTCTATTTCTTGAAAAAACAAATATAAATAATAACTAAAAATTAAATTCTACAAGCTGCCTGTTTGTTTTACTATCTTGTACCTTATCATGTGACATTATTGATTGGACAAGAATACAAACACCTCAGTCCCACCCTTTTAATCCCAGCACTGAGGAAGCCGAGGCAGGTGGATCTCTGTGAGTCCAAGGCCAGCCTGGTCTACTGAGTGAGTTCCAGAACAGCCAGGACTGCACAGAGAAATCCTGTCTCAAAAAAAACAAAAAAACAAAAACAAAAAACAAACAAACAAAACGAACAAAAGAATGAAAATACCTCCTAGATCCAATTACAAACTTTAAATTTCATACAAGTAATTGTTTCAACAACACAACAGCAATAAAATGTTACTTTTGAAACTAAACAAAAACATAAATACAAATTATATTCCTGAAGAAACAAGAAGGCATAGCCAAAAACTTTCTCAATGGTTATAACCTCTTTCGTACTTAATAGACATCATCATATTCCTGCAGAAACTATAAAGTTGAAACCACTCTTTCTCAATGGTTACAATCTCTAACCCTACCGTATTTAATAACACCATCTAATCCCATCGCCAACTCTGAAGTGAACCAACTTCCCCAAGAATGACTGTTAAAGCCAGCTCCCTACATCGTTATTACAAAGCCAATCAATAAGTTCCTTCACTGGAAAGGGCGAGAACTCTGTTTTTGAGCAGGATCAGTTAATTAAGCTCTTGTAAACCTACAATTAGTACTTAAAACAAAAAATTCAAAACATTCTTCAAGACAATCAGATTCGCCTTTCCCTTCAAGTCCCTCTTAGATGCCAAATGACTGAACTCTACGGTGTCATGCAAGATGCCAGCTCTGGTGCAATGACTGTACAAGCATTGCTCAAGTCAGAAGTTCCAGTATATTACACAGCGCTCTGATAGTTCCGTACAGCACGGGCACACTATTTAATAACTGGGTTGCCCTCATTTGAGACGTAGAATTTGGTCGTAAACAAACTTTTGACTATTAGCAACAGCAGGACTGCAATGTGTCCTATCCATTCTAATGGGAGACATTCACAGGTTCCCACGCTGGATGGGTACTTAGGTCACATTGTAAATCATCCACAACCAGGTTTCCAGCACCATCTACTGTATTTACAACAGAGTTGGCCAGCCATCCCACCCCTCAGAATCTTAGGCAGTAGTAGCCTTCTACTGAAAATCTTATTTACATTATCAGACTGATAAAGCTCCCCCTAATCCACCAGATGGATAAAGACATTCAAGGGTCAACCTCCTGGCCTCAATACTTCCTTTTCTACATAACCAATTACTGGACCTGCGCCTCCCATCCTTCAACGCCTTCAGTTTCCCTCCGCGTAACCCCCTGGGGATCCCAGTCCACCTCCACCTCCACCTCCCAAGCAAGAACCTGAGCTCTGCAAACAACTCCCTTGGCTGAGCTCGAACCCCAGCGCGGCTGCGCTCTCCAAAGGCCTCTCCCCCGACACAGGACTCCGCCAGCTTCAGCAGCAGAGACTCGTGGTGGAGCGCGCAGGGGGCAGGGGTAGCTGTGCAAACCCACCAGACGAAGTCGTTGCTTTTGTCCTCGTAGGAGTTGAGAAGCCCGTTGCAGAGCGGGGCGAGCAGAGGTCGCTTCCTGCTGCTGCTGCTGCCTCCACCGCCGCCGCCGCTGCCCAGGCTGGAGCTGCTCCCTCCGACGCCGGCGCTGGGCCTGGCCGCGCAGCTGAGCCGGGACAGGCCCGCGGACACCGCCCCGCCGCCGCTCGCGCCGCCGCTGCCCGACACCGCGGCCGCCACCAGCACAGGCCGGCCCGGGCCGCCCAGGCCGCCGGAGCCTGCGGCCGGAGCCGCCCCGCCGGATACCAGCGCCGCCGCCGAGGCCGCCACGGAAGGCGGCGACGGAGACGAGGACAGGGACGAGGAGGCGGAAGTCACCGAGGAGGCCGCCGAGGAGCCGGGGCTTGTCCCAGCGGAACCCGAGCCGGCCTGGCGGCTACCGGACATCGTGCCTCCCTCCCTCCGGCCCTCCTCCGGCCCGCGCCGCCCTGCGCTCCGAGGCGAGGGCCCGGACGCACCGCGACCCTCCGCCGCCCCGGCGCTCAGCCCCCGAGCATCCTAAGGACGCGCCGGGAGGTGGGCCGGGGGAACAATAAAGTTGGGCTTTCCCACCGCCGCCCCGCCGCCGCGTCCTACGCGAGGGGGCGGGGGAAACTATCACATCAGAGAAGCCATGACTGCCGCGGAGGCCGCCGGGGCAGCCAACCCGGGCGCGCCGGCGGCCGCGCGTGCGCACGAGCGGCGGAAGGGGCGGGGCCGCGTGGAGCTGCAGCTGCGCGCGCAGCGGTCGGCCGGCGCGGGGCTGTTCCGAGAAGCCGGCTGGGCGGCGGGTGCTCCGTATGGGGAGCCGATCTCGGTCCTGACGTGGCAGAGGGACGCCGTTTGAGTGGGAGGGCGTGAAGGGACGAGAGGCGAAGAGGAATGGGGCTGAAGGACCGGGAACGCTCGGATAGCCACTGCTGACGCGTGTCCCGGCTGGACGCGCGGATGTGCGGAGCAGGCGTCGTGCGCGTGCGCGTGAGGGTGCGCGTGCGCAACTGCGGATCCTGACCCGGAGACGCTGGGACCGCTCGTCCAGGTCTTCGGAGTCTTCGCGGTGCTGCCCGATGGTATGGCACGTGGCTGGAATGCGATCGGTATCCCTGCTTCTGTTTAGATTCAGAAGGCCTATAAAGAGGAGTGAGGATCCAGCCAGGGCGGTGAAAAGCACTGTGCGTCATGGGTTTCAGACAGACATTTCCCGGTAGCAGAAATGACTGGACTCCCGTTGCTGTTGTCGCTCATCTGAGTGATCTGTAACCTGCTGTAAAGCCTCTTTGGTCACTCCTGGTGTGTTAGCATAGAAGCAACCACCTCTCTTAGTTCCATACAAAGTCCTCCCTGGACAATGAGAAGCAAGTGACTCTGTCTGGACACGGAGCATATAGAGGGAGAAGTCAAGGTGTCTGATGTCTGCATCCGTCTCATGACCTACCTGTTGTAGGCCCATTTCTCCTCTGATTAGGGTTGTAGTGCTCAAGGCAGCAGTCGATGCCTACCCTCCAGTGGACCAAAGCGCAAGCCCTGAGAACCAGCCAGATCGTTGGGAAAAGGAAGATAATCTTCAAGAGATAAATGTGGCTTCTGTCTATTCAATCATAAGCCCTGAACATAAGTGAGAATTGTTTACATTAAGTTCAACTGCTCATTACATTAGAGTAGATATTCGTTCAGGGGAAACGCATGGGGATTAGATTATAAATAGCCTTGAATCTGGTTTGGAAGATACCCTAGAAGTAATAGGAAAGGATAACATGGCGTGAAATAAAAGATACATTTAACAAAGTCTCTTTAGAAGAAAGGTAATTTGCGGGGAAAAAGCTAGGGAAAATTCATATCAGTTCTGACAGACATCAATATTCCAGATTAGAGTGATAACAAGGAAATCCTGGGACTATTCTGAAAAGAAACGATAGAATTAAATTGCTCTGTAAAAGAATCTTTAAAATACTGGAGGAGATGACCCATATCTGCTGTTTTCGTCACCAGTGTCTTCCAGGGCTTGGCTTAATAACCAAGATACATGGTAAAAATGCTGGCTCACAAAGTGTAGGGAATGACTCCAAAGATAACCCCTGCATCACAGTAGCGCATGTCAAATGAGAGATACTCAATGGATAATTCAATTTTGGCCACGTTGTATGGGATAAGAAAGCACTCAAGCGAGTTTGGCAATGATTGAAAATGCAATATGAGTCACAAGAGAAAGAAAAAAGGGAAACATGAAAGGTATTTGGAAATTAGAGGATAATATACCAATCCTAAGTAGTTATTAAGGACCTATTGCTTGATGAACTATATGTTGCATTGTTATATCAAAATATCCAGTATGGGCTGTTTGTCAAAGATTTATTCATAGTTTGAGAGATTAAAATTCCAAGATTGGGCAGCCACATCTGGCTCACATCTAGTGAGGGTCTCAATTTGGCCAAAAGCCCAGAGGGAGATAGTCTGATGTAAAGGGACCCAACAAACATTTGGGGTGGTCTTGCTTTAAAACAGCCTGCTCTTAAGAGGATGAGTTGTTCTCCCTAAGACCACCATTAACCCCTCTCCATCCAGTACCTTTATAATGTCTTCCCCCATAACCCCCCCTTAAAGGTTCTGTTACCCCAACACAAACGGGGGAGCAGCCTTCCAATACATACATCTTTTGTAAAAACTCTCAAACCATACTCAGGCTATAGTAAGAACATTTGCTGTGCCCATGATTCTCAAACACTGGTGTAAAGAAGAGACGTTTACACGGCTCTCTTTAAAACTACAGATTTCTGGGCTCTACCTCAGAGATTCTGACTCTATAGGCCTGATATAGGGGCCTGTGAATATGCTTTCTGCCAATCACTAGAGGACTCTAAAGAGGTAACTGACCCTGTGAGTTAAGAGTCCATTTGGGCTGTATAATGAGACTGCATCTCAAAACAAAAGCAAAAGAAATGTGAAATACTGGTTAATAATTCAGAAAGTGTACGAGAGATTAAGTAATCTCTTTGGGAAGTGTATTCCAAGGAGGAGAAGTGATATAACCCAATTTATCTTCTAGGGTCAACTCATGAGTACTTAGAGCCTATCTTCATTAAAATCTAAAGTTGCACAAGGAAGCTAGGCAAATATGCAATCGATTTCCCTTCATACTAGATAAACATGTAAAAGTACACGGTAGTTTCTGCTGGTAAGATCTGCTGGAAAAGCAGGAAAGAGGAAGCCTGGTGCACACAGTGCATGTGTGCACTAAACACAAGGAGGCAAGGTAGCCCAGGAGAAAGAACGAACAGAATAGTTTAAAAACAAAGACACACTAAGCCCAAATAATTAAAAGAATCCCAAAACGTTCAATGTATTTAGCCCATGAATTATAAATGAGTACACGTCTATGACAAAATCCAAAGTCTAGCAAAAGGAGTGAGGATAGAATGGAAGGACTGACGAGAGACTCGAACTCCCCAGGTCTGTTCCTGAGGTATAGTATCCAAGGGTGTTTTGATTTCTATCTGCTGCAGGCTTTGTCCTTCGTAAGCAGCCTCTGAATCCAGTTCTCCAAAAAGCTTTATCTGCCAGACTCATATAGAAAATTTGGAGCCTATTTGCCCTGCTACCATCTAATCAAATCTCTTAACAGAACAATAGCTTCCTGCTAATTTCTTAATGTATTGTAATTGACATGTACTACTATTGTGAAAGAAACATAGTATTAATGAGACACTCTGAGAGCCAGGCCTGATGTTACATCTCTCTAACCTAAGCTGATAAAACAGCTGAGCCCAGAAGGCTGCAAGTGTAAACCCAGCTTAATCTATAGAGCAAGCTAGAGGACAGTGTGAGAACTTCCTCGCAAAAATAAGAGAGGCTTAAAAGAGCCTTGGATGTAGCTGATTGGCTCAATCGTCAGTACCAAACATGAGCAAAACCCAAACTCATAAGAGAAAAGGAGAAACATTTTTTGTTCATTCTCAAACTGAGAAACGGCAGTCTTTATGAACCCAATGACATAATGATACATCTAGTAAAAAAAAAAAAAAAAAAAAAAAAAAAAAAAAAAAAAAAAACATTAAAACCGGAGGTGGAGTGGTGATTCACACAGAGAACTGCAATTTCCTTCATTTGTTATTCGAAAGCATCTATTTCTCTGAAGATATGTAAGCCACTGTTTTTAATGCATGAAATTTTACCATTACCATGGTAGGTAAAAATCAAAAGCATTTATCAGAGATGTTAAACTAACAGCACCAATGCCCAGGCAAGTCAACCATCATGTTTTAAAGTTAGTTTTCTTTATTTAAGCACTTCTTACATGAGGTGCTGCTTCTAATTTTGGCCAGTGTTACAAAATATGCCCCAAACCAATGAAATGTATTGTAACAATGAAAAATGATAGGAAGGTACCCTATGAAGGAAGGAATCAAAAGGAAGTTGATAAATTCCATAAGAACAAGACAATTGGTATCATCTGATTTTTTTTTTTTAATTACCTTGCATTTAAACTAAAGAAGATAATATTGCTAGTCTTCTTGAATTTCAGTGCCTAAATCTAACTAAGTGGTCTGGGTAAACTGTAAAGTTAGAATCAAGAAATGTTTAAAACAGATCACTGTCATTTATAACTTGTATTAATCCATTCTCCTAAATCATGGTGATGGTTTTTTTCTTCCCTGTATTGAGTATCCCATATGTAATTGCTGGAAATTCACATTATAACACCTGTTCCAGTTCCCTTTCTTATCATCGTAAAGATTGTTCTACACTATGTGTTATGTCTTAATATGGAATATAGTCAAGAAATGACAACTGAATTATGAAATTAAATATAGGCTTAGTACTATGTGACAAAAAAAAAAAAAAAAAAAGAAAGAAAAGGGGAATTTTCCAGGGGACAAATAGATTACAAAATAACCAGTTCCTAGACTAACACCCACACCTTTTTGCCCTCATACTTTACCAGTGTGCTCATGTGTAGTACCTCCTTGTGACTTAGTGTTTCTTTTTTGTTTCTCATTTTGTGGGAGAAATTAATGTTCTCCTGGCATATGGTTCTGGGGATTAAACTCAAGTCATTTAGCTTTGTGGCAAGTGTCTTTACCCACTGAGTGCACTCTCTCTGTGTCCTTCTGAATGTTTTGTTCTTTCTGTGATCTTGCATACTATCAAACTCCATAAGGAGACTGGTGGCAGAGAGAGATGATGTATAAAAATTAATTTAAGAACAAGGCATGGAAACCAGAAAAAGAATGAGTCTTTGTGTGCTGAGTACAGAAGAGAAGGCTTTAATAAAATATGTGTACCACTGAATTATGCAATAAATGAGTAATGTTAATAGAGCAATGAATTATGAACCTATATAAGCAAGCTAGAATGAAAAAGTAGGTATTTGAAAAATACAAAAATTTTAGTTGTATTGATATTAGCTTGGATGAGAAATTAGTCTGGGCACACTTTTAACCTTTAAATGTGATGTCAACTTAAAGCAAGAATTCTTTCTATTTGCTGTATCAATGTAACAATTCTTATATTCTTAATTTGCTTTGGCAGATACAGTATCTCACACAATGAACACTCCTACATGGAGCCCTGGGCATCTATCATTCAACCAGTTCATCAACTGCTTTTGCACTTACCAACTTAAAATAAGATAGTAGAAACTGATATTATCTCATCTGCAGTTCAGAAAAATTAGGTCAAAGCAGTTATGCTATTGGTCAAAATCTTGACCAATATGTTGACTTGTGTTCAGTGACTCAGCATTGCTGGCTGAGCAGAACCATCTGTGTTTGACTTTACCTCAACTGATACAAGAGCATATCTTGATTTTAAATTGGTTGAACTAGTCACTAAAATTATTATATACGAATTATTCTTTGCTGTATGATTCCATGTTACACCCAGGCTCTTAATGTTTGCCAAGATGTATCTGGATGTTGGGAAGAACTCTGAAGAAATTACAAACTGAATTCTGTATTGATGATCAAACTAAGTATGGGCACCCAGGGCAATATCAGTTACTCTGTGTGTGTGTGTGTGTGTGTGTGTGTGTGTGTGTGTGTGTGTGTGTGTGTCACTTTGCTGCTTTTCCCACAGTGTATCACCACAAGTTTATATCTTTAAATAAAGTTTTGTTTCAAATGAATTATTCATCAGTGTCTCACAAGACAAACCAAAACGCTGGCTTAACATAGCTATATTGCCCGCTAAAACTTGTGGATAATCTGCCTCCAGACTCAACCAAGTTATTGATTAATTCAGGTTGGTAGAATGGAAGTTCCTGTTTTCTTGCTGGTAGACAGTCTAAGGGACATCTTCAAGGGACTTCCCTAGGCTCCCTGCATTCTTTGGCTAGTATTACTCATAAACTGATGAGAAAGATATTAAATATGGTCTAGCTCATGAAAGACAGGAGCCAAACTGAACACAATAAACTGACCATGAAGAAAACATGCGTAATGAAGAAGAGGAAACAAAGTCTTACTAAAGTTCTCAGAGAATTTCACAATCATGAATACAAGAAAGAGTTGCTGGAACTTGACCATAAAGACATAAAAATAAAGCAACAAGTAGGATGTAAAAACATAAAATTAATAATATGGAAAGAAGATATGATTTCTTAGACTATGTAGTACAAATGTGGGAAGAAGATAAACCGTGACACATCAATACAATGGGATATTATTCAGCAATATGTGTGTTCTGGATCCCAGTGTAGCCCCAAGCCTTTCTCCAGATGAGCTTTTAGGCATAAAACCCATGTTTTGGGTTGACATACTTCAGTTAAGAGCAATTACCCGGAAGCAGAACCACAAAAGCTAAAAAGCAAGGTTAGTACACTTCGAGACATTCCCCAGAACTCTATGGACTCTGATGGATTAGGCCTTTGTTTTAGTTTTGGCAGGTGGTGCTGTCTTACAGCCTGAATATCAGTTCCGTCACTGAATCAGCTGTGCTAAGGTCTTAGGGCCTAGTAAGGTCTGGAGCCCTGTTACAAGATTAGCTTGTAGGCAAGTCTGTGCATTTTCTTGGTAAGTTATTAGTAGAGGTAGGCTCCTCTCACTGTGGGCGGTTCTGTACATGGACAGGTATTCCTGTGTTGTATAAAAAAGCAAGCTGAGCAAGCCATGGGGAACAAGCCCGGAAGTATCACTCTTCCATAGTCTGTTTCAGTTCCTGCCTTGAACTCCTGCCCTGGCTTCCCTCAAGAGTGCACCATGGTGTGGAAATGTTAGCTAGATAAACCCTTTCTTTTCAAGCGGGTTTTGGTCAATGTTTTATTACAGCATGGAAAGTAAACCAGGCAAAAGACTAAGCACCGCACAAGGTAATAAACTCATTCATGCATTCAAACCATCTTCCTGGGGATAAACATTGCAGTGTCAGTTTTTCTCCTGGACTGCCAGGTGAATAGGCTGTGCAGTCCCCAGTTGACATGTTGTCTTTGCCTGCTTTTCTCACTCTACCCTCTCCGGAGTCTTTCACGTCCCTTCTTCTGCAACAACATCCTTAGAGAAAAAAAAGTTTATAACAATTCTCATCTCAGATTTTCACTGCAAGGAAATATCAAATATTTTACCCATTCTGAGAAAGTTGCTTAAGAAAGAACCCTGAGTTGCAAAATGACAAAAGGAATGCCAGGGACTCATGCTTCTGATCAATACAGGGTAACGGTACCAAAATTGCCTTCTCACATCAAACTATTGAAAATAATGACACTGCATATGAAAAGTACTTTAGATCTTTGATAGCAGGCAGTGTGTGCCCATGATCCCCGAGAGCACAAATGGCAAGGGCTGTTAATTTGCCTAAAAAGCTTCCTGGCCCCCTGCTGGGAGGGTAACCTAAGCAGTGTCAGCTGGGCTTGCTCAGCTAAGGTGAGGGACTCTGAGAAGCAGCTGGGAACCCAAAGGTGAGAATCTCTAGGGCTGCTGTGAAGAGAACAGTTCCACAGGAACCTCAGGACAGTTAGACTTTCTTGGCATGTCTTTACTAAAGTCCGAGTAGAGCCTGGATGGGAGGAAACGAGCTGGGGCAGAAGAACGCAGGAGAAGCAGAGAACACATCCCCAAAGTCCTCACAAGGTTGAGGGTAGCCTGGGACTCGGCTTCCCTGCTGCAACAGCCAGTGCAAAGTACTCTGATTCACAAGACTTGGGTGGCGCTTTTCAAATTCCTAGCTAGAACTGAAGAAGTAAAAGGAGAGCTGGGAAATTGCCCACGTCTATAAGCACTGGAACCTGCGTTAGATCCCACGTGAAAACAGGGCTTGCGGTCATGTTGAGCTTCCCTAACTCTACTGCTGGGGCAGGGGACGGAGCCAGCGGGAGGTCTGATTTGGGAGGACCAGTGGAGCTCATTGGTTGTCCAGCTTAGTCAAAGTGATCAGTTCCTGGTTTCAAGTAGACAGCAACCAAGAAAGACACTCAATGCCAATCTCTGGCTTTTGCACACACGCGCGCACACACACACACACACACACACACCTGCATACACACACACACACACACCTGCATACACACACACACACGCCTGCATACACACACACACCTACATGCACACACACCTACATACACACACACACCTACATGCACACACACACACATGCCTGCATACACACACACACACACATGCACACACACACACCCTATACCCTCCCCTCCTCTGTGGCTGCTCACACACACACACACACACCTACATACACACACACACACACACACACGCCTGCATACACACAAAAACACACACACCTGCATACACATATACACACCTACATACACACACACACACCTGCATGCACACACACATACACACACACCTGCATGCGCGCACACACACACACCTGCATGCGCGCACACATACACACACAAACACCTGCATGTGCACACACAAAAATAAAATTAAGAGATATAAATATTGAGCATATAGTGATAGTGCTGCCATTATTCAATAGTGGTGGAACAATTTCCTGTCTATTTAAAAAATAAATCCACATCGTGCAAAAATAATGATTAGCTGAAGTATAAAGTAATGGCGATAAATAATAACCGATATTTTAATCTTTTTATTGGGATTCCTTTGGTCCTTTAGTGACTTTACGAAATAAGTATGGTGCAATGTGCACATTACAGTGAGTAAGATTTCAGGCTGGCATAGGACAGGGTTTTTCCTCTATTTTTTATATAATATCCTATAAATAAAAAATATATAATTCCTCTTTTAAAACTCAAGCCTAAAACCTTTTGTTTTATTTTCTTCCTGTCTCTTTCATTTACCACTCCATTGGCTTTTTCTTGTAAGGTATTTGGTCATGACAACAAGAAGTAATTGATATAGGATGTATAAAGAATAAGTAGGTTACAATGAAGCTATTATGGTGTGTCCTAATCCTCTCTTTCTGATGTCTAAGGAAGAATTTGGCCATACGAAAAACACCATAGAAGGACAAACACTACATGACCATGTAGGACCCAAAGGGAGAGCTGCTGCCTGCCAGCTAAGAGCTGTCACGAAGAAAATGAAATCTGCCAATACTTTGATCTTAGACTTGTAGCTTCAAGTGCTGAGAAAATAAATGTCTTTTGTTCACTGAGGCAGAGGTATTTTGTTATAGCAGCCGTGTCAACTAATATAGATAAGCAGGCGCCACTGGACAGAGAGCTTTATTCCCAGAAACTGGAACCACGTGTTCCATTTGCTTTACTGATGTAAAATGTTTCTTTCTCATAAAGATATAGAACTTGGTGGGGTTTGCTGAGAACAAGATTAAGAGTCTGTTGCTTTCCCCTGAGAAGAGAGGTGATAATCAATGGTGTGGGGATGATTATGAGGAATTTAGCTAAAGGCTCTGAGATAATCACAAAGAAAAACAAGGCATAGTCAGCAACATGAAAAGCTATTAAAAAGAAAGCAAGAACAACAACAAATAGCTCCCACATACGAAGGACAAAGGCCAGCACAAGGAGGCATCCATCTCTGCCTAAAACGTGCTGGTTGAGAATGACAAGCCTCAGGACCTACACATCCGCAGAGTCTGGAGTAGGAACCCTGTCATCCAATCGTCCCACTTCCGGTAATATTCAGGAGCTGAGCCCCGTCTTCTTTTTCAGTCCAGCTACTCCTAGATTAAAGCTTGGGAAGTTTCATATATAACACAGTCATAAGATGACTACAGAATTTCATTCTGAATACTTCTAAAAAATGGTTCAAAGATGGGAAAATAGCTCCGGAAAGTAAAGCTTCTGCTGGAAGATCTGAGAAAGAAAGTTCAGTTTTGCCACTGAATCAGAAACACTGGGTACCAAATAGGGACTACCGGAGCTGGTGCTACCACCACCTTGGTATCGTCCAGCTATCATGTGGACCTAAGAGTAAGTCCAGCATAGAAGAAACAGTTAAGGAATGATTGGAAATGAAATTCTGACTACATAGTTTTAGCCCTGAATTTAGCCAGGCCCGATAGCAGCATTAGCCTAAAATATGTAGTTACATAGGTAGCAAATTCCTCTATTGCTTTCTTTCACTTAATGCTGTAATTGCCAGTATTTTTCAACTAGATTGTCAGACTCATGAATGGAAGGAGCGTCCACGCAGTTCGCTCCTGGGATCTGGCCGCGTACCTGACTCATAGATGGCAGCGTCGCCACGTGCTTCCTGAGCGGATCCGGAGTCGTGCATTTTCATATTTAAGTGTTTTAGAGACTAATCAACTTTCTGTGCATTTCTGACTTTACAACATCTCAAATATATTTGAGTATAAAATGAATGCATGACTCAGAACTCAGTATTATTCTCTAAATATCATGACTTGTGTTTTTGGTGGATGGTGTCCTTTAATACACTCTCAAACACCTCTGTAGCAAAAATCTGCCCAGAAGACATATGTTCTACCCTTATCTATTCCCATCCTGTCTATCGCCTCAGATCAGCCGACGACTAGCTCTCTGATCTGGAATCACCCTGTAGATCCTTATTTGCCTTTCTCTGTCTTGGAAGCCCTCCATGCATTCTTCAGGTTGATGCTACTCATTTGTTCACTTGTTACTGCTCTCATTTGTGTTAAGCTGGTGAGTGATCAGTTCATTGCTATATAACAAACACCCTTGGGTCTACAGGCTTAAACAACATCTTATTTGGTTCAGGACTGTGCTCTCTGGCTGCTTCTACCGAGCTTACCTGGGAGATTCTTCAGCTCTTGGACTCTCTCAAGTACTTGTACTCAGCGGTTGGGCTGATTGGCTTGTGGTTACCTAGTCTGCGATGACCTTGGCTAGCACAGCAACAATTTGCTTTGTGCATATTTCATTACTTTATCCTGAGTATTAACTTACGAGTAAATGTAAATGTAAAACCCTTAGGTTCAGGATATAACCGGATAAGGAATACTAAAAGAAATTACTGATGATAATATTAATAAAAGCAAATCTGGACTTAATACAAGGAGCCTTTATTGAAAATGCTTGGTGCAAGGGAAGAATGGGGTTGTCGCTGTAGGGAGATGGGGACAAGAGTGACCTGCAGGTCGGGCGAATAGAGTTTTTCTTTTACAGAGAGGAGAAACAAAGTGAGACAGTTACGGAACCAACAACAGTAGCATTGAGAAACAGAATCTCAATATCTAGGCCTTGAAGCCGAAATGCTAGCCAATGGCAATGTCTAGGCAATCCTCATTTCCTAGGCCTACGAAGAGCTATCCACACATGCAGTACTAAGGTCCTAAATACCCCAGCCCTACACAGAAATGGAGTGGTATCACTAGTGTGCTTCAACTAGTGTTGCTCCCAGCTGCGCCTTTTGGCTAACATCCAAGGTTGAGGGATATAAGAGCTGTCAAAGACAAGCCTTGGAAAATGCCTCACTCATCGTAATTTCAATCCAGGTAGAGCAAAACGGTGACTGTTACATATTTGGTATGCAGTATCTTCTGTCTTGGGGAAAGAGGTAATCAAGGTAGTTGCTAGCCTCATGAAGAGTTCATTCTAATTGGAGATACAAACAAACATATTTACACCATCTCCTTACATACTGGGGAAAGCAGGTCTTTGTGAATGGCAAACCACTTCACTCCATGGCATTGCCACTACTTGAAAATTCATCAAAGGCAATTTTGCGTCATAAAACCCTTCCTCACAATGGTGGTTCGAATGAGAATGGCCTCATATATTTGAATGCTTGGCTCCTAGTTGGTGGACTGTTTTGGGAAGGATTAGGAGGTGTGGCCTCACTGGAGGAGGTGTGTCACTAGGAATGGGCATGGAAGTTTCAAAACTCTGAGCCAGGATCTCTCTGTCTCTCTTTGTCTCTGTCTCTGTCTCTGTCTCTGTCTCTCTCTCTCTCTCTCCTCCTGCTTATGTGTGGGGCTGTCCTAGACCTAAGAGTGAGTCAAAGCATACTTGAACCCCAGATTTTCTCATCCTGAGAGCAGTAGGAATTCAGTTGCCCCCCACTTTTAACCCTAGCTAGAACCCAGCTAAATATAAACAAAGAATTCCCAAAAGAGGAAGGTTTGGATTTGTTATTGTGGTGGCTGTTTTGTTTCTTGTATTTTGAAATAGGACATCACTATATAGCTCAAGCAAGAGTTGCCCTCATGCTGGGTGCTGATGGAGCATGCCTTTAATCCCAGCACTCGGAGACAGAGGCAGGTGGATCTCTGTGAGTTCAAGGCCAGCCTGGTCTACAGAGTGAGTTCCAGAACAGCCAGAGTTACAACAGAGAAACCCTGTCTTGAAAAAATAAAAAATAAAAATAAAAAAATAAATAAAAATCGTTTTGCCCTCATGATCCTATGGCCTCTGCCTCTTAGGCACGGGGCTTCCAGATGTTTACCATCGCAGAGAGATGGAATGCTGGAGATCAAGAGCCAAGATTATCTTGGCCTATCCTCAAACCTCTTAAAAAATGCATTGCATTTCTTTGTGTGAACGCACAGCATGGTGATGTGTGTAGGTCAGAGGAAAACTTGTACCTCTTTCCAACATGTGGGATCCAGGGCTCAAACTCAGGTTGTCGGGCTTGTCAGCCATGCCTTGACACACTGGGCTATCACACAGGCCCTTTGGTCTCCTTAGTAGCCATGTATTGCTATCTGAGATCTGACCAGACTAATGCATGTGTAGCTATTGGGTAAAACTTTTAGAATATGTTAACTTAGCCAACTACTAGCATGTACCAACCCTAAGGTTAACAGTGTCACATGATAACATCTGAAATATGTAGAGCTTTCTATGCATCCCTGTAACCTTCCTGCCTGAGGCCCCCACCAATGTATTTCATAAATTCATGCATGTATGGTTGTTTTGTTCTATGATTATAAAAATTCTACCACAATGATAACATGTTGTTCTGAACATCCTAAATCCATGTTCCTGAGCCGTGGTTGCTCATATTTGGCTCAGAATAAACTATATTTTATTCATTCCTTTCATCAAGATGAATGGAGATTATTTCACGCTCTCTAGAGGGAAGATAGCAGGAAAGCCAACTTCATTAATTCTCAGACAGTGACTAGAGAATTTTCGGCTGCTAGAAAGGAATAATTTATAAATGTGGACATCGTAATGCAGTAGGTGGAAAAGAGAGTTAACTGAAATGTTCTAGCAATACCAAAGGAACACGTGTGGGTGTCTGTGGTACTGCTATGCCAAAGCTGTACTAATGGCTTAAATGACTGTAACGCAGGAGAGAGGACAATAATGTGAGTTAAGAACGATCTAGAACCTTGATCACAGTGTGCCTATAATAGCTTGACCCCAGAGCCCTCGAGGAGATCCAGGCTGATGCCCCATCCCTCTTAATCATCACTCGCTTCTTAGAGCTGGAGACAACTTGCCACTGTCCCCAACCCCATCCCAAACCCTCAGTGCAGATATTTTGCCTAGGGGAAAAGAGCCTCCCATATGAGACAATGTCTAATCTCTTTATCTTATCCTAAAGATAAGTCTAATGGCGTAGAAAGGAGAGGTGGTAGAGAGAAGGGAAATAGGGAAGAGATTCATGAATTTGATGGAAATATAAATTGGATTATATGGAAATAAAAACTGGACTATAGGCAGGTTGGCTTGTAAAAGAAAACTAGGGGCTAACACACCTAAGAGAAGTCTTCCTGTGCTCAGAAAAATGATCAAAAACAGTTCCAAAAGACAAGTTAAATTTGATTAAATTTTAAAGAGCAATGCTCTTGAGCATTGTTCAAAACAAGAGGTTGGAACTCAGATTATCAGCCCAGTGTCTTTAACTGCTGAGCCATCTCATTGGAGTTATATATTTTATTTTTATAGCTATTTTAAGTTCAGTAACTGACTTGATTTCTTTTTTGGATAACTGGTGAGAGTGTACAGAAATACTTCTGACTTTTGCATGTTGGTTTTGTGTCTGCCAACTGATAATACTTTAACGCTTTTTGGTGGCTTCTCCTAGTTTTTTGTATGTTAAGATGGTGCCATAAGTGATGACTATTTTACCTCCTCCTTTCTCATTTTGACTTCCTTCACTTCTTTCTTTGTATTATTTCTCTGGCTACAATTTTTGATGTTCTAACTGACAAAAGAGAAAAGAATGAAAGAGGACATGATAGCCTTTTTAAGAACTTTGAAAGTTTTCAGCTTTTCCCCAGCTTAGTGCTAACTGAAGGCATGGGGATCCACCTCTCAAGTTGTGCAGAACTTTTAATGATGAAAAGATGAAGCTTTATGAAATGTATTTTTGTGTATCTACCGAAGACATCCTGTTGTTTTGTCCTAAATTCGGTTGATATGGTAAATAACATACATGTGTACATGTTGAACCAGTCTTGCATACTTGAAGGAAACTGTTTAATCATGGTAACAATCTTTTAAAGGTGCTTATAGTTTGTTTGCTAATGTCTTGTTGAGAAAATTTACATCTATGTTAATCAGAAATATGAGTCTGTAGCCTGTGTGTGTGTCTGTACTTGCATGTTCTTAGTTTTGATAACCTCATAGAATGAGTTTAGAAGAATTCTCTCATATTAACATTTTTGAGAAAAATTCATATCCATTTTTCTCAAATTTTTGATAGATTTCAGCAATGAAGATATCTAGTTCTTGTCTTTTCTTTGATGGAAGACACTGTTTTCTGATTCAATCTAATTTCAGCCGGTGAGGTGTTAGAATTTTCTATTTCTTTGTGATTCAATATGGATAAAGTTAGCTGTGTCCAGGGACGTGTCTATATCCTCCAGGCCGTCAAATTTTTTTGCACGTATATGTTTACAATACTCTCCAGTATTCCTTTTAGTTTCTGTGGTATCATTTCAAATATTTTCTTTTCCGTGTTATTTATTTAATTGTTCTTCCTATTCTTTCTTCGTTCCCTCCCTTGCAGGGACTGTGATAGAGCTGAGGTTGGACTCACGAGTCTCCAGCCTCAGCCGATGAAATGCTGGGGCTAGCGATATGCACCATCTCACCAAGTTTCTTTTTTCTTAATCGTCCAAATATTTGTTGTTTTCAGTCTCTTTGAAAAACCTTCTGTTTATTTTCTTGTTATACTTTTTTTTCTTTTAGAGTATTGGAGAGCAAGCGTGAGTCCTTGAACATGCCAGGTTGCCACCAAGCCCACTGGCATAAAAAGAAAATCCACATGTCCCTCAGCTTCCATCAGTCCAAGATACTGCCTCTGGAGAGGAAACCCATATGCTTTTGGAAGAGTTTCTCCACAAAAAACAAGCTTGATGACTCTGGGCTGATAGACCATCAAGATCCCCCAGACAACAGACTTGTGTTTATTGTGGGTAGCAAGACTAACAAGCACCAGGTCAAATCAGCTGTGAAGAAACTCCATTGCACTGATAGGGTCCAGGCCTCTACCCTGATCAGGCCTGTTAGAAAGAAGGCATGTGCTTGACTGACTCCTGCTTATAATACATTAGGTGCTGCTAACAAAATTGAGATGATGATCTAAACTGAATCCAGCTGGATAATTCTAAATACATATTTTTCTCACCACAAAAATGAAATGATAGTAACTTAACAAAAAACTCCACTATTTCACTGTAATTTTCCCCATATTTTAAATATTATGTTCCATTTTTACATCTTTTTGTGTACTTTTTCTCAACATATTAATGGATTTGCTATTTTAAATCATTTCATTCTTTAGTCTCCATACTAAAGACATAAATCTTATGCCCCATGTTTACAATAGTAGAAGCACTCTGACTTTGCCTGTGTAGTCTTTCTGGTGAATATTATACATTCCAGTCTTCCTCTTTAGTCTCTTTTTTTCTTTGAAGAAACCCTTTAGTATTTCTTGTAGAACAAGTTTGCTGGTTATGCGTTCTCTCAGCTGGCGTATGCTCATGTCTTTATTTCTCTTGCTGCTCTAAGGGACGGCCTTGCTATGGCTTGTGTTCTTTTAAAGCAGGTCCCACTTTGTTTAGTTTTTACCTCTAAGGTAGCACAGTTCCACACTGTTCCTTAAAAACCCATCAGGTTACGGGTTTTTGATAATTTTTTGCAGATATTCTATATGCTTACAGATATTTGTCAATTTAATGAAAGAAAATGAATCTTTCTCCTTCTGATTGTAAATTTGCCTACTTGCCGCTTAACTCAAAATTTTCATCAGTTTTAAAACTCAGTTATTAGCCTCCTATATCTTATAATTACTGTGCCTCCTCCTCCTCCCCCTCCTCCTCCTTCTTCCTCTTCTTCTTTGTTTTTTCCAGATAATGTCTCTCTGTTGTAACTCTGGCTGTCCTGAAACTCACTGTGTAGACCAGGCTGGCCTCGGACTCACCGAGATCCGCCTGCCTCTGCCTCCCAAGCACCCTCTGGGATTAAAAGTATGTGCCACCACCACTCTGCTACTGTGTCTTCTTTATAAACAGACCCATTTATCATTGTAAATATCTCTCTCTTTGTCTCCTCTTACTCTTCCTCCTCCTCCTCCTTCCTCTCCTTTGATTTAAGACTTACCTTTATACGTATGAGTTTTTGCATGCATGCATGCAAGTACACCATGTGCAGGCCTGGTATCTGTGGAGGTCAGAACAGGGCATCAGATTTTCTAGAATTAAAGTTAGTCACAGACAATTCTGAGCCACCATACAGGTGCTGGGAACTGAACTCATGTCTTCTACAAAAGCAGAAAGCATTCTTAACTACTATGCCATGTCTCTAGTTCCGTTTTTTATTCTTATTTCAAAGAGTATTGTGTGTGTGTGCGTGTGTGTGTGTGTGTGTGACATTTTTAGAATGTAATGGTTCAATTGCAGGGTGGTATCTAGATCCTGGAACAGAAAAAGTATATTAGCTGAGAAACTGATGAAAATCCAAATAAAGTTTGCAAGTTTATTTAATAGTTATATATCAGCAGGGAAGAATGACTTATGAAACATGTAAGTATGAAAACACCATAATGAGTCCATTGCTCTGTGTATGAACTTTAAAAATTAATTAAGAATATACCTATTGATAAAGAAAATGTGGCACATATAAAATGGAATTTTATTCAACTGTCAGAAGAATGAGAAAAGGTGAAACTGAAAATTTGTGTTAAATGAAAAAAAAACTCAAAAAGACAAATTTTATGTTGATTTTCTCATGCATAATCTAGATAGATAGATAGATAGATAGTCATCTCTAAGTAGAAAGGAGACAAGGATACAGGGTTTAAGGAGAGAAGGGAGAGAAATCAAGAGAGGGTAACATAATGTTTATGTCATAAAAGTGCAAGAGAAAATTTGGGAGAAGAAAAGGGGCAGCAAGAGAGGAGGGTGGTGAGGGCAGTTAACCCGAACAAGGTATAATTATATGTATGCATAAAATATGGTAAAACCCATTGCTTTGTGTTTAAAAATATTAACAAAGGAAGTGACTAATAATAAAAATAGTAAATTGGTAAGGAAAAACCAGATCCCCTGACTTCCAGAAGGAATCTGAGGTTTCCCTAAGGGAGTGGGAGGCCACCAGCTCTCAGTGAGGAAGTGATACACATGATTTGCATTTTCAGAAGGATTGAAATTCATCCATGGTGACTCATGCACAAAATATAGCTTTCAATGATGTAGCCCAACTAGCTTAAAATTCTTTACTTCCTCTTACTAGTGAAAAATAACATGATGTATTTTAAGGGGACTAGTCATTCGGGGAAAAGTTACTTCCCAATCCAGTTTCCCTTGGGATAAATGTCTACCATTTATTCCCTTGCTTCCTTTTCTGTCCCTGTCCCTTGGTGTAATGGTTAATATTTGATTGTCAACTTGGCAAGATCTGGAATCACGTGTATGAGTCTAAGCACAAGGCATGTCTGGAGGAAGTTTCCATACTGGGTCAAGGGAAGTGGGAAGGGCACACCCTACACACGGGCAGAACCTTTACAGGTATCTGTGTCCTCGGCTGACTCCAAAGGGGAGAGTGAACTGGGCCTCAGCCCCATTTCTCTCTGCTTCTGACCATGGGCGCCACGTGACCCAATGTCTCGCAGTCCTGCTGCCACGGTTTCCCCATAATGATAGAAAGTATCGGCAAACTTTGAACCAGAACAAACCTGTTCCTCCTTATTTTGCTTTTGTCAAGTCTTTTGTCCCAGTAAGGTGAAAAGTGACCAACACACTTGTCAGCTGAGGGCTAGCTGCTAGGTGCCTTCTGCGATGGTCGGTGTTGGGAATGAGTGTACAATGTGGGGGTCTCCCTTGCCATGGCCCTTAAGCATTATATACTGTCATCTACCGGGCATGATTTCCCATGCTTTGCCTTAAGCATTATAAAACAACATCCTTAAGTACTGACATATGCGCCACATTGTCTTTATCAAGAGGTACAGTCTTCATTTTCTAAAGTTAGCACACAAACGCATGGTCTTCATCACGGAGTTTTCACACATCTCCGTTTCCGGAGTCCTCCTCCCCTGGTGTCCTCCATCCCTCATCCCCCTACTTTGCTGGTCTCATTCTCTCCCAAAATATTTCTTGATTCCTTTTTCTCTCATTCTGTCTTCTTTACTCAAGACAGGGTGCCTAGACCCACTGACTGGTGAGTTCTCAGGATATACCTGTATCCACCCAGGGCTGGAATTAGAACATCACCATGTTCTTTTTATGTGAGCGCTATGGCTCATGCTCAAGTACTTCCCCAGTCCTCCGCCTTCTACTGTCATGAATAGTACTCTTTCCTCCCCACTTCCTTCTCATGGCCCATGGCCTTCTAGCTTGGCTTCATAATAACACACACACGCACACACACTTTATTATATATATATATATATATATATATATATATATATATATATATATGTATATATGTATGTATAATTTTTCTTTATGGTTGAACAAAGTTTCTTTGTGCCTTTGTACTACATTTTTTTTTTCAAGACAGGGTTTCTCTGTTTTAGCTCTGGCTGTCCAGGAACTCACTCTGTAGACCAGGCTGGCCTCAAACTCACAGAAATCCACCTGCCTCTGCCTCCCGAGGGCTGGGGTTAAAGGTGTGCACCCCCACCACCCAACTAAACATGAGTTTTCAAATATCTCTATGATACGTTGACTTAGATTCATATGAGTACATACCCAGGAGAATAGATGGATCATATGGTATTCTAGTTTAAGTTTTGTTTTTTTTGGAGGGGTTGTTTGTTTTATAAACCTCCATGCTGATTTCCATAGTGGATGCACAAGTTTATACCCTGTGTACCAGCAGGCCAAGTGAGAGCTCTGCACTAATTAAGGAATGATTTTCTAATTAACTAGCTCAGTAAATGCACTGGTAGGTGTAAGGTTTGTCGGAGAACTTTATAATGATATTTTGAGAGAACTTTTCTTTTGGGAAAATAGTCTCCAAACAGCTCGAGTTGATGATAAAATTCCCAAGATGATTAGTGTTAAAAGGAGAAAGAGCTTATTTGAGTCATGGTTTTAGAGGCTCCATCCACGGTGGGATGGCACCGTTTAACTTTTACATGGCTTAGATTGCCCTCAAAGGTTGAGGATTTTTAATTACTTTCTAAAACTGATGTCTGTTACCAGTGGAATCCCAGAACTATGTGGTTTGTGCTGTTGTTGCTGTTGTTACTGTCGCTTGGCCATGTAGAATTTTAATGCAGAGGAACTCAGTGACCAATCAGAAAACGTGATGAGGCTATAGAGCAAATTCAGTGTCTTGAAATGGGCAAAGCACATGAAAAGTTGTGTTCATAGAAAATATACAAATATCATATAGCCCATGAAAATGTATTCGACACCTTTATCTATGAAAGGTGTTGAATTTAATTTAATTTAATTTAAGCAACAAAGGTGTCTTAGTTAGAGTTACAATTGCTGTGACAAAACACCATAACCAAAGCAATTTGAGGAGGAAAGGGTTTGTTTGGCTTACACTTCCATATTGCTAATCAGTCAGTACAGGAGTTCAAAAGGGCAGGAACCTGGAGGCAGGAGCTGATCCACTGAGGGATGGTGATTACTGGATTGCTCCTCATGGCTTGCTAATTCTACTTTCTTCTAGAATCCAGGACTACTGGCTCAGGGATGGCCCCACCCACAATGGGCTGGGACCTCCCCAGTCAATCACTAATTTAGGAAATGCCTATAGGGCTGCCTACAGCCTGGTCTTATGGAGGCATTTTCTTAATTGAGTGTTCCTTGTTGTAGAAGCTTATTTTTAGTTATTTTAAAAATGGTTATCTTGTGCATTGTTGTTGTGCACTGTTGCCTAGGCCTTGGTGTTTTGTATGGTCTGCAGGTGTTAGCTTTATGTGGGGAATGTTTGATTGCTCGTGATCTGCACGTGGTATCAATAGAACACCTGAGGAGCTTAAGTATCAATAAACCCCCCTGAGATGAGATGCAAGGGTTCCGCTGTGCAGGCTGGTGCTGGCCATGATAGGGGTTCCCTCTGCTGGGGTCTGGCAGGGTTTGCACCTATGAAAAATGCCTCCGTGTTTTCTTTGATGAGCGACACAGTAGGTGTGCTACTACATTCCCTCCTCTCCGGTGACTTCAGCTTGTGTCAAGCTGACATAGACTATCCAGCACAAAAAACTATGCTGTACATCTGCCTATACAATATTAAACAGTGACAGCACCAACTGCTGGGGTTGGGGGGTCAGAATAACAGTGTCCCTCATTCATAGGTGGTAAGAATATAAAATGGTAAGCCACCTGGAAAATACCTGGTTTCATACGAAAGTAAGCAAGCATGAAAAGTCCCATAATGTCCACTGCAGCCTCGCCTTTCCCATCCTTCCATTGCCTTCAGGGTCTAAGCATAGCAAGGGCAGTCACACTTACTGTAAATGTAGCGCCTGTGTCTAAGAGATGCTACTGGCACTTGTAAGAACCTACTGAGTGTCTCGTCAAATTTACCCCAAGACAACGTTGTGTCTTACTAACAAGAAAAAAAAAAGGGCTTACAGCTCAGAACAATAGAACTTGTCAAAAATCCAGTGTAGGGAGCAGACCCTAGAACACAAAACAAGAATGTGGAAAGATCTAGCAATATTTGTCCCTGACTAAATGGTTCTCGGGCTGCTATTTTCCAGATTAGACATCGGGATAAAATTACACTGAACTTAGTGATACAGTTGAATTTGTATTATTGTTGAGATCCCTGGAAGACATTGGGTAGAACTGTTTACCCATGCACCCTTGCAGTTTCAGATGAAGTAGGTAGCCATGGCTTTACCTCTCAAGCTAGATCTTTAGTATAGTATCTCCCAGATTTATTTCCCCTGTGGTCTAAGGCAACATTGTTTGGGGTTTTTAGGGAATCTTTGCCTTAGTCCTTCCTTCTACCTCATATTTATACACGGATGCCTCAATGGTATCCTCTAAGGTGCCTTTCTCACTGTATTTGAAGATACAATTTTTCTTTTAGGTTCCCATATTTAAGGGCGTGAAGAGAGGAATTTCACATATGGTACCAAGCACTCGTCACAGCTTCTTGAAATTGTATTTCACAAAAGGAAGGTACCGTAGTAAAGAAGGCGACACCAGGCTCCACGCCGTCATAACAGTGCCATTGCACTGTGGCCCCTAAATCGTTCTGGGCAGAAAAGGGAACTGCTGTGAAGCATCCAGCTTGTGGCCAGCAGTAAGCCTGTTATTAAAGGCAACACTGGACAGTTTTGGAAGTCAGCATCTAAAGACAAGTCTCTGGCTTTAGGTCCATTTGGACAACACGTCCTAAAGAAGATACTGCATAACAGACAAGGAATTTTCTTTGGGTCTCTTTCTCTCTCTGGTCACTTCCCAGGACACTATTATATCGAATCCCTTCATTAGCAAATTCCATGACCACATGTTTTCTGTGTCTCAATGACTGCAAATAGTTTCATCTGTAATTAGTTACATAACTATATTATAGACATATATAGTTTATCATATATAATAATAATTAAAAATGATTACTAATTTATTAAGCAAGATGTATAGAACAATGTTACACGCTAAGATTAGCAGCGATTCCTTTATTTCTTACAACTTTAAAGAGGACATTGTTAGTGTTTCGACATTAATTGTGATGTTTATCAGAGGTAGACTCACCTTGAATGAAACTTCAGATTCCAGCATATTACACTTGTCTCCAAAGGTTCTGGGCAAAGCGTTCACATGATCATACATTTTGTGTGTGTAAAATTTGCAAGAGCAAGCAATTTAAACACTACTGGGTAAGATTACCACCATCTCATGCTGGCTTCCCTGGTATATTTCCACTGATCCCGTTTGATGTTGGAATTACAATAGTACCAACCAGGCACATCGATGCATTCCTATCATCCAAGCTATGTACTCAGCTAAGGCAGGAGAAGCCACCAAACTCAGGCTGGGTAGGAGGTTAGGTTAGTTCAAGGCCAGTTTGGACAATATAGAGAGATCCTGTCTTGCCAGAGGTGGTGCTGCTGCACACATATAATCCCAGCATGGGGTGGAGGTAAAGGCAGAAGGATTAGGAGTTCAAGATTACCTTGGTCTTCATAGAGAGTTTGAAGATAGCCAGAGATGGGGGGCAGGGGAGGAAGAAGAGGAGGGGGGAGAGAGAGAGAGAGAACAAACCTCAAAATTCACTGCTGTAAATTTCATTGTATCAATTCTCTATTGTTGGATAAAATTCTAAAGTAACAGTAATTCAACCTTTCAGAGTTCCATGGGTGGGCAATGTTGGCTGGCCTTTTCTACTTGCTACTTCTGCTGTCCTTTCCTGAGCTCGTCTGGGGCTGTGGTGGGATGGATGGGAAGAGGAAGTGTCTTAATGGTTTACTCACATGTCTGACACTATGGACGAACCTGGATGATTCTAGAACCCTTCAGGTATTACTATCTTCTTCACGTCACAACTATGTTCCTCTTGCCAATATCAAACCATTCTGATTTATTATAATCTTGGGGATTTTTTTTAACTTTTTTCTTTTCAGAATTTTCTTGGCAGTTCTATTACCATTCGTATAAAATTTCATATGAATTTTAGAAGTAGCTCTACAAAAATCTTGCTCAGATTTCTACTGAGCCTGTGTTGTGCTCATAGATGCAATTAGGAGTTAATATTTTGACAACAGAGGACCTCATATTATAAATGTAGCATACTTTTCCATTTATTTAAATCTTCTATGATTTCTTTTATTGGTGAATTGTTTTCAGCCTACAAATGAGTTCATATTTTGCTAGATTTTTTATATATTAATTTTAAGAATACATACTTATTTTTAAAATTTGGAACAAGGTAGCACAACTTGGTTTTGAACTCACTGTATAGACCTTTGTGGCCTTGGTCTCTAAATTCTACTGTCTTAACCTCACAAATTCTGGATTATAGGTGTGTACTAGTAATTCTGACTTTTTGTGATATGGCAGCTTGCACTTGTTTTGTTTACTTGAGATCTTAATTTGTGAATATATAGGAATATGGTTGACTTTTGAATATTCTCATTGGGCCTGGCATCCCTGCAAAGTTTATGTGGAGATATTGTATCAGTTATTTACGGTTTTCTGCATATTCCAAAATGTCATGTGAAGGCTCCCTGGGTGAAGGTGCTTCCCACCAAGCTTGATGACCTAAATTCAACCCCTGGGACTCACATGGTAGAAGGACAGAACCAACTCTGGCAAACTGTACTATGACCTGCACATATGTGCCACGATTCATGTGCACAGCAACGTGTATGAGCACACTATAAATAAATGTGAAAAATGTTATGTTCAAATAGTTGTATTTCTTTCTTTCCAGTTCATATGCCCTAATTTTTTTTTTTTGCCACCTAACATTGGACAGAAACATCACTCTCAGTGTAAACATTCAGTCTTTTACTACCCAGTGTAATTTTACTAGGAGTAGGGGAGAGAGAGAGAGAGAGAGAGAGAGAGAGAGAGAGAGAGAGAGACTCTATTATGTTAAAATTTTTGACCTTTATTTTTTGTTTTCCCACAGGTTTTATCATGAATAAATATTGAGTATTTGTGTGCATGTGTGTTCTTATGAGTGTGGGTTCATATTCACGTGGGTGTGCATGTGCAAACACGGATATACATATGCATGAGGAAGCTAGAAGCCAGTGTTGGGGGTCTTCCTTTATCGAAGCAGGGTCTCTTACTGAACTCAGAACCTGTTGATTCTAGTCTAGCTACACAGTTTCACCTTGGTATCCCCTATCTCAGACTCCTGAGTGCTTGGTTTATCAGTGGCTGTCACTACCTGGATTTTATGTGGCCTCTTGGGAGCTAAATTCTGGTTCTCATTGTACATGGCGAATGATTTATCCAGTGAGCCAGAATATTTTATTTTTAAAATTTTTATTACATTTATTTATTTATTGTGAGTGTGTGTGTGTGCGCATGTGCACACACATACACACATGCGCACACGAGCGTGTATGTATGCACGTGACATGATCTATGTGTGTGGAGGTTAGAAGTCAACTTACAGGAGTTAGCCTTCCCATTTTCTCCCACTCAGGTCCCACGATGGAACAGAACTTAGGTCATCAGGTTTGGCAGCAAACACTTTACTCAGTGAGCCATCTTGCCAACTACCAAAAGTTGAACTTTACTAAATGTGTTTAGTGTGTCTAATGAGATGGTCATTATTTCTTATTTTGTCTTCTAATCTGATAATTAAATTATTAAATGAGTGTTGGAATAATTTTGAATTTCCAAAATGAACTCCCCTATTGGGCTGGGAAATTTTATCCCTTTGTTATACCGCTGCATTAGTTTTCTTTGGTCTCTGACCTTTTATTCACTATCATAAATAATGAATTTTCATTTGGGACTTTCTTACATTTCTTTCACTTTACCATTTCCCATTATTTCAGTGCATTTACTCCCGTGACTTCAGCTACTTCATAAAGGCTCCGCCCTGTAACCTGCCTCGGGATGTGAGGAGTTAGTTCACTCTTCTAAAAGAGAGCTTTCTTCATCACAGAGGCTGCTAGTATTTTCACTGAAAGACATTTACTGTGTGCTGGTCTGCTGGATTGTTGCTGATTAACTAGAATACAGGACACGACTTTGTTTTTGGTACAGTGTGGTATGAACACTTGCACCTTCTTATGTGCTGATCTGTACCTCTTCTGTTTTCTATGATTTCTCACTTGTTTTTTAACCTGGACATAGTTGGGCAGCTAAGAATGACTTGTTGCACCCTGTCTCTAAACACGCTTTCTAGTTGGATGAAAGTAGAACAGGGTGGGGAGAAATAAAATCCAGGGGACTCTTATGGAAGCTTATTTTTAGTTATGTATAAAATCATTGTTTTATGCACTGTTGAGTGAGGGTCTGCCTAGGTCTTGGGATTTTGTATTGTCTGCAGGTGTTGGATTTCTATGGGAAATGTTTGATTGCTTATGATCTGCACCTGAGGAGTTCTGAATCAATAAAGACACCTGAGCTCAGACACTCAGGGTTCCACTGTTGAGTACGGCACTTGCCATGATGGTGGTTCCCTCTGCTGAGGTCTGGCAGAGTTTCTGCATATCAATATACCTTTGAGTCTCTCTTGGTGAGCTGCCACAGCAGCTTACTACTACAGGACCCAAGTAAGTTTCTTCATACAAAGACAACAGAATGTGATTTAATTTCAGTAGCTGGACTCAAAAGAGATAGGAATGGAGTGCAGGATCCCATTGACTCTAAAATCATTTTGATCTGGGTCCAAGTGGAAACCACAAGGACCTAAGACACAGGTAGAAAAGAAATGATCAAGTAAAAAAGTCAAGGGACACCGCTTGATATGATTCTGGCTTTGGATGTTCCCGTTTTTAAAACAGTAATTTGTTTGCCTGATTGTTGTAGTCCCTATCTCATAGCTGGAGACACAGAATGAAGGAGAGTCAAAGGCTCTTCCTCCCCCTGTGGGGGGCTTTCTGTGATGTTTTGATCAATTGTGGGAAATATGATTTCTAGTCCAAGAATGTTTCCTAATCCACTTTGACTGACAATCGAGCTAAGTCGAACTCCTCTTCCTAATTGCTATGTGTTCTCATTTGCTTGAGGATCCGTCTCTTTGTTGTTTCCGTATGGTCATGGATTTTTAGCGGGGAGTCGAGCGCGAAGAGTAATATCAGACAAAGACGGTAACGCTGTCATTCAATCACCCTAAAGGCGTCCTGGGGCTGGAGGGCTGGCTCTGTGGATAAGGGCTCTGGCTGCTCCTCCAACGATCTGAGTTTGATTCCCAGCACGGCATGGCAGCTCACAACTGCCTGTAACTCCAGATCCAGGGGACCCGATACCCTTTCTGGCCTCTGCAGTCGCTAGGCATGCCTGCGGTGCACATACATATTTGCAGGCAACATATCCATATCCATAAAAATCCTGAGGTCTGTAGAGTAATTAATGTAAAGTAATGCATTACATCTACCGTCAAACTTACTTTTGTTTAGTGTTCAATGTTCAGAAATTACAAGGAAGCTTAAAAAATAACTCAATGAGGGGAAGCAATAAAAAGCGTTGCACAGAAGCACAGATTTCATTAATGTGAGGTAAGACAATGTCCCATAATAAATCACAGCCATGTTACTATGTAAACTGAAGGGAAGGATTAGGAGCTGTCACCAGGGTTAGGGGGTTCTACACAGCGGTGTCCAGTTAGGTCAATAGCTCGTGTGAAAGCCAATAAAGATTAGATCACCAGCTGCAGGCATCAGAAATAGTAGCATGGCTGGTAAGTATTGGCAATAGGGGTGGTAAAGGCTATCATGAGTTGCTGATGGAAATTTGGAACAAAAACATTCATAATTTCATCTCTTTCTGTTGCTCAATTCTTTAAGAAAAAAGGCTGACCCCTGCTGTGGAGACCACGGTGCAGTCACGTTACCGCAGCGCAGGCGTGCTTCCGTTAGGAGAACATTTGTGGGAAGTTTTGAAACTCTGTAAGACAGTCTGTCCCTCTCTTGTGTAACCCTCTCGAGGCCTCTTAGGTCCCCGTGGTTTCTCTTTGGCCCCGGGTCAAAACCGTTTTAGAATCACTGGGATCCTGCATATCATTCCTGCCCTCTTGTGATTGAGTCTGTTGTCCTTGTATGAAGAAATTCACCTAGGCCCCATGAAGTCTATTTTGGTCCACCCACTTGTAGTTTTACCCTACTAGTTTGCTTTTGTTTTTCATCCCCTGGGCTTTTCTAATTTTGCCTTGGAGAGATGCCTCTAGCTTTTCACTGATTTAAGTCCACTTACAGAGCCATTTACAGCATGCTTTATTCCCTTAGCATGATTCATAGCCCCCGTTTCTCGGCAGTTTGATGGAAGAATCCCCTCCCCCTCTTAGCCCTTTCGTTTTTGTTTTTGTTTTTTTTCCTTTGCCATAGATTTAGGACTCAAGCACCCTTCTTCTTGTGATTCCTTCAGAAAAGGAAGCTGGAGTAAATGCTGCTGCTCTGTTTTCTAGTAAGTTGAGAATGAGCGTAGTGACACTGGTGAAGATATTTGTCCAGCTTTGTTTATGAGCTGAGTGTCTCCTTCGAGGCTAGGATTAAAGTCGGTTTTCCTGCCATCAAGAGTGTCTGACAGTCTGTCATGGAACGTATTACACGCGTCAGACTTATTACCCCTTCACAAAGCCGCACTGATGTCTCACGCACTGGATCACCATGAAATGATGGACATGTTTGGTCTTCCCAGGTACCAAAGTTAGGATGACCTAGCTATCATTTTAAAGTTATGACTTCATTTTCCATTCTAGAGGTAGAGCCTGTAAATGTCATTTCTTCATGCTCTAGGTTTTATAGCTGCCCTCTATGGGTTCAGAAAGACTGTCTCTATGATAAGTACAAGACCTGTCTTAAATATCCCTGGGTCTGTGCTGCAGGGCATGCTGATCTAAAACACTAACTGTATTTAACACTCGACTCCTTATCTACTGATTTTCATGAGCTTTGCATCTGATTGCACAGGTGGTCAGAACTTTGATTGCTCTTAAACCTTTATACAGGCTTCCTCCTCAAATTCAGCTGCAGAAAGAACAATTATTAGTCTGAGATCTTTGTCTTCTCTACTTACATCCTCTCCATTCTGAATTTAAATGGTAGGAATAACCAGAGCTATTTTTAAAAATTTTAGAAATGTGGCCTGCTGATAAGAGAACACATATGTATATGTGTGGCGTGTGTACAATTCTAAACTCTTATTTCATAGGTTTTCCTAGAAATTGGCTAAGAGTATAATTTCATATTTATATCGAAAGAGTCCAACTTTGATATTTGTTCTCCCAGTGAGCCTAACTCAGAGACTTTCCACGTTTCTTTCTCCTTTCCACAAGCTGAGTTAACTTCAATGGTTTATTGCATGAATTCAGGGGAAACAGAAGCACTCTTAACTTTGGCGTGTGTCTGTGTGTGTGCATGCGAGTGTTTGTCTGTGTGCATGTATGCCTATGTATGTGTGTGTGTATGAGTGTGTGTATGTCTGTATGTGTGTGAGTGTGCATGTGTCTATGTGAATATATGTGTGTGTATGTGTGTATGAGTGTGTGTATGTATGAGTGTGTGTGTATGTGTGTGTCTGTATGTATGAGTGTGTGTGTATGTGTGTGTGCATGTGTGTGTATGTGTGTGTCCCTGTCTCCATGTGTCCGTGTGTGTGTATGTGTGCATGTACATGTGGATATGTGTGTGTGTGTATGAGTGTGTGTGTGTGTGTGTGCGCGTGTGTGTAGGAGAGGGCATTGCACCCAGAGCCTCATGCATACTAGTAAATGCTCTGCCACTGGGCTATATCCACAGACCACAAGTTACTCCTAGTCCTTTCCAGCCCCTATGATGAGACCTCAGACATGTCCCAAGGATTTTTTTGTCCCATTAAATAATGAAAAAGAGTGTAGACATAAATCAAAAGTCTAAAACTTGGTTCAGTTTAAATCTTTCCCCCTAGCCTTGGCTTGGGAGAGTTGGGAGGTGGATTAGGGAGGATTCTATAGAGGTGACACTTCCTGGTTTATTCATTCTCCACTGAACAATGGCTGCTGTAGGACATTTAATATTACCCCAGAAGAGGAAAGGAACGAGAAGAAAACCCACGTGGACTGTGTTGGTGTAAGTTAGCGATGACGCTGAACGACTGTGGAGGAGCCCAAGGCTCAGAGTCCTTCAGCGCACACACGGTCTCCCCGAGACCTTGAGCTGCAGTTTCTGACTGCGTCTGCTGCTTCCATGTGGCAGATTGCATCCTTCCACTCTGCTTGGCTGTCTACAGCCTTCAACCTCTGGGGGTTGAGGGTCCTTCATTCATGACATAATCCATGACTGTTGAACAATTCCCCTCTCAGCCTTCACCATTCCACGGGCTTGGTGTCTGATCCCTGGGAAGACACCTTGCATTCAACATATGTGGAATTAACGACTGATAAACCCTTACTTCTTCTCTAGGCAGATGGAGCTGCACTAACCTTGCCTCGTTATCCAGTGATGGGTACCTCTGTGTCCTACAAATTCCCGAGATTGAATGTCAACTTCCAAAAGAGATCTTCTGTAATCCCCTTCAGTGGGCTGAAGTAAAAGGGAAGCTTCCCTCACTTATCACAGGTTAGAGAATGAACTTGGAACATGCTTGTAACAGTCTGTAATAAAAATGCAGGCTCCTTTACTTCAGTGTATATTCTGGACCATGTCTTAGGTTAAGGACTGGAGAGCTGGTTTCTAGCGTTCCTGTTCTCCCCAGTGTCTGCCCACTGTCTACCAGAAAGAAAGCATCAACAGAGAAAGAATTTTTGTCTGTGGAGGTTAATGTTATGCTACGTACAGATAGGTTACACTGACATATAGAAGGCAGCCCAGCAGTGTGGGTTGAATGTGTGAATGAATGAGAGAGCAGTGTAGCACTGTTTTAGTGTGTGCCTCTGACCTCTGTGGTATTGTTCTACGACACTGGGATGTCTGTTGAAGCTAAAAAACAAACAAAAACACCTCTTCTAAACCAAACAATTTGGAATAATAGATCTCAGATATAACTTCTTTCTAAATATTAATCTTAATATTTTTCAACTTATTTTTTCTCTTGTATAATACATCTCTTCCCCATCCTCCCCTCCCTCCCCTCTTCCCAGCTCACCCCACCCTCAGAAAAGAGCAAGCCTCCTAGGGTTACCACTAGAACAAGGCATATCAAGAAAGAACAAGGCCAGGTACTAGTCCTTATATTAAGGCTGGACAAGGCAACCCAGCAGGAGGAAAAGGGTCCCAAGGGCAGGTAAAAGGGTCAGAGACCACCCCACTCTAACTTTTAGGTGTTCTACAAGAACAGCAAGCCAGACAACCTTAAGATATATGCAGGGGACCCCACAGGCTCTGTGTCTGCTGCTCCAGTCTTCATGGGCCCCTCAAAGTTCTGGTCAGTTGACTCATGGAGCTTGTTCTCCTGGTGTGGTCAACCCCTCTGGTCCTCACAATCCCTCCTTCCCCTCTTCCACGTGGTTCCCAAGCTCTGCTCAATGTTTGGCCTGGGGCTTCTGCATCTGCTCCCCTCAGCTTCCAGAGGAAGCCTCTCTGATGACGACTGGTTAGGCGCCAATCCATGAGCACAGCAGAATATCCATAGGGATCATCTCCAGGCTGTCTAGTCTCTGGTTCCGGCCAGTCTTGCAGTGTCAGGCATGGGATCCCTCCCTTGGTATGGGGTTCTGCCCTTCCACTTCCCCAGCAGATTCTGAAGGCAGGACAAGTTATTAGGTTGAAGGTTTTGCCACTGGGTTGTGGTGCTCCAGTCCCGATCACTGGAAACCTTGCCTCATTACAGGAGATGGCCTGTTCAAGATCCTCATCCCCTCCCCCCACTTCTGTGGGTCCTTGCTAGGCTCACCCTCGTAGATTACAGGGAGTTCCCGCTGCACTAGGTCTACAGATAGCCCCCTAAGAGTCCCCCACTTCCAGTCATCTCTCATTTTTATATTAATTTTAATGTTATTTGTTGTATTTGTTTTTAGTTATGTATCAGATAATTGTTTTGTGCACTGTTGGGTGAGGGGCTCCCTAGGCCTTGGCATTTTGTATTGTCTGCAGGTGTTGGATTTGGGAGGAGTGGATCATTGATTGCTAATGATCTGCATGTGCTATCAATAGAATAGCTGAGGAGTTCTGTATCAACAAAAAGACCTGAGCTTGGACACTCACTCCCCAGTGTGGTGCTAGCCAAGATAGTGGTTCCCTCTGCTGGTCTGGCAGGGTTTGTATCTATTAATATGCCTCCATCTCTTCCTTGGTGAGCCACAGCAGCAGCCTAACAACTACAGTTAATTTAAATGTATGCATGTGAGCCTTAGTAGATGCAGGTGTACCAAGTACATGCAGTGCTCCCAGAGGTCAGAAGATGGTGCTAGATTCCCTGAAATTGGAGTCAAAGGTGTTTGTGAACTGCCATGTGGGTGCTGATATCTGAATCAGGAACCTCTGGAAGAGCAATAATTACTCTCAACTGCTGAGCCTTCTTGCCAGATCCCAGACATAACTTCTACTGCCCTTAATTTAAAATTATCTATGAAAAGAGAATAGATCCAAAATTTGTCGATTATTTTCATTGATGATATTGCAAAACATACAATTTTTTTTCCCCCCAGAGAACAAGGCTATAAATCCAAAGCCAGAGTTTAGCTAATTTTAGGCAGCACCAAATAAATAGGAAATCTGTGACTTGTTCCATCCACCTACAGATTATAAATTCTAGCTAATACCTTAAGTGTCTCTGACGGTTATGCCAAAGGAGGTGCCTTGGAGCAAGCATCAGTCGCGCGTCTGTCTTGAATTTCGCTGACCTGTGTCTACTTCAGCAGCGACAGTTCCGAAGCTTGTTCCACTATGCGTCATGTTGGGAACCAAGGCTATCAATCAAGTTGCGCTTTGGAGAGTCTCAACATTAGCAAAGATGATTCACTAGGGTTGTTATTGAAACGTTCTCCCCAAAGTCAACCTGCCAGGTGGCTCTGTTTGAAGTTATGAGGAAGTTCATAAGCCAAGTCCTAATTGGTGCAATAATCGTGAATGGAGACACAGTAAAGCAGGTGGTTTTCTTGTCCTGGGTCAGCTTTGATTAATAGAAAATTAATTAATTAATTGTCTGAAAATTTGGGGTGAGAAGGATTCTGAGACTAAATCTAGTTCCCGTGCTAAACAGTTGATCAGAAGCAATCCGTGGCGTTGGGGAGACAGCACACTTGAATTCTTATCATGCCCAGTTGTGGCTAGATTGTGCGAAGTAAGAATGTGGTTGAAGATGGCAAAAGTAATTTTACCCTTTTCTTATCTCTAAAATCAATTTGATCATAAAGCTTAAAAGATCAGAAAATAAAATTCTTTGTTGTAACCAGGAATTGGTCACAATACTAAGGATATAGAATAAATTAATAAAACAAACCAAGATGAAAATATGGGAGTAATATGTATCTATATGCAAATATGTGGAGAGAACATGATATACAGAGAGAAAACAATATATATTGCAATATTATAATCTATCTATATCTTAAGGTTTCCAAAATGCACAGCTCATATTTGAAGGGCTTTCACACACTTTTTTTTTTTTTTTTTTTTTTTTTTTTTGAGACCGAGGTCTTACCTAGTAGTCAAGGGTGACCTTGAACTTACAATCCTCTTGCTTCAGCCTCCTGCTTGTTGGGGGTGACAGGTGTTTACTACCATGACCAGCTCAAATAACACACTTAACTGAAATTACAAAGCATAAAAATAGACAGGCTTAGGAAGGAAACTAAACATTATCCTATTTTCGTAGATTGCAGAGGAGGCAAGATAAGGGATTTGAAAACAAAGCGGGTTTTAGGGAGAAGCCGGTGTGCTGTGGCCCGGTGAAGGAGCAGAAGCAAGTAGCATTTCACTTTGTATCCGCTGACCGTTGAACTGAATTGGGAAATGGCTTGGCTAAATAAACAGCAGCCCGCTTACAAGCAGCACAGCCTACTGCAGCACGCAGTGTCTGCAGCACACCCAAGCGGGTGTTTCCTTAGATAGCAAACTCTTGGTTGTGGAAATTGCTTGTTACGTCCACAAACTTTGGGCCCTTTCCTTCAGCAAATTAAAGACCCGGAAATAATTATTTTGAAATGCCCAAGGCCAGAGTCTAAGTACAGCAAGAACTAGGGCTGCCGATGGGTCCGCGTCAGAAGTTATACTGAGCACGAGTTTAGCATTTGAAAATAAACAGCCATGGTGTCTATAAAATTTCACATGGCAAAATACGAAAACCTGAAAAAATTACTAGGCATTAAAAATCACTTAATAAAATACAAAGAGACAAACAGTGAATGGGCAGCATGCAGAAAAGAAATGGAAAGGAAAAAAAATATTCCAAGAGTTTAAAGAGCAGGAAAAAACCAGGGTATATAAGAGAAATCTTTGAGGAAAAAATTGCAAAATAGGATATAACCTTAAAATTAATGAAAAAAATAAAAGAGCTGGAAATTGTTAAAAGAAAAAAATGTATATATGGCACGCCATAGTTAGTCAGAGTCCAGCCATGAGACAGACTGGACAGTGGTTGGGATTAGAGACGGTTACTATAAAGGTTTTGACTGTAGTAACTGGCTAGAATCACCAAGGATTGGACAGCACAGGGGTTTTCTAGAGCTGCTGCATCATTAAGTGCTACAAATTAGAATATTTGCACAAAATAAATTAAGTTTTTCACAGTTCTGGAAACTATAAGGAGAAGACCAGAGCGCTGGCTGACTGCCTTCTTCTGAAGCCTGTTCTCTTGGCTCCTACCTGTCTGTCTTCCTTCTGGGGTTTCTATACTGTTTTCTGTCTGTGTCTTCATATGGTTTCCCTTCTGTCTGTGTCTGTATTGTAATTTGTTCTTCTTTTAAGAACGAGGAACCACATTAGTGACTTCATCCACTTCACCCAAGAAAAGCTCATTCTTTAGTACTTAGGGCTGGGACTTCAAAATGTGAATTTATGGAAGACAGATTTTAGCTCTTAACAGCTACTATATTTTGAGTAAAAAGGACTCCAAATATAAAAATCGTGGGTTTGGTAGGTACCGCTCCCAGCTATAAAGTAGTTTACTCGAGAACATAGATTGCCCAAGCTCTGGGAGCCTCCCATCTCTTTTATTACAGCTTAGGTGCTGAATACTCCTCAAAGCCCACGTGATTGAAGAGCTGATCCCTGGAGTGCAGCTATTTAGACTTCTGATAGACCATGAAGAGGTACTTACTGAGAAGCCCTCAAGTCACTGGGGACTAGCCCTGGAAGAGAATTACATGACCTTGGTGACTCAGTCTTCCTTTTATTTCTGGTTTAAGACATGAGACTTGGTCTAGTAAGTATCCTGGCCAGTAGCCCAAATCAACAGATAGACTTGATTTTGGACTTGAGCCTTCAGAACCATGAGCCAATATAAAACCCCTTTTTACTTCAAAAGTAGCCTGTGTCCAATATTTCATTACAGTGATGTGAACCTGACTCACACACCTTTCCTCATGTCTATAATTCAGACATTCTGGAAAGAGTGCATGGGGCTTACTGGAAGGCAAAATTTGCTAAGACTGTGAAGCTGTCTAGGAGGAGAGGCTGAGCTATACAAGAACATTCTAGGAAGGTTTTGCTTGGGGAGAGTCCATGTGTCTCTAGTCCAAGGGAATTTCTCTGTACTTCTGATCACCCAAACTACCGGAACCTGGTTCTGTAGAAGCCATGTGTGTGTTGCTGGATCAGGATACTGCAGAATCTGCATGTGTGGCAAAGTCCACCTAGAGAAAGAGAGATTCCTTTCTCCTTTAATGCCTCCCTGGTGGCCTCCATTAACATTATGGCAGCTGACAACAGAGAAGTATTTATAGGATTTAACTTTGTTATCATGGATCACTCAAAGGAGGTGGATTTTGAGTGTAAAACAATAAATTAATAGCTGGCACAGGAGCTAGGTATGGCGTATTTGCTGTTACTATTACTGAACACAACAACAAATGGAACAACAACAAAAAAAACAAAAACAGTATGAAGGGCTGCTCAGGACAAAAGACCCCACAAGGAATCTTTCAAGGTCTTCAACTACTCATGTAGTATATTGTTTATATGTGCAGTATTTTGAATTAAATATTTCTTTAAAATCAGAAAAATTCCACAAGACCACATGTGTTCTTGTTTAAGAAAATACCATTTGTACTTTACATGCAAGGCACAGGAAAAGGTGGCTGAAGAAAACAGGAGATGACATTCAGACTCTGTAAGTCTTTTCTTCGACAGAACATTGACAACACTGGTGTCTTTTGGTTCATGTGTCTTTGGGATATGAAAAGATACCACAATGTGACTCCAAGCTTCGTCAAGAACTGACTATCTCTTCTGACCTATATTAGATGGATCTTCAGAGGGAAAGTTTTCCAGATAAGGTATAGGGGGTAGGTTCATGAACGTATGAAGGTAGAGCCAGAGGGTGAAGGCGGTTATAAGGTTTTTATCTGGCTGTTTTACTATTAGGCGACTCCTGCTATGGGCCATGTTTTCATGTAAAAACAATCTCAAGTTTAAAAATCCTCACTTAGAAATTTAGAGTGCAGGTTATTGGCAAGTCCAAGAATTGTTACTCTTGCTCTACTTCCAGAAGTTTTATGGTAAAATGTCTGGATGTTCTAATTGCTAGTTGCTTAGTTTTAATAGTATACAGTGAATCTGGTGCAACCTACCAACCTACCCTTTATACTCCTCTTTTAAATTTAAATCTTTATACACTGTATCTCCAACAAAATTGTATAATTATAATTTCATGAAAATCACCTTTATAGTCACTTAGAAAAAAGAGGAATTTCAAATAATGATATATTAGTTTATAAATTGCCTGAGTGAGTTTAGGCTTAGCACTGTTTTTTGGGGGGTATGACTCTCGGTTGCTCTATAATCTCATTTTATTTCAGTCTTAAAGACTTCATTTAGAATCCATGTATGACAAATAGATTAGATCCAAACACCCTCAACCTTTGTTTTTGTGGGAATGTCTTAATTTCATAATTTTATGTGTATTTTAATTTTAATTACAATAGAACTACATCAGTCCTTCCTTACCTTTCCTCTCTGCATCCCTCCATGTCCCCTCAATCCAATCATCCATTGCCACCCCATTCCCTCTCAAGTTCATGTTCTCTTTCAATTATTCACACACACACACACACACACACACACACACACACACACACACACAGAGTCACACAAGTATGTAAATGTAACCTGATGAGTCTGGAAAAAAAAAGATAAATTTTATTCTAAGAACAAACTAGCTGAATTCCTTGGTGAATAATAATTCAGTGGCATCATACGTTATGAATCTGTAAAACATATTACCTACCTAATTTTTACCCATTGAACTGTTAAAAAAAATGAGCCCAAAGCATCCCTTTAAATAAAACCTTTAAGACTTCTGCTTGAAATTATAATTTAAGAGTTAAATAAATTCAATGAATTCATGTTTACTAGAGTAGGTTTTAAAAATGATTCTGTCAGGGATGTCAGGAATGTTTTATTAAAATAATAAGTGAACAGTTAAAAATGTTTTGTAAATACATTGGATATTTGGTGTTTCATTTTTTGAAGAAAATCCACAACTTTATGTGGCTCTCTCGGATAATCGTGTTGAAATTACAAAAAAATCATGTGTAACAAATACAACATTAAAATGGCTCCATGACACAGATCTTGAGACAAATTGTAGCATTACTCATTCTTAAGCATCAATAAAGAGTCTGCTTCCAGATATAATTACATTTACTGGTTTGGAAACTATTTCCTCCTTATATTAAAGAGTATTACTTTTATTAAAAGACTCTTGGGGTCTGGTGACATTTTACTGATTGAGTTTGGAAGCAAAGAACAAAGAGATGTTCCTTCTTATATTCTGCATACGTGGGTTTTCAAGTTAGGAAGATCTGGCTTTGATTCTCAGGTTTGCAAGTAAACTGATGATGTGAGCATGGGAAAGTTGCTCAATTGCCCTGGGCCGAGGACACTGACTTCAAATGGTAATGTGGGGAGTAAGGATAATGTGTCTTCAGCATTTATCTCAGTGTCTGATACATGATATTTTCAATGAAAGATGAATTCCTTACCTGTGCCTGTGAGTTGAAGCACACTCCCTATGTTCTTCTCTGGCAGATTCAGTGTGTAACGTCTTATTTTGATTCATTTGGAGCAGAATTTTGTGTGGAATGAGAGTTAAGGATCTAGTTTTGTTTTTACATGTAGCTATCCAGTTTTCTGAGCACATTTGTTGAAAATGTTGTCATTTCTCCAATTTATGTATCTGATTTCTTCGTCAAAAATCAGGTGGCCTTAGGAATGTGAGCTTAAACAAAGACCTTCAGTTCTATCCAATTGACCACTGTGTCTGTTTTTGTACCAGAACCATGCTGTTTGTATTGCTTTGGCTCAGTAGTATAACTCGACATCAAGGACAATGATTCATCCAGTGGTGTTGTCATTGTTTAGTATTATTTTGGCTATCGTGGGTCTTTTGTGCTTCCATATAAATTTTAAGATATTTTTTCAACTTCTGCGAAGAATTGCATTAGAATTTTCATAAAGATTTCAGTGCATATGTAGGTTGCTTTTAATAGGATGGCCATTACTGCAATATTAATTCTACCAATCCATGGTAGAATTATCTTACTTTGAGTTATTGGTCAGTGGAGCCCAGTGGAACCCCGCTCCCCTGGCCAAATACAAGCTGCAGCCATTGCTCTTAGCCACCCTCCAGAACTTGATGATAAGACTGTACTGCTGAGGATACCGCATAACTGAGTCACAGGACAATTGAGAAATCAAGCTGGTATTGATATGGAATCTTGTTTTTTACTGGCTAGCTTTCACAGTGCTGGAAGGTTCTGTCCATAATATTGTTGGGGAAAAGTAATCAACAGTCTTACCAAGCTATGAACCCTTTGGCATAAAATAATGTCTGGCAAGATATGCCCATAGGTGCAATGGCTGCAGGGATGTTTTGGGAGTCACCATCTACATTCTGACTAGATTGGCATATTACACAAGGTAGAGCTAATTCCCGGTAGTGTTAACTGGGCCAAGAACATGTGATTTGGTAAGTCTTAGGTCCTAGGAGAAAACCTATTACTACTATTTGGCCAAATTGGCGTAGTATTACACTCCTTTCTACACAGCTGTCTTTAGACCGTTGGATAATTACATTTCTCAATTCTCACGAGAGAAACTTCTCTTTGTAGAAGATGGAATTAATTCAGAGGTGCAAACGAGTCAAAGTGCAGATAGTGAGGGACTGTGCTCAGCTCTAAATGGGACGGCACTCTCTTTCACCCAAGGTTCAGAGAGTGTCGCAGAAGAGAGGGAGACTGGTTGTAAGAAGCAGACATGGCAGAGGACTGCTGTGAAGCAGTGTGAGCTCATCGGTGGTGGCTGCATGTGTAAGCTTGCGTGGCCAGAATTTCAGTATTGATGTGGGAGGTGCTTACGAAGACACACCCTTACTGAGGACCTATTGGTCATTGACGGCTGGTGGGGAAGAGTCCATTTTTGTCAGGCGCATCTTCCGGTGCTCGGGTAGATGGTACCACTCCCATGGTCCATGAAGATGCCCGGGGGAAGTGGTGGGGTTTAGGAGGGTAGGAGGAGACACTGGGGAATACATTTGATCAAAACATATTGCATTTGTGTATGAAATCTCAAACAATAAAATGCAAAGGCAAATTCTCAAACACGATGGTAGAAACCTTCAGGTCCACACAAGGAACTGAAGCTCAATGGTTCTGCAGAGACGCTGTTACCCGGATAACTGATAACAGCCCATATTTCCAGAACGGTATATTCTTTTTATAAGATGGGCAATATAATAACATGGCTAAAACTTTGGAAGTGAAGATGAGGTCAAGAGAAGGATTAAGAATGAAGCGGAAAGTAGAGAGAGAGAGAGAGCAGTCTCCACACATGTGCCTGTGCGGTAGAAGGTGGGTAGAAGGCGGGAGGCAAGCAGATCTGAGAAGAGAAATCAAGCTCGTATTTATGAACCGGGAGAGCGTTTATACGTGCTTAGATTTGGCATTTGTTTCTGGATTTTCTTTGCACGTGTTCAGGCTGTCAGGAGATTCCTCAGCAACGAGAAAAGAATTCTGACAGTCAGGGAACGAACGACAGAAGAGAAGGGAAGTGTGGTTGGCTTATTTTCTGTATTGACCAGAACACCACTATTGATTTTGTGTTTTTCAAGTTAAGACTGCAAATACAGTTCTGTGCACCTGTTCTCCACCCGGAGTCCTGCCACACCTTCACCACGCACAGGATAACTCTGGGGGCTGTAGGAAGAGAACCACATCCTGAACAACTCTTGAAGGTCTGGGTGTCTGTGGGGCCTAGTTCTGACCAGTGAAATGCTGTAAGTAGGCATCTGCTGTGTACGTATGGTGTGAAAGGTTTTCACTCTTGCAGCTATGAAGGCCAGAGGTGACTACTGTTGTCCCGTTCCTATTCTAAGTTTGGCTGCGATGTTTGGAGATGCGACATTTATCCTAAACTATCCATTGCTGAACACAAGGCTCCATGGACCCAAAAGTCTGAAACCAAGAAGGTGTGGAGCAGCAGAGCCAAGGATAACTAATCACTCCAGGACTCCTCATCTTTTGAGAAAAGTAAATGAATGCATTTTGGCCTGAGTTGCTATATATTCTTTGGCCCTGTTGTTGAATGCATTAAGAACCAAAGCTGTGGACAAATAGGTCTGTGTAATGACTGTACTTCTTTCCTTTCTATTTTCTTTTTAAGAAAATTGATATTTGAGATATAATTAACATATCACACAGCGCGTCCATTCATACTGTGTAATTCAATGTGGTTTTAGATGTATATTTGCAGGACTGTGCAATCCTTTCCATGATTTAACTTTAGAATTCTTTACTCCTCCCAATAGAAACCTCTTACCTATTAGCAGTTGTTTCTTACATCCCAGCGCCTCCCCTCCCAGTGTCTTTGGGCCTTAAGCAACACTTGTCCACTCTCTGGTTCTCTTATTGTGTATAATCTGTTCTGTAGTTATATGAGTGAAATAATATGGTTATGTGATGTTTGGTACTTGATTTCTTTTACTTAACCTATCTTCAAATTTCATATGTGCCATAGTACTAGTAATTTATGGATGAATGATAGCTTTACCATATATATGTTTTCTTTTGAAGAATGGTTTTAATTACGTGTATCTATGAGTATGGGGGGTGGCTATGTGCATGTGATTGCAGGTACATACAGAAGCCAGGGTGCTAGATCCCTCTGGAGATGGAGTAGCAAGTGCTTGTGAGCTGCTCAACATTGGTGCTGGGAACTAATATCAGGCCCAAGCACAGTATGTGCTTTAAATCATTGATTCACCTCTCTAGCCCTTACCATATTTTCTTTATCCATTCAGCAACTGGTGGACATTTAGATTATCAGCACATTTCTTGGCTAGTATTGGTTCCTTCCTGAACTTTCGTGTACAATATTATTGTACGTAGACAATATGTAGGGGGAGTATGTTTATTGTTAACAGTAAATGGTCAAGTAACAGAACTGACACGTGCCCGTTAGATTTAACCCAAGGCTTTTTGGTGTGTTTACTGACAGTGCCTTCAGTTGGCTCACACTGCTGGTTAGTGCAGACCAGAGATCGGAAAGCAGGCCTGTCTGACTTTAAAACCCATGTATAATAAGGTGCATAGGAGGAAACAGCGACTCATCGCACTTGATGTAAAACAGAACTGACAAATGTCATCAGATTTCCAAGAGGTTTTTAATAAAAGTAATATTCTTTAATGTGAAGATGAAAATAATTTCTGAGTCAGTAAATGTCATTATGTCTGGAAATGGAATCTTTATAATGTGCAAGGATGAGTAATGCTACAATTTGCTTCAGGATTTGTGTCACGGAGGCATCTTAAAGCTGAGCTGATCGCCTATGAATCTATTCATTATTTCAAGCATGGTGGCCTAAAGCAGATCCACACAGTAGCCTGCTGTGGCGTGGGAGAGTTGGGAGGGATAGACAGCTGTGCTGCCCGAGGAAGTATCTTGGAACAGAGCCTCTAGTGAGAGAGGAGCAAATTCAGACACCTTTTTGGTGGGAGCAACTCCTGCGGACAGAACAGCAGCTGCGAGGCCTGAATGGAAAGGGCGCGTCATGTGGAAGACAAAGCGAGAAGGCTGAAGAGCCTTGGGCCTAACTCGTTAGTGGAACTCTTCAACAGTCTCAAGGAGTGCAATTGTCAGGCTCCTTTATGTCCCATTCTCAAACCCACTTTGAAACAGAAATATTGTGCTTAGAAAAGAGTGCAGGTGCAGGACAGTAACTATCTCCTCTGTGATGATCGAGGCAGGTTCTCTGTAAGTACAGGCAAATTCCTAGGACGACATTAGGAAAGAAATCTCTTTGGTATTTTCTCAAGTTTTATTATATATATGTATGTATGCATATTTACATATGTATATGTGTGTGTGTATAATGACTAACCATGTTTACTGTGATTATGACACAATTTCAATGCTGTTATATTAATCAAGGTTCTCTAGAGTAACAATTTATGGAATGAATTTCTCTCTCTCTATATATATATATGTATATGCATATGCATATATAAGAATATATATGAATATATATAGTAAATCATACAACACACACACACGATTTACTAGAATGATTTACAGGCTGCAGTCCAGCTAGTCCAGCTTTGCTATCTACGCACAGAAAACTCAAGAATCCATAATCTCCATAATGTCTGTTGCGTATATGAAGTGAATAGCAGCATACAGAAGGAGTCACTGATCCAGGCGTGTCATGGCTGCCTTAGACAACCCTATTTTATAGACTGCCCATCACTGTCACAGACATTGCTGCAATGGGGAGAAAGAAGGAAAAATGAACAAATAGGAAAATAACTAAATTAAAAACAAAAAACAATGACAAAAAGGGGTTTAATGTTAGAGATCCACCCTGCCATTTATTGATTATAGCACCGCATATTGTCTGAGGGATTTTGTGCTGACTGTTAATACAGGCATTATTCCTAAAAGATGAGTGGCTTTGAAAGAACAATGATAGGTCTTTAAAAAGACAAAAAACTCTGGCCCTTGTTGCGGTTGCTGTAACATTAGTTCAGTCTAACTGTAATGTTTATTGTCTCACACCTGCCTACTTGCTGCTGCTTTTTCCCCTGGGAAATGTATGCTTAACTGCTTCCTAAATGCAACCAATGGAGACCCATGACTGAAGTATTTAATACGGTTTCTAGGAATTTGATTTGTGCACTCCGATGAACAGCGTTGTCCGGATGGTTTTGGCAGCTTCCTATGTTGGTATTGTGGTCTGCCTTCGTCAAGAGATGGTGCGGGAACCATTCGCAGTTCCCTAATGTCAGTCTGTGCCGATACCCAGCACCTGGCAGCTCCTGCAGGCTAACCCAGCTCCTTGGATTAACAGATTTTCCCATTTGTGCGCCTTCCAATTAAGGCTGCTGTAAGTTTGAATGATCCATACGTAAAAAGGGACTTTTCAGCAATTCAAGATAAATAGTAAAAACCAATGAAATGCTAAGTAGCATGGGCTAAACATTATTAAGTAATCCACACTAAATATGGTTTGTGTTGAATTCACTGCTGCCAAGCAAAATACTTTCCATCTGTGTGCTTTGCGTGGGGACTGAAACTCTAGTAAGCTTATTCTTGTGTTCTCCACTTGTTTTTCACTCCTGTTCCATTTGAGTAGGGTGCTCTAAACTGTATTTGGAGGTAGCCGTACTTAGCATCCACAGAAAAAAATATGTCTGTCTGTATCTAGAATACAGACTAACTCTTACACATAGAAAAAAGAAGGATCGAGATTAAATATTTATGCTTTGATAAACAGATTTGTTGTCATTGCACGTCAAGAGAATTTCAGGATGCATGAATGACTGGGTAGATCATTGGAGGGAGAATGTATTCAGAGATGAAATTAAGACAGTGCATTGGTGACTGGGGGCAAACAAGAGTGACTAACCTGGTACCCTTCAGCTGAAGAGCTGCACGCACTCATCTCTTCTCTGGCCTCCACGAATTGTATTTGTCTGCTCAGGCCTGATTCCCCAGGCGGGCATAGCAGAGGTTAGCCTGACGGAAAGTCAGACAGGGCGTGTCTGAAGGTACTAAGACTGCAAAGATTCGGGCTTTTGTTCTTTCTGTCTTCTTTTCCAGAATTCCCATGGAATGCATTACGTAGTCTTAGTTATGTCTCAGAAACTATTAGAATAAGCTTACTATGATGAAATCAAATCTCAGTTAATACTAGTTAACAATGGAAATATGTGTTAGAGATTCTGTGATGTTGCAACTCGAGCTACTTCTGGGTGTGTTGACAACTTGTAATTTATGCATTTCTCTTGCCATTCTGTGCCTCTAACTAAATGATAGGCCCTTCCTTACTGTTATTCTAGCTACGGTAAAACTGCTTATTGAACATGAATGGTACATTTTTTTATTAATGTAATAGATATTCATTAAGTGATTAAGTGTGTGTGTGTGTGTGTGTGTGTGTGTGTGTGTGTGTGTGTAAATACACAGACCATTAAAGGGTGAGTCTGTCCCTCAGTATCTTCTTGTGTAGGAGAGGAGCCAAAGTGTCTACTGATAACTGAAACATGGGCCTTAATCCTCCAACATTGTAGCTGAACCTTGAAGACGCATAGTTGAGGAGCATGAAGTTACTTTAGGTGGCAGAAACTTCAAAGGCCAGCCCACAGAGGCAGTAAAGCTCAGCTGTTTATGGGAAATAGACCGTTGATTTCATGAATATTTATAGAACACCTGGTATTGGACAAAAACTGTTGTAGACTCTGGAGCTCAACACTATAAAAGGAAAAAAATGTTTGTTCTTGTGGGACCTACACTCTGAGAGGCATGGACGGATGGTGAACAGGTCAATCACATAACTTCAGGCAGCTATGAGACCAGTGAAGCACATAGACCAGGGTGTTGTAGGATTTCTGTTGCTGTAATAAATATCAGGAGCAAAAGAAACTTAGGGAGGAGAGAGTTCATTTGGCTGACATGTCATGTTCACTGTCCAGCACTGAGGGAAGCCAAGGCAGGAACTCATTCTTAGCCTCTTCTGGGATTATAGAGGACTGCCATCTTGGCTCACGTTTTCCTTCATTGGTTTGTGCATGCATGTGCGCGTGTGTCTGGTGGACCTCTCTAGCATCACTTACACGGACACTATGCCTATCGGATCAGAATTCATCGCACCGCCCTCACATTCATTGGTTTCATGCCTCGAGTGACATGTCTTCAAATACTGCATTGGGGATTAAGGCCTTAAATATAAATGTTGAGAGGAAATGGCATTTATCTCATAAAATACAGAAAAGGGGCTAGGGCTTCTCTATGAAGCAAAAAGTAGAAAGGTTTTACTATAATTGAACATCAAACTGAACCTGACAAAAAGAGAAGTACACTGGGCTTCAGTGGGTAACCTCCTCAGTGTCACACGCTTATTCTCGAGTGTCTTCTGTTGGTTAAAGCAGTTTGACACTGATTAGACATTAACACGTGTCCTATGTGCTGGTGTGGGGAGCGGGGGACTCTGTGCCAATAATGTCTATTATACGCTATTGAGTTTGTTTCCATATAAAATGCTGATTTCAAACACCCTATCTCCATCTTTTGGAGCTTGGATGGAAGATGTCAGATATAATATATAATATAAATATTATATATTTGTATATACTTATATATAACAAATATAATATATACTTTATTATATATGTGTAAGTATATATGTGCATATATATGTATATGTATGTGTGTGTGTGTATGTATGTGTGTGTGTGTGTGTGTATGTGTGTGTGTGTGTGTGTGTGTATATATATGTATATATATATATATATATATATATATATATATATATATATATATATATAATGGATAATATAAAACCCAAACCAGGTTTCATGCCATCAGAATGGAAGACTGGGATGCTTTGAAATCTCAATGCATAAGCAAGAGGAGAAGAAATAGATGACAACTCTCAAACTCTGTTCATAGTGAATATTCTCGAACTCTATATTCAGTTTCTTTGATAAGTAAGAATTTGCAAAGCCATGCCTGATTCAAGTTAACGATTATTTTACAAAAAAAAAAGCCAATAAAAGCCAATTTGTTAATTCTATTGTATTTAAGTGAGTTAAACTTTTACTCTCAAAATTTACCAGTGTGTACGACAGCTGGAGACAGATTTATTGGTCACGAGCTGAGGCTGGCATCTTTATGTTGGATGCTGTGAGTTGGTCAGTGGATGTATGCAGTGCAGAGCATTGCACAGCAGGTTGAGAGCATGACTCCAGAGTCAGTTAATGCTGAGTTCCAAATGGTTTGCATCATTTTTCAATTCTACGTAGCTTGTCTAAAACTTTCCTTGAATTCAACTTGGTTCTGAAAAATGTACTCTGCTTTCCAAAAATTATAGGAAGGGAAAAATGATTCCTAATCTTTGACATCCTTTCATTTCATCAATTTTTATTGAATATTTTCTACTTGAGAGGATATTTTCAAGCCCAGCAAGGGCAGCGGAGTGGACAGCTCAGTTGATAAAGTGCTTGCCTGTGTAAACATGAGGACTTAAGTTCAATCCCCACAACACACACAAAAACAGCGGCACAGTAGTGAGTGTTTGTTATTCCAGCAATGTGGGAGACATAGACAGATTTTGGGGGCTTTCTGGCTAATCAGCCTAGCCTAAATGGGTAAGTGAGAAAGCCTATTTTTAAAAACATTCAAATTTCTGACTTTGTAGAAGACATCTTGAATCCCAGCACTTGGGAGTTGGAGACAGATAGATCTCCAAGTTTGAGGCCAGTCTCGTCTATATAGCTATTTCCAGGTCACAGTGAGACACTGCTCAAATCAATTAGTCAGCCAAACAAACAATACCCAAAGGTGAATGGTGCTTAAAAGGTAACTAAGTTGCTCTCTTGCCTACACCACACCACCACACACACACACACACACACACACAGAGAGAGAGAGAGAGAGAGAGAGAGAGAGAGAAAGAGAGAGAGGGCTCCAGATAAATTTGTTGTTGTGATGGTGAATCTCTCAGTTGTTAACCTGATAAGATGTAAAATTGTCTGGCCTTTGGGCATGGTGGATTATCCTAAAAAAGTTAACTGAGGAGAGTGGATCTGCTCGCTGTGGACAGCTCCAGTCTCTGGGCTAGGATCTTGGGCAGTATAAACAGGAGGAAGACAACTGAGCGGAAGCAGTCATCATTCTTGTTTCCGACTGCAGGTGCAGTGTGACCAACTACTGCAAGCTCCTGCGGCAGTCGCTTCTCTGCCACAATGTACCTCACTCTGGGAACCAAAACAAAGCCTTCCTTCCTTCCGTCACATTTGTCAGGGCATTTTGTCACAGCCACAGAAGAGACTTGCCTTTCGGAACTTTGATGACAGCGGAGAGTACAGGCAATGACGAGCTGCGTGTGATGGCTGCTCGCTGTGTTACGAGGACCCGCACACAGGTCACCTCCCCTAGAAGCAGCCAGTGAGATTTGTTTCTGGAGAAAGCGACCCAGGGGCTGAAGGTGAACAGGTTCAAACCATGGAAAGCACAGAGATTCTAAAGACTGCTGCGCACACAGGAGCCAATAATTCATGGCAGACAGTCAACAAATCCAGGAGGCACGCGTGTCACAGTGAAGCTGGGAGAGAGCGTGAGCAGAGCGCGAAGGAGGAGGAGAGGCTGGGAGAGAACTCAGAATGACGTCATAATTTGAGACCTCTCCCTAAAATCTCTTGCCATTCCTTTGAAGCATTTTAACCAGTGGATTGGCGTGATCAGATTGTTTCTGGATTGCAGTGCGGATGGGAGTGTGGTGAAGGTACCGAGGGCCTGATGTGAGAATTGTGGCTCAGAATCGTTAGCAACAGCTATTGCAGTGATCTGGGCAAGCAGTGATGCGGTCTGAGCTAGATTGTTAACTATTTCCCAAAGGCATAAGAACGGCTCTCTCCCACACTCTTGAGCCAGGTGCCCTAGGCGTCGTTCGTAAGAAAGCAGATAATAATATCTGCATGCAGGCAGAGCTATCTGATTTCTTTTTTTAAAAAATCCACAAATGAACCTGTCAATGCTGTCTCAAAGCTGTATGATATTTTAGATATCTTCCACAGTGATGGACATTCACTCACCCTTGCTTACAGTAAGTCTGTTCCTTTTCTTCTTCAGGAAACCCTCTGTAGATTAATCAGAACTGAATACATACATCTTAATCACGGTGTATGTTCTGTCATCTACCAGTGTATTTTCAAGTCTGTGCAGGTATGACCTTATGCCACAATGAGCTAGAGAGATCACAGTTATTTCATCTGGTCCTGTGATTTATAATTTCCAAATCAATGTGAAGAGAAAATATCAGGCGTCAAACATCCATCTATGCTTGTACCAGGTCATACCCTGTAATTTCATCCAAGCGCAAGTTTCCATGGTAAACAGGGCAAGACTTGCCAATATTTCACAGGTTTCCAAAAGGCAGCAACGTCTCCCTTGGGACAACTTTGTAACTGGAAAAGAAAATCTTTACAAATGAAATCTCCTGCAAAGTAAAGTCACAGACTATATTTCTGCAGACGGCTTCTTGCCAAGCATCTCAACAACAAGTATGGCTGGCAGGGACCCATCCTCCCGCAGAGGTGGTGAGGCGCTCCCGCCAATGCTTGTTTTCATTTGCTCTCAGCTTCCTAGAAAAAGAAAAAAAAAATACTTTGAGTTGAAAGTTTCCATGTTTCAACCCAGTCCAAAGGTGACTTAAAAAGATTTTTTCAAAGTTGAATTACATTCAAATGACATTTGTAAAGTTTAGTCACTTGGGAAGGTACACGAACACAAAGATCTCACTGGGCAACACCGAAAAATTGCATTTTCCCATTTTTTGTGACTTTTGGAAGACTAACGATTTTCTGACTGTTTCTCTTAAAAGGGTTTAACCCTGTTAAGGTCAGGAAATCCACCCTTTTAAAATCCTTTGATGCGAACAGATTTTTGCCTATGAATAACTTTTAAAAATAAGACTTTACGTGTTAATTCACAAGGTCTTTAAAAATGCAATGAATAGCATATGTTTAACAGAAAAAAACTTTTAGAAGTAAGAGCCTAAGTTAAGTATGGGAGTGCTCACGTGTCGTCCTAGGACTTGCGCAGATGAGGCAGGAGGACGGAAGTAGGAAGCAAGCTTCCGTCTTGATAGAACAACAACAACAAGAGTAATTCAACTAAATTCACAGATCTACAAAATACAAAGCACTCAGAGAGAGGTCCGTGTTGGGATATGTAAGGCTCCTCTCAAGTAATACGTGATTTGATAGTATAATAAGTTAATAAATATATATTAAATATAAGTTAATATATTATATATATATGTATAATAAGTTAATAAAATGCAATATGTATTAGAGATGAAGACGGGACAAGGTAACTCGGGAATGCAGAAATGGGAGACATCAATATTGGCAGGAGGACGAACGTAGCTTCTTTGTGTTTGGAGAAGATGAGGGCAGACATAATTGGGACTGGCACTTCACCTGAGAGCCAGGGCGAGCACAGACATGGAGGTTAGAAATGAGGCTAGGGAGAGGAGCTGAGGTGCTGCCCGGTACAGGAAGGAGCACGAACTGCGGCGGACAATGGAAGCAGTTTCTCAGCAGGCATGCAACTGATATTACCGGTGGCGGAGGGTTGTGGCTTTACAGGGCGCGTGCTTTTCTGATTCCAGCCTTCTAAGAGCCGGTGCTGCTCCTTGTCATGGGGATCACTGAAAAGAATTGTAAAGAATCTGTAAAATTGATTGAGTGAGTGCTGGGTACCAACTTTTAGGGCAGGGCTTAGTTCGTGGGTGATGAGGGGACTGCAGTATGGTCTGATCAGGGAGAAGGCCTGCCTTGACTTTGAGTCTCAGCAGTTGTTCCCGAGACTGGCTCGGAGGAGGGAAACGCTGGGAAGGAGGAGAGGCAATGCAGCCAATTGCAGTTGTCTAGGCGAGAGTAAGTGTGCACTTGAGCTAATCAATTTCATCACTTCCATGCTTGAAAACATTTGCAGATATTTTTAAAGCTATTCTTCTTTCTTCTACAACCCCATAGCAGTGCACTGCAGAACACTTTTCTGGTGTAGCCGCTTTCCTGTTGTCTGCCTTCCCTAAATTAATATCTTATGTTATATTCAGAATTACAAAAACAAGCTTCTTAGAGGGTGATCATAACCTCCTCCCCACAACACACTTTCTAATTATAGCATCAACACGTGGGGGATGGAAAGCGGTTTAAAAACAAGCCTGTTTCTCTGTTTCCTCTTACATAGGATTTGGTTTCTTTCACTTTTTGACTGTTTCCCGTGCTTTAAAGGAAGACTCTGTTGACAGTACACTGAATCATTTGGAATCCCAGATGTCAGAGCAGTGGAAAGTTAAAATGGAGAGGCATATGGAACCCGTCAGAAGCACCATGAGTGGCCAAAACAGGAGACAGTGCCCAAGGCAAGGGAGGCAAAGAAATGTTTCCTCTGCTCTGCTGCATGCAGGAAATCCAGGAGACTGGTGGTGACGGCCAGAGGGGCATGGCTGCCTGGCAAGCATCTGTCTGCGTGTATCTAAAGGGTGTCCCAACTCAACACAGCTGTGACTTCATCTTGTAGTGTGTCTTCTCCCGGCTACTAACACACTGCTGCCTTCTGACTTTTCTGGAAGAACTTGAGAAGGGACTGCACTGATAGAATATCACCCCAGACATTTTACGCTTAGCTTTTTCTCTGAAAATCTACTTCAGATGTTTTTGTTGTTTGTTGGAAACAAAGTGGGATTTTGGCATATTCCATTCATGAAGCTTGCACATTTGTGCAGATGCTCTGGGTCTTACATCTCAAGTTTGAGTCTGATTTTACTCATTAGCCAAACTTTTATTCTCCATATCTCTTCCTTTGGTTCATGATCCTTTTAAATGTTTTCCAAACTGGCTTGCATTCACATCCGGATTTTCTGGGCCTATTTTCTCACCAGATTTCCTTGTGAAAACTCATTAATGATTCTATTCGTGGAGAAATATCCTAAGAAAATGACAGCAACCCTGTTTTTAATTTCTCTGGTGGTTTATATGGTATAAAAACGTTTCATATAGGTTAACTCACTAAATGCTCCAAAACCCAAAGAATTTAAATGATCAATCAAAAGCCAGAGCTCAAATCTAAGTGTCCTCTACTACAAATTCCTGTGGTTCTGTCAACACTGGTGTTGTCTTCAGGGGCTGCTGTTTTAAGGCCCTGAATTGGTGGTAAAAGGAATAGACTTCTGAGTGATGAGCCTTTCCAGTTACGACTCAGGATATTACTGCAGCCTTGAATAATGAACCAATGTCAGTTCCATGGGAAGTTACTAGTTCTGCCTTCTAGAAGTTCTGGCACCAGGGCTGGGGATGTAATTCAGTGGTAGAATGTTTACAGGTGGGAGTGGAGAGAAGGAGGAAGAGAAATAGGAAGAAGAAAAGTAGTAGTAGTAGAAGAAGAAGGAGAAGGAGGAGAAGAAGGAGAAGGAGAAGAAGAAGAGGAAGAGGAAGAAGAAGAGGAAGAGGAAGAGGAAGAAGAAGGGTAACAATAACAACAACAACAATGTCTCATTTTGGCACCAGCCTTTGTGGATCATAGACCTTAGCTATGGGAGAAGCTGGTACTCCCAGCTTCTGGCGAACATCTTCTCTACATTCTTGTGTACAGTGACTCCTAGCCATTTCTGATGGTCGTGGTAACTTCCCAATTGCCCCTGCCAACAACTCTTTGAAGGTCTATTGGGTCATCAGTCTTTTTCTCCCTGGAATAGCTCTTTGGCAGGATCACATCAATGGCAGATCACGTTGCTTACAAGTTTATCAGTGTTTCTTCAGATTGATTCCCAAAGTGACTTGGGGGAGCAAGACTGAAGGTCTTGAGACTCTCCACTACTTCTTGACCATTCTTGGATTCTGAGGTAGCCTTGGTCCCTTCTGTAGAAGAAGTGTGATTAGTCCATGACATCTCTTTCTACAAGCTCATTCTTCTCCTGCTGCACATTTATGTGAAACAAATTCCAGAATGTCCTAGACATCTTCAAGTTCTCAAAACTTCATGGTTTTCTAGCAGTAGCCCTATGTTGCATAGAACTCAAATCAGCCCCCTGACCACTTAGCAATAACAATAAGATAAAGTCTGTTAGGTTTGCTACATGCCTAAATCACCTTTTTAATGTTTAACTGTAAAAATTCTCATAATAATTATGACTGAAATCTGTTGTATGCACATCTGAAATACCTAAAGAATAAAGAAACATATATATTTTTAATCCCCATAAAATACTCATGAGAAAGTTTCATTTTTAAAAACTTGGTTATTACAATATTCAAAATATGTTTTTCTTTTATTTTTAAGGTTATAATATAATTACAACATTCCCTTTTTTCTTTCCTCCTTCTAAATTCACCCATATAACTCTCCTTGCTCTCTTTCAAATTCATGGCCTCTTTTTTCATTAATTGCTGTTGCATACATATAAAGTACATGTATGTGTGTGTATATATATACACACACATACATGTATATATTCTGAACTATGATCTGTGTATGTGTTTTCAAGGCTGACCCTTTTGTCTTCAATAGTGGATTGGTGTGCTCTTCCCTGGGAAAGTCTCATTTTAAAGAAGATTTATATAGTTAAAAAATGCTAAGGAGTAATGTATGAGTCATTTGACTTTTGGTAGCGTCTGGATTTCGAAGATTTCTAGTGGATAAGAAATATATATCATATCAAAAAATGTGAGTGTATCCTTTATTGTCGTGGAAGAAAGTCACATTCTTTCTGAGCACAAACTTCTTAAGCTTCTTGTAATCTGGTCAGAACCTTTGTAGTAAACACTTCTCTTACTCAGTAGTCACCTCTCACTTTCCCTTGAAAAGCTCTTGCTTTCCAGGTGGCAATGCTCTTGGCCTCATTCATTCAGCCAGAGCAATTCTGTTCTATTCCTTTGGTGATCTGGCTTTAATTGAATTTGGAGGTCTCTGGCAAAGCTCAAAACTATGCAGCCCTCACTGAATGCAGGCAGACCATGAGAGGAGATAGTTCCTTCTCCCTCCTCCTCTGGCCCTGGATAAGGCTGAATGAAGAAGTGATTTCTAGGGGGAGCGGATCTCGGGGATTACAAGTTAGGGATAGAAAAAGATACCTTGTGGACGGTACAGTGGAGCAATTAAAACAATCTTGGTCTTTCTTAACCATATTGGACCTTCATATTAATGTTAGGGCCACATCTGGGCTTCTGTGAAGTAAATAAATGTTTCTGTATTTATACCAGTCTTGCTTAAAAAAAAATTCTCTAGGCAGCATGTGCCAACTGTCACAGTGCTGTGAAGCAGTAAGGACAGAGATTCAGAAGAAGAGATATTGTCATAGCAACATACATGGTAAAACCCAAGCCAGTGATTATGACTTGTATCAACAAATAAGAAACTTATCTTTACAGAGTGGATTGGGAATGGAAATATCAATGACAACAGCAGTAATGACTGGTCCTTTATTATAGATGAGTTGGATGTTTTCTTATGTTCCACTAGGAACATTATTTTTCCCTTCCTTCCTTCCTTTCTTTCTCTCCATCTCGTACTCTCTTCTTCTCTCTCTCTCCCCCATCCCTCTCTCTCTTTCTTTTTGAGACAGGGTCTCTTTGTAGTGTTGGCTGACCCCGAGCTTGCTATCTATGTACACCAGCTGGCCTTGAACTCTCAGAGATCCACCTGCCTCTGCCTCCCAAGAACTGGGAATAAGTATGTAGTCCACCACCCTTCTCAGGCAAATCACGTCTACATGATTGCCATTCTCTCAAACAGCTTTATTATGCCAAGTGGTAGACAGCCAGGCATCACAGGTCTTGTGCTTCAGCTGCCACAATAAAGGACCTACATGTGTCTTGATCCTTCTCTGTGTGTTACACTTTAGAGTAAAGCCAAGCCACTCAAGGGAAGCAGGCTGCAGCAGCAAATACCTTGAATATGTGAAGTTACAATGTTCAACCTAGTGCTGTCTTCTCTTCAGAAGAAGCCCTTCCCAGCCAGCTAGCCTGTTCTCTGCCCCCTTCTATCCCCGCTTCTTGCTTTTGATCTCAGCCTGACACCAAATAGTCTTTAATTTATTTAATTTACTTCAATAGACGTAAAATTTAAAGCCTTTGGGCTTCTGGAAAATCACTGACCTCATGGAATCTCTGTTTCTCATATATAACATGAGGATAACGTGATACTCATTGTATAAATAATAACTCCCAGTGATTACTGCCTGCTTTCTCTGGGTTAGGTACAATTTTAAGCCCTTTATCACCATAACAACATTTAAGTTTAATTCTTTTAACCTTTTGATGTATGTTGCTATAATATTATCTAGTTTGTGTAAATGAGGACTGTGTCTTGTGGTTACACAGCTAGTAAAAGAAACCTGGTTTGAACTTTTAATACCACTGTTGAGCCAATCTACTTAATCAGTGACTATACTAACGTTCTTTACTGTTAGTGTAAGAAAATGTGTATATTAGATAATGAAGGTTGTTGCTAAAATGGCTGATCTGCTGGAAAAAGTCGTGCATTCTTTTAATCCCAGCCCTTAGGCAGAAACATGAGGATCTCTGTGATTTTGTCGTCATCCTGGTCTACATAGCAGGTTACATAGTGAGACCCTGCTCTCACCCAGAAAAACCTCATCTAGTGCTTTTGTTTGTGTGAACCATCCATTCATATTACTTTGAGTCAATATTATATGTGTAGTTGGTGTGTTTTGAGATTTATGTCCCCAGAAATTCATGTGTTGGAACATTAGTCCCCACTACAACAGTGTCCAGAGGCAGTAGGATCTGTAAGAGCCAGCGGGGGGACTTTCAGAAGGTTTCATCTTGTTCTTAAGGGGCCAGATTGGTACTACAGAGCAGGCCATTCCAGTACGAGGACGAGTTCCTGTGTTCTGCCTCTTCTGCATGAGCCTGCATGCCCTCCGCCTTTTCTGCTATGTTCTGACCTACCACCCACGTGGCCACTTAAGCTTGGATGTCCCACATCTAGAACCATGACTCTAAGTGTTTTTCCTTATGTATTTCCTAATCTCTGTTATCACTTGGTAGCTGCAGAAAATGGAGCAGTAATGAGCTTTTTCAGGGTGTGTAGGAGGAGAGAGGAAGGAGGGAGAGGAAGAGGGAGAAGAGGAGAGGGAGAGGGGGAGGGAGAGAGATCATTTTCGTAGTTGGTTTCTTGTTCCAGAATTTCCTAAAAGTGAACATAATTATTGTGTTGATATTAGATTAGAACATGCGGCTGTGCAACTAGCTGCCAACTGGATCATCCCTTTCCACGCTGGTCATCACGCAGCCGACGGCTTGTGGGAGGATATACTTCTTTGCTTCATTTCTTGGTAATTAGACTCTTTAATGGGAGTCAGGGCTGAGTCGTGGAATCAGTGGGGCTGGTGTTTATGGATGGCTCTTTACAACCTTGCTAACTGACACTGAGCAAGCCACTTAACCCTTCCAAGTGTCAGCTTACTGTGCTGTGAGGCTCCACAGAAATAACCGAGGTATAAATTGCTTGCAGGCACTAACAACATACGGTTGTTACTTTATATTTACGTCTATATTGCCATCTCACCCCTGCTACTGACACCGTGGCATATTTGGATAGTATAGTATGCTTTCACAGCAGTTTTCCCGTCTCAGACAGGAGCCTGTCCCATCTGTCTTCAGCCTGCTCTGGCAGTGTTCCCTAACACAAACACCAAGAGGGGTGTGGAGAGAGGGTTTCTAAATGATGCCCTCAGCTCTGCATGGTTTGATGGTTAGAAATGCTGTGATACTTCCACTATGCAAGTAGGTTTTGTTGTTGTCACTTCCTCGTTGTTCTTTAGAAGCTTATAAAGCGCAGGCTGAACGTCCGAAGGCAGCAGGGCCACAGCCTGGGCCCTATTCAGGCGTCTGTCCCAGGGAGGAGCTTCTGTAAAGAGCACTGCAAGTACTTCACTGGAGTGGATACCAGGCGAGCACCACACAGCGACAGTGTAAATGTCAGGTTACAACTGAAGCTGGGAGTATCATCCATGCTTTAGAATGTTGGACCTTCCAAAGGTTGGGTTGGAAGTGAAGACACGGAGGCTCAGAGAAAACATAAGAATTGCTTACGGCAGCTCAGTTCATCAGCAGTCTGACTGGCTGGAACCCACATCACTTGATTCTCAGACTGCGTTCCTCCAACATTCAACATAACCTTATTTACACAGATGACATTAATAGAATTTCCCTGAGCAACTGTTCAAAGAAATAGTCATAAAATACCAAAAGAACATAAAATGTCTGAAACTCTTAGATGATTTATACGTTTTTTTATCATATGTAAGACACATAGATAGCCAAGCAAGATTTCAAGTGATGTAAGACTATGCATACATAATTTAGGAACGTTTATTGCATTACTTCTGTGTCTGATACAGAAACACAAAGATAGGATTATTAATCAAACTAGTGAAAATTTACATTAAGATGTTCATACTTTCACGGACAACTTAGGCAGGTATTTGAAAGAAATCTTTTACGTGCGTAGGACAGAATGGAAACATCTATTCCAGATCAACCATCAGAAGACGGGGAGTGCTGAAAAAGGAACTGCAAGAGGCACGGCTTGCTAGCTATAGCGAGAAGAGAAGGACTTGGTGAGCTAGCCAAATGTGAGTTTATAATGGGTTGTAGGAAAAACAAATATTATGTTTGGAATTTCAAGTGGAGTAAGATGAATTCCAGTCAGAATTATGGTAATTTTCCTGTTATTTTTAGTATTGGTCAGTTTCCTAAGTTAGCATTGAGTCTACTTTTGTAGTTTTCCTCAAGTAACTTAGTTGAATGGATAAAGAACTGTACACAGGAGAAACTCAGTTCGTTTTCTTGAAGGAAAAAAAGACTCCTGATCATATAAAGTTGTTAGGAAATCTTTCAGCTGTATGAAGAGGTGAGCTAGAGGAGATACAGAAAATATGCCTGAATACGATATTCATTGAAAATTAGATGGCAAGGCATTAGCTAATGTTTTGGGCTATGTATTATGGCAAATGCTGTTCAGGAATGATCTTATTTACGCTCACAAATCTATGTGACACAACTGTAATTATCCATATTATTAGATGAAGAAGCTGTTGAGAGTAATCTCTCTGAACTCTCACAGCTAGAGAGATACAGACAATGTTCGCCAATCCAACAGCTAGTTATTCACTCCCCCCCCAAAAGAACCATACTGTTTTATTATTATTATTATTATTTGGAGATCAAGTTTCCTTCCAGCAAGAGGGAGTGACTTCTAGTTTGTCTGATTCCAACATGATGATATCTTTGCTTTGGCCAAGTAATGGGTTGTGTTCTGAAACACAGGATAGCTACGTGTTTGCACTTTTTATTTTGTGACAGGGTCTTGCTAAGTTGCCCAGGCTAGCTTTGAACTTGTGAACTTTCTTTCTATCCTTTCCCTCCAGGCAGCAAGGATTACAGACCAGTACATCCAGCTCCAGGTTAGAAGCTTATTCTTGCTCTTCAAAAAAATTCCCTTGCAGAATTTCTCCTTCCATTAGCTTACAAAGTAGTGATCTCTACAAAGCTTTTTTATAACCTGTCAGATACTCACTTCTTTCCTAACCCCTACTCCATGCCTCTTAAACCTGTAATCTCCAGTTCTGCCTCTCTTTAATTTCATATAATATGTGTTCTACTATCTCCTCCCCTCCTTCCCCCTCTCATGGGCCCAGTTTCTGGGAGGATTAGCACTCCCTTCACAGTTTGAACAGCTTGGTTTGGCCATGGAGGGCTGATTGGAGAGGGCTTGCATCTGGGTTTGGACTCTCCTGCAGAGATTCCTCCTGGGACTTACTAATTTCCTTTACAGACCTTGTCTGGGGCAGCCCAAGAGCTTACTGCATTCTATCCTGTGCTCTCTCTCGGAGCTTAAGTCATAAGATTCCTAACCCACCATCTCCCGTATTGTTAGTAAAGAAGTGTCTAAAGAAGACACTCTTTCTTCTTTTCTTGTCTCTGACGGCTGTGCGGTGAAGTTGTGCTATGTGGGACAGTGTGAGACACCAGGCAAAGGGGAAGGAGAAAATCTGGTGGACAGAGGTGGCATTCTGGGGCAGAGTAGACAGATGGGAAGACTTCACTGAAGTAGTCAATCATCTCAGGACTTCTAAGAGAAAGAACAAACCCTCCTATCATTTAAGCCATTTTTATTTGGTTTTCAGCTATGTGTTGCTGAACGCATTCTTGCTGACAAGGTGAAAACACTGTGGTTTGATTCTCTGTCTCTAAGTGCTGGAGTCTGTGTTTTTAACCACTACAGAAATTTGAGGGAGGACAAATCAAAATTGTGTTTGTAAAAGCAAAGGGAAACTCAGAAACAAGTGACAGATTAATTGAAGCAAGTCACTGTGAATAGTATGGAAATTTTAATAGTATTAGTTCTTTTTAGGCATGAACACAGGATATTTTTACACTTATTTATGTTCTTTTTTATTTATTTCCTTAATGATAATGGTTTCTAGCACATGGGTTCTTTACTTCTTTTGTACTATTTTTTTTTTAAATTTTATTTCTAAGACTTAGTCTTGAAGGTTTTATAAATGGGCTGTTTTCATGGTTTCCCTCTGAATATTTTGTGAGTGTTTAGAAATATTGCTGCTTTTTCATATTGATTTTTGTATCCTGCAACTTTACTGATTCCATTTATTCATTTTAAAATTTGTGGAGTGTTAGGGTTTCTATTCTCTGAAAACAGGGCAGTTTAACTTCTTTCCAGTTTGGATGCTTTTAATTTTTGTTTTCTTGCCCAGTTGTGAATATGAAGTGATATGAATGGGCATTTTTGCCTTAGTCTTAGAGAAAAAGCTTTCAGCTTTTCATAACAGAGTGCGGTGCTGGCTGTGGTGCGTCATAGATGCCTTATTACTGTGCTGTGATGCATTCCTTCTGCAGTGAGTGTGTTTAGAAATTTTATCACAGGAATGTGGCGAATGTTGCCATGAGGTGATCGTTTAACCTGTGGCCTTCCTTCTGCTAAGAGTTTAGCATATTTCTAGTTTCGTACATCGTGAGTCATCCTGCCTCCCCAGGAGAAATCTCTGTTGACCTTTTCAATGTGTTGTTGAGTTTGACTTGCTGATATTTTTCTGAGGACTTCTTTAAAATCTATGCAACGGGAATGTGGATCTGTGCTGAAAAATATTTTTAAAGTATCTGTGTCTGGCTTTAGCATTAAAGTAATGCTGGCCTGGTAAAATGAGTTTAGAAGTAGTTTCTCTTCTTTGGTTTCTTGGATGAGTTTTAGAAGGATTAGTGTTAGGTCTTTTACGTTTAGTAGAATCCAACAGTGAAGTTGTCTGGTCCTTAATGGAAGACATTTTATATTGACCTGAATATATTTTCTATTTCTTCATGACTCAGTCTCGATTTGTTGTACGTGTCTAGGAACTATCTATTTCTTTTGTGTTATTCAGTTTGTTGGTGTATAATTATTTATACTATCCCCTTAAAATCACCTGCATTTCTATGGTGTCAATTGTAATGTCTCTTCTTTCATTTGCGATGATCAATGTAAATTCTTTTTCAGACAATTTAAAGACTTCTATTTTCTTTGGTATGGTTAATAGACATTTGTTTGCATCCTTTGTTTGTGTTTTCTCTTACTTCTTCATGCTCCCAATGAATTGACCTGTTGTCTGCAAGAAGAAGCAGTCACTGCTGTATCATTTTCATAGACTGATACTGAGAAGGGAAGAACGTTCTTGTTAGCACTGTTTAATATAAGGAAAAGAGAGACCAGTCCTTTCAGGAAGACACAACCCTTATAAAAAAATAAATGATTGGTTGGACAATACTGGAGTGAGAAGAGAGTGTACAAGTGACACAAGGTCTTACAACTCAAGTAGAAATGCAAAACTTCTTTGGAAGGACACAGGACATAAAAGGTTTCCATGGGTTGAAACTAGTAAAGTAAGAGCTCACAAATGAGGACTATAATTTATACATATGTTTGTGTGTGTGTGTGTGCGTGTGTGTGTGTGTATACATGTATACATACATATATATATACATATATATATATATATATACTTAAAATGACATAAAAGAAGGAATAAAATTATGAATCATAAGATTCTGAAAATCAATAGGCTATTTAAAAGTAATGAACTAGAAGCCAAATGAAACTACCAGGACCAGGAATGGGTTACATCAAATCGACTTGGCCAAAAGGGTCCCCTGGGAACCCCTAAACAGCCCAGGCTATTGCCAACACTATTGGTTGTTCTTCACAAACTGATGATAAGGCCCTTTTGCGGAAGACAACACCTACATAACTCACTGAACACAGAGAAGTCGAGCTGGTGCTATCTAGAAGCTCCATGAGCTGGAACCCATACCTGTCATTGTTTGTTTGAGAGGCCAAGAACCTTAGACAAGATAGGCCAGGGACCTAGGGGAAAACCAAATGCTACTGTGTTGTTAAAGGAACAGAGCAGTAAAATGACTTCTAATGACATTCTGCTATACGCATAGATCAGTGCCTACTCGGAGATCATTAGAGAAGCCATCTCCGACAGCAGTGGAAACAAATACAGAGACTCACAGACAGGCAACAGACTCAATGGCATCTTTAGAGGTCCTTTGTCTCATAATTCTGTGTTGGAGCATTTTTTTAACCTTAAAAATTCTTTGTGTCTATATTATGGCTTCTGGTTTTGTGCTTTTATGGAAATCCTGTGTGCATGATCATGTGTGTCTCTGAATCCAGATATGTTTCTTGTGCTTTTTCTTTGGCTCCTTTTCTCCTGTTATTTTATTTGTTTTCTTCCTATTCTGATTTGCTTGCTTTATTTTATTTTATTATTTTTCCTTTGATGCCTGTTTATTTTCTGCTGAGAGGCAGAAAGGGTGTGGATCTGGATGGGGGTGGGGGAAGTGGGAAGGAACTTGGGAGGAGTTGGGGGAGGGGAACCATAATCAGATTATATTGTGTGGGGGGAAAATGTGTTTTCAATAAAAGAAAAGTAAATAATGGACTTGAACTTTTAGAAATGAATTGTGTAAACATTGAAATTAATAGATAAATTAAATATTAGCTGTAGCTAAGACAGAAACTGAATTAGAAGATAAATCTGTATAATTATTTAGGGAGCACTTCAAAGAAATAAAGTATGAAACACTATGAGATACCGAGGTTATGAGAAGCTGAAACATATTCTGTGAATTTCATCAAGAAAGAAGAGAATGCTGGAGAGGAAACATTCAAGATGGCAGTTAAAACAAACAACGATTCCTAAAGCAACAGAAGCACAAGTTTCTTGGCAGAATAAGTAAAATCAATCTACATGTAGACACATTTTAGTGAAGCCACAGAAGGTCAAAGTTGAAGTGCAGTAAAAGTAACTTTAGAAATAATACAAGTTTCTGACGAAGAAAAACCAGCTGGGCTGGCTGAAGACCTCAAAATTTGAGACAGGATCTCAGAGTATGGCTCTATCTGTCATGAACTCAATACATAGGCCAAGCTAGCTCCAAATTCACAGCAGTCCGCTTGCTTCTGCCTCCTGAGTGCTTTGATTAAAGATGTGCACTACCAGCCTCTGCTGGTCGAAGACCTTTTAGGAGACAATATTAGATGTTCGAAGGCAGCCGGGTCCTACAAGTTCTGCAAGGAAGTCATTATCAACCTAAATCCTGTAGCCAGATAAACTCTCTCAGCAACAAGCCACACTTCAAAACAAAAACAATAAGACACTTTCAGACAAAACAGTAAAAAGAATTCAGCACAAAAGAAACTCGCTGAAAGAAGTACCGAAGGGTATGATTCAGAAGAAGGAAAACCAAACTAAGAAGAAAGGTGTGAAAAGGACTGTTGAGTACACAAGCCTTCACACTTCTTATTGCTTCTGCAGGCCCAGTGCCTTCCTTCAGGATGTGGGCAGGGTCATCGTGTGAAGAGCGAGCAGGAAGACATGCTTGTGTTCATGCACATTTCCCCACGGCTACAGTGCTAGAAATAGGGAACTAGGTTGCCTCGATGGCGTTCAAAGCTTATGGAGCTTAGGTTTTATTAACATACAAAATTATCTGATAAACAAGGATGAGAATATTTGGCCCTCAAAGAATTATAAACAAAGAAAGCAAGACATTTCTAAATCATCAAGTCTGAACTCCTTGGGCGGTGGCAGTAGCAATAGCAGTCCAGGGCTGGGGAGAAGGAGTAGCTTAGTGTCACGTTCCTGAGGGAAACGTTACCTCCTGGCTCAGGAGAAAGCTTCTCCCAGGTTATAATTAGATTTTTGCATTTCCTTCGGTGGTTACTGAAAATGTATATGAACAATAACTCTAGATTAAAAAAAAAAAACTATAGGAAAAAAGGAATGTAAGTGTTAACCAGCTTTTGGAGTTCACAGAAAGGACCACTGTAACACATGTTTCCTTAGTTTACCAGCCCAGATGAGTTGTGGCAACACAGTTTAGTGCCCCGCTGTTTTTCTGGTAATAACCTCACTGGCAGACTGTAGATTAGGTGATTTTTTCAGACACAGAATGCCTAGAAACCTTCTGAACATAGAAAATGTGTAAGTCCAGCAGGGGATGGGTTCTGAATGTCGGAAGAAGGGCATAGAAACAACAGATGCTCTGGGTTTGTGCCAGTGGGCTATAGCTGGCTGGCTCATAAACATTCACAAGCCTGGCCCGTGCCAGGCTGGGGCTTAGTGTCAGGAAAGGTGTAGTGTAAAGGGATTTCCCAGGATAGTTGAAAATGGACAATTTCTAGGAAAAGGAGCTGGCTAAATAGTAAAACATAGTTACCCCCTACCGATTTCTATGTTCAAATGGATGAAGCATGTGGGATCAGGAGGAGTATCACCTGTTTCGTAGGAAAGAACAGACATTACCCAAACCATGCAAAACCAATGGCTACAATATTGGTGCAATCCTCCTGGAAGCTTTTGATCACCCTTCTTTGGGTGGGATAAAGGTAACCAACTTTCAACCAGATTAAAGGCATTATTTCAGTGTGATGTAGTGCAATGAGAGATCAGGAAGTCCTTAAAACACCGCTTTTCCACAAAGGGCTTCAATTTAATAAAGCTTCGCTTCTTAAAGAATAAAATAGTTAATATTCTAGAAAGATGCTGACAAGCTTAATTAGCTTTTAATTGGGGAATAGGGATGTCATAATTAAGGAACTTGGCAGAACGGGAGCTGGAGAGCTGGCTTGAAGGGTTATGTTAATTGGAAAAGTCATTTATGCTGCATGATAATCTTACCTCCTGAGCACCTCCCTTTCCCCCCAGTTTTCTCTTTTAGACTCAGACATGTAGACAGTGGGGAAGTATCTCACCTCCTCCTGTCTCTTCAGCAGTGTCATTGCTACTATGTTATGAGAAGACAGTTTCTCTGTCTTCCTCTATGAAGCTTTTATCCTAGCAGGGGTTATGTACAACATCCGGGGAGATGTGTCAATCCAGTTTAATATGCAGTCTTCAAGATGGGACCACGTGCTCATGAGGGAGGAAGCTGACACGTGAGGCAGTCGGTTCAGCGTTATGACCTGGGGGTGAGGGTCTGGCAAGACTTTACGTGGCTTGAGGTTATTATTAGCAGGATCACGGCCCTTAGGAGGGGGTTTCTCACCACCGGCTGTGCATGAGAATTACCTGAGGAGGTCAAAGATGTGTTCCCAAAGCCCGCCGCAGGAACAACGCCTGCGCAGAACAGCGTGTGTGCCGGGCTAGACAAACAGTGAGCATATGCTACTTGCCAGATGGCACGTGCACGCACACATGGCGCGCATGCGTGGCTGCGCTCCCATTTAGGGCCAGCCCGCGCATGCCCAGGGACTGAGCCCGCCATTGACGCATGAGCAGTTAAGTCTCCCTGTTTGAGCCAACCTGAAAACCTGCCAAGGGGCCCAGAGACAGATGACGTGGCAAGGTGCGAGCCAATGCAAAAGAGCCACAGCATCAGCCTGCAATGCAGGAGCCAATGGGACGCTGGGCGAGGGTTTAAAAGGGCTCCCTTTTCCTGGACTAAAGGCTTCTGCTTCTGCCACTTACCTGACTGCTGGAGTCTGTTTCGTTGACTCTGTGCCAGATCGTCCTCGCCCCCAAGGGTCCCAGGCTTGGGTTCAGCAACAGGTACAAAATATTAAACAACAAAAGTCTTGTTTGCTGGATTCTGAATTGTTGTTCCAGTGGAACTCAGGCCCAGTTCTTTCCAGAAGCTTCTCAGCTTAGCACCCATTGGTTTAACAGTGGACCATTTTCTTCCAAACCTTGGTTTCAGATCTAACCCTACTGGTTTTAATTTTCTCCCTGCTGAATAGGGATAATGTTTATATTTCCTTGAAATAGACATTTTTTTCTGGCATCTTTCTACTGAGAGCTCCTATGGATACCTATCTATGGTGAAAAGGAGTAAATCATGACTTGTGCCTGGCCCTCAGAGTGTCTTGCCTGACTGTGCTGTTTAGTTGGTCCATTAAGAACCCTTCTGTGATTGGGCAAAGGCAAGGGGAAGCGAGGACAAGCAAGCAGAGACAAGAAAGCCATGGAGAATGTTGTACTTGCCCATCAGTGGAAGCATGCAGGCAAAAAGCCGCCAGTAGTTCACTTCGCTACCTAAGCCAAGAGTGACTGTCTGAATGAGCCAACAGCTAGAGCAAAATAGAGCTGAGAAATGAAAGCCATGACAGAATCCTGGTAATATCGTTTGATTCCTTGGATTTAGCCTTTTCTGAAGCCAGGAATATCTACTCTTGGGCTTCTCAGTTTTGTGACACAGTTCTCTTCGTTGCTAAGCTATTTCGAGTTGGTTTTTGTTGTATTTGTTACTAATGGTTCTGTCTAATAAGAAATAGCTTGAGGTTTCTGTGGGGGTGAAATGAAATAATGTAGATAAGACACAATCCTTGGAATATTGTAGACAAGACAAATGCCTGCTGTTGGTGTCATAGCTATCACACTTTGACCTCGCCTTCCACTCAGGGCTCGCTCTTCTCAACTGGCCTGCCAAGTGGATTGCGGCTCACAATACTCTCTCCTTTCTATAAAGTTTATCGGAAATAGCTAGAAGCTTTTTGATCCTTTCCATAGTTTGTTTTTATTTTTAGCCATGATTCTCTTGTCCATGAAGATATAAGATTACAGCTTTTATGCTGAATCAGAAAGAGAGACTACTTCAGGGTTTTTTTTTTTTTCCTATCTGTGTTTTCACCATTAGTTGAAAAATAAATCTATTGCCTACTCTGTGGTTGATTTGAAATCCCCCAGAGTCTGCCTCTGTCGTTTGAGGTAGACTCACCTTAGAAGCACCTCTTTCCCTTGTTCGTGACCCTGTACTTCTGCCACAGAGTAACTTAGGGAGTTGTGTGGACGCATTAAGTTCCACTGAAGTGGATGTGAACTCACATCATTTATTCCGTCGTCTTAGCTTCTCTTCTGTTGCTATAATAAGATATCTCAAAAACACAACTTAAAGGAGAAGAGGGTTATTCAGTTCACAGCCCCACGTCTCAGTCTATCATGGCAGGGAAATGACAGTGGCATGAATTCAAAGTAACTGGTCCCATTGTATACACAGTGAAAAAATGCATGGTTCACTTCATCTACTCTTGCATAGTTCAGGATCCTCTGTCTAGGGAATGGTGTCATGAATATTACATAAGTCTTCTTACCTCAGTCAATGTAATCAAGACAACCCCTTACAAGAAGCCAGTCTCCCAGGTGATTCTAGACTTTGTCAAGTTGACAATACTATCACAAGCATAATCTTGCTCAGATTATTCTAGGAGTTTATGTTACATTCCCAGATGAAGCAATTCATGCTATTTTAGATAAACTTAAATATTCATTTAAAATTTTCTCTTCCAAGATGGTTGATCCTATGACATTAAAGCCAAGATTAAAATGAACCATTATCTGATTCATTTTCTCCTCCAAGCTTAAGTTCTTAGTATTTTCTTAGTGTTATTTTAGACAGTTTTCTACCAAAATTGTGAACTATGGAAGCAGAGTGTATTTCACCTTAGAATTCAAGGACTTATTGGCAAAAGACTACAAGAAGATAAAAAGCATTTAAAAATTATTGAAAAATTACAAAGCATTACAAAAGTCAGGGCTCATATGTGATTCTATTTTATTCTAGTTTTGAAAACTTTTCCTTCGGGAATTAAGTAACATCAGTCTAGCATGTGTAAACACACACACACACACACACACACACACACACACACACATACACACACACACACACACATACACACACACACACACAAGGTTTTATTGCATATGAGCATCTGGCCTTTTCATTGACTAAAGCTAGATCCAACACACACATATGTGTAATTCAAAGAAAGATGGTGATTCTAAGGAAAATAATTGCTAAAAGCAACTCTTGAGAAACCTTTAACTACATATTAATCTATTACATCTAAAACTGTGACATACACCAACTTAGTTAGGGTTTTATTGCTATGAAGAGACAGTATGACCATAGCAACTCTTATAAACAAAAGCATTTAATGGAGACTGGCTTACAGTTTAGAGGTTCAGTCCATGGTACTGGAGAAGGAGCCTAGCGTTCTGCACCTGAAACTGGAGTGTGAACCACTGGGTCTAGCTTGAGCTTCTGAGACCTCAGATTACCCCCCACCCCCCCGCATGCCCAGTGACATGCTTCCTCCAATGAAGTTGCACCTCCTAAAAGTGCCACTCCCTATGAGCCAATGGAGGCCATTTTCATTCAAACTACAGCATACTGTTCTCTAAGATTATTGAGTATGCCATAATGTAATATTTAAGGACCATTAAATGAGTACAAATGGATGGCTTTCAGTTATATGTATATCAAATAGAACCTTAGGCTCTGGGGATCAGAGCATGTTGGCATATGACATTCGCGTACATGAAATACATAGTGTAAAGGGAACAGAACTCCATCCTGGCAAAAGTGTTGTCAGCGGGGTAAGAAGCCATCTTTGCTGATTATTTTATACATAGAAACCAGTTGTGAAACAGAAAAAGGAGCTGCAGGCCATTTATCTTCCATCCAGAAACAAACAGAAGGCAAGCTCGATGATCACTCTTGGCATTCACTAGCCATTCTGAAGTGTATGTTTTGAACAGGAAAAGATCAAGATCAAAGATGAGTTTACAGATAATGACAGGCTGGACATGACCAGAGATTGCTTGCACCAACTCACAAAAGAACTGACTCTCTGGACGGTGACATTATCGTAACACCTTGAGATCCATCACTGCAGGAATAGCGATACTTTAGAAGCTGGCAGTGCTTTACATCAACACTCCACCTCCGCGTCTGGGTAAAGAAATAGCTAGACACCAATGAGTATGAGCAGATCCTCCCTTTGTCCTGAGACTCAGGAACCAACTCATGGTTGTCAGCACTGTGCTAGCCGTGCGGTGCTGTAGAAACCTCCGGGAGGGTCTTTAGAAACTGAAGACAGTTTAAGAATAAAGCAAAGATCGTCTTTCCTAGAGGTGTGCTGGATACTAGCTTTTGGATTGACACGATAGCGTCGATAGATACGTTGTCTCATCCCTGAGGCATGGGGACATCACACGTCTGCCCTGTGACGGAAAGAAGAAAAATATACAGAAATGGGCAGAACTAGGAGTAAGAAACCACTGAGTGGCAGATGGAGGTCTTGGTCAGTTTGTGTGTTTGCACGAGGTAGCATTGTTTACATATGTGTGTTCACGTACACACGTGATATTTGTTCTAGCATGCTCACCGAAAGGGAATGGAAACTGCATGCCCCAGCATCCCTTAGCCAAGATCTTGGCGTCTAAATATTACTGTCCTCTTGAAGAAATAATGGATTCTAGGGCAGTATCAGCAAAAGCACAAAATGACCCAAGAACAATTTTATTTTTTGTTGTACGTGTGTGTGTGTGTGTGTGTGTAAAAAATTCTTAAAGAATGACATAGAAAACAAAGGCCAAATTTAGAAAAAGTTAGGCATCAAAATAAACCATGATAGTGGTGGGTTCTAAGCCGCTGAATGAAGCAGAAATTGATGAGCCCCCATAGATGCACAAGAAGAAATGCACAGGGGGAAGCAAGCGTTCTTTCTTGTGGAAGCGGGCTGATGAGTAAACACCGAAGGGGTGGCGGTTGTAGCAACTGTGTGGACATCCGTGAGAGGAGTAACTGACTTAGACAAGAAACATAACTCTAAAGTGCGTGGGTAAAAGTGGAGCAAAGGGCCTAGAGAGGCGGATCAGCGGGCAAAGGTTTTGCTATGTGAGCATGAGTCCTAGAGTTCAGGTCCAAGCACTTACACAAATGGTGGGGAGGCAGGGCAGTTGCTTGTAATCCCAGTGCTTGGAAGATTCCGATAGAGGACATCCAGAGCAAGCTGACCAGATAGACTAACAGATGCTGCCCATCATGTCTAGGGCGTAAGACCGTCATGAAGACATCAAATAAGTTAGATTGCAGGACGCAAAGAAATCAATCTTGAATGACAAGGACACTGTCTCTGCTGGCTAGCTTTCATAGTGCCAGAAGGTGCTGTGGAGGCTGCCTGGAGGGAAACAAATGATCTTATCTTCATGCTGCAATACTGACTTGCCAGGCAAGAAGTGCCCAATGGTGCAATAGTGGCAAGACTATTTATGGGAGTAACCAACCACTCTCTTGATTGGATTTGAGGCCTGCTCCACAAGAAAGAATTCATGCTTGACACTGTAACATGGTCAAAACTTCTAGATAGGAGTATCATAGGCCCTGGAGGAGAACCTGCTGATGCTATTTTCTAAATGACCATGTTGTCAAACATCATTCTCAACGTTTATGTTGACATCTATGGATTCATGCTGCTCCCAAACCTGGTCAGAGATGCTTCTTATTGAAGTAGGCAGTGGTTAACACAGAGAGGCATTGCTGCTCAGATTACTGAGGAAAAAAAAAAGACGACTATGAGTGTTCAGTCATAGTTGGAACATCTTTATCATTCCATACCATCACCACTAAGCTCGTGAATGCAATGGACAAGGGTGCAGAAAGAATGTCAGAGCGGAAGGGTGGAGAATGCTGTGAAATGCTGTCCTTCGGACATGGCAGAGCTGTTGCATACACAAACTCACAGCAGTTATGGTTACTTCACAGCACCTGCATAAAATCCAGCCACTCAGTATGGACTAGGGAAGGTATCCTGAGCCCCGCCCCTACCTGAGAAGCTATTGGCAGTTAGTATCTGCTTGAGGAGGGAGAGTCGCTTTTCTTTAGGAACGTGGCTCCTGGTAGCTTCCCCCATACTCCAGCGATGACCTCAAGCCCAGGTGCATATAGGAAGCGTTGACAGGACTCAGCGGCTTAAATAAGCAAATAAATACATATTGAATGAGGACATGAACTTGACAGGAAGATGTTGTAAGGGGTTCTGATGGGCCTTAGAACCTAAAGCCCAGAGTGACAGGATAGATATTGTCTAGATACATTGTATACATGCATGGAAATTCAAAATAAAGTAAATAAATACATTGTGGGGTGAGAAATGGGATGTTATATGGGCTCTAAACCAAAATATTTGTGAATTTCAAATGAATAATATCACTATAGGGAAGCCTGTAGGGGACCACATCACGTGATTAGAGTGAATACTCAACATTTTTATCATTCATGCCTTTGTAAGTGTCCTCCGGGTGTTGTATGGGCAGAACGTGGGAGGAAGAAAGAGCAGGATTAAGGGCCGACGAAGGCTCTGCTGGACGTGTGGCGGCTTGGATCACGGCAGCTTGGATCACGGCAGCGATGCACAGAAGCGGCAGGGATTGTGACGCTGGGAGATGGAATTAGCAGGGTCTGGGGATGGAACTGGAAAATAAAAGGGAAAGAGTGGAGGATAATTTGTGAACAAAGGTTTTTAGAAGGTGTTTTTGGGAAAGAGATCACAGGCAGATAGTTGTAGTAGTTAGCCTGGACATGGAGTCATAGATATATATAAAATGAACAGGCTACCAGAAATATAATGCAGTACAATATAGAATAGTAACACACACACACACACACACACACACACACACTCCTCAGATCTGAGATATGTATGTGACTGGCAAATCACAATAGAATGTCTTGTTTCAATATATTTATTCCTTTACTAAATAGCGTATATTTTCTTTTGATCCCAAATTTGGCATTATTTTCCTATTTTAAGTAAAAATAGTTCAGAAAGGCGATTATGTCAAAGTCACTCATGTGTTAATAATGGCACAAGGCTTTAAACTCAGGTCTTGTAAGTTGTGGCTCAATGGATCTTTCGCTACCAAGAGAGATCCTGAATAGGTTCCATTTGGAAGGGTTGGGAATGGGGTCTAGAGTGAGACGGGCTGTCAGAGCACGGTGCAGACATCGACCACCAGAGGGCGCTCTTACCTCAAGAGAAACTTGATAATCTTTCCCCCCTCAATGAAGGTGCCACTGAGCAGTTTCATTTCTGAGATTCTTTCCTGCCTTAGACCCAGTGTGCAGAGCACCATGACGATTCAGCCCTACAAAGCTGCGTCAGAGAGGCATATCTGAAATAATCTCAGATTATACTAGATGGAGGAAGGAAGCAGGAGGTCCAAACAGCTCAGAAACAAGATCTTTCTGATATTTGGAGGTGGAAGAAGAACTTCCTGTGATTCTGACGAAATCTGGCTTTCATAAAATGTAGGGATTGCCCGGGAATGATTCCGAGTTGATTTGTCAGTGCTGATCTGAAAGGGCTTTATGTATTTTTAAAAGTTTGCTTCAATAGATCATAGGTTTTTTTTTTTTTTTTTTTTTTGGTTATTAGCATAACTTTTCTTTTGGTGAGCATGTTTATTACTTACTACTCTCTAACTTATTTTGCTCTTTCTTTCTTGGCTTTCTTCTATTACCAAAATTATTCCAACAGAGGAGGCCCCTTGTGATTAAAAGAGCTCATGTTGACCAGTATTTAGAGACAATACACATACATAAGAAACTTTTTACCAAAGCTTTCTACAATAGTTTCTGAAAGAAAAAAAAAAAAAAGAGCTGGAGACATATAGACAAGTGATCACCAACATATTAGTGACATTAAAATTCACAATACTAGCACAGATCACCTGGGGACAATGTAAATCCAAGATGAAAAGTTCAAGTCAGAGCGCCAGGTCCACAGCATGCAGCATGCCTGTGTTCCTAGGAGCGCCTTCACTCAAATAAAATTTTAGGCCTTGAGTCTAGGAGCTAGGATTCTTTCTCTTGGGGCTGGGGGGTGGGGGCATTCAAGACAGGGTTTTTCTGTATAGTTTTTGGCTGGAACTCACTCTGTAGACCAGGCTGGCCTTGAACTCACAGAGATCTGCCTGCCTCTGCCTCTAAAGTGCTGGGATTAAAGGTGTGTGCCACCACCACCTGGCTAGAACTCTTTTAAAAATAATTTATCAATTCTTTGAGAATTTTAGGAAATGTATTTAATCATATTTACCTTCCTCCCAACTCCTGGCATATTCACCGTTTCCCTCTTCAGCCTCACCCACCCAACTTTGAGTTCTCTCTCTCTCTCTCTCTCCCCCCAACCCTCACCTCTCCCTCTTCCTTCTCTTCCTCCTCCTCCTTTGTATCAAGTTTGTGTTGCTCAACTACTCGTGGGAGTGGAGCCTGCCCTGGAATCAGCCTACCAGGGATCTGACTCTTCTTTGACCAGTTGCTATAAAATGTCAATTGCTCTTCAGACACTGGTGGATTTTTGTATCTGCCACCCTTGCTCCATGTTGGGGTTTTGTCTACCTTTAGCTTGTACACATTTAACACATGTTGTCATAACTGCTATGACCTCATATGTGCAACTGCCCCATCATATCCAGAAAAATACTGTTCTCTTGAAGTCATACTTCACCTGTGGCTCTCTCTTCTGTGAAGTTCCTGGAGCCTTGAAGGGAATGGGTGTGATGTGTATGGTATATCTCATTTAGAGCTGAGTATTCCACTGTCTCTCATTTTCTGCACAATGATCAGTTGAGGATTTCTGTGTTTGTTGTCATCCACTACAAGAAGAAGCTATGGATTGCGATATGCACTGTACTGCAGCTATAGCATTAAGCCATAACAAGTCACTTTAATGCTATGTTCATTTAATAGAATAATAGTATTAGGTTTTCCTTTGGGACATGTGACCTATTAGTCTCATGCTCTTGGCACCGTAGCAGTGCCAGGAATGAGTTCATCTCATATAGTATGTCTCAGATCTAATTAGAACATGGTTGGTTACTCACATAATGCTTTTGCCACTATTGCACCTATTGCACCTATGGGCATATCCTGTCATGCCAGTCATTGTGGTTTTCAGAGTGTACAGTTGGGTGAAAATGATGATTACTTTTCCTATCTAATGGTTTGGAAATCATCTTTTAGCACCGTTAAAGTTAGATCTTAGGGATGAAGCTTACAACTGAATTCCAGCTTTATTTCTCTGTATTTGGTGAGTCCAGTGTGTGGTGTTCTCAGAAATAGAGTCTTATTATCAAGTTCTGTAGAAAACTAAAGGTATTGGCAATAGCCTATAGTGTTTTGAGGACCAAGGGATCCTATTGACATCAAGACACAAAGAGTTAACCCATTTCTGATACTGAGGTTTTATTTGCAAACATGTGGGATCTAGCTGGAGATGGTGGGATATCCAAGATCCTGGATGATGGGTAACTTGTATGGAGACCAGAACTTTCTAGTTGGTGCTTTTGCAGTTATTTTCTCACAGCCTTGTATTTGGCCTCTGCCTTACCATTATCACTGGAAACCCCCTTTCGGTATCATTTGTTGTTTTGCAGAAAATGTGATTTGTCCTAGAAATTTTGAAAACGATAATCTCCCTTGCTCCTGTTTTCCTCCTCTCCTCCTCCTTCTCCTTCCCCTTCTACTTTTTCTCCTTCCTCCTCTTCTCCCCTCCCCATCACCTCCCTCTCTTCCTCTCCTCTCCCCTCCTCCCCCTCCTCCTCCTCTCCCTCTCCTTTCTTCTTCATCATCAGCCACCTTCTGGGTACCACTGAAGGTAACAGGATTTCTAGGGCCTGGGCAACAGAGCCAACTCTCTACTTATCTCTGCTTCTCAAGACATGGCCTTGACTTTGGCTGGAGCAAAAGTATCCCTCTTCCAGGCAATGTTCACTGTCTTGATGTTATAATAGGATTCAGTCTGGGTGAACTGGTGAAGATTAGGTACACCACATCCATTACATGCTTTCTTTTTAATGGCTTCCCTCTTACAGTTTTCTGTAGCTTTTTACGTGAGGAGCATTTGAGCTACAAAAAGAATAGTAACTTCAAATCATACACATAGGCTACAAAGATGCTGCTGAAATGAAGGTAGAGGCCTGTGACAATCTGCCAGGTGGACAGTAAGTTTAGATCTTATTCCAGTTTGGTAAGAGTCAGGAGACACTGCCTCACTTCTCCACTGGGTCCCACCTCCTTTCCTTGTAACAGACCCCTTCCTTTGGGGCTTTGACCACAGTGTCAATGCCATGGAGTCAGATGTTTACCTAGTGGGAGGATTTGGGTCAAGTTATAGTTTCCTGTTTAGTTCTAACAATTTGAGTTCAAGAGGGGTTAGCATCTGTATTGGAAAGACCTGAGGTCACATTTCGTTTCTGCAGGTATTCCTAGCCTGTATCTCTCTAATAGTAATTTCAGTAGCAAGTCTCAAGAGTGATATGACATGGAGCTACTGAAGTGAACACAGCCACTACGTATGTCTCTGCACAGCTTACTCTCTGCCTTGTAGCTTCGTCTCTGTAGTCTTCAGGCACCATCTGCTAGAATACAGTAGTTCTGAGAAAAGCTCAATAAATCCCTTAGTTAATAGTTAACAATTTACCAGGGAATAAAGTCGGTAAACTTTCCTTTAGATACTCTTCAGATGTTACTTTACATATGAAGAAACTAAGGCCAAAGAGAAATTACAAAAACTAACTTAAGCTACACGTCTGGAAAAAAGAACGAGAACCAGAACTAGAATTGATCCTGTCCATTTGTTGACTTTCTTTTGTGTTATCTGTAAATGAGATTATCCTGGGTGCAAAGCTGAGAGAGGGAAAAGGTCAAAAGAGTAATGAACACTTCTGAAAGAGGTAGGTTAGCTATGCAACCTTTGTTCAGAAAGTCTGTACTAGAAACTATTCTTCTAGGCACTGTGGTAGATACTGCAGTCATTAAAGACCAGGGCAAGGGTGTGTTCATTTTATAGTCACTATGATCAAATACCTGACATAAACAACTTAAGAAGAAAGGATTTATTTGGGTTCATGGCTTCACAAGTTTAGTTGCTTGGTCCTGTGTGTGTGGGAAAGACATCATGGAAGCAAGACTGTGCAGAGGTAGAAAACACTCAACTCATAAAGGACAGAAAGCAGAGCAGGGGGAAAAGAGAAACTCACAAAAGATCAAGATCAAGATGTAGTCTCAACGACACAACCCAAATGACCTATTTCTTCTATTGAGGCTCACCTCAGAAATTTTTCCATTACATCCCAAAATAGCACCAGTAGCTGGGGACCAACATGAGCCCATGGCAGGCATTACATGTTCAAACCATGACACATAGTCGCTATTCTAAGCTCACGGTCTAGATAGAGGTCATGACGACAAATCAACAGAGTGCGTTGATGGAAATGAGAGCTGTGAGTGTGATCAGGGTTCCCGTGATTTCAAATGACAGATGTAACTCAAACCGTGTCACACAAAAGAGAGAATTCACTGGTTAATCTGACGAATCTAGAAGTTATTTCTGGTCTTAAAGTTATTTCTGGTTTTAGACAGAGCTATATTTAGAATTTCGACAAGTTTTATTTTACTTTTTCAATAAGGGTGATAATTTTCAGCTCTTCCTCCCTTGTGTCGATGGCTGATCCTCAACATAGTTCTAAGACAAAATCAGGCACCTGTGAACTTAATCCCTATCAGTTTAACAACCCTAATGGAATGAGGTTTGTTAGTTTGTTTGTTTTGTCAACTGATCTCATTGGATTGACCAGAATCGTTTGCCTAATGGTAAAGCAACTGAAGGAGATAGAAGCCGGCAGGTGGCCAGGACTGGGTCAAATGCTGATCCTGCAATTGAAGAAAAAGGAGATTGGTCACACTCCACAAAGCACTGGCTAATCATGGAAGGGGATTCTTGTGGCAAAAATAACACACAGACCCTCACACCAGCTGTAGGGGAGGTAGACAGGGGCTTTTTTATTCTAAAGTTCATCTAGTTGTGAGATGAAAGTTCGTCTTCTTTCATAAAGTAAAGGACTAATATTCTTTGGAAATATTTTTATTAATTCTTTGAGAGTTTCATCGATGAATTTTGATTATATTCACATTCAACTCCTCACAGACCCCCATACCTCTTACTGCTTCCCCACAAAACGTCATGCCTTTAAAAAGGTAACTCACTGGCACCAATTTGTGCCGTCTGTGTAACCTAGGTTTGAGACCACAATGGACTATGGACAATTATCAGGAATATACCCTTAAAGAAAACGGCTTCTCCCTCCTCCTGAAGCCATCAACTGTCAATAGTTTCTAAGTTAGGGGTTGGGACTCATGAATCCCTTCTTAACCCACGCCATAATGTTGACTGGCTGATCTTGTTCAGGTCTTATTTAAGCAACCATAGCTGCTTTGAGTTTCCTAGTGAAGTGTCTTGCCACATCCAGAAGATACTGCTTTGTCTCAGTCCTCTTGGACCTTCGGTTCTTACAAATTTTTGCCTCTGAGTTTTGGGGAGAGGAGTGATATAGATGCCCCATTTGTTGAAAAGCACTCAGCCTTATTCTCTGTATTTAACTAGTTGTGAAACTCTATGCTAACTGCCATCTATTGCACAAAGAGACTTCTAGGATGAAGCCTGACAGTGGCACTAATTTATTAGTGGTCAGATACAAATTTAGAGGGCAGTTTGATACTATGTCCATGTATAAGATGATAATAATAGGTTCACTGCTTGGGCCTAGAAGTTTCTCAACCAGGATCAATCTCACATGAAATTTCTCTTTCCTCAGGTTTAGCTGTATTCTGTGGGTCCCCAGATCATCTGCATGTCTATGCAACTATCTATAAATTTGGGGTTTTTTAGAATCCCTCAAGTTTGATATTTTATTGAAACAACTAGTAGAATTTATTAAAGTACTATATGTAGAATACTATGTTGTTATAAAGGTTATACTTGGGGTAAAAGCTGGGTATAAGTGCAGGACTTTGACATCTGGTTCTGTTGTAGTAAGTGCATATTGCCCTTCTAAACCATTGTGATGTTAATCTTGATTGTCAACTTGGGATTTAGAATCACTCTAGAACACATTGCTGGGCATGTGTTTATAGGACAATCAAGACGAGTTTAATCGAGATGAGATGATCTATCCTAAATTTGGGGAACTTCATTCCATGGGCTTGAGCCCCAGACTGAAGTAAAAGGAGAAAGAAAGCTAAGCGCAAACATTGATTGCCTTCTGCTTTCTGAATGTAGATACAAAGTAACCATGAGCCCCCTTCTCCTACTGTTCGTAACTTTTCTGCCATGATTGATTTTTATCCTTTGGAATTGTGAGCCAAAAAGAAGCCTTCCTTCTTTAAGTTGCCTATGTTAGATATTTTGTTACAGAAGCCAGACAACTAATACATACTTTAATATATTCAATAACCAGAAGTTCTATGAATTTCTGTGTTCAGAAGGGTTTTGGTGTGTGTGTGTGTGTGTGTGTGTGTGTGTGTTGTTGTTGTTGTTGTTCCTGTTTTAGCTAATTAACTTTGTTCCTTGACATTTCTATTATTGTATACAATCCATTCTAATTACTCTCACCCCACCTCCTCTTATCTTTTCCCTCCTCTTAGCTTCTCCCTCCTCCCTACAATTTTCTTTACATTCATTTTTTTTTTTTTAAATTTTGTTTGTGATCCACCGGGTTGAACAAAGATTATCTTCTATATTACCATGGGTCTGGAACTTGGTGGGGTCACCAGTGGATACACAATTAAACACAATGACTTTCCATCTCTCAAACTCTATCTGTAGCCAATAATTCAGTAGTCTTTTTGTTTGTTTGTTTTTTTATGCGATTTTTGTAGGCATGGCTCATTAAATCATTGGTCATGTGACCGAGTTCAACCTCAAGTTCTGTTCTCTTCTTTGGAAAGCCCGGTGAATAAAAGGCCCAACCTCTTCAGCTGGCTTTCCTCATCAAGTAGAGATCCATGATGCACCATATCAGCATCACAAAGACTTTAGCAGGAAAATTCTAAGAATAATTGGGTCTGTGTGCCAGAAGTCCCAAACCAGCTAACATTTCCTTTATAATACTGGGGAAAGAAGGTTTCTTAAGTAGATGATATTTAGGTGGAGTTTTTACACTGGCCCAGACCACAGTTTTTTTTGTGAAATCACTAATAAACTCTAAAAAAAAAAAAAAAAAAAAAAGTAGATTTAAGAGACAGTAAGTACAACGAGTGATATGGGGAGGAAACCGTAGAGAGCGGAGTGTGTCCACAGCTGGCGGGCTTCCCAGGTCTGCGGCCAGCGTGGACGGGCCATGCGCGGCCATCGAAACGCTGGAACTGTAGTTTGAATCTATGGTAGCACTGTGGGGAATGTAGGCACGTGAGTGATATAGAGTGAGTTACGAGCAGTAAGGAGGCAGCATTGAGGGTCCAGAGGTCCAGCAGGACCCCTTCATTACTCTGCCAAGGGCAGACCTGTGCTCTCTGTATTAGTGTCCTAGGGTAGCTGGAACAGAGTGTCAGATCCAGTGGCTTTAACAACCTCACAGGTTTGGAGGCCAAAAGCCAAAATTCAAGGTGTTGGACAGATTGGTTCTTCTTGAGTGCGTGTTCCAAGCCTGTCTCCCAGCTCATCCGGTGGCCAGTAATTCCTGGCATTCCTTGGCTTTCAGATGCGCCATTCTAATCTCAGTGTTTGTCATCACACAGTGTTCTTGCGTGACTCTGTCTAAATTTCCTCTTCTTATAAGGACAGCAGTTCCTGGATCAGTGCCCACGTGAATCCAGAATGGCTTCATCTTAATTTGGTACATCTACGAAGGTACTATTTTCAAGTTAGGTCACAAGGTCCTGGGGGCTAGGACTTCAACATATTTTACTGGGGACACAATTTAACTGAAGTCACATGCCTTCCTGAAGGTAGAAAACAAGCCGGTGGTCGTCTGCAGTGCAGTCGTTTCACAGCTGGTCCCTTGGCCTCGCGCATGAAGACCTCAAGCTCCAACTGCGTCTTGGGCAGCTCGGCTTTGGTAGCGGTCTGAACTGAACTGTGGGACAAGTATTGCCTTTGCTGCTTTCCAGGAGGAGATGATCGCTGCTTCTTCCTTCCATTTTCATGTGATGTGGGGGAAGGGTAGACTTTGAGTACAGCCCCTCCCACCCTTCACTCATCTGTAATTTTTGTAGCACTCCACATCTCTCTCGAGAGAATAAATAATGGATGACCTAAACCCAGTGACTCCTCATCTGTTCCTGGAAGAGGGATGACAGCGTGAATAATTATAACTATACTGTCCGTTCTCGACTTTTCTCACTCCCTTCTCAATTGATACATTGGACAGAACACCTCAATCTGTGTCTTCGCTGTGTTGAGATTGCAACCCTCTGAATAAAAGTGTTTTACTGACCATGTCCTAAACATGGAACTGTGTATTGGGAATTGTAAGATTGCTTGTTCTGTATGGATTGAAGCTATTTCCAGTGTGAAAGCTATGTCCTGGGAATCACTTAGACACATTTAGGGAACCAGTTTGTTAAATGGCATGCCATTGCCTCAGAGACAGGGGCCTCTGGGCAGAATCGAAGCAGTTGAGGTCATGAATGTTCAGGTGTTTAGCCAAGGGGGTTAAATTTCCTGTCTCTCTGGAGTCAGTGTTCCAAGATCAGATGCAGCTGACATCTCTGTAGTTTCTTTAAAAAGATTTTATGCATTTCCCTCTATTGATTATGGATTAAATCAAGAGAGTTAAAACTCTTAAGTGATGTGAATTATGAATTTCTCATATTCATATCATAAAGTAGTTTGTCCTGGGCTTTCCTAGGTTTCAAACGAAGAATCCCAGCTCTTTGGGGAAGGCTTCAGACACCATATATTTTAGACAGGAGAACAGATTCTCCACTGGCAGAGGCTCTACCTGTGTCTTTCAAATGTAGCATCTTGTTTCTTTCCTTCATTATAATATCCAGGGTAAAAGTTAACAAATATCCTCCAGCCATAAGAATGTTGACTAAGAAGCCATGTTTGAAAGCAGTATAGGAAGTTCATCCAACTTCTGGTATTTGACTTTGTTTCATTAACATCTTGAGAGCCGCAGAGATGGAGACCAAGAGGAAAAAGCATGATGGAGATACAGGATGTGAGCTCAAAATGCTAATTATAGTTTAGGAGGAGTCTTCCAGTTCCTGGCTTTTCTCCAAAGGTCAAACAGTACTCAAATTCCAGAGGAAGCCCCAAGAAAAGAACTTTTGAGGAGTTATTGCCATGTAAATTTCCCTAATGAGATCAAAGCAAGTATCCTTTGGTGATGTCCTGTTCCATTTCCTTTCACCCCTGGGGATCATCCCTCTGATGCAATTTACGGACTGTGATCAACCAAATACTTGTCATAATTTCATAGTCAAAGTATATTTACATGCTTGTTGTTATGGTGACCATTAACAATATTAATAAAAGTCTGTCTAGTTGAAACAGATGAATGGAACATGTAAACACAGACGAGAATAATCGCCTCAGATGTCAACATAGAAAAACATAAACACAGTAGTCTGTATGCTAGTTTTCACCTTCTACTGTACCCATCTCTGCCTTGCTCATCCTGAAATACTCAAGTGGTTGTGCAAATAGGTAGAGAATGGGGAGAAGCTTTTTTTTTTTTAACCTCTGAAATGAAGAATAAGAAGAAAAAGCATACTGTGAGTTCCATATTTGCAAACAGCGATCCCTGTATGATATTTGTACATTGTTCACCAATTACGGTCATCATAAGACACACTGTCTATGAAGCTTGTTCTTATTAAGCGTTCACTTTGCACATGTCGATGACTTAAATAGTGCTTGATTTCAGCCAGTGGGTAAATGGACACAATAGCCCGGTGATCACTGCATTTAATCAGGTTCCTTTGCCAAATGAAAACCTACAGTAAGGACTGTGCTGGCAATCTAATGAGATAATGTAAACAAAGCCATTAGTGTAGTGATATCAGTTCTTAGTGAAAGAAATTCCATCAAAGTCTTTCTCGTAATGTGGCCATGAACTTTGAAGTTAGTCGAAAAAGTCCATTGCTTTTATCTTCCAGCTATGCTTCCTTGGGCAAGTTTTGTCAATATTTCTCATCCTCAAATGAGTTTCCTCATCTGCAGGCTAAAGAGATTAATGGTGTCCACATTACACGATGATTTTGAGGATTAAATGACACTGTGTACCAAAGGTGCTTATCTCAGTCCTTGGGCCTTGGCAGGACCTTCACTAGGATACAGTAAGCAGTAGCCGTTGCTGGTGTTACTTGTAACAGAGGGTTATTGTATGTTGCTGTGTGTTCAGCAAGGACTAGGAGGCATTTTCATATGTGGAAACTCTGCCAGACCTCAGCAGAGGGAACCACGATCCTGGCAAGTCCCAGACTGGATAATGGAACCCTAAGCAGCTGAGCTCGGGTATTTTTATTGATTCAGGACTGCTCAGGTGCAGATAATAAGCAATCAAATATCCCCCACAGAGAACTAACACCTGCAGACAATACAAAACACAAAGACCTAGACAGTCCAACCCCCAACAGTGTTCACAACAGTATTTTATACATAACTAAGAAACTTCTACAACAGGTTGTACTATCACTTTGGGGTGCCCAGGGTGTGAGAAAGTAGGGTTACAGCAAAGCACTGGGTGAGAAATGCTTTCGTGATATGTTTCAGTGATGAACAGGGTTGTATAGCCAATGTACAAAGCTGTGCAGCTGTTCAACTTTGGTAGGTTGTGGTGCCACAAACCCAAGCAAGCTTCAGCAGATTCTCAGTTTGCTTCAGTGACATAGATTGCAAGAACTATTCTTAGAAGGTCTTTCTGGTTTTTAAATATCACTCTCAAAACCCAAGATATAAATGAATGCTATAAGTAATCAGATTATCTTATTTGTTTACGTCCTATGTTTTAATGAGGGTATTGCTTGTGTCAGAGTCAGAAAGACTTTTCAGGAGTCTCTTCTCTCTTTCTACCTCATTGAGTCTGGGTGCCTCTTGTTTCTGTTTTGCTCACTCCAGACTATCTAGCCTGCAAGCTTCTGGCTCACTGTCCTTTCTCTACCTTTCATCTTGCTGCAGGGATGCTAGAGTTAGGGATAGATGTTCCCCACTGCATCCGGCTTTTTATGCAGGTTCCAGGAATTGAGCTCACATCGCCAGGCTTGCACTTTGAGTGCTATTACTCAGTGAGCCATCTCAGACCTATCTGCTTCTTTGTGCAGGAAGTATCTTCTAAAACATTTCTAGTTTTTATCACCACTTGTTTTTACCAAAGCTTTGCACTGTCTGCCATCACTTTCCCTAGTTCCCTTTACTTGTATCACTCAAGAGAGCCATGGTTCTGGTTGCATATATTGCTGAGCAGTCAGAAAACTTTATTACTAAGGCGGAGAATGAGACGCTATTATGCTGACAATGCTCAACCATGGCGTTTCATGGTGCAGAGACCTTGATCCTTAATGACCCTCTTTCTTCTAATGCACTTTTCTCAGCTCAAGTAAGAACACACATCGGTTTTAAAGGTGACCCACTGTTCCTAACTTCTCTTTTTAAGCCTTCACCAGGATGTTTATCCAAATCACCTGGATGTTTATCCAGGATGTTTTTCCTAAAAATACATTTAGAGCAATTATGCTTTCTCTTAGCACGGTCTTCTGAACTCTTTTATTCTCTACACACTGGCAGTTCCAGAGCCTCTCCCACATCTAAAGTATTTATTATATTTAGCTGTATTAGTTATCTGCACATAAAGATGATTCCAGACTTAATGATATTTTAATGACAAACATTACCATAATTTTTGTGGGTACAGAATCTGAGTATTGCTTAGCTAGGTATCTCTGTCTCAAGATCTCCCACCAGCCTGCTGCCAGAGTTTTGGCTAGTACTTCATCTCATCTGAAAGCTTGGTTGAGACATAATCCACTCCCAAGCTCACGACACTTGACAGATTCAGTTCTCCATGGGCTACTAGACTGAGGGCTTCCATTCCTTACCAGCTGTTGCTGGAAGGCCTTCTCTATCAGTTTCTTGCCAGATAGGTATCTTCGTCAGTTCAAGTCACAGTATTGAAACTGGTTTTAGTTAGATCAAATAAAAGAGAACATTGGTTGCAAGGCTCTTACTTTTAACCTAATTTTGGAAGTTACATATTATTATGTTTCCTGTATTCTGGGTTAACAGTGAATCACGGGGCCACACAGTCAGTCTTCCAGGTTCAAGGAGTTACTAGTTCATGAGTACCAGGATGTGGAGACCCTTAGGGGTCCTGCTGGTGACTGGCTTTCACATACAGCCATCCTTTGCTGAGTCAAGTTGAGGGAAGAAACAGCGTCCACAGAAACTTAGAGATGAGTCAACAATATCCCTGACAGTTTTCTAGAACTTAGTCGTAGTCTTTGTGGGAATCAAATGTATTGCCGGCCTCCGGCTTCCATGATATACTCTTATAATCTAGGTAATAAATTATTATTTTCATTTCCTTAAGAGATCTAGAGTGACTCTGCCGCTTGCCACTGGAAAAGCCTGGACTGAGGCGGGATTAAGGTTCATCAATCGAGTCTAGGTCCGTATTAGAGTCTCAATTATGGTTGAATTAGAAAATTCTTTTTCTAGGCTATTCTTGGGAAACTACGGATGGCATGACCGAACACCAGCAAGAATAACTTCTCTTTCAACGTTTGGTGTCAACTTCTAAAGGATAGAATTTCATGCAGACTGAGAGGTTAGGCAAGGACCTGCTAGGGCAAGCTCCTTATTGTTCCTGTTTTGTTCAGTTTTGCAGTCTTTTTGTGGGAGGGAGACTCACTGCCGTGAGCCCCCACATTCCACACCGAAGCTATAATAACTGGGGAAGAGAACCGAAGGCCGCCCACAGTGCATTCCTCGCTCCAAATAGTCTGAGGCTGAGGCAGGGGCCTTTATCATTGGTCTCAGTTTGGTCCGATGTGTCTGAGAGTTCCATTCTTTTAGTCTTTGCCGCTGCTTCTCAGCGAGGGCCTGGCTCTGTGGTAATGTGGACTGACTATGTAGTGTTCAAACATCTCATGTTTTGGCAAAACGTGGAAATTCTTTTGAGCACCACTGTGGCTCATTGTCAGAGATAACCTTTCAGGAATTCCATATTTGGCAAACGTGGTCTTCAATGTTGGACGCTTGTGGTAAATTGGTATTGTTCAGGCATTCCAGGCCTGAGATTTTTATTGTAGTTACCCTCTCTAATGATACAGTCTCCATTACTTTTTCTTCTAGATAAACATGCTGGTGCCAGTGTTCTGTAGTAGTCTGGTTCTAGAAATTTGGGACATCATTAATTAGTATATATTATATCATACACATCTTTCCAGTGACTTAGACATTTCCCGGCACATCGGTCTATTTTCTGATCAAACTACTGAACTGAAAGAGTGGTCTGTTAGTGGTAGCTTACACCCTTACCGAAACTGTGGCAGGGCTGGAAAGCTCCCGGAGAACACAGAGATTACACAATTCCCTAGTGCTCAGGTCAATCAGACGTAACCGATCCGATGCTCAGGCAGGACTTGTGCTCCGGCCTTCGACCACGCTATTTTGAAGCTCAGCTAGTCTCCTATTGTTAAGCTGTATACGGCCCCCAAAAGTGGAACTTAACTTTTCAATGAACATACAAGACATCTCTTATTTCAACTACTATTTCATTTCCTTAAAAAAAAAAACAAAAAACAAAAACCTCCAAAGATATTATGTTCACATTTCCTTAGAAGCCAAATGTAACTTAATGTTCCCTGGTTCTCCAGACTACCCAATCTTGGCATTTCTGTAACATTTGAACGACAGTGATTGGATTCCCTCGAGTTATGTGGCTGTAGGAAGTTCAATTCTTTAAATATTTCTGGGAATGTTTAGATTGCAGCAGGCATGAGTGGCTGTCACAGTTACTCATTTGCTCTACCCCATAACACAGGCACAGCAGCCAGACGATCCCAGCAGCCTTTCCACCAACAGTATGATTTGCATTCTATTTCTGAAGTTCATTTGGTCCTCCCCTCCATGTGGTTATGTGACTAGCTGGATACATATTTAGGTTTTTAATTTCATTTTCTTTTAACATTTTTGGAAACGAGTTTTTGAAATTTCTTGCAACTATGTGCGTAGATCCCAAAGTTAAATCCATAAAACAAGGCAAATTTAGAGAAGTCCCAAATATCTCCATTCCACAACATTCTTCCATGTAATTAATTCTGAAAATTGTGATTTATATATCTCCATTTTCTGCTTGCCTTATGAATGTATTTTGCTATGTATTTTTTAAGTTAGAATTTTATTAACAGCATAGGTGAATAAGCTCATTTTTCATGTTTCCTTTCTGATGTGACGTGCTTTCTTGTTTTCTTGACTAACTGAAGTGTCCAGGAACTCTAATATGATGTTGCATCAAGTACTGAGAACGGGCATCCCCGCTCCATTTGTAATTTTAAAGGAGAATACCTTCCTTCTCTTACTCTGAAGCAGTATGGTGGCTACAGGTTTTTTCGGAGACATACTCTCATTTTGAAGAAAGTTCCTTCTGTTTCTCATTCATTGGTCATTTCATCAAGAATGATTTTTGAATTTCACCAGACTCTTTTGCTGCCTCTTGAAATAACACAGCTTTGCTGTTTTAGTTTGTTAGCACAGCAAATTACACGGATTGATTTTCAAACCCTAAGTCAACTTTACATTTGGAGTCATGTGATCTTCTTTTTATTTTGTGAGGGTCATTTTGATAAATGTTCATGCATGTGTACTGTTGATGGACATTTGTATATAACTTACCTTCTGAAAATGACCGTGTCTATGGGCAGAACCAGGTAGACAGGGCCTCATTCAATAAATTAGGAATATCTTTTTCTATTTAGTTTCTTGGAGGAGTTTGTATAAAATTAGTATTATCTTTTTCTTAAATGTTTGATAGAATCTATCCGTAAAGCATGTGAGCTAGATTTCTTTGAGTGAAAAGATTTAAAATCCAGATTAAATTTTAAAATTGGCATGTCTTTTTTTTTAAAATAAAAAACACCTATCAAGTCCAATTTGTGCTGCCCATGTATTCTAGGATGTGTGGCCTTCTATTGGAGGAAAAGAGGACACAGGCTTGGGTGTGTAGAGAAGGAGGGTGCGTCTTGGGGCAATTGTGGATGGCATGGATACGATCAAAAGACATTGTACAAAATTCTCAGAGAACTAATAAAAATCTACAACAAAGCCATGAGAATGACTCTAAAAAGTAACACGTCTATTCAAGCTTTTATTTCTTGTTTAGATAACATTAAGTTTGTGCTTTTCAAGAAATTAATCTAGGACATCTACTCTGTTGGTATCCATAATATCCCTCATTTTCTTTGTATCTACAGATCCTGAGGCCATGCCGACTATGTCACTTCTAATATAGAGAACGTTTTTCCTTCACTCTTATTTTACTTAACAGCTGGCTAAAAGTTTGTAAATTTTATTTATTATCTTAAACTGCTTTTTTATTTAATAATTATTTTTCTTTTATATACTTTAGAAGTTTTTGTTCCAATTTTTATAATTTATGTGTTATTGATAGAATAGATTTAATTTCTTCTTTTACTTACAGTATGCTAGACTGAACTGGAAAATGTGATCATTTAATCTACTCTCTGATAATTTTATAATGAAGGTATTTATTTATATAAAAGCATCCCTGCTTGGCAGGATCTCATAAATTTAAAGATTTTTTTCCACTATTACAAAGCTAAAAAATAACTTAAGTTCCTTTTCAATTCCTTCTTTAGTTTATAGTTTGTTTAGATATATTTTCTGTTATATAGCTTCGTGTTTCACTTCTAATTTGTGGTTTCAAGCATACTTTGTATGAGTAAAAACCTCTGAAGTTCATTAAATCTAGGTTAGTATCATGTAAATATTGTATATACTACGATATACATAGAACATCTGTGGAGCTGGTTGAAATGCCTTTTTTTTTTTTAAAAAAAAAACCCTTTATTGTATGTCCATGGGTGTTTTATACATATGCATAACTGTGCACTGTACGCACTTTTGGTTCCCGCAGAGGCCAGACGACTGTCAGGTCCCCTAGAACTACAGTTACAGATATTTGCAAGCTGCAGTGTAGGTGCTGGGAATCTAACCTGGACTCTCAAGAGCACAAACCTTCCTAACTGCTGAGCTAACTCTGTTGCAGAAGTTTATTTTTAGCTATGTTTAAAATGGTTGTTTGGTGCACTGTTGGGTGAAGGGCTGCCTAGGTCTTGGCGTTTGTATTGTCTGCAGGTGTTGGCTTTATGTAAAAGCTGTTTGATTGCTCATGATCTGCACGTGCTATCAGTAGAACCCCTGAGGAGCCTGGGTATCAGTAAAAACCCCTGAGAGGAGACGTGCAGGGTTCTCCTGTCAAGGATGGCACTTGACCTAATGGTGGATCCCTCTGCTGAGGTCTGGCAGGGATTGCACCTATGAAAATGCCTCCATGTCTTCCTTGGTGGGCCACACAGTGGCTATCAACTACACAACTATCTAGCCCTGAACTGAGCATTTTTTAAAGGTCAATTAGGTCAAGTTGGTTCAAATTTAATTTGAGCGTATCATAGAGTTACGGAATTTCTTGCCACACGTCAAACCCATTGTTAAGAGGTGAGTGTTAAAAATCCCTGCCTGTACTGTACTATTACTTTCGTTGTGTTTATTTTCAAGTTTTGTTATTAACATAATCATTTAAATTGTTGTGTTCGTTTGATAAAATCTCTCTCTCTTTTTTTTTTTTCCTGAAACAGGGTTTTTCCTCTCTAACTCTGGCTGTCCTGGAACTCAATCTGTGGACCAGGCTGGCCTTTAACTCATAGATATCCGCAAGCCTCTGCCTCCGGAGTGCTGGGATTAAGGCGTGCGTGACCACCATCGGGCCCGAAATGATCTCTTAATGATTATAAAGTAAGCTTTATTCCGGATGTTTCCTTTACTCTGAAAACTACAGTGTGTGATATTGATGTAGTCGGTCCATTTTTCTTTTGATCGATGTTAGCTACTCTTATTTCCTCTTTTCATCCTTCTATTTTTAACTCACTAGTGTTTTTGCTTTTAAAAGAAATTCATTGTGTTTTGAATATTTGGGTCTGAATTTTTAAATCAAATGGATGATACTTATATCTGCTTTGGGTTCCTCGTACAGTTCATAACCATTGTGATGGCTGAGGAAGTTGGGTATGACTTGATGTCGCTTGTGTGCGGTGTGCATTTGTTCCCTCTCCTGCCATCTTCTGCGCTGGTTGTTGATTATATTTAATCTTCCTTGATAGTTTCTTACCCATAATCCTGCTTTTCTGTTTCTTTTCTATTCTTTTTTTCTCCTCTCTTTACTTCCCACCCCTTTTCTTCCTAAGAGCCTGGCTCATTTTTAAGGACATGCCTTGAAATCGTGACTATTGACCTTCAGGTGGAACTGATCACATTTTACACTCTGTAAGAACCCTGTACCTGTATATTTCCATCCCCTTGGGGAGAATTGTGCTATTATTTTTACTTATTTCACTTCTATATATGTTATAAGCTTTATTATATACTGTTATTTTAAACAAATCTTCCATGATATTTTAAGGGAATGTAAATAAGGACAAAGGTAACCTTTTATGTTTACTGAAATGGTTACCGTGTCTAATATTCTTAATTCTTATAAAAATATTTGTGTTTTTATTATGCTTGCTTATTCACTAATTTATTTTTAAGTATTTATCATTTTTGTTATTTCATTAGCCTTCTTTCACCTTTTAACTCTTGAATGCTGTATTATCAGCCGCTTTTAATGCTAGGGTTTAGTTCTTTAAAAACGTTCTCTTGTTATTGGGCTTCCATTATTTCTAATGGCACTCTGTTCCTCCATATGCCAGTTCTAGAATATTTTAGGGTTTTTGATTCTTTATGGATTTAAACAATTTCTTTATCATATACTTTTACATAGTTTTTAAAAAAGATTTTTTTGTGTACTTGTACAGAATCTGTGATCTGCAGTTTTCAGTTTTAGCAAATTCGAACAAATTCTTGACTATTATTCAAGAGCATTTTTCCCTTATGTTAATTTCAAAAGATTTCTTCCTTTCATATTACCATTTCAACTGCATGCGTTTTATTCAAATAGTATTCAGATATTGGTTTAAAATCTCTGTGTGCTTTATTTTGGCTGCTCTCTAGTGCTTGGTTTTCTAGCTCACTCATCTTTTCTTTGAAGTATATTTTAAAATCCATCTAGTGTGGTCTTTAACTCACATTTCATTTCCAGAAGCTTCGTATTTCCCTTTTCTACATCTCCACTTAAAACACCCTATGTTTCCTTTAGCTTCCTGAACAAAGATAACATTGTTACAATTTTTAGTGTGCTAGGAAATCTTCAAAGTCTCCCTCTCTGGGAATAAAAAATCATAGACTTGATTTGTCATATTTAGTTTGGATGATCCATTGATAACTTTGTGTGTGTGTGTCTGTGTGTGTGTGTCTGTGTGTGGTGTGTGTGTGTATGTGTGTGTGTATATGTATGTGTGTGTCTGTGTGTATGTGTGTGTGTTTGTGTGTGTGTGTGGTCTGTGTGTGTGTTTATGTGTGTGTGTGTGTGTGTGTGTGTGTCTGTGTGTGTGTGTCTGTGTGTGTGTTTATGTGTGTGTGTGTGTATGTCTGTGTGTGTGTGTTTATGTGTGTGTGATGTGTGTGTGTATGCATGTGTCTGTGTGTGTGTGTCTGTGTATGTGTGTGTCTGTGTGTGTGTGTGTCTGTGTGTGTGTATGTGTGTGTGTGTGGTGTGTGTGTTTATGTGTGTGTGTGGTGTGTGTGTTTATGTGTGTGTCTGTGGTGTGTGTTTATGTGTGTGTGTATGTCTGTGTGTGTGTGCCTGTGTGTGTGTGTCTGTGTGAGTGTCTATGTGTGTGTGTGTGTGCATGTGTATGTATGTGTGTGTGTGTGTGCGTGCATGTGTGTGTATGTGTGTGTGTGTGTAGGATTAAAGTGGGATTTTTTTTCTTGTTTTTAAAAGCATTTAAAAATTTTCTCTTCTCTCATATAGTACATCCCAATACCCTTGCCCCCCTCTTCATTCCTCCTAGCTCCCCCCACCCATTTTCCCTGTTCCCCAGATCTACCCCTCATCCTCCCACCCCCACTTTTTGACATCTAGTGAGATGATCATGTGGGTTTTTTTCTTTCAGTTTGTTTATGTGGTGGATTACATTGATTTTCATATGTTGAACCATCCCTGCGTCTCTGAGATGAAGCCTACTTGATCATGGTGAATGATTTTTTTTAAATGTATTCTTGTATTCGGTTTGCGAGTGTTTTATTGAATATTTTTGCATCTATGTTCATGAGGGAAATTGGCCTGTAATTCTCTTTTTTGTTTTTGTTGTTGAATCTTTGTGTGGTTTGGGTATTGGCATGACTGTGACTTTGTAGCATGAGTTTGGCAGTGTTCCTTCTGCTTCTATTTTGTGGAATAACTTGAGGAGTACTGGTGTTAACTCTTCATTGAATGTCTGATAGAATTCTGAGCTAAAACTATCTGGCCCTGGGCTTTTTTGGTTGGGAGGCTTTTAATGACCTCTTCTATTTCCTTGGGGTTATAGGTCTGCTTAAGATGTTTATCTGATCGTGATTTAATTTGATAGGTGGTATCTATTGAGGAAATTGTCCATTTCTTTTAAATTTTCCGATTTTGTGGAGTACATGGTTTTAAAGTATGACCTAATGATTCTTTGGATTTCCTCGGTGCCTGTAGTTTTGTCCCTCTTTTTATTTCTGATTTTGTTGATTTGCATTTTTTCTCTCTGTCTTTAATTAGTCTATCTTGGTTTTCTCAAAGAACCAACTCTTTGTTTCACTGATTCTGTGACTTGTTCTCTTTGTTTCTATTTTATTGATTTCAGTCCTTAGTTTGATTATTTCTTGTAGTCTACTTCTCTTTGGTGTTCTTGCTCATTTGTATTCTAGGGCTTTCAGATGTGCTGTTAATTTGCTAGTATGTGATGTCTACACTCTCTTCTGGTAGGCACTTTTTAAATTTCTGTCTTGACCCAGTCATCATTTCATAAAGAATTGTAAAGTTTGCATGAATCTGCAGGCCTTCTGTTGTTGCTGCTGTTGTTGAAGTCCAGCTCTAATCTATGATGGTCTGATAGGATGCAGGGGGTTATTTCAATCTTATGTATTATTGAGACTTGCTTTGTGGCCAAGAATGTGGTCAATTTTGGAGAAAGTTCTGTGAGTTGGTGAGAAAAAGGTATATTCTTTTCTGTGTGGGTGAAATGTTCTGTAGATATCTGTTAGTTCCATTTGGTTTATAACATCTATTAGTGCCAGTATTTCTCTGTTTAGTTTTTTTTTTCCTGGATGACCTGTCGTTTTGTGAGAGTGGTGTATTGAAATCTCCCATCATCAGTATGTGAGAGTCAATGTGTGTTTTTAGTTTTAGTAATGTTTCTTTTACAAATGTGGAAGCCCTTGTGTGAAGGGCATAGATATTAAGAATTGAAATGTCATCTTGGTGGATTTTTCCTTTGAGTATGAGATGTCCCTCCCCATCTCTTTTGATTAGTTTAGGTTTGAAGTCTATTTTGTTGGGTGTTAGAATGGCTATACCAGCTTGTTTTTTTAGGTGCATTTGCTTGGTAAATCTTTTCCCAACCCTTTAGTCTGAGGTAATGTTTATCTCTGAGGTTGAGATATGTTTCTGACATGCAGCAGAAGGCTAGATTCTGTTTTCTAATGAATTTCTAATCCATTCTGTTAGTCTGTGTCTTTTTATTGGGGAACTGAGCCCATTAATGTTGAGGAATATCAATGACCAATGATTGTTCAGTCCTGTTATTTTGTAGTTGTCATTGTGTGTGTGTGTATGTCCCTTCTATTGATTGTGATGGTGTGAGATGATTTATTTCCTGTGTTTTCCTGATTGTTGTTAGCCTCTTTAGGTTGGAGTTTTTCTTCTAGTATCTTTGTAGTGCAGAGTTTGTAGATATATTGTTTGAATTTGGATTTATCATGAAATATTTGTTTTATCTATGATAATTGAGAGTTTTGCTGGGTATAGTAGTCTGGACTGGCAACTGTGTTCCCTTAGAGTTTATAGTATACTTGTAGTACTTCTGACCAGGCCCTCTGGCTTTAGGGTCCTCATTGTGAAGATGGGTGTAATTCTAATAGGTTTGCCTTTGTATGTTACTTGTTGTTTTTCTCTTGCAGCTTTTATTATTCTTTCTTGTTCTGTATGTTTAAGGTTTTGATTATTATGTGTCAAAGGGACTTTCTTTTATGGTCCAGTCTATTTGGTGTTCTATAAGCTTTTTGTATATTTATAGGTATCTCTTTCTTTGGGTTTGGAAAATTTTCTTTACTGATTTTGTTGAAAATATTTTCTGGGCCTTTGAGCTGAGAATCTTTTTCTTCCTCTATTCCTTTATTCTTAGGTTTGGTCTTTTTGTTGTGTCCCAGATTTCCTGGATGTTTCAGGTCAGTAATTTTTTGGATTTGATATTTTCCTTTACCAATGCATCTATTGCATCTATAGTAACTTCAGCTCCCGAGACTCTCATTCATCTCTTGTATTCTGTTGCTGTAGCTTGCCTCTGTAGTTCCAGATTGCTTTTCTAGATTTTTCATTTCCAAGGTTCCCTCTGTTTGTGTTTTCTTCGTGACTTCTATTTCCATTTTCAGGTTGTAGTTGCACAACTACTGTGGCTGCTCACCAAGGAAGACGGGGAGGCAGTTTTCATAGACACAAGCCCTGCCAGACCTCAGTAGAGGGAACCACCATCATGGCAAGTGCCATATTCAACAGTGGAACCCTGAGTGTCTAAGCTTAGTTGTTTTTATTGATTCAGAACTCCTCGAATGTTCTACTGATAGCATATGCAGATCATGTGCAATCAAACATCCCCCACATTAATCCAACACCTGCAGACAATACAAAATGCCAAGGCCTAGGCAGCCCTTCCCCAACAGTGCACAAAACGATTATTTTACATAACTAAAAATAAACTTCCACAACATCAGGTCTCGTACAGTTTTTGTTTGTTTCCTGTTTTGTTTGCTTTTTCTTGGCTTTCTTTCGGGGATTTATTCATTTCTTCTAATTGTTTGTGTTTTCCTGTGTTTCCTTGATGAGTTCACTCAATTCTTTCAATTGTTTGTTTTTCTTTTCATCAATTTCTTTGTGGGATTTATCCATTTCCTCTTTAAAGACCTCTATTATCTTCATAAAGTTGGTTGTAAGGTCTTTTTCTTCTGCTTCACCTATGTTAGAGTGTCTGAGGGTTTCTATAGAAGGACAGTTGGGCTCTGGTGGTATCATATTGCCCTGGTTATTGACTGTGTTCTTGCACTAGCATTTTGGCTTTCGGGCTTTGGGTGATTCTATGTTTAGGTGCTAAATTCCTTAGTTTTTCTTTCATTGAATGAGTGTCTTGTTTCTCAGTTTCTTTTTTCTTTCTGATTTTCTGTTCTTTGTGGTCCCTTGTCAAACAGGGAGTCTCTGCCCAAGGTGGGGGGCTGAAATAACAGAGCTTACAGGCTTGCTACCTGTTCTTCTGGTTGGCTGTATTTTCTCCTGTTGGTGTGGGGATTATCTGGCCTACATGGTATCTGGGGCTCCAGAGGGTGGTAGTGGTGGAGGGGATTGATATGCATGGTGGGAAGATGGTGGTGGGTTGAGTTTTCAGGGGCACATGATGTTCTTGTGGGAAGGTTGAGTGGGCAGGTCTCCTAGCTGTTCTTCTGCTGGTTGCCTTGTTGGGATCTAGTGTGGGAGATGTCTTCCCAAGTTGGTATGTGGGACTCAGACAGGCAGAGCCGGGAGGGGTGGAAGATGTGAGGAGACAGTGGGGGTTGGGGTTTGGTGGGGATGGGGTATTCTGGTGGGAGGCTTAGGTGAGGAGTCTGCCTGGCTTTTCTTCAGGTGGCCGTGTAGTTGCAGTCTTGTGCAGAAGATGTTTGCCCGAGTTGGTAGGTAGGACTCAGTCAATAACTATTTTTAAACTACCTAAATGCCATCAAAAAATACACATCAGGAAGAGATGCACAATGTCAGCACAAATTATTATATAGGACCTTCATCTTGTAATAGAATAATCATAAATAGCCCCAGAAACTTAGGTTCTATCAAAATAAAGCAAAAATAACAAGTGGATTGATGAGTCTTAGAATATTGTACCTTTTCTTTAAATATAAGTGAATTGTATATTTATTTAATTTTTAAAGATGACTATATTTCCTGAGTGACTTGGAAACTTCTCAGTAATTATGGATATCTGAACCGCTGGCTCTGTAAACCTCTACAGCATCACCGGGCACAGCCCTGGAGAGTCATTACTTTGGTGTCCTTGTTACTTATCCACCATTGTTGGGTCACTTTTATTTTTCTCCCTTATCATGGGTCATATTTCTCTTTTTCATATATTTTCCTGGAAATTTTGAATGGATGGCAGATACAGTGTTAATATTACCGTGTTGTACAGTAAGTATTTTTACATAATTATAAATAGTATTAACTCTGTTCTCTGATTCAACTTAATTTCTTCAGAGCAGTTGGATCCCATTTCATTCTTACTCAATTACTTTTTAGAAACAGAGCAACATTTATTATAGAGCTGGTTTTTCTGGAGTGAATAGGGTGATTAACATTTAGATGAGAACTCAAGGGGCACTTTCTGCCTGTCTTGAGATGCCATAGTATTAATTACTGAAATTATAAATTCTTTCATTCCTAATCCTCTTCTGAGTTCTATGTTCTCTTTTTTTTTAAGACAAGTAATTATGATATATGCTGTTCTGTTAGTGCTTCCATTATTTTCTTAATTGATTTCTAGCTCATTTAGAAATATTAGGTTATAGTTTTCCTGTGTTTTATAGACGTGACCTTTTAGAGAGCTTTTGTTGCTTGAAAGGATTATATTCTACTCTTTATTTCCTTCTTAAAGTGTATAACATTTTATGGAATTGGACCACAATTCTTGTTTGTGGCTCATTTTAAGAGAAATGAGTTTTTCTTTATTTTCAGAATGGTGGGTTGGATTGAGTTGCCTTTTCAAAAATCTTGGCTCACATGCTTCCTGTTGTGTCGTTTTCACAGAGTGACTAACTAGACTTTCTGAGCTCTTCCTCCCTTACAGCAACACTCCTCTCGCCCCAAATTCCTTGTCCTGTTGTACTTCAGTAAGCTCTAAGAGGCTTCTCTTCTTTGTCAGGCATTCAGTTTTAGGAGTTCTTTAGCCTACTAAGACCCGGCTCCTTCATGCTCTGTCCTGTCCTGTTTGTGCTTCCTGAGACTTTCTAGTTCAGCTGCTGTTTTCTCAAGCTGCTCTGTGTCCCTTTCTAGTGAATTCCTAGCATTGGAGTTTGTGAGTGGGGTTCTTGGAGAGTTATGCTCTTAGCTCTTAGACACCCACAGTTTTCCTCTGTGCAGACCCAGTGCCGTGCAGGCTTTGTAGTTACTGCTGCTTTTCCTCTGTCTCTATCTCTGCTTCACTTTTTTCTAACTTTGTGTTTGTGACTATTTTTGTCATTTAACTTTGTGGTATATTTGTCATTGAGAACTTGTTTGGGAATATGTGGCAGATACACTGTAAAGGATAGAGTCCTCTGTTGCTTCCTACCTCCACAGGGTATGCCCTCTCACAGTGTCTCAGTCCGTTTTGTGCTGCTATTCCAGAATGCCCAGATGGGCTAATACATAATTAGCAGAAGTTTATTTCCCATAGTCCTGTATGTTGGAAGTTCAGGATCAAGGGGCTATCATTTGGTGAGGGCATTCTTGTTGCATCACGACATAATGGAAGTGGGGGAAGAGGGAAGCACTGGAGAAGGGCCTGAGAGCTCAGTGTCTCCATGGGCAGGCAGCAGGAAGACAGTGTCAGCCACTGGGTCGGGCTTGAGCTTCTGAAACCTCAAAGCTCCACCCCCCAGTGACATGCTTCCTCCATCAAGGCCTCATCTCCTAATAGTACAGCTCCCTATGGGCCTATGGGGGCCATTTTAATTCAAACCACACAGTGATGATGTTAAGAATGTTTCCACTGGACTGGGGAGATAGATATGGCTTAGCAGTTGAGAGACTTCTTGCTCTTCCAAAGGACCTGATTCCGTTTCCAGAACTCATGTCAGGAAGCTCACAGTCACTTGTCACCCCAATTCCAGGGAATCCAATACTTTCTTTTGGCTTCTGCAGGCACTCACACACACGTGGCATAAATTCACACAAACACATGCACATAAAACTGAAAAGATACTAACTCTAAAAAAAGAATCTCTTCACGTTCCTTCATAGCCTAACCATCTGCCCTCAGGCCCCACTCACCAACATCAGCATGTTGTGGATCAAGTTTGCAGCACATGAACTTCGGGGAATGATTTCAAACCATAACACAGAGCATTGCCAAAGCTCAAAAGGGAAGGATTCCATTTTTTAATGGAAATAGGGATTTCAGGAAGTACAGATGAGAAACTCCAGTGATGATTCTCACAGCTGACCGGAACAGGTCTGTCCATGCCATGTTAAAAGCATGGAGGGTAAGAGGCACCCTAACCTTGTAGTAGCTCAGCTCCATTTCAGCTCAATACCAGATTGCCTTTGGCCCACCAGAGGCGATAGAGCTGCAACATTTTAGAATGAATTATTAAACAAATGGCTTTAGGGGTTTAGAAAACCACACAGTTCTCTTTTTCAAAGAACCAACCCAAGTTCACTGGTTAAAAAATCAGGTCAAACCAACCAGCTTATTTTACTCTCTGAATAATGTACTAATATTAGAAGTATTATATTTCAAAAAGATTCCAAGATATTGTGGAGTTTTAGAGCTGGTAGAAATCTTAACGACCATATAGTTAAAATTCTTTATCTGTATGCAAACAGAGGAAGACCATAGAGATGAATTACATTACCTAGTATCATATAGCATAGCGATGCTGGGTAGAATTGGGATAAATTCAGAGTCTTAATCTGAGCTTCTTTCTTACTCATCAAGTTCTTACAATGTTTTTGTGGATAAGAGGTATGGACTAAATGAAGAAACATATCTAAGAGAATTAATAGTTGCTATAATAGACATGCTAAACAATGTAGAAGAGCTTTTTTACAATTTGAAGAGGGATCGTCAAACCTCATGGCTGAGGTTTCTGGGTCTGGGCCTGTATCTATGATTTTAACACTTTAATTATTGACTTGGAAAGAAGATACAGAAAAATGCTCATAAAATTTTCAGAACACACAAGCTTAGAGGAGTATCTAACAGACTGGATGGTAAAATAGAAATTTGAGGACTTTTGATAGATTTGAAGAATGAGATGAGATGAATAAAATAAAACCTAATAGGCATAGGAGAAAAACATTACAACTAAGTAAGGAATGCTGACAATTGGAGAAATAGCTTTCACCAAAGTAGAGCACACCAACTGGTTATCCAATACCAAATGGCCAGCTCTGAAAACAAATACACACAAGTAGTATTATATAAGCCAAGCAGATTATATTTATATATTTAAGAACAACAGTTGAATACAAAGAGGCCATGAATTTGTAAGACAGCAAGAGAGATAGAGGTGACTTGGGAGGAACTGGTATGAAGAAAGGGAAAAGGGAAATGATATACTTATAATCTCAAAAGGATAAAAAAAATCATAATTTAAAAATGAAGGGCTTAAAAATGGAATAGTGTGGTGGTTTGAATGTAAATGCCCCCCACAGCTTCATATATTTGCATTCTTAGTCTCCTGCTGATGAACTATTTTGCAAAGATTAGGAGGTGTGGTCTTGCTGGAAGAGGTGTGGCCATGTTGGAGGAGGTGTGTCATTGGGAGTGGGCTTTGAGGTTTCAAAAGCCCATGGCAGGTCCAGTGTCTTTCTCTCTCTATAACTGCTTCCTTTGCCTGTGGATCAGGATGTAAAACTCTCAGCTGCTTCTCCTGCACCATATCTGCCTGCCAGCCTGTGTGTCACCACACCCCCCACCATGATGATAAAGGGCTAAAACTGTGAGCAATTCTCAAACTGTGAGCAAGCCCCTAATTAAATGCCTTCCTTTGTAAGCTGCCCGATCACGGTGTCTATTCACAGCAAAAGGACAGTAGCTTAGATAGAAGTTGGTACTAGACAGGGAGCATTGCTGTGATGGGCCTGACCATGCTGTTATTTGGAGGAATGCGGAAGAATGCGGGGATGTTGGGCCAGAAAAGCAGTTGAACACTAAGAAGGGCTGACTGAGCCTCACAGGAGGACAGAAGACAATGGAGCTGAGTGTAACGCGGACTGTGGGGGCCTAACTCAAGAGGTTTTGGAGGGAAAGAATACTTGCTATGGCCTAGAGACCATTCTTGTAATATTTTGGCAAGGAATGTGGCTGCTTTTTGCCCTTTTCCTTAAAATTTGTCATAAGCTAAATTAAAGAATTTTTGATTAATGGCCTAGGCAGAGGAGATTTCAAGACATCCTAGTGTTACATGGTTATTAGTAATCACTCTGATGCAGATTTACAATGAAAAAGAGCAAGCAGGGCAAAGAGAAATATAAAATGTATAGTTTGAGGAGAAAAGGAGCACCAGGAAATGTAATGGGGTCACTGTGAGGAAGGAGATAAGAAACTTAAAGAAAGCCTTGACTTGAAATGGAATAAAAGGAGTGTTAACCTCAGAGCAGGGCATCACCTTGCTAATTCCTGCAGACTGTGAAAGGAAAGCCTGAGGAATTTTCTCTGCCCAGAAACCATCAACAAGTTAAGCTTATTCAAATGGAGGTCTTCAAGGATGCCAGGTTTCAGCCCAAGCAGGCCAAAGAACTTGGCAGCTTCTGCCATGTGGTTCTGAATTCAGAGTCAAGAAGGATACAGGAAAGGGGTTATGGAACCTTCCTCTGCAGTTAATGAAAGTCACAGAGGCAAAGCTTTGGGCTGGGCAGTCTCTGCATGGAGGCCCAGAGAGACCACTGTGTGACATTGTGAAGGTGAATCCTCAATTGTGTTGAAGATCCCAGATGTTGGAGATGCCAGGGCCATGGGATATCTGCCAAGTAAACCTGCTAACAGGGTGCAGAACCAGTCCAAAAGAGAGAAGTGTGTTTTAGTCAAGAGAGCTAAAAGGAGTTAGAAATCTGAAGAGCACTTTGACATGGAGATGTAGAATTTGGAATTTGCCCTGTTACGGTTTGGATTTGCTTTTGTCCAGTACTCCCTCGGTATGTCCCCTTTCCTCCCTTTTGGAATAGTAATATATATTCTGTGCCATTGTGTGTTGGAAGTATCTGATCTGCTTTTTTGTTTTTGATTTTACAGAGGGTTTCAGTTAAGAGACTGCCTTGAGTCTCAAAAGAGACTTCAGACTTTTCAACCATGTTGAGACCGTGAAAAGCTATGGGGACTTTTGAAATTGGACTAAATGCATTTTGCATCAGGATATGGCTACAAGCCTCTGGGGACTAGAGTGGAATGTGGAGATCTGAATTAAAAAGGTCTCCATGGCTCATACATTAGCATGCTTAGTCCCTAGTGGATGAACTGTTTGGAAAGGATTAGGAGGTGTGGCCTTGCTGGAGGAGGTGTGTCACTGGGAGTGGGATCTGAGGTTTCCAAATACCAGTCCAGTGTCTCTTTCTACACTTGCTGCCTGTAGATCAGGATAGAAAGCTCTCAGGTACTGTTCCAGGATCACGCTCCCCGTTCTGATGATAATGGCTAATCCTCTGAAACTATAAGCAATATCCTAGTTAAACACCTTCCTTTGTAAGTTGCCTTGGTCATGGTGTCTCTCCACAGCAATAGAACAGTAACTAAGACAAGCAGGCTTTTTAGTGAACAATGTACCTTTCTTCCTGGAAGTAATCAGGGTTAGGGTTAGGTTTAGTTTAGTTTAGGTTTAGTTCAGGTTTAGGTTTAGTTTCTAGGATTTTTGCTCTGGTTATTCTTGAAAGAGTTCCATTAAATCCACAAAGAAGCTGTTATGTAGACTACCATTTAGCATGAAGTTCCATTATTGGATAGGTGTCTGGCCTGAAGACAGATGAATCATAGGCCCGTTAATACAGAGTACAGTTGTTGGCTTTTTTTTTTCTTTTCTTTTTAAGTAGTATCAGGGAACTAAGATTTGGACTCTAACAGACTCCGTGTGGCTTTTAGTTGAAGATTTGGATCATTGACTCTTGAGTCTTACAGAGCCTGGATACTCCAAAACCTCATTTATTTATATATTTTTATTTTATTATTTTATTATTTATTATTTTTATTTATTATTTTTATTTATTATTTTATTATTATTATTTTATTATTTTATTATTTATTATTTTAACAGTCTGCCCTCCAGTCTGTTGACAATAATGGTCATTCTGTCCAGTGGTTGAATCTTTGTTTTGCTTCTATGGTTTTAGGAGACCTCAGAAAAATGTTGTGTCTCACATATAATTCAGGAGGTTGCTCTGATCTATTTAGCAGGTCATGGTACACACTGCGACACTCAGGTTCCATCCTTCTTTGAGGACAAAACCATTCACTGTTCCAGTTGTTACGAGTAGGTTACCAATGGTGAAGTCCTATACCAAAGATTCTTCTCTCCTGAATATCTCTTCAACCGAACTGACATTTCTTCCTGCAGAAAGTCCACATGGTTGACAGAAAGGGAACAAAGCTTATCCTCTTGTATTAATTTGGGACAAATCCAGAGAAACATGACTGTTCCATATTTTCTCATGAATTAAGGACTTCAATGTAACTTGCCATAGACTTATCTCTCTAGTCTCTGCTGTTTCCATTTCTGTAAGTTTGATCTCAGAGGATTCCCCACATACAAATTATATAAGAAACTTGTTCTCACACACACACACACACACACACACACACACACACACACACACACACACACACACACACACACATTGTATTTTATTGCATGGAGCAGGCATGATTGTAATACAACAGTGAGAAAGGCCTTCAGTGAGGTAGCCTGTCTATTCCAGCTACCAGTCACCCTAGGCACTCCTGTGTGCTGTAAGGATGTTAATGCTCACTGTGCGTTCCCAGTCTTGCTTTGCTGTTGCTATCCCCAAGTCCTGCTGCACTCTATTGGGATGCATCTGCTCACTGCATATGGCTGTGACACTAGTCACCTTGGTCACAAAGGCTTTCAAGGGTAAGTGATCTGTTTTCACCCTCCACTTCCATGGACAGGCTTATTTTTTTTTCTAATGTACAAAGGCATTCTCTATCTCTGCCTATCTTTGCTCTCTGAGGACTTTGCTGGAGGGAGATCCTGCCTACCTTCTCATGTCTTGTACCGACAGAGAGGGCTCTTTACCCGACTTCTTGGTTCTCTGGGAGGCAAGTCTTCCCTGGTTATCATCTGGCCATTTTTGGAGGTCATTTTCTCCTCAGGAGATATTAATTTCTTTCACGTATTTGTTTTCAATCAACTCTCTTTGGCCCTGAATATTTGGCCCTGGAGGTTGGTTGGGGTAAATGGAGAGAGTATTTTAAAGATAGCCTCATAAATATACCCAGAATAACTGCTCTCTTTCTTACAATCAACCCTCAGTTCTAATTCTATCCTTTCTGACTCCATCCCACTTAGGGCAACTTTTCCTTTGGTGGCTTGGTTGCAGCTTTTTAGAGCATGGCTTCCCTTGGGGCCTCCCCAATCTATCAGAAATGTCTGTATTTGTCTAGACTTCAATTATGGACTCAGTTCAAGTCCTTTCCCTGGGGGTCCTGCGCCCCGGAGCACTAAGGGGATGCAGCTAGATTCTTATCTAAGTGTCTACAAGCATTCCACTGCAGTTACCCTTAATAGCATGGAGCACACAGATGGCCTCTGGACAGGAGGGCGCCTAACTCCACATGGAAACATCTCTGAATTGCAGCCAGAAAGCTTTGCTGCACACAGCTTCACAGTTCCACGAAGTGACAATGTGCTATGGGGAGGTGGAAGGGCCTGTAGTCAGAGGATCTGGGGACAGTCCCATTAATGCTGAAAAATCTGTAGTTTTAGCTCTTTGGACCTCAATTTCCTCAGCTATAAACAAGTGAGTTAGACCAGATTAGTCGTAACACTTCGTGGTTCTTTCTAGCTATTTGTGTCATCTCTCTACACTCTTTATTACCATGACTTTAATTGGGTTTGGCATGAACTCCTCTGAGGGATGACATTTCCAAAACAGTTGGCTGCTGGAATGCAGACGATACTTTTCAGGGTTGAGACATATGCCTTTCTTTGTGTGACCTCTGAAGCCCAGTGCAGAATTTTCCATCATAATCTGTCTTGGATTAATCAAATGCTTCATAAGAGTCCTATCCAGAACTAACCCCCTCCAAAAAAACAGTCTTAGTAGCAATTGTAAGCTATACCTTGTGCCCAGATAATATCGGGAGAATAGGGTTGGTCTGTAATACTACTTAATAGACTTACTGCCATGATACTAAATTTCTTAATTCAGCATGCATCAAATGCAAAATGTAATAATGAGTGTATTGTCCATGTATCTCACAAAGAATTTGGTGGTGTGAGTACTCATGAATTTGGTGGTGTGAGTAATTTTGTAGAATCGAATGTCATCAGGGCATGTTGTGAATGCTTTAAAACAGACTATAAAGCCAAAGATGGAAAGGCTGGAGAAAACTATGTGATGGCATCTGTGTTCTTTTTTTTTTAAACAAACAAACAAACAAACCAAAACAGGTAAATGAGTATCAATTAAACCATCTCAATGGTAGATGATCAGTGTTACCTTCTATAGTCTTCTGCAGAAAGTATTTTATCTTCCATGGCTATAGTAATTGACCTGCTAGAAAGTCTTCTTACTACCATGACTTCCATTTCTAGATTTTTGATGCACATGGCCAAAGTTACTCTGCGAGCATGGGGAAAACCCTGACTAGCAGCTGTCTAGTCAACATGTTAAGGGGAGTTAGAGAAATGAAAACTCATACAAAGCTCGGCCCGACAGGACCTTAGAACCATGAATGTAATAGCTTTATTCCTGGGAATCATATGGAGTTGAGACATAGGTGTGACATGGTCTGGGGCTTGATCGGAGGCTGTGACCCACCGTGTTTCTGTTCTGCACTACCATTTTGCCTCCTGGCTCTCAGCATCTGGTGTGGCCCTGGATTTGGGTTGTCATGGTTTCCCCCTGAAGATACATAGGTATAGCTTTTCTTTTGCTTAGTTTACTCTTTTAAGCCACTCTTCTCATTGTTGCCAAAGTGACGCTTTTCTAAATACAAATTGTAACACTGTATACTTGAGGGGCTCACAGCTGCTCTGGGGTCCCTTCCAAGCTTTGTGATTTCGAATAGATCACAACCTTTGCAATTCACCCATCGGTGACCTCTTCTGCCTTCCCTTTGCTGTGCCTCCACGTCTTTACATACACGCTGCCATCCTGGCCACCTATGCTCACTTCTCCAGCTCTCCAGTTGCCGCCTGCAGTTCCCACAGAGCCCTGCGCTGGCCTCTGCCATTGCATTGTCTTTTCATGTCCGTCCTCTCACCTGTCAGGGGGTTTCTTCGGGTGGAGATCTCTGTTTTATGTTCGGATCTTCTGATCTGTCAACCACAGGTCTTCAACGTATATGATGATGAAGGGTGAGTTGGTTATATGAGGTCAGAGGACTGATTCCCTAACGAGGGAGATCAGACGATTTTAAATGAATGTAAAGTTTAGCTAGTCATGCTCTTAAATTTGTTGTAGCAGATAGGTATTTGGTTCTATGCTATATTAGACCTTGAGAGGTGAGAATCTCAGAGATAGCTGCTTTTATATAACGACACACGTATTTTATTATTTGGGTGTTATATTTGGTCATTTTGATCCTTCTCATGGTTTAGTGCAGATGAATCCTCCTTCCAAGATGTTTTTATAACTCAAACATTTTACTGACAGAGTGATAATTTAGTTCTGCTATCTCCATTTAAACAATTGGATCAAATTTATTATTCCTGAGAGTTTCCATAGAATCCTGAACTTATTTCTATTGCAATAATTTTTTTTTTTGTCTTTGCCTTCTGCCAGGAATTAACTATGGGTTGAGAAGACGTGAGGCAGAGCTAATTCCAAGAATGACCAGATCTCAGGACCAGGGAATGTCAGGCAGGCCTAGGATTTGGAAGGCCATCAAAAAGTCTATCAGTGCCATGGGTATGTACACCATAAGTCATGATAAGGCAGTGGGGTAAATACAGCCAAAAGAAAAGAAATTCAGGGAAGTCGGATATCACAGGTTAGAACAGAGCACAGCTGAGGGCCTAAAAGCTTGGCAAAAATGGAAGAGAAACTGGAAGGGAGAAAAGGGAGAAGAGGATGAGAGAGGGAAAGGATATAAGTGTGTGATGGTTAGTTCTGATCATCAAGCTGACAGCTAGAATCACCTTAAAAGAGAGTCTCAATGAGGGGTTGGTGGTCTGAGCAGGTTGGACTACGGGCATGTCTGGGGGAGACTGTCTTCATTACTATAATTGACATAGGAAGAGCCACCCTACTGTGAATGACACCACTTTCTAGGCAGGGCATCCTAAAGGGTATGCAAGTAAAAAATATGCTAGCGAGTTCTAAGTATACGTGAATTTATTCTTTCTGCTCTTGACTGTGCATGTGAGCATCATAGTTAGGGTTACTATCATGTGATAAAGCACCATGACCAAAGCAAGCAGGGGAGGAGGCTTTATTTCGCTTATACTTCCACAGCGCTGTTCATCATCAAAGGAAATTAAGACAGGAACTCAATCAGGAACCCGCAGAGGCCATGGAGGGGTGCTTCATACTGGCTTTTTACCAGCCCAGGGGTGGTGCCACTTACAAGGGGCTGGGCTCTCACTCATCAATCACCAGTTAAGGAAATGCCCTCCAGTCTCGTCCACAGCTCCATCTTATATACAGGCATTTTCTTAATCGAGATTCTCAGATGACTTTCGTTTGTGTCAAGTTGACATGAAACTACCGAGCACAGTGAGTGTCTACTCAAGTTCCTGCATTCCCTTCCTCATCATGATGGACTAGGACCTGGGATTTGAACTAGAATGAACTATTTCCCCCATGGATTACTTTTCATCAAAATATTTTATCGCAGAAATGAAACTAAAACACGTAGCTAGAAGAAAACAGGCAGATGAAGCGAGTCAGAGCGGGGGCAGGTAACACATCATGGAAAGGACCTTGGTTCTTCCAAAATATTTTATTTTGCAAAAATATTTTTATTGTGTAGCTATCTTGCCTGTGTGTAATATGGGTACCAGGCCTGTAGTTGGTGGCTGTGGAGTCAGAGGAAGGCATCAGCTCTCCTAGAATCAGAGTTATAGATGGTTATGAGTCGCCATGCGAGCACTGGGCACTGAACCTGGGTTCTGTGCAAGAGCGTCAAGTGCTCTTAACTGCTGAGCCATCTCTCTAGCCCCAAGAATTTTTAAGTAGAGTCTGACCTCTTAGAAGATGTTTTTTCTATCTTTTTCAAGCAAGCAGATATGAACGTTACCACTAAGTTTCTCTAGAGCGAAGAGTGGTATTTTTCACTTGCTCGGAGGCAATTTGATTGTAGCAAATAGGAGCAAATGACTATTTCAGTGCTGTGACATTTCTCATGATGCATTTACATGTTCTGTAGTTCTCCCCAACGCTACCTACCTAATGTCTTCTACTGCATGAATGAATGGTCTCAAAGGAAGAGCCATGGTTTCTGTCTTAAAACTCCCTGTTTCTCTTGCATATTGCATATTTATTTATATATACCTGATAATTCAATCATAAACAATAAATTAGAACAATGAGACTGCATCATTAATGTTCTCTGGATATTACTGGGAGATTATATTTGATTGATTACAAAATGTTCGTTTAAGTCATACGCAGATTTATTTGTTTTTAATGCCAGTTGTTGATTGTTTTTTGGATAATTGAATATTTGAAGTCTGAGTAATACTGGGAGATTCAGTGCTCTCAGAGGAAATACCTTGGCCTCTCTGATGAACCAGAGAAAAATGAGTTTACTGGGACAAGTTCCTTGGAGAGCATCTGCTTATTGGGTGAGAATATCAGGTTGTGTGTTCACAAATGGAACACTAGATAACACCAGTGGAGTACAATTAAGATTCACACACAGACCCACATTGTGTGTGGACTAATGAATGAAGTGCTTAATACTTAAGATGCTCACTGCCCCAGGTCAGCTTTCCTGATAACGTGTCTCTTTGCCTGAAATACTACGTACCTCCATAACCACTTCCATTCTCTAGAAAGTATAGACATAATTAGAACCACTAATAAGTGACATGCACTTATGATTTAATAGTATATAAAACCTGACTAATTCTAGAACCTTCTAAAGGATACTTAAGATTTTATTTTTTTCTGAATCTATGTCCCCATGAACTGAAGTTAAAATATTTTTCTGCTTGCTTGCTCCTCAATTGCTTTTAGCTGTTTTCTCTTCTTGCTAAGCCACGAGTGGTTAAAGTTGAAACTTTTCCAGCTCGAGATGATATCTCCATGTGAAGTGTGAGTTCGAAGCAAAGAAATCTACTTCAAAAAAATAGTTATTTAATTTTCTTCAGTCTGGTGCTCCTGTTTACTCACAAGGGGAATTTAATTAGTAAGTTCTAGATTTTTCTGGTTAACTTTTGTCCTTCCTCTTATCAGGCAAAATTTCAAGTTAGTGTAGAATCTGAAATCACGGACTCAGTCTCAGACTCGGCTGCATCATTTATTAACTAGATGAATGCAGGTAATCACCAAAGGTTTGGCTCTATTACTGGTAAAATAAGAATACACTGTTCTGCGTAGAGCAGGATAAAGTTTGTAGAGAGTACAGATACCATTTGACTTTATTTCTTTACAAAGGTCTTTGAAACCTTGTTTGTGCCCATACTTCCTTACCTTCTACACACAGTTCTTACTGCCAAATGTAATGACCTATAATGAAAATCGAACAGAAAATAAAAATTATCACTAACATTATCAACATGCAGTACAAGCTATGAAGCAATAGGGTCAGGGAGGTGGCTCAGTAAAGGCACTTTTTGGGAAAGCCTGGTGATCTGAGTTTCATCCCCCAAACCCACATAAAGGCAGAGAGAGAAAACTCTCTCCGTGTGGCATGTGCCACACACTAGTGGTAATAAAATAATAATTAATAATAATAATAATAACTTTAATGAAAGATATACAATAATAAAAACAGTACCAGACCAAGAAGAAGACCCTCTACTGCTTGAAGGAGCAAGTAAATCTGTGGATTAAACACTATATGTATCGAAGTTGCTCACTGATTCAGTGGAGAAGCGCCGCTCATGTATGATTTGAAGGATCGCGAGTAGTATTTTTGTACTAAAATGTAATTCTATTCATGGACTGCCCTCAGCTTCTCTATAAGCTGTTCAGTTATATGTTATATATACATGCTTTAAGAATTTAGAGAATATTGGGACAATGGAACTAGGGAGGTAGCTCAGTCAGTAAAATGCTTGTGACCTCAGTTAGATTCCTAGAACCCACATTAAAAAAAAAAAAAACAAAAAAACAAAAAACAAAAAAAACTTGGGCTTATTTTCTACCTTTAAAATCCCCTGTGAGAATGTTTGTAACTCCAGAGGAACCAGAGGGAACAGAGACAGGAAGATCTCTGGGCCCTCAGTGGTCCATCTGCCTAACAGAATCAACAAGGTTCAGGCCAGTGACAGACATTGTTTCAAAAAAAAAAAAAAAAAAGGTAGATGGTACCTGAGAGATGACATCTGATCTCTGGTTTTCAAATACACACAATTGGACATGCACTTGTACATAGATGACACACACACACACACACACACACACACACACACACACACACACACACGAGAGAGAGAGACAGAGAAAGAGAGACAGAGAGAGACAGAGAGAGAGGGAGGGAGGAGGGGAAGAAAAATTTAAAAAAAAAGAATCTTAGAGCAATGTCAGAGGTAATATTGAGGGTTTCAGTGGTCATCAATGTCTAAAAAATGTCTAAAAATGAAGTTTCAAATTTCTAAGTTCTGTTCTTTTGGCATGCATATGAAGTTGGTTTACTGCAGGGAAAGCTGTCAGAAAACAAAGTGTATTCACAACATCTTCTGAACTCATTCTGTTGGTTGAGGACTGATTGCTGGTGTGCACTAGGATATAATGACCAGCAGAATGGACTGAGATTCAAAGACCTGACTTCTATCTTGTGTTGCCACTAATACATTTTGGTTTTGACTTTTAGAGCTTCAGAACTCATGGATTCAGTTTCTATCTTTACAATAAAGGAAATGGATGAATAGTCATTTAGTTTCTTCTCCCAGAAAACATTAGTAAGCTCATGATTCTTGCTTGGTCTACACTAAGATCTAGTGGTAAAATGAAGGACTATAAAATGAAGGAAGCATAGGTTTGACCATTAGGTTGCCAACCAATAGGGTGCAACCAATGGAAGCAAGGGGGGGTGTCAGATAGTAGTGGGGTGTTCAGCCGCATGTCTGCCCTTGTATCTTCTAGTTCTAATATTCCCTTATTTTAAATGTCTCTTAAAAATATCGCATCCCCATGGAGGTTAAATTACTAGTAAGGTACAGTTTGGCTAACTTGAAATTTTGTACTGTTTTACAGTGACCTTACAGTGATGGCAAAGTCACATGCCAAAATTTTCATGGCCTGTTTCTGGCATCTCCCATCATGGGGGAAGCATGTATCTTCAGAAGGAATTACTTTGATCCACTTGACCTAGGTTGTTCATATCACTGCATCTTCCCAAATTCATCGATAATAATAATCATGATCACAAATGTCACTTCAATTATTCATCTTTGTGTCGTACACTAAAACCATTCTAGAATTCCTCAAGTAGACTTAGCCATTCTTTTGCTACCCTTTCATTACACGCTTCCCCTTACTCTTTTCTTTCCTCAGTCCATCCTTTCCTTTTCTCCATCACCACAGTGCTATTAGTTTTCTGTTATGTCTTCTCTACTAGCCAGTGAGTTCCTCCAGTGCCCAGATCTACTTGTGTGAACACCCTGGCACTTCCTGCAGTCTCTGGGCTCTGAGGAGACACTAAATACATGTTCGTGAAATGAAAGAATGAATTTGATTATCTTGACTATAGCTCTTTGAACAATAGGGTTGTTTTTTTTTTTTAAATAATAATTTCTCATGAACATCCAGCCACAGTCTGCCTTGAGCTTTTTTGCTGTATGGGAGGGCTGGTGGGTATTATACATCTGTTTATGTTTAAAGAAAGGGACTGTAGTTGTATGTCATCGTACAGATTGTTAGATCGGGCTTTTCTTTTTATTTTTCTTTCTTTATTTTTAGGATTCTTTCTCCTTCTTGAAAGAACCTATTGTCCCATGGCATGGCAGGATAATTACCCAACCCCCACTTCTCCCTTCTCCATGGTTTCTTTTGCTTGTATGCACACAATGCACATCTATATGTGGGCAGAGTTTTAACAAGAAGCTGGAAACTGGATCTATGGGTTGTTGCGTCGTGGCAATTATCAACTATCAGGACTCCGAGGTGTGTGTCGCTTATCGCTTACATGACATATTATGGAATCCTGGGTCTATCTATTTTGGGTCACTTAGGTGGCAATCTTGAATTTAGCAGGTTTCCTCTGGTCTGGCCAATAAGGTGTGTGAGCTATAAACATGCTATTGTTAAAGATAAACAGAGCAAGGAGTGGGTCAGAGTTTAAGCAGGCTGGTTAACAACAGGGAAGGCAAGAAGTTTCAATTAGTTTTGGAAGGCCTGAGGAGCCAAGGAAGAGGCTAACTGCATTAGCTTATTATAATAGCAATAATAAGTACAATAGGGTGCTACTGTGGCGAAGGGCGGGGAATAGCAAGTGTTAATTGTAGTGTATTTCTATAAAGCTTCAATTTGGTATTATTGTTTTATTAAATTTTTAAAAAAATTTATTTACTGTTTCTCTTCTCTGTGTGTGTGAATAGAATTCATTTTAGAAATTGTTCACAAACACACAATCTGATGATCTTAGGAGATCCGAAAATATGTTCCTAGAATGCAAACCTTCTAAGTGTATTTTTATCAAAATAATGAAGGGAAATGATGATGTCTTCAAAAGTGGCAGCTTTGATAGGTCACAGGGTTATCCCTTCCCCCATTTTAACTCCGTATTCATGAGAAAACCAATAAAAACTGTGATATAGTAGCTTTGGGATGGGCTTGATTTAAGTCCATGACTTTTGGCTTCACTGATGGAAACCCATCACAGAGATCTTGTTTACATGTTTGGGGAAAGCTTTGCAGTTAGGTCCTGTGGATGGAGGCTGGTTCTAAGCCAGTGACACCTTGCTGAGGCCATGAACAGACTGAACTACCCTTCCTGTGTCTGTGAGCCCTGTAGAAGAATGCTGAGGTTTGGGGACTCCACCCTGAGGTCCCCAACAGTCACTTCAAGGAGCGAGCCAGTCAAGTACAGTAGTGAGAATGCATCCCAATGGGCTTGCTTAAAAACTGAACCACAGCTTTGGCAAGGGTAGAAACCATTGTCTGGAACTTGTTTGTGGACTTGCAAAGTGTTTCAGGATTTCTCCATCCCCCATCTACCCTGTAGTATTATGCTGTGGTGGCTCAGCAAGGAAGACAAGGAGGTACTCTCATAGGTGCAAGCACTTCCAGACCTCAGCAAAGAGAATTACCATCCTCCTGGCCAGCGCCGCACTGGACAGTGGAACCTCGAAAATCTGAGCTCAGGTGTTTTTATTGATTCAGAACTCCTCATGTGCAGATCATGAGCAATCAAACATCCCCCACAGAAATCCAACACCTGCAGACAATACAATACCTGCCAGACCTAAGCAACCCCTCACCCAATGGTGCATGAAATAATTATTTTGTACATAACTAAAAATAAACTTCCACAACACCACCCCCTTAGAACAGAGAGATTAGCAACAAAAGATAGATTTTTCAAAGCCTCACAAAACTGTGATTTACCCTCAGAGACTGTGGAGAAGGCATCTCAGTGGGATGTAAGGAATAACAGCCAATCTCTGTTCTAATGGGCCTCCTGAGACTTCTGATTGGCACCTATGGGAAGTGGGAGGGTGCTGATCCAATCTATCTCTTGTAGTTGCTTTTGACTTTGTAGAAAGCAGTTCCTACCAGAAACAAAAACTGGTTTGAAGCACTATCACCCGTCTATCCTGGGACTCTGAATTGCGAACGGAGTGGAATTATCCCAAATTTGTCTTTTTAGAAACCTCTCTGGAATGAAGATAATATGTTCAGAAGTGCAAGTACTTCTGGAGACACCAAGGAATTAATATGACTCAGAGACCTACAGTCAGGAAAAACGTAGGGCAGCACCAGGTAGTTCTATACAAGTTTCTCATTAGGATGGCTAAGGTTGGAGTGCAAAAAAAAATCACAAGCAAAAAGAGTAAGTGGTGGTGATCAGATGTTTAAGTACAGAGATGCTTGGCGTTACCGACTGCAGTGGAATATATGCTCACACTATGACCCAGAATTTAACTTCTACATGTATACCTAAATGAAACACACCAAACATGGGTATGTGCTTTTGCCCCATTGCATGATCAGAAGGCTCAAGGTGTGCTCTTTTGATCCAATGGGAAATAGGAGCTGACAGTGTTAAAGAGAGCCACAGAACCATGAGGGGGAATCTGTGTTTTGTAACAGGAGAGATTTGGGTGAATCTTATCTTCATGTATCTTCTCTGTCTTCATCTTTGGTGAAATCAGCTTCTTGCTCTCTCTCACTACTGAAAATATTTTGTGGGCTGGAGAGATGCTGCTCAGTGGGTCAAGGTGCTTGCTGCAGAAGCCTGATGACACACTCAAGTCTTGGCTCCAAGGATGAAGCGAGAATAGACTCCAGAAAGTTGTCCTCTAAACTGTGTCATGTACTATGCATACCCATATTCACACATACATACATACACAGAATTTGAAAATAAACATTAAAAAGAAAGAGATCATAAAGATGGAGCAGGGTTTGGGTAGAGAGACCCAGGAGGAATTGAAGGGAGAGCAGGGGTGAATATTATCAAAATATATTCTATATTGTCTTGTCCCTGGTCTATTGTGAGAAGAGACACCATGACCATGGCAACTGTTATAAAAGAAAGCATTTAATAGGGGCTTGCTTACAGCTTCAGAGGGTTAGTCCATTATCATCACGGCAGGGAGCATGGTGGGCAATCATGGTACTGGAGCAGTAGCTGAGATCTGGCAAGCAGAGAGGAGAGGGCGGTGGGGACTGGGCCCTTTAGGGGATTTTGGTCCATCAAGGCCCATTCAGGTCATACTTCCTACAACAAGGCCATACCTTCTGCAATAAGGCCACACCTCCTACTCATTCTAATCCTTCTCAAGCCACTCCCTGACAACTAAGCATTAAATATTTGCACCTACGTGGCTCATTCTTATTCAAACCGCAACATACGCATATGCACATATGAAATTATCAAAGAATAAATAGAAAATATTAAAAGAAGAAAATGCCTTCTGGGGAACTGTCACTCAGCAAATTCACTTATTTTACCTGAAAAAAGAATTAAGACTGAGTGAGTTGTGGCTTATTTTCACCCATTTCTCACTAAGCAAAGAGTTCTCCCGAGATGGCAAACGTCTCATTGGACCACTGCAGGGTAAATGATAAAGTTATATCATTTCTACTCATCATCTGCTATATAAAATTGGCCCTTGTATGATAATTACTTCTACATTAATTATATATTTACTCAATATTTACAATGCTAGAGGCACTGGTGGTGGTGGGATAACCATTTCCCTATCTATCAGTGGATACTGGTAGTTTCTTCACTGAAACTTTACATGGTATCATGTAAAGTTTGCATCAACATATTTTACATGATAAAATAACAGTGAAAATCACAGATCCTGTTGGGATACATTAATCAGAGGCTGGCTGAAACACCGATCTTAGGAAAGTCCCTTCTTTTCATTGGTTATCACAGAGCTCTCCGATGTGATTATTTCATAGATCTGTTTCTGGTGGGGGTAAGGATGAAAGGTGACTCAATGGCAACTCCAGTCCATCCTATTCTGAATCTGGCTCATACTAGGGGATTGTTTCTTACAGTTGTATTGGACACCGACCAAACTCCTTCCAGGTCTTAGGTTCCCAAGTGGACCTTTGTGGTCTGTGTGACTCTGTGACTCACATCACCTCTTCCCAAGGACTGCCTGTGGCTTACTCAACAGTGCTCAGCCTATGCTTCACTAAGTCCATGGGTGATTTGTGAGTTGAAAGCTAAATTCCTGGTCTTGAAGAGAGACGCTTTAAGGTTGTAACTCATGCTCCTGATCTCTCTGAGGAGTGAGGTCTAGACTTTTCCTGATCCACCCTTGAATATTACTGATTCCCAGTTTTGCTTAGCTCATTTCCTTACCATTTTCTCTTGAGGACACTTCCTTAATAAATCAGTTGTGTAAGAACCTTCATTTCCAGGTCTCTTTTAGAAAGGCCCATTTGAAAAGCCAGTCCTTCTTGCTACATCCAGACTAAAGTGAAACTTTTCTGGACAGTGATTTAGTTTAGGATGAGAGAAGAATCACCTGTCAGATGGAGGGATTTTATATATATATAACATATAACATGTAATATATAAGAGTGGCTACTTGATTTTATACAAAGCAATTCCCAAATAAACTCAAGGTTTTGCAAGGAAATATTGTTATTCCACCACACATTACTCCATTCAACAAGCAATTAACTGGGCACTTTGCATGTGCCAGTAACTATACAAAGGAAGCTGTATGTATGGGAAATATAAAATAGTAAATATTCTTTAGTTTAAGACATGAAGTTGGGACATACGCTGATACACAGAGAGAGGTGAAGCGATGCAATGGCAGTGAGGTCCACGTGGTAAGGATAATGGGGTCCATGGAAGACGAGGAGAAGGGGAAGTCAGAGAAATGACACCACGGTGAGATGCAGATCTCATCCGTAAAGATCCCGATCATGTAGGTGTGACTCAGGAGGTTGGGGTCTACGAATCTATGTCCTCTCACATCTCTGTAGTCTTTGTAACTGACGCACCTGTACATCCCATTTGCACACCACCAAGGAGACACCAAGGGTGAAGTCACTGTCCCAGCCAATGTACTTGTGATGAGAGTACATTCATGTCATATTTTCCAGAAAAATATTGAAAGTTGAATTGATTTTAGATGATGACTTTGCAATAAGTCCATTGAGTATGGAGAAGGTGAATATTAAGATCATTTTTTTTGGAAGAAAACTTGTGTTTTTGAGACAGGGTTTCTCTGTTGTAGCTCTGGCTGTCCTGGAGCTCACTCTGTAGACCAGGCTGGCCTCGAACTCACAGAGATCTGCCTATCTGCCTCTGCCTTCCAAGGGCTGGGATTAAAATTGTGCACCACCACCACCTGGCTAAGAAAACTTTTTTTTTTAAAGTAGATTTTTAAGACAGGGTCTCATGTAACCCAAACTGGCCTCATATGCTCACTGTTTAGCTAAGGATGGCCTTGAAGTCATGGTATCCTTGGCTTTGTTTCCTAAGTACTGGGGTTATAGGCATGTGCCGCCATATCTGCCTTAAAAAACAAAAACAAAACTTTCTTATTGATGCGTGATATATGGAAATTAATATTTCTCTTTTGTTCAAAACTGATGAGCTGACACATAACGCTTTCACATATTTATGGTCTATAGTATATCTCACTATAAGTACGAAATCTCTAATACTCAATTTAGAATCATCAGCCAAAACAAGACATGAAAAAATAAAAAACAAATCAAAACAAAAACCCACAAAGCAACTACTGTGTTGCCAATGATTCCCTACCCTCATTGCCCCTACTTCTTATGAAGGCCTACTTTTATCTGAAAGGTCCTCTTAAGTTAACGTATCAACTTCTGCATCACACTGTAAGGTCACATCCTGTTCCTAGATCTCTTGTTTCCTAACTTCCCTTTAGAATGTAGACTCTTACAGGTTTTTCTGAGGGTTTCCTAGATCTAGACTGTAGCAGCTTCTGATTATGCAATTAGGGTCTTTGAAGGGTCCTTTAAGACTAAATAAAGTTCAGCTTGAACATCAAGGAATATGCATTATTTTAAAAGTATTTATTTGTGTGTGTGTGTGTGTGTGTGTGTGTCTGTGTGTGTCTGTGTGCCATACATACCCACATGTCTGGAGTACTCATGGAGGTTAGAATAGGGCATTGGGTCCCTTGGAACTGGACATGGGTGCTGGGAACTAAATAAACTCTGGGCCTCTGGAAGAGGACCTCCAGCCTCAGAATATATGTTCTTGTGACTATCAATACGGTTGTTATAAGAATTTCCTTGGAGGAAACAGTAAGAGTTAGTAGACGGCATTACATAAAATATTATGATAGCAGTAGTCATACTAGTAACAAATGACATTTATTAAGAACCACTACCGCTGCTCATTCTTATGAACCGCCATGTTCTTTCTCCATTCTGAGACGTCCACTACCCAATTCCTTTGTCTGAAATTGACTCCTTTTTAAACATGATCACCTTCAGCTCTGTTAATTATTACTCATTTGCTAAGTTTTACTTAAAAAAAAAATACAGCAGCTTTGGGAAGCCTTCCCTTGCTCCTCTTGGATGAGTTAATTGTTGTGGTCCATGGAACATTCACTACTTCCTTAACTTGTATGATGCTCACCAGGTTTAGTGTTCTTGCTATCCAAATCATTTCTCTTTCCTGCAAGAGTCTGAGTAGCTTGAGAGGAGGGAACTTGCTTGCTTTGTTTCTTTAGAACCTCAGCGCCTCTCGCAGCGTGCCACAGGGGAACCATCGCTGCGATCCTTCTCCTACTGGATAGGGCCTGACACAGGCTGGAGTGCTGCATCTGTGCAGGGTTTACCATATTGCCCAGATGGATCTCAAACCCACAACGCTGCCTCAGCCTCCTTAGTACCCGGAGCTTCGGGAATGTGCGCTGGGATAGTCATACAGTTAACTGTTAATTATTATAACAACGCTGAAAATGGTGGTGTTTCAATCCCCATTGGTCTGGAAATGAAATCATGGCTCTCAGGCGTTCAATGAGCCATGTTATCATAGCTAACCGATACCAGCGTTAAGGCAGGAACTAGGTCTGGTAGACTCTAAAACTTCTAATTGTTGACACTACTAGTGTAGGTGTCCAGACTATTAGGAAAGGTGGAGGAATTAACTCAGCTTTTATGTTCACATGACAGAGGACTTTGGAACCCGTATCTGAAGTTGGTGTCTTGGCTTTCTGAATCCCGGTGTAACAGGTCTGATGAAGGAAGTGCTGTTTCTTCTTTCCTTTTGAAAGTAGACTTATTTATTTTTATTTTGTGTATCTGAGTATTTTGCCTACATGTACATATGTGCACTGCAGACGTGCCTGCTGCCCAGGAGGTCCGCAGAGGGTGTCAACTCTCCCGGAACTAGTTACATATGGTTGTGAGGCACCATGTAGGTGCTGGGAATCTAATCTGGGCCATCCACCAGAGCAGTGAGCTATCTTTTCAGCCCCATTTTTCCTTTTTGAATGTGTATATATTTTATGTGACTGTTTGAATGTGCATGCATGCGTGTGTTTGAATTTGTATTCACATGTGTGTGTTTGTGTATGCACGTGGAAACACAAAGTTGACATCTGGTGTCTTCCTCGGTCACTCTCCTGGCATTGTGTTAATAAAGACACACGAGACATGATTACATACCTCAGCAGAGAACTTAGCATGCCATCTTCCAGCCCCAGCTGCTGCTTCTTCCTGGGGCAGTTTATCTTAACTTATCCTTGCTCTCTCCTAAAAGACTAATTGCATGATCAAAGAGATACAATAGCTTTACTTCTCCCAAACCTTTGGCTCTTGGGGCCTGCCCACATTTATAGTGGGGTGCCATCCAACACAAAAGGGGCCAGGCTACACCCATCTGAGCTATATCCGTGTTTATAGTGGGGTAACTACAGAATAACTGGAGAGACCAGGCCATGTGTAATGTTGCCTTTGGCCTGGTGGAGCATCCACGGGACCTCTTTATCAGCAATTCTGCTTACACTGAGCTAGGACAGAGCAGCTTTAGTTACATTAGAAAGCAGGCCTTTTTAGCTATAGAAATCACTATAGAAAGGCTTCAGGCAGCCAGTGCAGTGATTATATTCAACGAATATCTGGAGAGATGTTCAAGAATACTGCAACACTCTCCACATTATTTATTGGGGCAGAGTTTCTCACTGAACCCAGACCTTGTAAATTCTGACTGGCTTAGTTGGCCAGTTTGGTCCAAGGATCCTCTATCTTCACATCGAAATTATTGAGATTATAGGCAGCGGAGTTCATTTTTTATTTTTAAATTATTTTTGCAGTTTTTCATTCCCTGCATAGTTTTTAAATTTTTCATTTTTGAGACAGGACTTCTCTGTGTAGCCCTGGCTGTCCTGGAACTTACTCTGTAAACCAGGCTGGCCTTGACTTGACAGAGATCCACCTGCTTCTGCCTTGTGAGTGCTCAGATTAAAGGCTAGCACCACCATCACCTGGCACAGGCCCCAGATTTTATGAGGCTTTTATATGGGTTCCTGGGATCCAACGTCTGGTCCTCAAGCTTGCAAACATACGCTGTACCCAGGGAGCCATCTCTGCAGCCCCTGTTTGCTCCTCTTTCCAGTTAAGATGAAACATCATGAAATCCAGCTCTCTCTGCAAACACCCGCACACCTGTTTCCTTAACTACACACAATAAAGTGTGCTGAATATCCTCGGCAAAACTGCTCTTGATTAGAAACGGAGGCAACAAAGATGAAGAGTCGCACAGTCTGCCCTCCTGGAGCTTTTATTCTAGTAGGAATAGCCAAGTAGAAGTAAATAAGTGCACTGGGTTGTCACAGTTGGATATTTAACTCGTTCTGCATTTGTTCTCTCTTTCGGGGATGGCATTTCAATTTTTCACCAATGATTCCTTACCTATTAGCCCATGTGTCAGATGGGCTGGCCGAACTAGGGTTAAGCAGGCAAATAGACACAGGCCCTACTAGGCAGAACCCTCTGTATAGTCTGGTCACGTGCACTGTCTCTGGAAGGGTATGCTTCAGAACAGGACAAGATGGGGTATGGGTCTTTATCTGGATCCGAGTACCTTCTTTCTGTAGGTTGTTAGAAAAGTAAAATATTGCTGGAGACCTGTTCTTGGAAAACATCTGGGTGAAATGGAAGCCGAACCTGAGGAAAGTAGTCCTGAGAAGTGTAGGAAGGAGCGGATGGTCTCATCTTACTGCCTGCGGCTGCATCCGGAATATTCACTCGCAATGCTCAGAGCTGGGTTATTTATTAAACTAAATACAAAAATAATTGACATAAGGCTTAATATAAAGACATATGCCTGTATGAGGGGAAAGAATCAAAATCATGTGGCCTTTGAAAATCATAGAACTGGAGAAGGGACCCAGAGATAATTCTATAATTTATAAGGAAAAAACAAACCTATAAAACAAATAAAACAAAAAACCTTGAACTGTTATGCCAAATTTGAAAAAAGAAGATGATTCGAGGAGAGTCACTGTACAGCAGACAAAAAATCATAACCACACGCATATATAGTAGTGAAAAGAATAAGAGAATAATTCTGGGTAACAGTGTCAAAGAATTAAAAGTAGACCCATGTTTATCTGTAGACCTCCTACAACACAGCATAGTGCCATGAATATATTCCAATGGATCATTTAAATATTGCCTAGGAAAGTCAGGATACAATACGGAGAAAAAAACAGATTTTTTTTTTAGAAGAAACTAATAGCATCCTAGAAGAATTAACATAAAAGCTACTGGGCAAGAACAACTTTTTGAGTTTGGAGTGAGTGAGGCTGTTTGAAGCAAAACTACCAAAACACAATTCACAAAACAATCAGCAGCTCAGATATTTAGTAACAGCCAAATGTAGGATTCCTTTTCAGTGATAGTAGAGCAAATCAATAGACTGGTTAAGAAACAGTAATTAGGGATTGATATCTCAGTAAAAAATGACTGAGTTGGAATAGTCAATTCACACAGGGATATTGAATGCCCAGCAAGTATGTGAAAATTCACTCAAACTAACCAATCAAATGAAAATAGCAAGGAAATATTATTTGTACTCATTAGAATGGAAAATTGCTTAGCATGTGCAAGACCCTAGGTTTTATCCCCACTCTAAGATATGCTGTTGAGAACCAAGGGAGTACTAGAACTCTTGGTAAACTCTGCTGGTGAAGCACGCGTCAGTGCAGCTGTTTCAAAGAATAATCTGGCAGTAGCTGGCTAAGGAGACATCTTTAAGTACAATGTAAGTAAGTAAGACATCTAGTAAGTATAATGTAATGAGCACCTGAGAACCCCAGGCACGAGGGTATACTCCAAATGAGTATTCCACACATAATCAGAAGGGACACATACATGGGTATTCGCTGGAGCATCATTCATGGAGGCAGGTAATTGGAGTCATGAGAACAGAGATAAAGGAGAAGAAAGTTAAAAAGGTAGTTCATAATGAAATGCCCAGCACTGAGTCATTTAAGTACTAAAGCATAAATATACATCATATTATTACTTGTTGAAGATAATTGTGTATAATACATCAGACACATTAACGGAGGGGATTTAGATGGGAGGAAGATGTATAAAGATAGTGGGCCTAAGGGAAATGAAAGTGGGATCAGGTCAAAAGAGAACCCAACACTGTATACCCTGAACATACAGCAATAAAGTGATACACTAAGAGAAAGCCCTGAGGGAATGATAATAACAACTAGGAAGGGAAGAGTATAATCAATCAACTCTCTGTTTCAGTTTAAAAATTAAAATTGAGATTAAACTTTAAAAGTGCTTCCGAAGAATCAGAGCCCCAGGAATATGAGCTGTTTAGAACAAGTTCGTGTGATGTGTGTAGGTAAATCCTGTGATATCCATAGTTCCTTCCTGCCTGGAAGTAGCATGACATCCCAAAGTTCCTGAACTTGACACGATGATGCGGTATTCTTCCGATGGGCTCTCTGTTGGAAGAAGAGTAAAATTTTTATCTCATTTATAAATCACCCTTTGAAAAGTAAGACATTGTGAAGCTGGCACTTTTGCTTCTGGGATCAGACAACAAGCACTTTCTAATTTAGTTTCTAAAGCAAACAAGTTGTTTGAAATCAGTTTTTTATTATCTAAAAAATTATTGGCTTAAAGCCAGTGCTTCTCTCTTTGTAACAACCTTCAGTTTGGGATTTCCTAAAATATTCAGGATTATGCAAGCTTACACTGTCTTTATTAGCTTATATAAACCGTACTGTGTCTTTTTCCGGGTGTGACATAAAGAAGAGTTCCAATGATATCTAACACTTTTTTTCTGGTTTTTGAACCCAAATCAAGTATATTCTTAGAGGGCACATAAGTCTCTATATAACACAGCTGCAAACATATGATCTCTTTTCCCCCATGAAGTACATTCTGCAAACATAGAAGCAGGAAGAAGGCCAAAGATCTGGGTAATTTGATCAAATAACCTAAGGAGGTGTCCATGGTCTCTCTACATGTCATTAAACCTAAGTCATAGTTCTGCATAACTGAATGTGTACACATGCGCGTGCACGCGCGCGCGCACACACACACACACACACACACACACACACACATACCCTTTGTGGTTCTGGAAGCTGAACCCAGGTCCTTGCACATGCTAGATAAGCTCCCCACCACTGAATTAACCCCCAGCTCTCTTCCTTGTTGCAGTAGCCACTCAGGCCAAGAGTGATGGTCTATGTCTGTAATTCCAGCACTCAAAAGGCAAGGCGGGGGGAATCTTGAATTCCCGGCCAGCCTCAGCTAAATAGTGAAATCTTGTCTCAAAACCCAACCCAATCTAGACTAGACCAAAGCAAAATAAAACATCTGCATCACTAAAAACCAAAAATCAGCTCTATGCCAAGAACCCCCATATGAGTTAGCTAGATTATAATTCTCTTCACTAAAACCTTCTGATGTATTGACATCAGTGTATGAGCAGCAAGAGTTGAGAGAGAGAATAAAAAAGAATTAGCAGGACAAACACAGAGCAGGATGAAACAGGAATAAGCCAGTAAACACATTAGCACCAATAACACCATTTGAAACCTAATAGAGAGAAACAGAGTGGGTGGATCTGAAGGAAATAAGGGAACCACCAGGCAGCCTGTGGATACAAAGCTGTGGCCTTCAAGCACAGCTCGGGGTTTTGGGGGTGGGGCAAGACAGATGCTGGGAGAGCTGGCCTGGGGAAGAATCCCCCACAAAGGTTTGCTGGGGGAACCAGAATCTGAGTAAATCACAGTAGAGGCCTCACTGTGCTGGACAGCTGCTAATGAGACTCTGCCCAGATCTTGTGCCAGAAGAGGATGCTGGGAGAGGTGTAAAAGCTTCTGCAGAAGCATCCTCTGAGGAGTGGAAAACTCCATCCCAGACCCAAGGAGGCCAGAAGAATGCTCGAATACAAGAACGAGAAAATTGTGGCCAAAATGCCATTAATACAATGATGGAAATCCTCAACTCTGCGTCCAGGGAAGCTTGGTTTAGCAATCACTGTGAGCAAGTGGAACCAGCTCAAACAGCGTCAGCAATTTGAAGACATCTGGTCTTTATTTTTGGACTTTTGTACACTGAAGAGGATTATGGTTATATGTTGTAGGGGCCATTTAGTTTTGTCAATCTACAGAATTTTTTTTATAATGGAAATCCCTCATGCTGAGAGTAGAACCATTCTCTCTGGAGTCTCCTTGAGACATTTCAGTGTTAACTCTTTATCCCCCACAGTGACTTTCTGACCTCAAGAGAGACTGTGTTAGGATAGAAGTTGAGTCATTGAGGAGATATTTATTTTACCAAGGAATAATCTAATAGCTGTTGGGCCCCCAGGAACTTCAATGTCGGGTGACTGCCAAAAGCAAATCTTCTGTTCTTCTTGCTAAACCCTTTGACCTTCATTTCTTTCCTCTCTGCTTTGCCTTCTCTCCTGGCCTCTGTTTGTCTTTACCCATAGCTGTGCATGTTCTAGGGGAAAGTACTCATGTGGCAAAGACAGTGGAGACTCAGTATTTCCTTCCTACCCCTGCCCTCATGTTCCTTGGCTAGCAGCCTGATGCCTCCCGACCCCTGCCACGACCCAGTGTTTCCTCCCCCTTTCTCCCTGGTGCTCTCATTACTGACCTCCATATACCTGCCGTTAAACACGCATTGGGTTCCGTTGCTTAAGGCTCTGCCAGGCTCATTGACTATACTAGACCCTTTGTAGCAGGGCCGATGATGGCCTAAAGAATGGTTCAGGGACTTCCCCTAGTCACATAAAAATTTCATTTTTTTTCCTTCTGGGGTTTCAATGTCAAAGCAGTTTGTTGGATTCTTGTGCCTTGGTGGTCTTTCTTGAGACTCCCTCTTCAGCCTGCTGCCCACTAAATTCACCTTAGAGCACACCTGCCTCAGGCCTTGGTTCTTATTCTGGTCGGGAGTCTCTCTCTCTCCCTCTCCCTCTCCCCCTCTCCCCCACTCTCTCTCTCTCTCTCTCTCTCTCACACACACACACACACACACACACACACACCACACATGCAGTCTAGGAGCAAAGGCAGAAGGGAAGAGAGGTGACAAGAAGAGGGAGTGCTGTACACTGAGCGGAGGCCCTCGGTTTGTGGAAAGGCTCATTATGCATCAGTGATATTTCTGCACATTAAAGAAAATCCATAGACTTTAAAAAAAATACATTTTCACTGTAATATAGCAGGAACAGGCACTCTGCTATGCAATTCCTGAGGCTTTATGGCTGGCCGGGGTTAATGGTTTGAGGTGTTATTCTTTTCTATGCTTCATTAACCCCAGGAAGTGCTTGTGTTGGGGTGGTTATTTGGCCTGTTGGGCCACAGACACACCCACCATTTTCTCTCCAGCTCTGAGGTGGTTTGAGCCTGAAACATGCCAGCTCTCAGCTCTTGGTTGGGTCTGTCTACACTACCTTTCTGGGTGAGTGACCCTACAAATGACTTGATGAGTTCTAGATAAGATTTCACAATTATACCTCTTAGTCGCTGCCTTTGTTGATCTGACTCCACAGCCGCCCCTTCTCCTCACCCCCATTCAGAGAAATTTTTGGAGGAAAAGATACCATTGGCTCTGTCTGTGAAGGGTGACAGCAGTCTTTCTCATATAGTAAGTGACAGAAGATCTCTCTAAGGGGCCAAATCAGGAAAGATGGCATGTTCTCCTAAGAGCCCATGTGTTCTGACGATGAAAATGCATTGTACCTTATCAAGAGTGCTGGACAGCTTTCTGTGACTACATCAAATTACCCAAGAGAGTTGACTTACAGAAAAGGTGTTGTTTGGCTCACATTTTTGGAGATTCTACATTATTATCAGTTGTCTCTGATGCTTTAAAGGTTGGTAGCGAGGCAGCTAATGGTGGGGTACCCCATGGTGGGGAAAATCTATGTACCTCATGGTAAAAGGGGAGAGAAAGAGAGAAAGCAAGCCCCGGTGGTGGCATCTAGGACATTCCTGACATTCCAGTGATCCCCAGTAAACACTATCAGATTCTAACTACAGCAGAGAGGAAAATCATAACTTTTCAAAATGGAGGCAAGTGTTGATGAAGCACTGTATCTTTCTGTCCCACTTCCCTTCCTCCCATAAATAGCAAGGGTCTGCACTGATCAAGATACCTGTGTACCAGAAGCAAAGCTGAGAACAAGGGCTCTTCTCTGCAGTCTTGGGGAAGCAGGGGGCTCCCCGAAGGGATGAGGGTGGCAGAGTCACCAGCCCAAGAAAACAGACTCTGGAGACCAGCCTCGTGGGGCAGATGGATTTTACTGTGTAAGAAGCAGGGCTTTTTATAGAGGAAGCAGGGTGTTGCATAAGGGACAGGTCCAATTGCTTTGGTCCGTGATTTCTAGACACTTCAGTCAGCCTACCTAACGCTTGCTATGGGGGTGGGGGAGTGGGAAAGTCGGGAAAGGTCCAACCATCTATAGGCATGTATGTTTAAGCTCTTAGCCTATCTGTTTTGCTGATGTTGGTCAACAAGGTTTCAATAAAGATGGGAGTAGTGGGTACCACCATGGTGGGCTTTCCTATCTTGGGGCTCAACCGGTATACCAGGATCCACCATTTTAAAGGCCATACAATGTTCCGAGAGGCCGAGGTACTCGCACTGGTGCAGGCACTGATGCCCATCTTTCTATTCTGCTATCAGGATCTCTTAGCTACCAACACCTCTCTTCCAGTTTTCTGTGTTGTGTTTAGGGTATGATTTTTAGAAGGCCAGACAATAATCAAGATCGATCTATCTATCTATTTAGTATCAATCATCTATCTATCTATCTACTTTTCTATCCATCTATCTACTACCAATCATCTATCATGTATCTATCTATCTATATATCTATCTATCTATATCTATATAGATCTATATCTATCTATCTATCTAGTATCAATCATATATATATATATATACATATATATGTATATCTATCTTCACTATCTGGTTTGCAAGATGCACTTATGTGCAGAGGCATAGTTCAACGGGAGCATGCTTGTCTAATGTGTATGAGGCCTTGAGTTCAATCCCCAGTGATATGGCCAGAAAACATTAAAATTCAGCAAAAATGTACAAATCAACCTTTTTATTCCAAATAGAAACATTTGGTTCTACCCTTGTTCAAGTTAATGGCTTGCTATTGATCTTAATTGTGAATGGAAAATAATGACCAGAAATTCTTCTTAGAGTTGCCTGTATCTCCTCTCTTTCTTTCTGGTTACCTTCCTGTCTTTACTTGGAAAATGTCAAGATCCAGCTGCAACCCCAGCAATGTACAAAAAGAGCCACTAGGCCAAACTCAGGCCCAACATTAGCTAAAATTCTGACCTTGGGTTAGTCACCCAGTTTCCTAACCTATAACGTGGAGTCATAATACTGTCTTGCCTTGTGTTGTAAGTCCTTGTGAGGACCATGAAGAACGTAGCGTGTTGTGGCAGAGGATTAAAAGGACCAAACGCTCTGTGTTTGGTAGGGGATAACATTACTATGATTACAGTGTGCCTGCTGACAGAGAAGATCTTAGACTTTGCTAACTTGGCTTTTGTGAGGGGTTTACTAAATTTCTTGTGTCCTTTTTATCATTGGAAGGCTTAGATTTAGCCCTGGCAACTGAGGCAGGCATCCTTTCTGGACATCATACTCCTCATCTAATACACTTCCTTAAACAGTTTCTCCAATCAAATACATTGCAACAGATTATCTCCTTCTTTGCTTTATAAGGATGGCCCTCGCTGCGGTATCTCCTCTAATGCTCTCGTGGCTTCCGTGAGCCAGTTCTCCTCGCCCTAGCCAGGTCTGGACAGGATGTCTGAGGAAGGAGGAGGATGAGGTTATTCACATCCTGTGCAGACACCCTCTTATGCTCAGTGTCTGCTTGGCTGGCGTTAAGGCAGAGGCTGTGCTGAGGGTAGATGTGGAGGGTGAGAGAAGGCCAGGGCAGGGCAGGTAGGCAGAGTTCTACTACTGAGCATAGAGGGCTATAAGAAGAGAAGTGGGTTGAGGGGCAGGCCCAGAAGGGAGGCTGGCCTAGGCAGAGCTGGCTGTCTTACTGGAACAGAGAGAAGAGATCATATTTACGTCGTGTATAGGGAGATTGATCATGTTGTCCAGATCAGACACAGAGCCTGTGGACTCTGATTTAACAGGTATATAGATGAGGAGAGCAGGGTGATGTAATCTGAGTATAGTCTGGAAAATTCCTAGAAGAATGATGTTTTTTGTGCCCTCCCACTTCAAATCTTGTAAAAATTAGCTTGGCCAATAGGCAAAATGGGGAAACTTTTATTTGATAGCCTTCCTATCTACTTATTTACTTACTGCTTCTCTCTCTCTCTCTCCCCTCCCCCCATGCCTTGTAACAGATATGTATTGAATGCTTCAGAGTGTGGGATCAGGACCAGCTTTGTGGACATGGGGTTTCTGTAGTCACACAAGGCTCCCTACGTAAAAGAGGTCTGTGTTACCATCTTGAAGTTTATCGTATGTCCAGAGCAAGGAATCCTGAATTTTCTTTCTGCACTGGATCCCACACATTACAAAATCCATTCTGGGTTAGGTACAGAAGCTACAAAGAAGAAAAGACCCAGTCTTTTCTTAAAAATAGTGTTGATTTTTGTTTTTCAAATTTTGTGTATATGTTCATGTCTGAGTGTGAGTTATATGAGTTCAGTACCCATGGGGTCCAGAAGAAGGCACTGAATGCCTCGGAGCTGGAGTTAACAGCAGTGAGCTGTCCACTGTGGGCATGGTGAACAGAACTAGAACAGTGCACATGCTCTTAACTACCGGTCCATCTCCCCAGAGCCAGCACAGCCCAATAACAGTCTTTCCCAAATCAAGTCATTCCCTGGCTGCCACCAGCTTCTTGCCTAAAGGATACCCCAGATGCTGGAGCTAGCTTTCTCTAAGTCACGCAGCTGGTGGCTTAGATGTTTCATCGTAACTAATTCACTGTATCACAAATTACACAGATAATTTTCTTGTTATATAAAAAAATTGAAAATACTATAGGAAATCAGAGCTATGCAAAAGCACATGCACCACTCACCTGCATCATTGATATGCTCCACTCATATGGACCACTCCCAGGCATCACCCGCATCCATCGTCCTTATCCATCACCCGTATCCGTCACTCACGTGTGCCACCCATAGGCGTCGCTCACATGCAGGGCTTATCTCAGAATTGCGGGACCCTAAGTTGCTTTCAATTTTCAATAGTTGTATTTACATTTTAAAGAAAAATTAGAGTACAAATGCATGTGCACTCCCCCTGCCCCGAACTCACTCTGTAGACAAGGCTGGCCTCGAACTCACAGAGGTCCGCCTGCCTATGCCTCTGCCTCCTGAGTACTGGGATTAAAGGTGTGCGCCACTGCTGCCTGGCCACATGCACTTTCATAATCCTGCTTTTCACTTAAAATGACAAAGTGTACCAGCACATGGTTCTTACTTTCTTTATTTCGGGCACATATGTCTCCATCTGTTCACCTGGGTGAACAGCCTCATGTATAGATCTTTGTCTGCTCCTTTCATCATTTTCTTAGGGTAAATTTCAGCAAGCAGAATTGTTGGTCAAAGGTTGTAGGAAATGAGACAACACAAGCAAGTCATCTTCCAATGATTCAGACTCTGTTTGCTTTTGTTAGTAGTGAAAGGTCTCCCCCACCACCCAAATCTCCATGTATGCACTGGACAATGATCAACTTAGCCTAGCTATCACTTCAAAGGCATCCTTTTGGATGATAAGAGTTAAGAATGATCTGGTTATTCTAAAACAAATAGTATACAAAGTTTTATACAATACAAAAAAAAATGTCCATTATTGCTAACTGTGGTCACTGTACTGTGTAATAAAACACCAGAAGTTCCTCTTTCTAAGTTTGACTTTGTACATGACTTTGTACAAACATCTTCTCTTTCTATCTGTTTCTACCTCTACCCTTGGCCTATGGTAACTGCCACTCTATCTTTAGTTTATTGAAGAATTATTTTCTACGTAAAAAGCTTTGTATAGACTCTGGGTGTGGCCCTATTATAGGAATGGTTTACTAAAAAGAACATTCGAGTCCTGTGACTATGATTCCTGCAATGACTGAAGTCACCAGATGACAGAAAGGGGGTTCTTGTATTTGAGGAGGGATTCGACTTACTGGGTAATGTCCACTTTGACTCTACTTCTCTGATGCTAGTGGTAAAATGTCAAGTTAGGTTATGTGCTTGTGCTAGCTGAGGCCCTTGAAATTCTAGTCTAATGTGTACTACTTCTGGGTACAGCCAGGCATTCTTAGTTACCCCATCAATAGTGTGTCGTGTGAGACCAAATGAAGTTGAGTTCCAAGTGCTATGATAAAAAGGACCCTGAATAATTATCGTAGGGGTCAGAGAAGGACAGTTATTGGGGCTGTAGAAACCAGGGAAACCCTCAAAGATGAAGAGTGCTTTGACTGTGTGAACCTCTGTAAGGCTTTCCCAGTACAGACAGCAACAATGTGGTTTGTGATGTGTCACTGGGGATGGCTCTGCTATTTGCTGCAGCACAGGCCAAAGTTCAAATCAAGGCAAAGGGGATTGGTGATCTGGGAAGTCCTTGCATCTCAGAGTGAGAAAAATAGTTTGCAGAGCTAAGGGCAACTCTAGTTGGGGACTGCACAGTGAAACTGTGGTGTCGGACTCATCTCTATTATTTAGAAATCCTATATTGTGTTCTGCATTTCTGAGGCTTTGCTAAGGCCCAGCCACCCTGGAGCCAATCCAAAAAGCTGTGGCTTTTCTCTTCTCCACTCTCCACTCTCAAGTTGTTTTTCCCCAAGCTTTTATTCTATTTTATTTTTAATTGACATATAATTGTGTATATTTGTGGGGGATTATGAGATGTTTTGATCTGTGTATACATTAGAAAGAGATTCAGTCATGCTAATCAAAATATTCATTACTTCACCAATTTATCATTTTTATGTGGTGGGAGTGTTAAAATATATATTTTAGAAATTCTGAAGTATAGAATACTTCATTATTAACTGTGGTTACCACACATTGCAATAGATAGCTCCAGTTCAATCTCCCAGTATAACTGAAACACCATAGGCCTTGATCCGCAGGTTCCCTTGGCCTACACCTTTGCTGTTACTCAGCCCTGGAAAGCCACTGCACTCATCTCTGTTTCTTCAAGTTCAGCTTTTTTCAGATCAAGCCTATAAATGAGATCATGTAGCAAGCGTCTTTTTGAATCTTATTTCACTTAGCAAAGTGTTCTGCGGTTCCCTCTATGTGGCTGAAACAGACAGTTTCCCATCTCTTTAAAGGTATGTAGTATTTCATTGTGCCTCTCTATATATACCTTTATCAGATTGTGTTTGGTCATTCATTTGTTGATGGACACTTAGGATGATTTTGTATCTTAGAAATTACGAATAATGTTAAAATAAACACAAGACTGCAAAACTCTCTTCAACATTCTGATCTTGAACATCAAAAAAAAAAAATCAAAGACACACAAAAATAAAGACTCTTCAGGCTTATGAACTGGAAGAATTAATACTAAGAAAATATTTGTACATCTTAAGGCTGTCTACATATATAGTACCGTTAGCTCTGCAAACTATTTTTCTCACTCTGTGATGCAAGGACTGCTGGCTTCCCAGATCATGAGTCCCCTTTGCATTGATTTGAACTTTAGGACTTGCCGGCTTGTGCTTAGCCTGGGTGTGCATGTTTCCACTCATTTCTCTGCTAATGAAGCTACAGATGAGGCATGGACCGTCTCACCTTTATCCTTCTTTCCTTTCTTTCCCGGGGATGTTGTTCTGTCTGACCATACATTGTTTCTGTCCTTTCTATACCCAAAAGGCAGGAAGGCCAGAGGGGTATACTCCGCCCCAGGGCTTAAACTCTTTCTACTCACCACCCATTTAACTTGAGACCTTTATATATGACTCCAGGTACTTAGGTGTATAAAATAGTATATAAATTAAACATTTACTGACAATAAATCATAGAAGAGTTTATATTTTAAAACAATTATTTGGCATACATGTAATTCTGCCAACAAATCAAGCATACCAATGAGATTTATGTGTATGATTATTTTTGCATAAAGAATTAAATTACAGCTTAATATTTGGCACTGCAAAATATAGAGTTCTCAGAGCTGGTCAGTGTTTTGGTTTTTATAATCATTAATTTCAAGAATTCAGTTTCATATAAATATGCACTACAACATGACAGAAATGTATTTACAACCATCTCAGAAACTGTTAGAAATTCTGCTCATGTCCAAGCCAAAATTCATGCGACAGCTTTTTGTCAAACTGAAATCAGCAACTCCAACAGCAGTTTTAAGAATCAAACAGTCTAGCACAATATGATCCAAAGATGTACTAACTTGACATGGGATAAAGAATGATGGCAGAAAAATCTTAATTTTTTTTTAACAATTAAGATGCTGCATTTGTATAAGAATAGAAAACTTTTTATGTACAGTTAGAAGAGACGGCATAATGAAAATACGGCCATTCCTACAAGTAATAGTGATATGACTGTTTCAGGAGGGTTGTTTGGTGATGTATGGAGTAACTGTGCAGTGCGGAGCCAACAGGGCGCACTCAGAACCAGGCTCCAGTGCGGAGCCAACAGGGCGCACTCAGAACCAGGCTCCAGTGGGGAGCCAACAGGGCGCACTCAGAACCAGGCTCCAGTGGGGAGCCAACAGGGTGCACCAAGGAAAAGCTGCACGCATGGGAGTGAGCTTCCAGAAACACGTATTTGATTTTGAATTAGTTCTTGGTCATTGTCCACTGGGATATCTTCTGCTGCCCAAGTTTCCACTACTCAGCTGCTATCGCAACTCTCAGTTGAGGAAGCCAGACTCTAGACCAGGTAAAGGGTTATGTAAGGCGGGCCCCTGAGGAGAAGGGAGGCTGGTGCCACGCAACAGGCAGCCTTCCTAGAGAGAGCAAATAGATCTGAATTCAGAAAGTAGTGCTTGCCTGAAGAAAGACTGCATGTCCCCAAAGACAACGAAAAAGAAATTCAGAGAAATATTCAAACTCCGATGAAAACGGACAAGAAGTAACAAAAATGTGAAATAAAAACACGATCATGTTTAAAACAACACAACAATTCCAAGAATACTTTGCACTTATCAGACTCTGCCAGCCTTCTCCAAGTGGCGTCTCCTCTAATCGAGGCTGGATCTGGTTTCTAATCTGGGGACCACTGCTTCGGGTCAGTTGACTTTTTTGTTTGTTAAACTTTGGATTGAAAGAGAGGAAGAGCTGGCCCTGTGGTTTAGTTCCAAGTCACTAGGGGCTTCTCGGGTTAAATAGCACCCTCTAGGGTCATCTCCAGCCTTTGCAGACAGCTTATGAATATAGCATTCCACTTTGGGTGGGGATTAACATGAAGAACATGGGAAAGGAAGGGATGTTGGCCCAGCGAGGATCTGTGTGAACAGTGGAAAGTCAGTCAAGCTTACTGGAGGCAGGTGATGACAGATGTTGAACTCGACTGGCTTAGCCAGAGAGGATCTGAGGTGCTCCCAACCAGTGCAGCCCATCAGGCTTCCGAAGGACGTCTTCCCTCTGAGCCAGTTTGATTTTTGTTTTCAATTCTCCTAATCCCATCCTTTGAGACCCTGTTCAGGCTACACTACCTCCTAAAACCTTATTCTGTCTCTCTGTCTCTGTCTTTATCTCTGCATCTCTGTCTCTCCCTCTCTCTTTTTTCCCCTCTCTCTCCCTTGACCCCTGGTGGGTGTCTTTAATTTTCAAGCCTTTATAGATACTATCACCAGAGTGCAACAGACCTTCCGCGCAAGCTGGAAGCCCTCTGTGAACTTAGCTGTGTTGCAGTTGCCTCCCACCCTGTGAACTGCTTTACTGATTCACTTCTACTTATTTTTGTGCTTTTGCCACCCAAATGGCAGCCTTACATGACATAATTTGATTTTAATTCATTCTTAAATCTTGAACATATCTTTAAGATCTCTTTAAACCTATATTTCCCGCCTCATAACTTTTGTACAGTTTAGCTTGCTAAAGAATGGATTCAACATAACCTTTCCTGTAGTCTGATGTTGCTGCGTGCAGCCCCTGATGGGGTCCAGTCCATTCCTCAGTCCTCTATTTCTAGTGAACTGGCAGCAGGATTCTAAGCTAGAAGAGACTTAAGGTCAAGCCACACAATGACGTCATTGTTCTCTGTAGTCTTGGCAGGTGCTGATGCCTTTGCATAGACACACGGCTTTGTTGTGAGCTGTAGAATACTATAATTCTTTAAAAAATTGTAAAATCTTTCTTGGATGTACGTGGTGTGTAAGTTTATGTGAATGTGTGTATTTGTATAGACAGGTGTATGTTTACATATAGAGGCCAGAGATCAATGTTGAGTGTCTTCTCCGTATTTTGAAGCAGAGTCTCTCCCTGAATCTCAAGCTTGCTGATTTGGCTAAGTTGATTGGGCAGCAAGCTTCAGGGATGCCCCTGCCTCTGCATCTCCAGTTCTGGATTACAGGCACACATGACCGCAAGGGTATTTGGAATCTGAGCTCAGGTCCTCATATTCGCATGGCAAGTGCTTTTCTGACTGACCCATCTTCTCAGTTCCAGGAATATTATAATTTCATTATTTAGTTTTCGGTTATTAGTTGAGACTTTCTATCAGAAGACACTTCTCATCTGTTATTTGGCTAATCTGTGTTTAAATTTCGATAGGAAAGCCACAATATATCAAGATGGTTTCTTTTTGTTTTCGAGGTAATACATATCATCATCCACCACCAGTCATTTTAATTATTGTGTATCCATGTATATACAGATCCCTCCACAGTTTTGATGTGTTTCATAATATTATGGGTCATCACTACTCAGCTCAGTGTGGGTCATCTCTTGTGTGTGTAATGTGCATGTGTGGTGTGTACATGTGATGTATTACGTGCTCGTGTGACTGTGTAAGTACATGTGTCGGTGGGTACGAATGCATGTGTACGTTCAGAGCAGAGGCTGACATCAGTGTCTTCCCTCAGCCACTCTTCTCTTCATCTCCCTCCCTCCTCTGCTCCCTCCCTCCCATCCTCCTTTTCTCCGTATTCTTCTCTCTCTCTCTCTCTCTTTCTTTGAGACCAGGGTCTGCCACTGGGCCTGAAGCTCATATTTTCAATCAGGCTGGCCAGGGCTCCTCCTGTCTCCACCCTCCCAGGGCCGGGTTACAGGAACCCATTGCTCTACTCTGCGTTTTGCATGGGTTCTGGATATCCAACCTCAGGTCTTATGCCGCGTGGGAAGAACTTCGTCAAGCCAACTCCCCTGCCTCTGCCTCCATCTCTGAGAGCCTCTTTCACTGACCTGTGATTATTCTCCCGTACCTTAGCAGTCTCCTGTGGCTTTCTCTCTGTCTGGTATGGCAACACTTGAGGCTCACCATGTGTATTTCTCCCTCCATACCTGTAATCTGCCATTTCTTCGTCAGGAATCAATCCTTGGTTCTCTGACTGGGAAACGTTGTTTTAAACCTGCTGGCTAGACACAAAGTGTATTCATCACTACTCTGTGGATTCTTGTTCCTAAGGCTGCTAGCGCGGTTACAAAACACCTCTCAGTATTCACAGAGAATATGTTTCATCGTCTCACTTTGGTTCTTCCGATATAAAGTTTACAGCACAGACTTTTTATAAACACAACAGAGTTAGAAAGATACCAGTGATGGCATCGCCAGTGCGATTACGATCAACTACGTGTTTTCTTTCCTTTTTTCGGGGTCTTGCTCTATGACCCACACTTGGCCTTAACTAGCCATCTGCTCACCTCCGTCCCCATCATCCCCCACTCATGCTGGCATGACAGACATGCTCTGCTCGTCTCAGCAATAATTACCTTACACATTAAAATTTTGCTCTGGATTTGCCTGTTTTAAGTCACCTTTATTTTTAGAGGTGTTGTAGATTTATGGCAACTGTATTGAGTAGAAGGTACAGGATTTTTCACACAGTGCTCCCCTCACTTCCATGACTGAGAACGTAAGCACCACACTGACATGGTGTCAGGAAGGGGCCACAGGTGCAGCACGATCCACAGGTATTGACAAATGTTTGACACGGGTCTACTGTTAAAGCAACATACAGGACAGTTTCCCTGATCTTCTCTGTGCTAAACTTCCCTGCTCTAAACTGTTCCAGCCACACAAATGCATCCCTTTTATCCCTGAATAGCACGCCGTAAGATTTTTCCTGAGGCACATCACCTATTTAAAACATGCACACGAGGTTTCATATGGTAAGAAAGCCACACTGTCATTAGCTCCGGGCTGGCATCAAGTAGGTGCTCAATAAATATTTGTTGAATGAAAGAATGATCACGTGTGTGTGTGTGTGTGTGTGTGTGTGTGTGTGTATGTGTGTGAGTTGACTCAAAAATGACTAAAAGCCTAGTATAGGTGAGGAGTTTTTAATGGAGTGTTACTGAAAACAAAAAGCCCAGATTCTCGGCACTTGGCCCAGCATCCGTTGTTACTGGCCTCAGAGCATCCTTACAGGAGAAAGGTCTGCACTGCGGGAGATGATTACTTCTTTAAGTGAGCAGCAAGAACCCCGTGTGCTGTCATGCACTGTGGTCCCCCTGATATCCAGAAATAACCCTGGCTAGGGAATTTCCTGTTCTTATGGAGTTCTCCAGAATGGGAACAGGGGACACATTTGTCAGCTATATTTACTTTCTAAAAATCCCACCAGACAAGGTAAATGGCTGAAAAGGGCTATCCAATAATATCTTTGTTTGACCAAGAAAATAACCCACATCTTTCCTTTCTTTTAATAGAGAGCCACGATTTTAGTGTGTTCTTTCATGTTGTCTTTCAGAGGATGGGAGGAGGCGGCTTGAGGGGGATGGAAAGAGTCACAGCCTCTTAATTTGGAAAGTCTGAACAATCAGAGGAGCAACATGTTGAAGGGCTGGGTGTGGAAGTACACGTCTGTAAGCCTAGCACTTTGGAGGTAGAGGCAGGAGGATCAGGAATTCCAGCCCAGCCTCAGCTATGGGAAGTTTGGGGCCAGCCTGGGCTGCATGAAACCCTGTCTCAAAAACCAAGCAGGCAAATGTTAAAAGGCAAAAAGAGGAAATTGTCTCCTTTGAGATACCAAATTGGAATCCACAGGAGAAATGGTAGAGAGAAACCAAGAATAATTACTAGGCTAGAGTAGGCAGATATAATTTTTCAAAGCTAGTGGGATATTGGATTTTCTGAGGCACTGTGGCTATTTGATGCTATAACTTTTAAAGGCATTTATAAACTTTGTTGTAAAATCTATTCTAGAAAGCACATATCATTTCTCAAACTCACAGTATTTTTTTTTCTGATGACCAGGCCAGCATCCTAGATAGACAAGGGAAAAATATTGAAAATCCAGTCTCTAGAAAGGCCTCTAAGCAACCCTGCTGGTACAGGCCTATGCTCCCAGCACTAAAACACTGTGGCAGGAGAGTGGCACATTTAAGGCTTACCTGATCAGTTTCAGCCCAGCTCAAGACCAGCCAATCTGGACAATTTAGCTAGACTCTGTCTCAAAATAATAATAATATTTTTTTTAAAAAGTATAAAAAGAAGCTCAGAGGTAGAGCATCTGTTCAGTACACGCAGGACTCTGAGCTCAATTCCTAGGATCATAACCGTCTCCCCCAAATGCCATTTATCTTGGTCTTCTTAGGACTTCAATGCCTGGGTCACCTGGTGATATTAAATAAAATATGGTTAAAAAAAATTCCAGCATGGCGACTAGGAAGGTAGTTCGGTCAGCAAAGTGCTTGCCTTTTAGCTATGAGGACCTGAGTTTGACTCCTATAATCTGTATGAAAAATCAGGCATGCTGAGGGCACCTGCGGTCTCAGCGCTGGGGGTGGGAGGTGGAGACAGGTAGGTCCTCACCGCCCAGTGGCCAACCAACTGAGAATACTTGAGAAGCTCAGATGGAGCTCATTATGGTCCCCGGCTCTGCTATTTACTAGGTGTGTCCCATTGTGGTTCAGATATGAAAGTCAGAGTCTCTGCCCTGACGTGTTTGAGCACAGTCCCTATCTGGTGGCGCTCTTCGGGGGTGCTGCGGAACCTTTGGAGGAAGGCCCTTCTGGGGATGTGCCTGAAATTTACAGCCAGGTCCTTCTTCCTATTCCAGCTTAGCCTGAGCAGGCAGCCACAGGTTCCTGCCAACATTTCCCTCCACGATAGACTGTCTGCTGAGATCACAGCCGAAGCCTTCTTGTAAGGTGTTTTAGTCAGTGGTGAGAAAAATAGCTAATGTTTACCCTTGGTCAAGTTCCTTAGCCTTTTTGTTTCATTTGGTTCATCTGCAAAACGAGGAGAAAAATAGCAATTGGGATGCTATAGAGATGAAAGCAAGAATGTAAAGTTTTGGCTGGGCACCTTCCACCCTTTGTGCAGTGCTCCGTGTCTCCTTGAATCCCACACACAGGGTCACACAGTGGGCCTGTTTTCCCTCCGTTAGTTCTGAGATGATGTGGACGCCGAGTGTAGCTTAACCTCCACTGTTGCTTCATTGTTGTTTGTGTAGGCTGGCCCTTCTTCTCCACGCTCACGTTGTCATTTGGGTTTGAGGACAATTTTGCTGAATCTTTATTGAGTCACTGCTCCCCTCAGAAGATGGTCTTCAAGAAGGACCATGTCCTTATTTGTAATTACCTATTTATATCACTTTCTATACAAGCATGTTTCAGTGACAGCTTACCTGTTTATGTCACTAGAGTTGGGCTTTGCTGACCCTTTGGTGGGGCTGATCAAGTTGGGATGAGATGAGATTTAAAATATAGAGGGCTTCAAGGTTGGACTGGAAGCTCCAATTATCTTCACAGTTCTCAACCAATGAGGGCGTTTTTCTCTGTGGAGACTTGATAAGAATTCTATTCAGCTTCATTTTGGAGCCACTAATAATGTTAATTACAGTAACAGTATTTATTAGCTAACCATTGTAGCTCTTATTGTGTTTTGCAAATTTGACAACTCAACAACTCGCTTCAGTATTACAGCAATCTCTGGGAGAGATACTATTGTGTTCATCATTTTGAGGATGAGGAATGTGAGACTCTGAGAGAAGTAGTAATTTTCCACAGATCACACAGCTAGTATTAAAGCGTGGTGTGGATTCTGTCACAGCAGCGTTAGAACCATGTCAGCTGGATCCAGCTGGTTTGGGTAGGAGAATGGTGTTGGGTAGCATCTTCCAAAGGCTCACCAGAGTTACAGCAAAGGGAAGCGATGGTTATTCTTTGGCCTTTGCAGAGTCTGTACAGCAGACTCTATCCTTGTCAGACTAACAAGAAAGAGGCCTTTAGCAATGCCTGAGAAGAGAGGGTAGAGATAGAAATTGATGTTCTGACAACTAGGAACATCCCTAGGATTTCAACTGAACAGTATGGAGTAGACTAGCTTAGAGAAATGTGACAAGTGTCCTCCCCTGGCCTGTTCATTCCTAGGTTAACTTATGTGGTTCGGGACCCAATATGGCTGAGGAGTCTGTAGAGAAGGTCTGAATACCTTACTGTCTGTTATGGATAGGTACTGCCTTCTCCAAGTACTGTGGTCAGGATGTCTTAACATATAAAATGAAATGCAATGGCCTGGTTGGTAGTCATTGCTGTATACCCTAAATTTATAGAACATCAATGCTTTAAGAAGCATTAAAAGGGAAAAATTATTTTTCCTACATTTGAATTTGAAGATTTAGCATGTAGACGAGAAATACCTAGGGAAATGCTTCTGGCTAGGGGCCTGTGCCCATCTTCCCCTGGACATAAGGTAGGATTTCTAGCAGACGGACAACCTCTGAGGCCTAGCTTCTGGAGCTGGTACCCACCAGCTCCCACTGGAGAGATGCCAGCCTACGAGGGAGGAGTGTGAGGAGAGCAGCTGTCTCTCCAGCCCCACTGCATACACCTACCCCTCTCAACCTGTAACTGGGCCTCCTTAGTTTCCAGCTTAGCTTGGCAGTACTGCCCTATGCAGTGTCTCCAAGAAGTCTCTATGCCTCCCAGGCTCCTGGGGCACCCAAAAGGGAACACCGGGTAAGCTTTGGGAACACAGGCCAGCTCTGGGGAGAGGGCTGCTGCATGGCTTCTGGCGGGCAGACCTGGATGACTTGGCAGGCAGTATTCCATTCCCGAGGGACTGGTACCCACATCAGGGAGCCACCCCCTGAATTGGCCCCATTTTTGGCAATCGAAACTGAGAGGCTGAGAAAGGAAAGGAGACTGTAGAATTCCATCCCACCTTACAGGCAGGCCTCTGAGTGGTGGGTAGCCAGTGGGGAAGCCTGAGGGCTCTGGAGGACAAGGGGACATTGCATAGCATTGGGTCTGTCTGCTAAGAGGGTCTGCCTCCGAAGATACTCAGCCTTCCCTCTTCACACCCTCGTGAGGGCCACCCAGACTCAACAGAGAATAGACGAAGAAAAATACTGTTTTTCTCCAGTAGTAATTTCCTTCCATGACACTAGTTAGGACCTCCTCTTCTCCCTCTTCCCACCCCTCACTCAGGCTCCTGCCAGGAAGAAAAACCCTGTGTACACACCTGGAATTGTAGACCAGACAAAAACACCGAGACAGCCACTGGACGGGGCACACGTTCCCGGACTTGCCAGAGCAGCTGCACCGCAGAACTGTCTTGGCGGTACCTGTGGCTGTCTGGGGCACGCCCCTCTCTGCCCGGCTGCCCTACCTTCTTCTTGTCACCTTACTCTGCTCTTGGAACATCTTCCACCACCTACCCTGTCAATAGCGAAGGATTACGAAGGGTGGAGGGTTTCTGAAAATAAATCTGAACCCAACGTGATGAAGGGGAAGAGAAGCTTTCTGCATATTGGATTAAGACTGGCTCCAAGAATATTGATATTCCTATAAGAAGGTCGTTAGCTTGCCCATTACTTTAGACGTCATAAATATTTCATCGGTTGATTTAAGCACCAAGATTTTAAAACACACACACACACACACACACACACACACACACACACACACACACCCCACATTTTCAGCAGCAGTCATACCGTCCTTCTGATTCTGGGGCTCCCACAAGGCTCTGAGGAGATGTTGTGTGGTAGTTTTGAGGCTGAGTCCCTGTTCAGTTCACAGGGATCTAAATTTATATCGAACCAGGGACATCCGGTGTGGCCCGAGCAAGGTTTCCCGAAGGCACGTGCGGTTTCGCGTGTATTTGTGACTCACCAAGGAAGCGGACTCCCCGATGCCCAGGGCTGGAGTGGGTAGTTGTCCAATTAGCTTTTTGTTTTCAGCTGAACTAAGAAAGGGCAAATCGATTTTCATTAGAGCATTTGGGGCTAAATGAGGAATTAAGACGATGACTTAGGTTATTCAAAGCCTGAATCAGAGTGGATGTGTCTTTTCTGGTTTCCTAAGAGCAGAGTAAGGAATTTTCACTATACAGAAATACTGCCTTAGGACTCAGAAACTGTCTTGTCTTCACTACGAACGCCTCATGTCACATAGAAAGAGAATGGCAATTCAACACAATCCAGAGAAATCTTTTGGTCCAAACCATTTCTTTCCTAAGTGCCATAAGACAACTTTTAAAAGTGATATGTGTAGACGTTGTCATAAAAATGTGACTGTGTTTATCAGAGGGGGGTCAAATAGTATAAGGTGAGCTGTCACTCACAGTCAGAAGGACTGGCATGTAGCTTGGCCGTGGAGATTTAGCAAGTCACGTGGCCTGTCAATTGTTTTACATTCTATGGTCACCAACCAACTGTTATTCGGATTCATGGCCGTAAGTGAAGAACGTAACATTTGATTGACATGAAAACGGACAAAGAATTATCACAGGTTACTAAAGAGCCTAGGGCAGCTTCAGGGCCAACTAGCTCCAAGGGCTTGCACAAATATCACATGGCTCTGGTTTCTCCTGGCTCTGTTCTGATTAGGAAAGCTCTACTCTGTGGTAGCAAGGTGATCGCCTCAGCTTTCTGTCCAATGGGAAAGATTCCCACTTCTTGGTGCAAATTTCATTGAGCCAATGTATATTTTGCGTTCAACTTTGAAATCACAGGGACCAGTGGGTGTGGCATTTTGGCCAAGCTTGGGTGTCATGTCCAGCCCCAGGGACAAATCTATGCAAATTCTGTGTGATGAGAGAAGAGGACGACTGGCAGATCATGGAACACCGAGGCATTCATACGGTGATGCTGGGCTGACAGTTGCTGGCGCACGACCTTTCAAGGTTACCGAATGTCCTCCACATTGCTGAGTACAGTCATCATTTCTTGCTCTTCTTACGTGATGGTTAGCACCGCTTGTCTCAGGGTCCATTCCCACCCTCCCACAGCATCCTTGCCATTTGGATTGGATTCTTCCACACCTCTTTGCCTGTGTGCTTCAGGGACAGCTCCTTTGCGGGTTGTTTTTATTCTCTCTGGCTGGATCAACTAGAGTCCAATCAGAAACCACGCCAGTGATTCGAACAGAAAACACACAATACAAATAAGTGTTTTGTGCCAGTGTATTGCTCTTATTAGCACACTTACACAATAGTGAAAAGTGGCTAAGAGAGGGGGTAATCTAAGGGATGGAGAAGTCATAAACGAGCAAGCAGCTACTGTGTCTGGGGCTGAGGGGAATGAACGAGGAAGGAAGCCTTCCACAGCCCCAGCTGAGGTTTAGAGTTCTCTGAAGGAGCCCAGGCTGCTCCAGGCAAGGGAAGGCTGCCAGTGGTGAAGAAACTTGACAGACATGGGCAGAGGCTGGAGGGTATGGGCTGCAGCTGGCCCGTGAGTCCTCAGTCAACAGCACCAGATCAGACCCACTTGTCAGTAACCACAGCTCTGCCTTTACAGCAGCTCAGGTGAAAGCACTGGAGTTGAGCGCTCTCCCTACTCCGAGTTTCACCTGGCAGCAATGACTTTGGTTCTACATGCGTATGTGCCCGGGATTGGGCAGCTCCTCTTCCTGCTGTAGGCCACTGTTTCCTGTTACCTGGATTATGGTGTTGCCTTGCCAATGGATGTACCACTTTGACCCTTTGGTCTTGGTACTTTAAATGTTTCATCCCACTTCCTTCTTATGTTCAGTTTCTTTGTAAACGTCGAATACAGTTCTCTGTACGGAAAGTGATTCTTCCCCCAGGTTCTTTCAGTATTTTCTTTCTTATGCCTTTAGTTTTCTACAGTTTGTAGATGACTCGCACAACTCTCGCCTTTCTCGCTTTTGTTCTCCTTGGTGTTTTCTGACCTCCTTCGATCTGTGGTTTGGCATCCGAGAGCAATGTGGAGCCGTTTTCAGTCTTCTGTGGTCAGACGTGTCTCCTGTTCCTCACTCTCCCTCCTCTCGACGCTCCCATTGTGTGCACCGTTTGCTGTCCCACGCATCTGTAGCCTGTTCTCCCAATGTCTTTCAGTTTGACCGGAAGTCCACCGCAGGCGCTCTGCTTTTCTGTTACAGCATTTTTGATAGCTGGCGTTTACATTTTGATTTCTTAGAAAAGGCATACAATTTTCATTGCTGATGACATTTTATGTGCTTGGGGCTTCAGGGAACGGTTAGAATTCGTAGATGACTTGGGAAGCACGTGTGCAAAAGGTGACGGAGTTTGCTCAGAGGGTCGCTGAGCAAAGGGAAGCAGTGTGGGGTTGCAGGGAGACGCACTGTGTGTGGGAAGTTAGTGGAAATGTGAAGGAAGTCAGTGGGAGGTAAATACTATCTTGTTGAAGATTATTTGTGTGGATCATTTTGAAGCGCATTTCCTTTGGGGAGGACTCCGACCAGCGCTGGCTGTATTCAGAAAGCCTGCAGCTTCCAAGTCTCTGTAAAACCACCTCCCATCCCCAGGCTGCTTTGTTACCTGACTTCTGAAAGAGCTGAAGGCTAAGCTGCTGTCTCTGCATCTGTTCGCTTTGCCCTAGACAGCCATAACCAGCGAGCCAGAATCTAGCCAAGAAGTAAACTGGTGAGTTTCGAAGGCAAAAAGTTTGAGCCACGATTAGAAATCCAATTATGAGAACATCCTAGAGACGAGAACTGTTTATTATCATTTCAGATTTTCAGTATCTGTTTTCAGTTCCTGTCATTCCAGGTTTGTCAAAGCACACAGAAACATAAAGAAACAAGCAAGAAATAGCCCACTGGGTGCCTGTGGCTAGGGCTAAGAGTCGCAGAATAAGCCGAGCCTTTTCTGTACTTCAGTGGCCAGGCTTGGTGAGATGATTAGACCGGTTCTTTCCCAGGGAGTTCATTGTTTCAGCTCTAATAAGCACATACGGAGTGCAAGTATGTATACAGGCTGGTCCTAGAACCTGGTATGGATTGGGCTGTCAAGGAAAAAAATGTGATTCCTGCTCCCAAGGAGTTTCAGATCCAAGTAGGGTTCAGATATGTGTAAATAACACAGGAGAGTGGTAAAGGCGGGAGGGGGCCGGGTGCATGGGGCAAGAACGGTGGTGTACACCCTCAATGTTCCAAACTGAGATCGGTTAACAGTCTAGCTTTTCAGCCTATTAGATGGCTCAGATGGCTCATGCCATATCAGCAGAGGACCTGAGTCTGGATCCCCAGAACTCGTGTTCAGACAGGTGCAGGAGGGTGCATCTACAATCCCAGTGCTCCTACAGTGAGATGGAAGGAAGAGACAAGAGAGTTCCCTGCAGCTTGCTGGCCAGCTAGGCTGGTACACACACACACGCCCACGCACGCCCACACACTTTAAAAGGAAGAGTCTACATCTCAAGTCAATAGAAGCAATGGGGTTGGTTTAGGCATGCATGTAGAAAAACTGGAGGGATCTACTTTTAACTCCTGTTTTATGAATGATCAATAAAAGTATCTTTGGAGGCATTAATTCCTTATGTTATTATTACCTTCAATCTTTTCAGCATTGTACTGTAGTACTCTTTTCCCAGCTATCTTAGGATAGAAATATTCCTAAGTCATTCTCATTTTCCAGAGTCAGTAAACTTTTCTGATACTTAAAGAGAACAGTAGAGCATAAATTCAGACATAAAGGATTGCATTTGTGATAATATAAATGTATGATTTTATCCTATAGTTTGTGAGTTGAAGTGTAGGGTACAAAGGCTAGAGATTTTGTATGTATTAGTTATCCACATATATACTACACATAGATGTCATAGATATGGACATACATACATGTATGCATATTGGTTTATATGATTTATAAAATTAACAGAAGTACATATAGAGGAAATATGGTCAAAATATAGGGACCTCTGTTAACAGTTATGGTAAAGACTTTAAAGGAATGCCTTTACAATTATATTTGAGCTCAAGTTGGACTCAGTCCATGAATAGTTTTGTGATTTGAATCACTACCTTTGAATCTGAGGTTGCTTCCTTACCTAGATACCTGGGATGATAAGGCTGTCTACTCTGTATAGGGCTGAGAAGTGAAGCTCCTATCACGGTACAAAGTTTAGGGTAAGCACTTCATTAATAGCACCAGTTATTTCTACTCTTGTGAATGGAGCATGGCTGTCTTAGGTCAGGAGATGTCTAGTATGGCCGTAGAAGGAGAGCCCAAGAGTCCTGTATCCCCATTGTCTTGGTCAGTGTTCTGTTGCTGTGAAGAGACACCATGACCATGGGCAGCTCTTATAAAAACCAAAAACAAACAAGCAACAAAAACATTTAATTGGGGCGTGTTAGTCAGAGTGTTAGTCCACTATCATTATTGTGGGGAGCATGGTGGCACACAGACAGACATGGCGCGGGGGAAATGGCTGAGAGTTCTACATCTGGATCTAAAGGCATCATGAAGAGAGAGACACTGGGCCTGGCGTGGGCTTTTGAAACCTCAAAGCCTTCCCCCAGTGACACACTTCCTCCAACAAGACCATACTTCCTAACCCTTCTCATATAGTACCACTCCCTGTTGATGAGGCATGTAAATGTACGAGCCAATGGGGACCATTCTTATTCAAGCCACTAGACTCCCCTCCGCACCTGTCTTGCGTGTACCTTTTGTCATCTCCATCCTCCTCATCAGAGTCCTGTGTGAATTGTATAGGATTTGGAGAAAACACTGAGGTGGGAGTTTGATTCTAGTTTTAGCTAAAAGACCAGGTTCTAGTTTAGTTCCAACACTAATAAATATTGGGCAAGTAATTTTTATTTCTCTGGATCTCAGTATTTTCCCCTGTAGCAGGTAGCAACCTTTTGTGTTGTGACCAGAATGTGTTGCATAACATGTGCACGTATAGAAAACACAGCCGTCCATCCTCACAAATGTAATGGAAGCATCAGTTTCACAAAACAATGGTCACCATCTCTATATGTGGTATATTCTGATGTTCCTATTCTGTTACATTTTATTCTCTGTCCTAGCCAGGATAATTGACTTCATGATCAGCCATAGGAAGGGATTCAGGTTCAAATAACACTGGTATTAACATCATCCCTACTGGAACATATGGGATGCTAATGCATATTGATGTATCCCAATGGCTGTGGTCTCCAGAGCCTTGAGCCAAATATCCTTTATAAATACTTTATAGAAAGTAGCTTTCACTCAGAATTAACATACTTTGGAGACATTGCTATATTGATCCCCTTGGATCTCCAGAAAGGCTGGTGACACATTTGGCAGGTAGATGCCTAAGATTGGTAGTGCATCTTTTGGGGTCCCATGACAGAAATTAGATGTGGGGGAGGGTCCCTTACTTTATGTGTAAGCGTTTCTGTCTGTTCTTTCCATCAAGGTCAGATCATATCAGTCATATTTTCTTTCAAGTTTAAATATGTATGGCTATTTAAAATATTTTTAGTGTCAAAAGTTTGCCAAGCCTCAAGCCCATTGATACCCTGACCCTGTTTATACTCTGAACCTCGTATTGATCATAGCTTCAATGATACTAAATGACCCATATTGGTTTGTATATTTTTCCTTCCACTAAACTATTAATTCCTTAAAAGACTGATTTTTCATTCAGCTGTGTATCTAAACATTATATCAAGGGGTCTGGAATGCAGCATATATTCAAAACAATGTTTGCCAAATTAATTGAGTGAATTTTTGGATGTTTTCAGATGATACATAGCTCCTTTTCTTGGTCTTGTATCATGGTAGCTGGGTCACTCTCTAGGAAAAACTGGGTCTTCCTCTTGCCAAAACAGGTATTGCGTGTGTTCTATTACTTTTAGGGTAAGTCCTTTGAGTCTCTGGTCCTTTTTCTTTGGTCCTCCTCTTCCACTGATGGTAGTCTTTCCTCTGCTGAGATCTCAGGTTCCGTCTTCTATCAGATAAAGGGTTTGATAAATTAGTTTATTTTATGATGGATGTATTTGCCTTCACAGAGCCTTTGGTAAACATGAGAAGCATCAGCTTCAAAGGAGTGGTAGGCTTAGAGCTGGCTCTTTAGTTGTCAGATAATTAGACGATAGAGGTATTTAGGACATATCTGGGGAGTGAGAAGGGTCTTCTGATCACAGTGGGTTTTATAAGTCTTCATCTCTACTTACTTAGAAACCATCCCAGATTGTATTTGTTTGATACAGATAGAGTCATAACCAAGTCAACCCATTGTCTGTTTGATGCAATTTGGTACTTGCTTATTACTATGTATTTTCTTCCAAATATTTCACATGTGTTCATATTCTCTATCCAGGGATGCAGAAAGTCTCTATTAGTCCTTCAGAGTTCATAAATCATTAGGTTCCATGTTTCTGTGAAGTTACCAGAGCTCAAAGAAGCCTGTAGAAACAAGAAATCAGTTGGCTTCATCATGGTTCAGTGTTTGCTAGCATGGACCCTGTGCTATGTTGAGACAAGGCTGACTATCATGGTTTATAGTCACATCTTTGGCAGGACCCCGTAGTCTAGCTAGGATTCTCATCTTGCCACTATACATTCTAGACTAAAATCGAGTCAGTTTACCTACTGCACAATTTTCTGCTTTGATTCCTTAGGTTTTATTGAGCGATGCAAAAAAGATAAAGAGAGATGAGATGACTTAGCATGGCTCCCATGAATAAGTGGCAGAACTCAGAATGGGCAGATGCTCTGTCCTCTCTATCTAGCACTGTCCTAACATGGGGGAATATAGACTCTTCAGTTCTGGGCCAGCTTGCAGTCCAATGCACACAGGATGCTCCTGAACACCAACAATGGAGCCCTGTGTCAAAATGTTTGTGGGTCACATGACTGGGATATTGTAAGACATGAGGATTTGCAAAGGACAAATGTCTCTACAGCCAGAGGTCAGAGATGGTAGTGCCCCCAGAACGTTCTCTACAGAGATTAGCTGCAGATCTCCCCGGGCCTTACACAGGTCGTAAAGAGCTCCTTAGATACCATCTTTCCTCTCCCCTCTCCCTCTTAACTCAGGCAGGGTTTTGTCTTAACAGCACTGTAGGTTCTTCAAGAAAGGTGAGAACTTTCTTCCTTCTATCTTTGCAGAACATACAGCAATGATAGTTGTTATGAAGACAATGGTGGTGATATTGTGAGGCTGAGAGAAGTTAATTATTTTACCCAAATCGTATTCTCAGAGGCAAAGCTAAATCTGGGTTCCATTTTACATAACTCCAAGATGTGTTATAATAATTACCTTCCCAGCACTGTAAGATATTACCCAGTCAGAGTTGCTTTGCTCATAAGCCTGACTCGCCTCTCAGAGGAGTAGGGGTTGGGGAGAGCTGGCTCTCCAGCTAATAATGGAGAACTGTATAAAATTGAAAGTCTGAGAGCTTGGATGTTTCTCATGTCATCACAGTAGTAGTCATAAGACTAATTGTGGTCATGAGATAAACAAGGCTTGAACTTCATGGTTTTCAAAGCACTTTTTGCATGTTTTCATTTATAACTACTTGGGTTGGTAGTTCTACCAACTATACCAACTATATATATTGTTTCCATAATACAGATATTATGGATACAGGGTTGAAGGTTGAAGTTCAGGTTGAAGGTTGAATAGGATATTGGAAAGCTGTACAGACTTCAAACATATAAAAGATGACCCACACTAGGAAGTGTTTGCTATCGCAAGCCAGAGTATGTGCCTTCTGATCAATTTTATTCTGTTCATCAATTCATTTCATTAAGAAAGGATGGTTGCACTAAATAAATTGATTTCATGACAGAACAATCAGTTGTTACTGTCAGTTGAAAAACACTGGATAATAAGCCATCCCTCCTCCGATGTGTACCGTGACATAATACAACGAAATGGGAAATCATGAATTGTACAGTAACTATCAAAACAAGCTTACACCCTAAACTAGAGTGGACAGTGGTCCCCTGTCTGTCTCCATTGCATCTCCAGAGCCGATTTTCAATGGGAAGCCACTGTTAAACCTTCCCATCTGACATTAGCCACTCTCTATTTCTAGATGTGTTCATACTGTTGTTGCTTAAACGTATTTCAAATATAAGCTGATGGCTTCTTGACCAATCTCTATTCATTAAAATCTTGGGTTAGTAGACAGCAAGACAGCTGTATTATTTATCGCCTCTAAAGCCCTCCGGATGGTGTACATGTTGAATCTCCTGAACAAAACAGGTTCCCCAACTCCCAGTCACAGGCAATAATATTTTTCATCTTTGGGAAAAAAAGCTGTGGTGTGGAAGCAGAGATGAATGCATATTCTCTAAAGTCAGGACCATAGGCATAGGATGAGGGGGAAGAGAGGAGGGCTAGGTTATATGTTCTGTTTCAGTGTCCAAGCTCTCCATAATGTAATCCAGTTGTTCCTCGAGGATGAGTGAGAAGTGGTGGATGTCTCAGTAGGTTCTCCTAGGCCTTGTCGCCGTCTCCCCTTCAGGGAGCCAGCAGCATGAGAGCCAGGCTGGGACACTCATCAGTCTAAACTCCCAACACCTCAGGAAGAATCCCAACCGAAGTAGAGAAGTCTGATTAAGCAACTAGAGGCAAGATGTTTCATCTCAGTTGGGGTAATAGTTTTTCTTTTTGTCATTGGCCTGACTCAATATTGCTACTGACGCGTGTTTCACCACTCAGAATCTTAGTACCAGATGCTCAGGTCTGGGAGACCCAATTGTTAACATCATTGCACAAAATTAAATTAGATTTTAGAAACCACACAAATATTAAGACAAAGCTATGGATATGTCTGAACATAAATTAGACAGAAACTGAAGTTGAGTACTGTGAGAATGCTAAGCCCCTCAGTTTCATTACATGAACACACCAATCGTCTAAGTTGGGGTGTGGAGTCCACTTGGCATCAGGAGCTCATTTTGGCATCATTGTGAATGAATGTCCTTAGTAGAAACAGAATCTACAACTGACAAGGAATCCGAGTTGTGTGTGTGTTAGGATTGTACCTTAAGCTCCAGAATAAATCTCAGAGTCACGTTTAAAGATCTTTCTGCAGTTGGAGGCCACACACGGCCCACAGGCACAATAGTGTCAAGGGCTTCCAAGTTAGGCTTGAGAAATTTGCTACTCACTTAATTACACAGTCTGTGCAACAGATGAGATTGCCAACAGAACAGTATTCTGTTGCATTATTTTTTTTCCCTAACCCTTGGGGATTTAAATTTGCAACCTGCATCAGCAAAACGTTTGGCATTTAATTCTATTAAAATCAAAGAGCCAAATTTCTGCCTTCGGTTACATGAGCACGGTTCTTACTGACGTCAATGGGAGCTGTGCATACATAGCTGAGGGCAGATTTTGGCCTGGGCTATGGACATATGAGAGCTGGCACAGAGATGGAGCTCTGTCCCACTGGCCTTCTGATAACATGGTCTCCTCATTCGTAACTTTCTCTTTCCCCTTTGGGAACTAAGTCTCAACACCAAACAGAAATTAGAAACACCAACCAATACAGAAATTTAAGAAGCAAATTTAAAGTAGATGTACCCAAGCTCCCTGAGTGCATGACAGCAAATTTCAGATTATGGGGTGCCTTCCTGTAAAGCACCCTAACTCTCATTTACATACTTAGACAAACCCGGGACAGCTGCCTTGCTAACCTCCTTTCTATTTGGACTTTGCTCTTGAGGATGCACCGGCTGCTCAGAAGTCAGTTTCCTGCTACTGCTGCAAGCATCTTGTGTCCGGACAGGGAAAGCTGCCTAGTGAATATCTACTGGGAAAAGGAATTCTAGAGATAAGAGGGCTCAGTTACACAGAGCTGACCAGGCACTGTCTTATTAAATTAGTTAATCCCCACCATGAGCTTCCGCACGGGCTTATTATTTTGTAAATGAGACTATAGTCAAGTGGAGGCACTTAGCAGCTGGAAGCTGTGGGGCTGGGATTTGAAGCTTGGCCGTCTGGCTCAGATGAGAGGCCATTATTCACTCTGCTAAACCGCCTCTGAGTTCAAAATGTACATATTATTTATCATTAATTAGTTATAAGCCAATGTTTATTGATAGCTGGGCAATCACACTGGAAAGGAAAGCTTTGCTGGTAAGATTCTGTGGAGAGCTATTTGAATGATCCTGTCTCTGGAAGATGCCTCCCTGCCCCCTCCCCACAAGCCAGACTGTTCTTCCTAATGCGGGAAACAATATTCTAACTTCCCAGACTAAACAAGCATTTTTCTCTTGACACTTTTCAGCAGTTAGGGGCGTGAGTTTTGAAGACCAATTTTATATATACCTCATTTAAACAAATGAACTCGAGTCGTACTGACCATGAATTGTCCCCTGAAGTGAACTTCTCTTCAGTTCCTGTTATTCTCCCTCCATTTCCTCTTATTTCCTTTTTATATGACATTGGCGGTGGCAGAGAGACCTTACAACCGCTTGTTTTTGAGGCAGGGCCACTCTGTAGCCTAGGCTAGCTTGAAGTCAGTGGTGATTCTGCTTCAGTCTGCTGAATTCTGAGATGCAAATACAAGGCATCACTCACATCTGCTTCAAAACTCCCATTTTATTGTAGGTCTTGCTTGTCTTTCCCATTATAGGAATAAATCTGAAGTTATCATAGAGTTTGATAAATGCACACAATTAATGACGTTACTTGGAAGTTGAAGGACACAACTGTAACCTGAAGATGAAACATTGTCTTGTCCGAAGTCCTACAGGCAACAATGCAAAGCAGATTATCTTTGAGATTATTTCTCTCTAGTCTCGGTGGAGCAGTGGTTCTCAACCTTCCTAACGGTGCCACCCTTTAATACAGTTCCTCACGTGGTAGTGATCCCTCAACCATAAAATTATTTTTGATGCTACTTCATAACTTTAATTTTGCTACTGTAATGGATTGTAATATAAACATCTGATATGCGGATGGTCTTGGGTGACCCTTGTGAAAGCGTCATTTCACTCTGGAGGGATTTCGGCCAAATGATTTCCTTTGGTCTTCTTTCGTGTTGCCAGGGAAGAGATATTTAGGAGACTCAACACCGATTTCATCTCATTCTGGGCACCTCATTGCCTTAGATTTCAGTGGGAATTTCTTCCTCTGTCCTTGGATCCAGAGTGTTCTCTGCAGAGCATTGTTCATGATGCTATCTCACACATGATCCCTCCTGGTGGTGGGCAAATGTGCCTTTGCTCAGAGAAAGTCAGACTTCACTGCTTCACACGATAGAAAGAAATCAAGAAAGCAAGCATGAGAGGAAGCAAAGTGAGGAAAAGTATTTTAACGTTTTTGAATTTCCAATATGATAAATCATTCAAGTTGTTTGGGATTGAAGAATAGCACCTCCTTTTGGTCACATGACTTACGAATAACATCAGCAAAGACCAGAGTCAGGGCATTTAACCCTCATGGTTTAGAGAGTCTAATCCATGCTTCCTTCATTCCAAATGCAGTAGAACAAGGGACAGGAGGCTCCTCTTGCCCCCGCCCCCAGGAGAGATTTGCATTTGCGTCCATTAATATTTCTTTCCATCGGCAGAACATGCAATAAGTTCAAATATAATGTGTTCGTGACTGAACTTAGAAATAACGTGCTGCTTTACCTTCATTATTGTCAGATTTTCAATTAGGTTTTTACCATTTTCATGGATCATCTCCTGCTGATTTAGACGCTCTTTCAGAACATAATATATTTTGACCTTATTTCAAAAATTTCAGAGTTAACTGGTATGTCTTCATTCAGGGCCACGTCCCTTCAATATTCCATAATGATAACCATTAGCTTCCACACACTGACTTCTAAAGGCGGATACTTGCTGTCTCAGAAAACATCGACTACATCATGGCGGAAGAGTTATAGATACATGTGTACACACACACACACACACACACACACACACACACACACACACACACACTTAGGAAAAAATACATGAACAAGAACTTGCACCACTAGCTTCATTTTTATTCTAGGACAGAGGTTTCAAACTGGGGCCCTATGGAGAGCTCGTCCCGAATTGTGTTTTGCTTGGCCCATATGGTGTTTTTCAAAACTAATAAGGCAACATTGAAGAAACTCAGAGATTTTGCATAAAAATAAAGACTTTCTGGCTCTCATTGAACAAGAAGGATCTTGAAAGGCAGCACCGGGATTCCCACAGGACAGCTCTTAGCCAGACCTGGGTGGAGCTGCTTCCTTTGCAGAGAGCATAAGCAGTGCAGTTCTCCACAGCCCTCCACTCCCCAGAGAGTCCCACATCCTGTGAATCAATGTCACTGGCCATTGGCTATCAGGCACAAAGTGTTGTTTTTCTGTCATCTGGCTAGCTTCATTTCCTTATTCTCTCTCCCTAAACCCTATAGGTCTTTATTTACATTCGCACCCTAGAAGTAGACAGTCTAGAACAAACACGCTTTATCGTCAACACAAAAGACTTTGCAATACTTGAAGTCTAGATGTCTTTAGTTGTCATTTTTTTTAATAACAGATTTCAATTCCTTCTAGTACCATCTCTCCTCTGGACATTGTTACCGTATCTAGATCCCTTTAAAAATAATTAATTAGTTAATTAATTGCTACGTGTGTGTGTGTGCGCACGTGTTGAGGCCAGAAGAGGGCAGCAGATCCCTGGAAGTTGGAACTGTAGGTGTTTGTGGGATGGGCAGCTTGTTATGTGGGTGCTGGGGTTTGAACTCTGGTCTCATGATTGTGCAGCAAGCATTCTTAATCATGGAACCATCTCTCCAACCTTTCGGTTTCTTTTAAAATAACATTCAGAATTGGCGAGGAGAAATAGAGACATCTATGATCCTTTGCAGTTCTGAAGTTCCGTGGGTGCCTTCTGAGTCTGAAGAACCATGTATGCTGAGTGGAAAGAGCGGGCGTTTTCTGTTCTGTTTGCACAGCATCCTTCATTTTTCTGAGCATACCCCTTGCTTCCTGATTCTCCCCTTTCTGGGGCTTTTTGCTGCTTTTGAGAACTTCTCTCCTTGACTACAGAGATTCATTCCAGAATGAGTACTTGTCACAAGCCAAAACAATGTATCCATGACTCTTCCTTCTTTCTTTTTAAAGATTTACTTACCTTTATTTTATGTGTATGGTTGCTTTGCCTGCACATATGTATACATGCCCATGGAGGTCAGGAGAGGGTATTGGTTCCTATAGAACTTGAGTTACAGATGGTTGTAAGCTGTTTTGAGAGTGCTTGGAACGGAACTTGCGGTCCTTTAAAAGAGCAGTAATAGTTATTGACTACTGAACCATCTCTCCAGGTCCTACCTGTGACTTTTCTAATCAGAACTTGAAATTTTGGCTTATGAGATTGTGAGGATATAGGTTATTTGAATTTTGAATATTGAATGTTTCAATTTTTCATATTGAATTTCAATTGAAATATTGAATAATTCAATATTTGAATATTGAATAAATTTGAATGTGTGGGTGGTCATCCTCCCTGCTCGTTAGAACAGCTGGTCAGTGATGAGCTTGACAAAGAGAGAAGCAGATAGGACAGTCAAAATGAACCATGATGAGCGGAGGGAGCGGCATCCGACCCTCCTGCCGCTCACCCACAGACTGTCCTTGGGCTTCAGTTAGAAGAGACCGTATGAACGCTACTTCCTTTCCTTCCTTTCCTTTCCCGTCATTCCCATCCTTCCTCCGTCCCCACCCTTCTTCTTAGCCTTGTTCGCTCTTTTTTCTTTCCAACTCTTTTTTCTTATGCAGATATATATCGTCTTCACCCAGTTGCAACCAAGAGAATCTAGTAGGCACATTGGGGTAAGGAGATGTGAGTGCCCGGCGGGACAAATGGCCACGTAGCTAATTGGGAACTTGCCCTCTCTAGGGTGGGCCGTGGACATCCTTTGGTTTCTAGTCTACAGCAATTAGTTCATGGCTACGTACTTTTAGAAAACAGTTATAAACTAAAGTGTTTTGCTAATCCTTATTTTTAATGGACAAAAAGTTAATAGCAAAGGATGGTTTAATTTAACTGACTAGAATTTTGAGGTAGATTACCAGTCTGAGAATAGCTAGTAATCACTTCCGTCTTTGTCTGTTCAGGGTTCTGTGTCAAACTTATCCTAAGAACCTCGAATCATCTGGGTTGGAAGTTCATCACACACGTTATAAGTAAGTAGTTTGGAGCCCTGGGGCTGGGAGACAATTGGATGTGTTCTCATAATGAAAAAGACAGACCTAGTTCATTGCTCTGATCTCTATTTCCACAGAGTGTATGTGTGATCTCCAAGCTTGGTATCTCAGATCTGCCTTGCACTTGGAGAGGGAAGACGATGGTGGCAGTACCTGCCATCAGCTCTCCTTCAGACTTCCCTGGAGTCACCCAGAGTGATCCAAGGCTCACCAAAAATGACCCTGTGTAAGGAACAAAGCTCACAGAAGGATGGCCTTATCATAGTCTATCCCTTCTGGACAATTGTCAACTCATGTTTTAATTTATTGTGTGGTCAGTGACCTTTTGGGTTTGTGAGCAGGTCACTGTCCCTCTCCTAGCTTGTGGTAACTGAACTGAACAACTGCTTGCGACATTTCCCTGGACCAGGTTTTGGGATGTCTTTCTCTGTGTATGTATGTATCTGGAGATCACCATGTTCTTTCAATAATAAATGAGAACACCCTGCTCTAGGTTTGAAATGTTTACAGCTCGTTGCAATTTAATAAGAAACAAGACTCCTAAGTGAGTATTTGTGTTTAGATGCACATGGACAAATAAATGTATTTAAGTCAAAGTAGAGGCAACGCTTTGAAAAAAAACTCACATTTAGAAATATGCAAATCTATGTAGAAGTTTGAACCTTGATTCAATAAAAATAAAGCTCTTCTAGTTATTTTGTTTCTTTTCCCTTAAAAGTTCTTTTCTTTTGAACAATAAAAAATGGCATTTTTTTTTGTTCCTAAACAAAAGAAAAAACAGATTTTTTTTTCACTTTTCAATTCCTGATACAATTTATTTCTAAAACTTTTTTCAACATAACAGTTTTAAAAATCAAACATACAGATTTATATACAAATGTACACAAAGAGTTAACAAATCACAGCTGCTTTTCATACTTTTTATTCTTTTACAGTAGTAGCTGTAAGTAGGTCTCTTTATCACAGATTTCTTTTGACCAACAACACAAATTTAGAAATTTTCTGAATGAGTTTAAAGGTACATGATATTGTCATCCAATAAATTAAATACAACAAGTTCTTACCGGCATTATTCTTTGTTAATGACTCAATACCAATTTCCCCTAACCTATGTATGTGATAATGTAAATTTACACCATGGTTACTGTTGATGTTAGCTGTACTAACAGGCAAATGCCCAACATGTCTGCCTTGAATATTCTCGAGAAATCATCTTGAGAGAAATGGTCCTGAAACATATGCTGTCTTACTTGGCTTAGTCTGAGCAAATTGGTTTTCCTTTAATATAATAGTACCTGGGATACAGTTGGGTTAGTATTAACTAGCTGTTAACGTCTTCCTTGCTTCCAACTGTAAACCACTGTGTGTGTGTGTGTGTGTGTGTGTGTGTGTACACTCACAGATCTGAGACTCAGAGTTAAAAGCATAGAAGCAGCAACATGATGGCAAATTCTAAGAGTTGGTGGGGACATCTCCTTCTTAATTTTTTACCATCTGTTAAAAGTTAGTGGCTTCTAGCAGATATCTTTCATTTCTTTTCATTATCTTCCTTAATAATCAATTCCTATGATTTTGAAAGGTAAATATAAATACACAAAGAATGGCGTTTTTACGAGAGAGATTTATTATTGCTGTGAAACTTCTCTAGGTGAAGTCGTACTCCATCACTTCCATCTCTCAGTCCACTTTCTCAGACACCCCAAATTCAAACTCTCTTCTCCACTTAAACAGATGGAGCAAAAACATAACAAAACGACAACAAACAATACCCCCAGCCCCCCAAAAAAACCCTACAAAAACTTAAAATGGAAGTGAATAAGTCAACAAACAAGCTGATATATCCCATGACATTTACATTGTCATTTTCCAGTCAAAAGTAGAAAAGCCCTTTCCAAGGTTGTCCGTGAGACCGGCTGTGGAAGAGCCAGGAGACCACATGTCATTCTTTGCAGTAGTCTGAGAAGAGTGATTGCTTCCTTGGCTCTGTGTCCCTGAGCATTCCTTAAGTGGCTGAGTAAAAACCAACAACATGTCTCCAGAGGAGAGCTTTCTAATGGGTTTCCTGTGGTCCATTACCCTTGGGTGCTCCCATCACACGGGTCGCCATGGTGATACTGCACTCCTCAGCCTCTCTCTGAACCTTTTGTGATAGTGACGCTGAGATCTCATTTATAAAATTAATGTGTTGTGGTTTGGTTTTAAAGTTGCTAATAAAAGATAATCTCTTGTGGAATCAGAAGGGAAAAAGTGATCAACACACACACTGACATAAAATGTAACTTTCAGGGTACATTCTAAATCTTGGTGCAGCTTTCTTAAAAATATACAAGCAGGACTTATGTTTATTATTGATTGTAGAGATGAGCTAGAAAGATGAAAAACCTTGTAAGTTTTATATCTCAGTTTTTTCCCCAAGTTTTCTGATTTCAAGACATATTAGCGGTCTCTACTATCCTTTTAGAAGTCAAGCAATTTATTTTCTAGGTCACTGGAGCAGAGTGGAGTTGCCCCAGACAATATTTGAGCCCACGTGTCTTTACGCTTGAGTGGCATCAGTGGAGTCTATATATTATTATATATTATTATATCAGTGGAGTCTCTATATGGCATCTGATGCAGTACAGCTGACTGTTACACAGCCATGACAGTGGAGATGGGTTAGCTATATTCTCAGCCATTCTGGCAGACTGTCTGTCTGTAACTCCTTCTGAGAAATATTAAATGAAATTGGAATGACCAATTATGGATTAATTTTTCTAAGGACTTGTCTTCTTGGGTGATCCCAATTAAGCTTATGTGCATTTATCTTAATAGTATCTTTATTTCTGCAAAGTAAATAATAGATTTGGTCAAACTTTCAGAGGAAAAGCAATTCAGGTGGTATCAGGGAAGTAGTAAGGCAATATTCTCATCTTGTCAGGTAAAGGTAGGCTAGTGATATAGAATGCTTGTGCATGGCATTGCAAACTAAACTGATCGTTTTTACTTACTTCATATTGACTCAAAACATTACCTATTGGTGGATGTCCTGAAGCTATGGCTTGATTATTGAATGGTTTCCAGTGTTTAAATGTTTTGAAGGAATGATCAAGTGTGTGAGGGTTAATCTTCACTGTCATTTGATTGGCTTTAAAATCACATAGAAGACACCGCCCTGGACATGTCTGTGAGGGACAATCCAGAGAAGTTTAAGTGAGGAGGGAAGACGTTTTTTGAATGTGGGGTGGTACCATCTTATGGCTGTCTGAGACAGCATCAAAAGGAAATCAAGAGAAACCAAGCTAAACAGCAGGACTCCTTGCTTTCTGCTTTGCGATGAGATGCAGGGTGACCAGTTACTTCCCATTCCTGCTGGGACAGCTACAGCCACTTTGGCTGCTAAGCATTTCCCAATATGATGGGCCCTCAAACCTGAGCCAAAACAAACTTCTTTCCTTGAGTTACTGTTCTCAGATATTTTATCACGGCAGTGAGAAAAGTAACCAATAAAAGCTTCCTGTTGAGTCCATGACCCAAGTTTTTCTTCCAGGCTTCCAAATAGAAGCAATTTGTGTCCTGAGCATGAGAGTCCAGCGTTCTATACAGTTAAACACTGGGGACTGAACTTCCTGTATACTTTTTCTTATTGCTGCTGAGGTAACTTTAAATTTAGTGAGGTAAAGAACACAAAGCTATTACATTAGTATTTAATAGGCCAGAAGTTGGACGTAGTTCTCATTGGTCTAACCTGGGTTAACAATCAAGGTTTGGAGTGGCTGTGTTACTTCTGAAGGCTTTGGGGAGAATCAATGGTTTTAGCTGTTCTAGCGGAAGGCTGCTCACATTCCTTGGCTGCTGTTCCTTGTCCAGCTTCACAGCCAGCAGCGGCTCGTCAAGTCTGGCTCCTATTTCACCACCCTGAAGACTGACTCCATTGCAGCCTCCCATTTCCAGTTTAGGGAACACTTTGATGACACTGGGCTGATCTCTCCTTTCTTGAGGTCCCCTGATTATCCATGCTAATTCCATTTGTAACTTTAATTACCACACACCCAAATTTGCTTTTGTAATTTGTCCTATAATAAATACAACACACTGGCAGATTTCTGGGGTAGGATGTGGGTATCTTTGGGTGGCCAACCTTTTGTCTCCCATATTACTGAGAGTTTCAAGAGATGCTCAATATCAATCAAAAATTAAGACGTACGTAGACACGACTGTGAAACTTCCTAACCCTCCTAAAACAAGAACTCTGGGGTGTTCAGTGTTACAGGGTGTGATCCAACCTAGGTGATAAGGCTGCAGCTCCAGTAGCATGCTATAGAAGTTTGGCAGGAAGTGGTGTCTGTCTCATCGCGAGGTTTGGACAAGGAATTGTCTTTTGGCATCTCAGAATGTTGCCTGTGCTTTCACGTACGGGGGGGGGGGTGCTGTAGAATGCCTCTTCAGATCAGGAGCTAGAATAGTGCCATCGAGGCAGTTTTGTTGCTGTTGCTGTTTTCGAGGAGGAGTAGGGGAAGTAACGCTCAGCAGAGGAAGAATAGAACATATAGACACGAAGCTTAGGAGATAAGCTTCTCCATGCGAGATGAAAACAAGTCCATGGTAAGCTTCATTTCATACTTTGCTTTGCTATTAGGTCGTGTATTAAACAAGAAATATAAAGGAAAAGTACATGACAAGTACCTGACTGGTCCCATGTTTTGGAACCCATGATTGGTGAATGAAGAAAGAAATAAAAAGAAGAACCTGACCGCTCCTAGGTATGGTGCGGGAGGAAGTTTATTGTATGCATGAGGGAGGCAGCCAGGTAGTGCCTGGGGAGGATGTGGGAGGCTCTAGGAGCCAGAGAGACATTTATGGCTTAGACAAGCAGAGAATGGTTAGAGCACACGGAGGGGGAGAAGTAGCTGAGAGAGCAGACTCTAGAATCTGGGGTCAAATTCAATAGGCAGCCGAAGCCCGCAGAAACAGATGACCCATGCATACCTTTCGGCACCAGATGAATGTAAAAAGAACAAAAAGGAAAAGAACATCCTAGGTATGGTGCGGGAGGAAGTTTATTGTACATATGAGGGAGAATATGGTAGATGTGAAGGAGAGCATCGCCAGGGGCAGAGACATCTGGGGAGTCCAGGGTGGACATGACCAGACTGAGCTGCCAGGCCATGTGAAGAGAGGGGAGAGGGGGAGAGAGAAGAGAGGGGGAACTTGGAGTGCTGGCTAAGAGGCCAGGAGTCCAAAAGGTCCAAAAGAGACCAGAGAGAGAGAGAGAGAGAGAGAGAGAGAGAAACAAAAATGGGCTGAAATTATATAGGAAAGGCAGTCCAGCCCCCTGAGTGTTCAGGGGAGGAGGGAGGGTATGCAAGCCAGGAGGACGCTGTAACAGGTAGGTGTGGAAGAAATGCTGGAAGAACCTGGTGGCCAGGACCACTTTGATATGTTAAATGGGTAGGTACCTCAGCCAGCAGTTTGTGAGTTTGAGACCTCACAGGTTGAATTCTGGAAACTCTGAAGACTTTGATACGGCTTTGGAGAGTTCAGTATTGATTAAATCTCTATCTCTGGTGTGTGGTGAAGCCCTGTGTTTACTCTCTATGACATACTGGCACACTGCTGGTGAAATGGTTGACAGATAGTCAACGTCAGGGAAGCAACCTAAAGAAAAGAGTGTTAATAGACTTCACAAAACAGCTCTTCCCATTGTGCACTGGGTTTCTGGTCATCTTACACCTTCTTCCCCAACTCATTCAATCAGGTCTGTGGTGTGTTTGCTTGATTGATGGTTGATGTGGGAGAGCCCAGCTCACTGTGGACATGCCACTCTTGGGCTGGTGGCCTTGGGTCCCCTTCCTTTCTGTCCTTCACGGTGGATTATAAGCTGGAATAAACCCTTCCTCCCCAAGGCCCTTTTGGTCGTAGTGTTTTGTCATAGCAATAGAAACCTGACTAAAACAAAACTAAAGGGAGTAAGCCAGACATAAAGGAGTTCATGTATTCTTATTTCGTTTATGAGAATTGCAGGACAAGATAAAACACGTCTATAACAAAGATGTAGGTCACTGGCCATCTGGAAAAGAGGAAGAAGGGTGGACTACAAGTGAACAAGAATAATTTTCAGGGAGATAGAAGCTGTTACAGTGTTGACTTCCCTGGTATCTATGTAGATATATAGACTGGAGAGGACCCTTTAACTCAAAACGCTTGGGCCCTTAAGTAGTAAAGATTTTTTTGTTCTTAGATTTTGGCATGTTGGAATGTACATAAGGAAACATCTAGATTTGCAACCCAAGTCTAATCGGGTAATTCATGTTTGTTTCATGTATAATGTATGCACTTAGCCAGAAGGTAATTTTATAGAATATGTTTAGTGATCTGCATTTTAACTGTGAGTGTCCTGTAAGGTCAGGTGTAGGGATTTTTGTTGTTTGTTTTTCTGTTTCTGTAAAGTTTTATTGAAACCAAGATCAGAAAATGGATCACGCAAGCTCAGGGTAAGATATCTTTATTTAAATTTTTGACATTTATTTATCATACATGTCGAATTAATTTTAATACATTTTTGAGGCACTAAAATCTTGCTTATCTTGATGGATGTTTTCGGTGTCCCCATAAACTTTGTGTACAAAGAGACTGCCTCACTAACACTAGCTGCAGGCCTGCATGAAACCCATTCTCTCCGGACCTTTGCAGAAAGCGTGCCCAGCCCTACTCTTCTCTGCCACACGGGGCCATTTATCTTGATGTCATTTTTCTTAGGCTCACTAAATGTGATTCTGCTTTGGCCTACTTAATTCTAAAACTTCTGTCTGGTCATACTGAGAATTTCAAATTGGTCTGAAATGAATGCTTTCTGTATGTGTGTGTGTGTGTGTGTGTGTGTGTGTGTATGTGTGTATGTATGTGTGTGTATGTGTGTATGTGTGTGTATGTGTGTATGTGTGTGTGTGTGTGTGTGTATGTGTGTGTGTGTGTGTGCATGTGTGTGTGTTCCTAACTATTGTGAATAGAGCAAATATCCATGGAGAAGGAGATTGAGTCTTTCAGGCAATGCCAAGGAGTGGTATAGCTGAATCATATAATAGATTTATTTTTAGCTTTTTGAAATTCTCCACATTGATTTCCAGAGTGATTGAACTAGTTGGAAATTTCACAAATAGTGAACAAGGGTTCCCCTTTTCCCAGTACCTTGCTAGCTTTTGTTGTTAATTATTTTGTTGATCTTAGCCATTCTGACTGGGGTAAGATGAAATCTCAAAATTGTTTTACTACTCATGTCTCTAATTGTTAAGGATTATGTGCATTTTAAGATACTTCTTAGCCATTTTTATTTTCTATGTTTGAGAACTCTGTTCAGATTCATGGCTCATTTTCATTTAAAGCAGGTCTTTTTTTGTTTTTTTGTTTATTCTAGATATTAATTCTCCATCAGAAGTATAGCTGGCATAGAATCTCTCACACTCTGAGTACTTCCTCTTCATGTGGCTGATTATTATAAAGAAACTTCAGTTTTGTGAGGTCCCATTTATCAATAAGTTTTTATTCCTGGGCAAATGTAGTCCTATTCAAAACACCTTTTCATGGGTTTGGGCTTTTTCTTTTAACTTATGGTATGTGACTTTGAAAAGTTTCAGATTTTGGCGTTCAGATTTTGAACTTTTAGATTATGAATACTCAGCCTGCATATAGTCTTCTTGCAAAAAATATTGAATTATACACTTAACATGAGCAGTTTAGTGTGTGGAAATTATTGTTCAATAAGGTTAATTCAAATAATATCCCTATTTGTGTGTGTGCGTGTGTGTGCTTTGTAGATGCTAATATGTATTGCAACACTGAGATATACTTGCAAAATGATTGAAAATATTTGTAACATATTTAGCTATTTATATTCTAAACTGTGTGTATATTAACGCAAGAGATATAATTGATACAATACCAATTCATAAACCAATGCTTTATGTTTTAAATTGAGTTCCCATCTCAAAAGATATTTTACAAGAAACTGATAAAGTTTGACAAGAAGTTCTAATCCTTCTCCAAATTGTGACACATTATGTGAAGGATCTTATACCATTGTCTCTCTTGTTTCTCAGAACTTCAAGCGCATACTAGATTTATATGATTGGCCCTGGAGTGTGGTTTGCCTATACAGTTGTATAAGCTGACCTTCTCCACACATATATATACACTCTGGTAGAGAACCCTGACCAAAACAGACTTTTTCTTCACATGTTTTTCTCTCTTATATATTATAGCCTTTTGAATAAACTTATTGGCTATGTTCTCCTAAATTTTTGAATGATTTCATCTTATTTTACCTTTTAATTTTCAAGCTTACATCTAGTTCTCCCTTATTTATTACCCACCTGTTTTTCTATCTCCCTCCTTCTCACTTAATGAAATATATATCAAAATAGAAAGTACAATTTTAAGTGTTGAAATAGGAAATCACATTCTAGTGGAAGCTGGAAGATCTGAGCTCCCATCTCAGCTTCTTCAGTCACCGGAACTAATTGCTAATGCCACAAACTTTTCCTTAATCTTACCTCAGTTTCCCCAATTGTAAAATGAGAGGGTTAAAATTCTTCAGCCAGTTCCACTTATTCAATGACAGCTAACACATATCATCAATATCGCTGGGAGAGAAGGATCTGAAAAATGGGAATAATGTAGGATCCAAAGTAAGGAGCTGTCATTTCTAACTAGTGTGATGGGGACGGATTCCCAGAAGAAAGGACCCATGAACCGGCTTCAAAAAGGAATGAGAATTTGTTAACTGGAAAATTAAAAGCGCACTTTGTTTGGACAGGTCAGTAATACATCCCCTGCATGATCTCATCCAGGAAGACTAATCCGCCGACTCCTCCAAAGACTCTGAAGTTGAGATGGTGGGAGGGGTGTTCCCTTCCTGCTGAACCTGAGTAGAGTGTAAGCCTGTAACTTGTCACCAGGACAAAGTACGCACCCATCACATAAATCCAGAGCTGGTTTGTTTGTTTGTTTATTTATTTATTTATTTATTTATTTATTTACTGATTTTTGTGGCAGAGGAAGTGAATCCTATGTCCCCCTGTCTTCCTTTCTTATTGAAAAATAATATTCTCTACTGAGGCACAGAGTAGCTGTGGCTTCTACATTTTATTCCACAGTGAATTGTGAATGGCCTTAGTATGTATTGATCCCTAAATCAAGGATTTGATTTAGTCCTTACAAGAGCCCTCTGAAGGAGGTCTAGTGATTCCATTCTGTGGATGAGACCCGAAGTCGTAGTTTAAGCTGAGCAAAGTGAGGGATTCTTTTTGATGACTTTCTCTAAGGATTTTAGTTCCCATGATAAACGTGCTCTTAAGATACTTGTGCCTAGAAAGAATTCTTCAGGTGGAAGGCAGAGTGCCAAAGGCTTTTCCTTCTTTTCTCAGTTTAGACCCCCAACCAGCTAGTGAGTGTTGAGAGACTTTATCAAAATGATTCCTAGATTCTGACTTTGTCCCTGGAACTCAAAGAAAGATTACTTTTCTCCTTCTTAGCAGGTTTTTACATATATAAGGACAGCTAGACTGAAGATGCCCTCATCACTCTGCTTTCTCTCTCCTTAGTGTTTTCTTTCTTTTTTTGTAATACTTTGATTAATAATTTGAGTTTCATACGATGTATCTCGATAACACCCTCTTCCCATTGCTCCCCACTGCCCCTTCTACCCCTGTGCCCTCAAAAAATAAACAAAAACAAAACACAGCAAACACAACAACAAAAATCACAAACAAATAAAAGAAAATTAAATCCAGCTAGCGTGGGCAGGAACATGGATCACGGGCATCATCACAGATCCTGGAGGCAGCAGCTGTTCTGATGATGGACATCCACCAGGCCCATACCAGCCCAAGACTAAACATGATGAAGTTTGACCTGAAGTTGGGTCCCACTGCCTGAGCCCTCAGGTCTCCCAGACATCTCCCAGGCACTTAAAAACCAAGCAGGCACCCTGATATCCTGCAAGGACTGGGGCATTCCATAGGTCCTCAGACATCTTGTAGGCACCAGGATATTCCACAGGCACCAGAGCCTCCCACAGGTGCCAGGATCTCTCATGGGCACCAGAGCATCCTGCAGGTATCAGGAAATACCAAAGTCACTGGGTCATCCTACAGTTACTAATACTTTCCACAGGCACCCAGACATCACATAGGCACCTGGTCATCTGGCAATAACCAGGGCCTCCTGAAGACACCAGGGCCTCTTGCAGGCACCAGGGCCTCATGTGGGCACCAGGGCATCCCACAGGCTCCTGGACATTCCACAGGCACTAGGAGATCACCCAGACTCCAGGTAATTCTATAGATCTTGGATATCATGCAGGCACCAGGCCAACCTGGAGACATCCTAGCATCTCACCCATAGTCTACAGGCACAAAGTATGTCCTATATGCACAAGGACATCACACAGGCACTTGGCCATCCCTCAGACACCTGGTCATCAGGCAATTGCAGGACCTCCTGTAGGAACCTGGATATCCATAGTTATCCAGACATCTTGCGGGCACCAAGACCTCCTGTGGACACTAGGGCATCCCACAGGAGCCCAGACATCCCACGGGGACTAGGACTTCTTGTAGGCACCAGGAGATCCCCCAGGCTCTAGGGAACCCCTCAGACACTAAGGCAACATACATGCATTTGGTCAACTGTAGACACTTGGACATCTCGAAGGCACCTGGACATCCTTCAGGCACATTGACATCACACAGGCTCCTGGTCCTCTTGAAGGCATCAGGGCCTCCTGCAGGCACCTGGATATCCTGCTGGTACCCAGCCATCCCCCAGGCACTAAGACACCTGGACCATTCCAGCCTCTTGACTACCTATGAGGCCAGTTTTGCTTCTCCCATGGCTGAGGCGGCCAATCGTATTGCTCTCCCTGATAGGTGGGATAGAGCATGTGCTGAGGTGTCATCCCCTTTCAGCCTGGTCCCCGGGTCTGCCTTTCTTCACAGTGTGCTTGCTTCATTCTTGGAGAGGCAACTCCAGCCTGGCAGGTCACAATAGGGTGGCCAGTTTGTGGCCTCAGCCTCATGGGCCAAAGGGCCATTGCCTTTCCAAGGACACCTAGCTCCCTTGTCCTCTATCCTGTTCATGACTTTGTCTCAAGTTTAGTGTCCCCCTCGCAGGCCGAGTCCTCTGGCTCCTATCTCTTTCCACTCGCAGCTGGCTGGCCTTTCAGGTGTGCTATGACCTTCTTTCCAATCACTTTTAATTTACCAAGTTCCTCCTGCCTGACCAGGAACTGTAAATCCCAAATCCGACCGAGAATAAGACCACCACAGGAGATACTTAGTCACTTGTAGGTGGGAGATAACCCAGGCATGAAGTACATCAGGATAGCTGCTTGCCACTGATTGGTCCTGGTGGGAAGCATGAAGCCTTGCTGATTCTGCCTTTAAGCATCTGTGCCATGTGACTCAGTGCCATTCTGTGGGAGCTCTGGAGGTGACAGGTTTACTCCATGGGTACCTCAGAATGGACCTGATCAGAGTCCATCTTCCTGGCTAGTATTTAATTAATTTAATTGAAGCTTCTTCAAATTAGGTTTAATTGTGGTGGTCTTATTCCTGACTAGTGAGATTTACAGCATGAGCTCTTAGCTAGGTAGTGGCCCATGTCTGTAATCCCAACATTAAGGAAGCTGAGACTGTAGGATTGGCAAGCCAGCCTGGGTTACACAGTGAGTTCCAGATTAGGCTGGGCTACAGAGTGAGTTTATGTTTCAGTCAAGGGAACAAACAACAAAGCAGTGGAGTCTTTCCAGGTGATGAAGTCCTGGGATTCTGATCTCATGAATGGAATTAGAAAGGGCTTGAGGGAGCCAGCTGGGTTCCACTATCTTTCTGGACATGTGAAAACATCGGCCACTCTAGGGGATGTAGCAGCAAGGCACCATCATGGAAACAGAGAGCTCAACCTTGTTAAGCACCAAGTCTAGTAGTACCCAGATCTTGGATTTCCTTGCCTGCAGAAAAAGAACTTTGTTCTTTTTCAGTTGCTCAGTCTTTGGTATTTTATTAGAATAGTAACAAGGAGTAACGGTGAGCATGTGATCTAGCTCTAGAAATCTGATTGGTTTGCAAAGATCCTATATATTCATTTATGTGAATGACTTTTTTTAGCCACTGAAATAGTGACATCTGTCTCTGCTACTTTCAGGTTGATTTCCTTAAAACATACCTATTAGCCACCTTTTCAAATTGTCGTGCTGTTTTCCAGCACAAATACAATGTGACAAACTTCTTTAAGATTAGTATAATTTCAATGTGATTGATTTAAGCTACATTCTTTGTTCAATCCCAGGACTTTCTCCAACCTTACCAAATCTTTATATTTACAGAATCTCTTCCTGGACTGTTCTCAAAAACTAGGGAAAGAGTCCATTAGTTAAAATGTTCTTCTTTCATTAAAAAGACAATGTTATAGAGGCATTTCTGCTTTCTTCCCACTTCCTGCCTTGCTTTGACTGGTGTTGGAGTTAATTGGGCCACGATCAATTGCTAAAAGACAGCAAATAGGGAGAGGCAGGTGGAAGGGGCAAAGCCTGAATATTAATTTGCTAAGATTCCAAACAGAAGCCTTTTAATTATATTAAAATGCACAGGCCCGCAGGCAGTGAGACAGTTCCTACTATAAATCTGTCGACAGGCCATTACCTCAGCAATGTCAATGCCTTTTAATGAATGAATATATACATTTCAAGTGGAGGAGAGCAAAATACTTCTGCGTTTATAAATATTAAAAGAAAATATTAAAGGATGAGCTATCTGTGACAGCTCTTCTTGGGCTGGAGGTGTTTAGAGATGGCTGACACAATTCATCCCAGGCTGTGAAACCAAAGCCCATGGCGAATGTGAGGACTGATTCAATTACAAACAGATGACTGAGCCAGGCCAAGCCAGAGGCTCTCTTCTCCTGGTTGGTGAGTGAGGAAGTCTATTGACTTTTCAGGTCACTTCAGAATCACTCACCACAGGAAAGAAGGAAGTCAAGTGCCTTTCTTTGGTACTTGTTAACACGAAGAAAACATTTTAAAGTTGAAGGGTGACTGGTCACCATGGTGGAAGGAGCTATAAACTGAAAGAGCTGAGAATTCCAGGGCAGCAAAGAACATTTCAGAGGACAGACATCAGTAGGGCCAGAGTCACCTTGAAATGAGCACTCAAGAAGATGCTAGGCAGAGTGTGTGAGGTGGACAGCTGGATGTGGATTGCTGGACTCAAGGGACAAAACAGAACTTCACAACTAGCCAGCCCTTCTCATATCAAAGAACCAGAAGCAGAAGGAGTGCTGATTTTCTGCCTAGCTTCCTGTCTACTCGCTGATCCAACTACCATATTTTCTATCCAGTATTTGAGAGTTTCCAAAGACCTACACTTGAGGAAATTAAGAGCCCTATATATTGTGTATTCCTTATATAATCATGAGAATGTCTGTGCGTTGGGCCAAAATGTTCAGCTCAAATATGAAGAAGTGATGGTCTCCATTGGACCAAATGGAATAGTCAACAGGGCTACTTGTACGATCATCTTCAATCTTGGAAAACTTGTAAGATGCAAAAAGGACACTCACCAGAAGACTGAATATACCTGGCCTTTGAAGTTTCACATTGGCAACTATGAAAAGATTATAACAGGAAACCATCCTTTAATGTGCAGTTAAAATTAATTCTAAGCCTTTGATATCCATACAGGGTACTTATGGTTTAGAAAAGCTCTATGGTAGGGTTTTCAAGACTAGTAATCTCAGAAATAATCTACAATCTGGCACACTGCTTGCATTATGCAGAAGTATGTATGTAAAGAATTAGTAAGGGTAAGGCATAAGTTGATCCCACAAAACAGTAAGACTATGTCCAGAATGGATAATCAGTTCACAGAAATTTGCCTCAGTAAACAATGTGGATGATGTAGTTTTGCTAAAATTCCTTTCCAAGAAAGAGATGTAAATAAGACTATATCTACTTATAAGGTCCCATTGGCAGACTGAGCTATAATTCCACCATGTTGGGTAACCTGAAGGAGAATACAAAAGCAAAAATAGCATGACAGTATGTTAATTATCCATTCAGCTCACTTCAGTGTAGACTCAGTGCCTGCCATGTGCCAGACATGATGCAAAGCAGAAGTCATGAGTCTGTACATGTAGCTTCTCATCCTGAGAGACACATACAGCAGTAACTTCAGCACTGTATCACCCTCCAAGTCCACAGAGAACAAATGTGCACAGCTGAGCTGTGGTGTGAGCACAGACTTCCGGAGAAGATGGAGCTCGAACATGAATTGAGCCAAAATATAGGGACAAGGAGAGAAACAGAAGAAAGAAAGTTGGAGAACATGGATTTTGCTGTTGTACTAGACACTTGCTTCTTCATGAGATGAGAGGAAGCTGCAATAAAATAACATTTTAGCAGCATACCATTCAGTGTCTTGAGTTTCTCTATTTTCTTACTGAGGTGTTTGTAAGCATTCCCTGCTGATAAACTCTGGATAGTGGGAGCAACATGAATGTCTATCACTTGTCTGGATAATGAATTGCAATTATCAATATAAGCCAAGATGGTGATTTATCACAAGCTACTTTCACTTGCTTTCTGTATCATTTCCTTTGTAATATCCATAACCAGATAGCCAAGCTGACATTAAACAGCTACAACAGGGAGGGAATCTCTCCTTATCCCATTGACTCTTCTATAAAGAATGGAAAAGAAGCTTGGCAGTAGGCAGCTGTACTTTATCTCTAATTCAAGTTCTTCAATCAGTGACTGCACTTAAGCACAGTCTCAGCAGCTCTCTGAGGTTAGAACCTGGTAACTGGGAATAACCCCATTTATTTGCACCCTAAGTGGTGTCTGGCTTATTCTAGACTAGGGCAAGGTGGAAATTGGAAATGCTTCATTCTTCTACATTCAATTTATCTCCTAATTGTTACATCTCTAGACCTCTTGCTAGTCTTAGATATAAATAAGGCCTTTTGAGTATGAAATTACATCTGGAGAAAATTTTTTACCCTCTTATATCTCAAAATTACCAGAAAATTCTAGAGCTACTTCAATTAAGTTCAGTTGGAAAACTTTCCTCTCTGAAATATATCTACAGTATTCCAAATTCATTTTGTTAAGCTACACATCCCAAGAGCAGGACTATTGAGCTAGGATTAGAACTGGACAGCTTTCAAGAGTATATATCTATTACGGACACTAAAGATCTAATCACATAGGTCTCATTGTTGGATAAGTAGCAGAGACGAATCATAACCTTTAGTCAAAGAGGACACATGCTTACCTTTCTGTCTATGGTGAATCCACACATTTCAGAGCAAACCCATGAAGTCAGAGTTTCAAAAAGACACATGAGCGATAAATGTGGTAGTCACAGGAAATGTGGGTAACTGAAAAGCAAGAGAGTTTGGGAAGGAGACTTCTTGGCAGGGAAGATTGATTTGGCGGGCTGGTCCTGTAACCAGACTCTCCTGGACTTGTTTTTAAGGTTTAGAGAGTTGCCAATGGAAACAGACCAAGTGGTTCTCATAAGACCTTCCCTTTGTAAGCGGTTGGCAGTAGAGAAATGCCCTGCAGTTCATGTAAGAAAGCATGCATGCAAATATATGTGTTCTTTTCTTTCTTTCCATTTCCCCTTTTTTTTCTTTCTTTTGCCATTGTGTTTGCAAGAAATAGAGTTTGCTTTCCTTTCTCTGGTATTTCACCAGTAGCCTTCAGCAAATAGTTTTATGTACCTGCAGGGGCCTGTCTTAATAGATCTTCACCTTTTCATTTCACCTTTCCTGTGATGTTCCATCTTGGAGCTTATTCAACATACTGTGAAGAAGACCAAAAAACCACACACTTAAAGCCCCAGCCAACAACCCTAATGGAGATCACAACTGACCAGCGATTACTGTCAACCACTGTGAACAAGGACATTCTGATTCTTCTAGTGCCATGTTTGATACCTGTATAAACTGATGACATGCCCACTCCATGGTATGATTAAGAGGAAGTTTTTTATTTTATTTTATTTTATTATTTTAGACATGAGAGGGAAAATAGCCAGAGGAATATGGAAGAGTCCAGAGAAAAGCGAGAAAGAAGTAGATTGGACTTGGCCAGCCGACTGATACAACCATCTGCAATCTGCAAAAAGGAGGAGAATATCGGGAGAATAGAGAAAATATAGTAAGAGAAGCCAGAGAAGAGCAGAGGGAGAGAGAAATGTAGTGGGTTGTAAGGAGACTAATGGGTTATAAGGACCATGAGTAGCTCTGAGGAGGGAATCTATGAGCTGGAGGGAGTTTAATGTAGGAGAGGAGATGAGGAGGTCACAAGAAATAATTGTCACTTTAAATCATTATATTTTGAGATGTTTTCCCTTCCTTTTTCTTTCTTCCTTCCCTCCTTCCTTTCTTCCTTCCTTCCTTCCTTCCTTCCTTCCTCCTTCCTTCCTTCCTTCCTTCCTTCCTTCCTTCCTTCCTTCCTTCCTTCCTTCCTCCCTCCCTCCCTCCTTCCCTCCCTCCCTCTCTCTCTCTCTCTCTTTCTCTCTTTCTCTCTCTCTTTCTCTCTTTCTCTCTTTCTCTCTTTCTCTCTTTCTCTCTTTCTCTCTTTCTCTCTTTCTCTCTCTCTCTTTCTTTCTTTCTTTCTTTCTTTGTTTTTTCAAGCCAGCGTTTCTCTGTTGTAACTTGGCTGTCCTGTAGACCAGGCTGGCCTCAAACTCACAGAGATCTGCCTGCTTCCACCTTCCAAGTGTGAGATTAAAGCATGCACCACCACTGCCCGGCTGAGATGTTTTCTGATACTGTATTAGGTAATCAAAATGTCTAGAATCTTCATACTTTGAAAGACATAGTTTATCTGGACTGCAGCTTTGGCTGGGGGAGAGGTTCCATCCTCTGGAAACTTTACTCGTGGTACAAGGCGGTGCAGGGGGCAGTAGCAAGGCCGCTTTCACAGGGCAAGTATGGAAGGAAGAAGAAAGAGTCTCCAGAGGTGGTAGTCAGTTTATATTCTGGAATACAAGAAGGCTCCTGGGCAAATGTCAGAAAAAACTTTCAGACATGTTGGGGTGTGTGAAAGTGAGGTACTGAGCTGCCACAATAGTGAGCAGGCCTGAGCTACAGGAGCAGGACCATGCTAGTTGATGACAGCAGTATTGTATTGCTGTTAGTAGAAGTACCTTCTCTTCCCTTTGAGATCAAGTGGAGGCTTTTCTTGAACCCCCAGTTTATGTCCTATGAAAGACTCCCCAACATTTCCATATGTAGAGGAATTACTTTCTCCTTTTTAGCCTTAGATCCAACATATTGCCTTCTGCCTTTACAGATGATTTCACTGTTTCAAATATCAATTTAAACACAAAACTGAAATCTTTCTACTACAAATCCTGGATGTTAAAGTAGTGATCTGTGTGGTTAGGGCAGCAGTCCTCAACCTATGGCCATGACCCTTTGGCGGTCGAACAACTCTCTCACAGGTGTTGCCTATGACCCTTTGAGTATCAGATACTTACATTATGATTAATCACAGTAGCAAAACTACAGCTATGTAGTAGCAACCAAAAATAATTTATGTTTGGGGGTCACCACAACATGTATTAAAAGGTCACAGCCTTAGGAATGTTGAAGACCACTGAGTTACAGAGTTCAGTGAGGAAGTTTGGCCAAGATTTGAAATTAGAGCAAAAATGAACTTCAGGATGAACCTAAAACTACCCTCATTTTGAGAATATTTTTAATTGCCCTACCGCTGAGGCATTTTCATAAGCTGTTACTTGCCAGCTATCAACTGGGCCTTATCCTGTGTTACAGCTCTTCTCTTTCAGTGTTAAATAAACAAACAAATAAATTCCTCTCATTTCTGCCCAAAGAACAGCTGTCTACTTATTATTCTTAGTCTCTTTTATTTCATCTTCAGCGTCTCGTGAGGCACGCGAGTCAGGACAGTTCCTGTCCAAGAACAATTAGATTGTCGGCTGCTACAGCAATAACACTGTAGTGTCTCCATTCCTACTCCAGCAATAGCACTGTAGTGTCTCCATTCCTACTCCAGCAATAGCACTGTAGTGTCTCCATTCCTACTCCACTCGGATTGTTAAGGTTTCTTGCAGAGATGCCTAGTATGGCGCTGTCTCTGTCTCTCTGTCTCTCTCTCCCGCTTTCTCCCCCTTTCTCCCTCTCTCTCCCTCTCTCTCCCTCTCTCTCTCTCCATCCCCTATCTCTGTGTGCGCATACGCTGAGTAGAGAAGAAAATAAAAACCAAACACAACAAAGCTGGGCAGACCTGGCTCGGCATCAGACTGTTCCATCTTCCATGTAGAGGGTGTGGACATTGCTAGGTGTCTCTGTGTGATTTCATGCTAAGCCTCTACCTTGTCCCCGTGAGGAAGGGTGAGCCTTCCTCATGAATTCCTATCTGAATTTCCCATTCCTCATCATTCACTTCTGTTTGACCTGGGGACAGAGCTTCCTTGAAGGCTCTGGAAAACTGGTGTTATAGGTTCTTCATAGACTCAAATGCAATACCATCATGTCCTGACATGAAGTCTGTGTCCCTTTCACTGTTCCCAACCCACTAGGCAAAGCTTCTCCCGTATATGAACTTCCTGCTCCCATGGCTGTTGAGGTGTGTAGCTGTTTCTTCATGGGTGGCTCTTGTGAATCTCCGCTTCCGTAACATCTTAATAAAGGCATAAGCAAATGAAACTGCTCATACGTTGTTACTGAGTTGGCTGATGGTCCTTGGCACTGTTTTGTGAAACCTAAACACAGTAGAGCCTAATTGCTGCTCTTATCTTGACTTATGGTCGCCTCTTTCCACTTCCCCCATACCCACTTCCTCATCGGTTAGTAGGTTCCTACCCTATAGTTAAGACAGAACCACTCTCTTTGGTTGTTGCTGTATTTCCCTTTATTATCCAACACACTGAAAGTTGTACCCATCTGAGAATCAAGAGACAATTAGGTTATCTCTGCTGTATAAAATATTACAAACTGGAGACAGACAGGCTTGAACCTCTTTATACATCTTAAGCTAGATTCAACACCGGTTGAATGTTATTTATCTTCTTTGGCAAGACCCTGACACTTGAGAAATATCTAGCAACAACAACAACAAATGATCTGGGATCAAAATGGCTGATTTTTCTTTTTCACTTCTAAGTGGCAGGCAAGAGTTGGAAGGTTATCTATTCCGTTTATAAATTCATTTATCTTTTCTTTAACTTTGAGAGGTATGACTTTGGTATAAACCAAAGATAATAAATTACGAATGAAATGTGGAATCTCTTGTTAAAACAGTTACTGTTTAGCAAGGACAATAAATAATCACACCTTCCTGGCAGCAATGGTCCTTTCTCTGGTGCCCTGTCAAACCCTTTGTGTCTGAAAGGAACCCTACTAGTCTGCTGATTTTTACCCTCTATTCCTTTATTTACGACCATTTCCATATGAAATTATTAAGCAATTCCTACCATTTTAGCATTCAACACAGGGCAAATCTGTTGTCTATGTGTAGTGGAATATTTTAATTAGATATTGTATAGTCTGACTTTTTTATATCTGTCTAATTTTCTCCTTTCCACAGAGACTTTTCTTTATTATTTTTAATCTGTGTCTGCTATACCTTTCCTCTCTCTGTCTTTTGCACTTCTCAGGAGCTATGCTACCTCCTGAGGTGAGGAAAGTTAGTATAAACTCTTTTCACTTCAAATTTAATATTCTCTTCCCTTTGTCTCTCACACTGCTCAGGAGCTATGCATCTCCTGAGGCGAGGAGAATTAGTATAAACTTTTTTCATTTCAACATAATACTCTTTCTTTCTCTATTTTAATACCTTTATGAATTACATTTTTCGTTGAATGTGCTTCACCTGTCCTGTGTCTTTTTTCTTCTTTGTAGGATTGATGCTCACCACGTGTGTTATAGGATCTCTGCCTTGGCTGTAGCTATCCAGCATGTGCCCCTCATATCGCTGAAGGATATGTGCCTGGGCTCTCCAGCCCCAGGTTGGTGTGCCAATTGTAGATGGTAAGATTAATATCTACAATGGGGTTCAATAACAAGCAAAGACTATTCTCTGAGATGTAAAACCTGGACAGTTTTGGCAAAGGGTCTTGCCTCTTACTGCTGACTGGCAGTCTCTCATGGCTTGACTCTCTGCTTCTGCCTCTAGGTCCTTTATCCATTCAAAGATTCTTCCTACTCACACAAAGGACTTATTTACTCCAAGGAATAGCATCTAATACCCTGTCACCTCTCAAGGCAGGTATCAAACTGAGAAACCCAAGGTCTTTCCTGGGTTCTGGCTGCAGAAGGGTGCAAAGGTGATCAGGATCCTTTATTTGCACTTAGACAAACATATGGCCTTTTACATGATGACTTAGGGGGCTACATCCATTGTTTTTAGCACAGAGGTGTGAACAGGTGCAGGAAGCAAGTCTTACAGAGTGAAACAAGCTGCAAAGCCTGAGGAAGCACCCTTCCCCATACAGGACAGAAAGCACGTCTTCAGGACCGTCACTCCAAAAAGACAGAGTACGGCTATACAATATCTAATTCAATATTCCACTATAGAAGATAGTAAACTATGAATGGAACGTGGAATCTCTTGTTCAAAGGGTTACAATTCAGCAAGGGCAATAAAGTAATCACACCTTCCTGGCAGCAATGGTCCTTTGTTTGGTGTCCTCTTCACCCCTTTGTGTCTGAATGGAATCTGCTAGTCAGCTGATTTTTACCCTCTATTCCTTCATTTATGACCATTTCCATATGAAATTATTCATCTATTCCTACCGTTTTAACATTTAACATGGGGCAAATCTGTTGTCTATGAACCTAAAACAAATGGTAGAGAGAGGATATGATGCAATAAGGCACACCCCCTGAGAGCATGCTCAGTTCAAGGTAGCATGGCAGCTCTGTGTATGGCAGGGAGCCCTGGTGTTCTGCATGGAGGGTGCTAGGATCAAAGTGCAATGCTAGTTTGAATGGGCTGGTCCTTAGGTTATGGAGAAGATATATATATATATATATATATATATATATATATTAGCAAACCTTAGTGGATTCATTTTCCTTGAAAGTATTTTCCAGAAAACAGGCAGACACAAGTCAATACTATGAGACAGGGAGAAATGAAGCTAAATGAATATACAAGGGTAAAGGTAGAAACCACAAATGAATGAGGCATACATTATAGGAAACTACTATTTTGAGCTGTATTGGCCAGGGAAAGACTTTCTGAACTAGGTATGACATTGTCTTTATTACAGTGACTAATATTTGCTATGAGGTAAAACAAATTACCTCCAGAATAGGGTTCTGCTTCCCTCTTATGAGGCTACATTTTCTCCTAGTAAAACGTTACAAGCTTGAAAGTCTCAAGAACCTCTTGGTGAGTCATATCAGGAAGCAAGCATTGACTATAGCTTTTGTTTCTTCAAAGACAGATTTTCATAGGAAGCTCATTTACCTTTATATTCTCAGAGCCCAACATAGAATTTGGCAAATAGCTCAAAAATAATTTATTGACTAATTGGCTGACTTAATCACTCTCTCAACTGAGTCACATGTATCTCTTTGCACACTGTGGTACATTTGCTTGTACATCAACACTCTGAAAGGTGTAATACGTTAGGACAGCGTGCTGCTTCAGCTGACAAATTACAAAGTAGATAAGTGGAAATGTCAAAAAAATGTTCAATGTTTCCTTTATGCTTAGAATACTGGTCTGTAATAAAGTTAGTGGGATGGTGCTACCTCAATCATTTTAGAATCACTTGGTTCAAATGAAAAATTTCAGCGTTCTGGGCACTACTAATATTTTCTCAGATGACTTTGATGAATCTGCAGGTTTGAGAACTACTGTGTTCATCCTTAAACTATGGTGAAAAGTTTAAAAATGCTAATTTTTGGCAATATCTTATAACTAGGTCACATAGGTTAGTTGTACTGAGGGGTCACCCGAAGGAGAGTTAGAGAGACATAGGTAGACACAAATAGTGATAGTGGGATTCCTGAGATGGGGCTTTTTGTCTCTGGAAGACATTGCTAGGAGACTTGGGAAGGCACATGGGTATCAATACAGGATAAAGAACCTAGGAGTCTTTAATATCCCAAAGCCAAAGTAGACTCCCAACGCTAGAACCCCTTTAATCTCAAAGAGATAGAGCTGTTACTTTTGCAGTCTCTAAAGCTCTGTCTTCTATCTTTTTAAATGTTCAATTCTTGTTCTTCTCAGGGACTAAACTCTGCAGTCCCTAAAACAGTCACCAGCACCCCCATTACACACCCAGGCAGCTTTCAGTATCTCTGTTCTCTCTGAAAGCTAGTTTGACTCCATGTGATTGTAGATCTTGATTGTGAATTTAGCTGGGGTGACAGATACCTAGGGGATTAGCAAAGCACACTTCAGTGTGATAGGGTGTTTCCAGAGATGATTGACATGTGGGGAAACTGAGGAGGAAGGACATACACTGCATGTGTGTGGCACTATACAATTAGATGGGGATCCCAGATGGAATAACACTTCTCAAGGGAGGAAGGCTGGCTGCTTCCAAGTGAGTGCATCTACTGCTTCCGCTGTTGCTGGTGGACATCGGACTTCACCTTGTGTGGTGTTTCAGCGCAGCCTCCTCGTATCATACTGGTGATTCTCCAGGGAACTGCCTGGCTTTCAGCCAGGGACTGGGACTACATCACTAGTTCTGCTTGTTCTGGGGCTTCGAGCTTCTTGGACCAAGAAGTTATTGGGCTGTCTAACTTTCCAGCATGAAGGCAACTAGTGTGGGACTACCCAGACTTTAATTGTATAAGTCATATAATAAGTTGCCTTTAATAACTACATGTGTGCACATATACCTACAGATATGTGTGTATGTATATCTACATGCATGGTCTTTGATGGTTAATATAGACTATCAACTTGACATGCATTCTTCTTATTCTCATAAGTAGAGTTATGTTATTCATATCCATGATTTGAATGTAGCTCTGTATTCATGAAGACCAGAGAGCCTGCTCAGTGACCTAACATTGGTAAGAAGAACTCGACGCCATGCACGTCTTACCACACACACTGTGGTCTCTCTTTCGTGACTGTTGGCTGAACATTTCTGGGGGGGGGGGGCAGCTGTGCATGCATTACTATAATTCTTGCAACAACTCTGCAAAGGAGACAGTCTTTAATGTCCTCCATTTTGTGGCTGTATATAGTGCAGCAGCTGATCATCTGTAACACATTGTGCCTGTGAGTGTTGAGCCTGTTCCCCACTCTGGCAAAGGCTTCTGTGTATTCACAGAACTTCATTGCTATCCCCTCATGGACACAGTTACACTACATTTACCAGTTCCTTTGAGGCTAGGCATGGTCAGTTGATTGGAATTGATCATGGGGGAAAATGGTCTCACATTTTCCTTCCAAACTTAGCTCCTTCAGAAGTTCTGGGGTAGTCTTTTATGTCTTTCTCTTTTCCTATCTGCAGGCTGACTGCAGTAAGTGAAAGAGACTCGCAAGATGGAAGAGCAACACGGAATGAGCATTTGTACAGAGTGAGATGCTGCCTGAAGAGGGTGAGTATCTTTGCGAGACAGTCTTACGAAGAGAACGTTTACTGATTAAGATGCTGACGTTCTCAGGTGGTTTTCTGTAGGTGCGAGCCTCTTCTGACTAGTAAAGTCGCGCTGCTTTCTTCCACAGTGTCAGCGTCTCTAATGGCTGCTTCTGCTTTGAGAGCCGCAGACCACTGGGAGAAGGGAAGAGGTCTTTCACAGCAAGTGTTAGGAGGGAAGACACAGGACACTCAACACTGAAACATTTGGAGTTGGAAGCAATTCGCTTATTTCTCTCTGCCTAACTGTGTGACCTAAACTAATTGCTTACCTTGCCAGAAATTCTTCCATTGTGAGATGGGAAAACACGAGATAGCGTGCATGAATGAAGCTGGCAGTGGCCCTCAGGAGGACCCTTTCAGTCCAGATGCTTCAGACTAGACGCAGTTAGAGTTTAGCAGAACTTGAAGGAAGTGTCAAAGGGGAACAGTTTGTTGCTTCAAGTAGTAAGTCAAAAAGCCCGGAAGGTGCCTCTCTGGCTGCTCTGGGTCATGAAGTGTGTGGTAGACTGTGTGTGAGAGCGTTGACACACTCATGTGACACCCATTAAGTGAGGTTTGTACCCTTACCCACATACTGGATGTGAGGAAATTGATTTTGATCAAGATTGTTTTCAGATGGATAATTTTTAAGTTATTCCCTTTTTCTTCTTCTAGCTTAGGTAGACAACACATTCGGTTCATTCCTGGGCCTTCCTGTTTTTATATCCTTAATCTCATTTCGTCTTGGCAACATTCTGAGTCTTGAATGAATTAGGACAGTTGGCCACTCTACTGCCATATCTGAAGATCCACAGTGAAAGATTGAAACCCTGTGCCTGGCGTGGAGGAAGCCGAGACATTCACATTTGAATGGGTCATGGAGACTAAAGTGTTGAAGAGCCAGGTTGCCTGAGACAGCCTAGAAACAGATCCTGTGCTTGATAGCTTTTGTCGACGTTACACAGACGAGAGTCACTTGGAAGGAAGGACCCTTAATTGAAACATTGCTTCAGTCATATTGGCTTGTGGGCATATCTGTGGGTCATTGTCTTAATTAGTGATTGATGTGGAAGGCCCAGCCCACTTTGGGTGGTGCCACCCCTGGGCAGTTGGTCCTGGGCTGTATGAGAAAGCTGGGGCTGAGGGCTGGAGAGATGGCTTCATGGTCAAGAGCGTTGTCTGCTCTTCCAGAGGTTCAGGTTTAATTCCCAGTACCCATATGGTGGCCCTCTGTCTGTAACTACAGTTTCAAGGGATCTGATATGCTCTTCAGGCCCTTATGGACACCGGACATGCATGTGGTACACAGACACATGCAGGCAAAATACCCAGACACATAAAATAGAAAAATAATTTACAAAGAGCAAGAAAGCTGGCTGAGTATGAGCAGGAAAGCAAGACAGTGTTCCTCCATGGTCTGGAGTTCCTGTGTGACTTCCCTTGATGATAGCTCTGAGGCAGTACTAACCAAATTAGTCCTTTCTTCCCCTAAGTTAGCTGGGCCATGGTGCTTATCACAGCAATGGACAGCAAACTGAGACAGATGCTCTTCCCATGTTTTCTGAACTGCAAAATCTTGACAAATTTGATCCTTTTTGTGAGGGTAGCTCAACCACTGGCCCCTTTCACTTCTAAACATGACAGAGAACTTGTGCTTTGCCTTTTGGTGAAGATTCAGAGCTAATCCATTTTGTTAAAAGAGGATGCTGGAACATTTCTTATACCCAAGGAGGTAAGTAGATTTCTATTTATTACTGCAAACTAGTCCAAAAGTTCACATTTAAATAATTGCAAGACTCTATAACATAGGTATCTTTAGTCTAAATGTTAGTTTTTATTTCATTTTATTTATTTTATTTATTTAGGAGGCACAATGAATTGAAAAGAAAATGATTTGCTGTTATAGGTGTAACCAACCACTTTTTGATTGGATTTAAAGACCACTCCATGAGATGGAATCTGACACTGCTAAATAGCCTGAGACTAGATAGGTAGTGGGCCTAGGAGAAAACCTCCTACTATAATTTTGCTTAAGGAACATAGCAATAAAATAACTCCTAGTGACACACTCTTATACCCATAGATCAGTGCATTGCTTAAGAAAAGCCTCTTCTTATAGTAAGTAAGAATTAACCCAGAAACCCACAACTGGTCATTGTGCAGAGAATGGGAGATTTTGGAGAACTCAGTCATAAATGGGATGTCTTCATCAAACTCCTCCCTTCACGGCTCAGGGAACTATGCAGAAGAGGAGGGAGAAAGAGTATAAGAGCCAGAGGTGGTGGATGATTCCAAGGAAACAGTGCCTTCTAGACACAACAGGACAGATGCACATATGAACTCCTGGAGACTGTAACAGTACACACAGAATCTTCATAGGTTCAAACTAGACAAAGTCCCAGAACTGAGAAGAGGTAGACACAAAGAACCATCCCTAAGGAGCATTAGCAATTAATGCCTGTTGACAAAGGGAGAATCAATTTTCTCCAATGGGGGGTCCCTGGGTCTATCAACTACAGTCCAGGTAAGGTCCCACACCCAGGAGTAGTTGGCCAACAAAAAAATGGACTCCATGGGTTTTTTTTGTTTAGTTTTGTTTTGTTATTTTTTTATTATTTTGTTCATTAGTTTGTTTTTATTTTTATATCTGAGAGAGAGAGAAAAAGACAGAGAGGGAGACAGCATTAATCTGGGTGGGTAAGGATGTATGTAGTATTTGCAAGGAGTTGGAGGAAAGGAAATATAACAAAAAATGCTTTATGAAAAATTTTTAATAAAAATTAAAAAAGAAAACTGATTTGTCCTTCAACTATATTTGGACATTTTCTTTGTTCATTGTTTTATGTGATTGATTAAATTCATCTATACTTTGTTTCTCTTCCCTCCAGACTGAAAATTTCAATATGACATTCAAAGCCCTTTAGATTTCAGTCTTAAGTTTCATGATGTCCTTCATGCTGCCCATGCTTTAGCCAGGTGAGGATATTTCACACATTTCTACCTCAGCTGATTTCTTCTTGTATGCTGTCCTCCATAGACCCTTACCAAAAATTGCTATGTTAGCCAGTGACTGTTCGCTATGACAAATTACCAAATAAATAATTCAAGGTGGCTGTTTTAGCTCACGCTTTCAGAGGGTTTAGTCTGTGGTCACTTAGCTCCATGTTTCTGATCTCATGGTGAGACAGAATGTCATGGTTCTAGGAGCATGTAGATGGTACTTCCTTCTGACAGTGGACCAGAAGCTGCAAAAAGATACTATAGGAAGGATTCAGGGATAGAACAGACCCTTTAAAGGTGACTTATTTCTTCCAGTCAGGTCCTACCTCCACAGTTACATTATCTCCCAACAATATATCAAAGAGTTAAATCATCGATTAGCTGAGAGCCTTCATCATCCCAGCTTTTTTTCTGAAAGGCCATCACGGATACCTGGAGAGGTGTGCTGGAGTCGTCTCCCCACTAAGTCTTGGTACAGTCAAATCGATAATTAACTTAACCATCCATCAGCCTTGTCATCCTAAAATCCTCATGATGTCTTCCTTGATCCTTCCTTTTTCTGGCTGACAGACTTTAAATACATTCCATTTTTAGTTACTGCCATAATAACTCAATTCTATTTACTGGGTTTCAAGGTTCCTTGTGGGAGGAAACAGGTCATACATTTTACTTTATAGCTTCTGAGTTAACCCGGCACAGGAAAGTGCACATAGTAGGTGCTCTGTTGCAGTGGCGAGGATTACGGGGTGGAGGAAGGCTTTTAGGTTTTTCCTGTGGTTTGGAGATGGGACAAAAGCTACTTTGTTGGTGTGCATTTGAAGAGAATCGCGACGGGAACAGCAGTGAAAGAGCTGAGCAAGCGTGAGTGCATCTGAAAAAGACTCAGGAGTCGGCCGGTCTCCAACCTTCAGCCAGCTGTTGGAACACACATCCCGGTGGCTTAATGGCTCACTCGTGGCTCTCCTTCCAGCCAGAGAACATGGTCTGGGTCTGACCTCTCGGTTTCTGGGGTACCAGTTACAGAAGGTTGCATGGCACCTTCTGACTTGGGCTGGGAATGAGAATGTTGATGGGAGGAGGAAAAGAGGAGACCAGGTATTGGCACTGGAGAGCAGGTGTGGAGCAAGCACTCAGTGAGAGGTCAGCTCTGCCTCTACCACACATACCTCTCCAAAATGTGCACTGACATGGCGTTCTCCAGCCCTAACAAAATACCTGGAGAGAGAAAAGGTGGTTTTGTGGATAGCTCTGTTTTCAGGGCTATGGATCATTTTGTTGGCATGGCAATCCATCACTAGTTTTTTGTTGTTGTATTTTTTTCTTTTCTCCCAAATCCTTCAAGATGGCTGCTTACCTTTTTAAATCTGCATGCTTCATCCATGTTGCTTTGCTTTCTCCCACCTCTCTGCCCTCAAGGTATTTTTCCAGATTTTTGCCATCTGAGTCATGTTTATTTTGTTTCTTCTCTAATACTTCCTTTGATGCCAGGAAAAGTAATACCAATGTCCTGGAGCAATTCCAAAGCTGGATGCACTGGGACTGGCTAAATAACCCCAACGATATTACTTCACACATATTCTAGAAACTTCTCTCATTTTCTGACTCTGCAAGAAGACATGTGATATAGCCACAAATAAAGGTAAGGCTTACAGTTCAATCCTACTCAAACTGCCTGTTTCTAAGATATGACTGAAGTATGCTGGGGCCCCTGTCCTACTGCCCCTTGCCTTGGGAGACATAAGGCCACCAGTGACTTGGAGTGGTTAGGACTGCCAACCACAATTTCAAGTAAGAGAAGTAAAAGGAACCTCAGACTCTCTCTGAATTCAGGAGCTGGTAGATCTGTAAAGCTTTAGACCTATCTTAAGAAAGACATAGTAAACCATGGTAGCCCACATTATATATTGAACAGGGCAAAGTCTGTAAGAAATACAGCAAGATCCACAAAAAAGAGAAAATATTGGAAATAGAAAAGGACTATAAAAGCACAAACACACCATCATATTGTCTGCAGATTCTGTTTTACTGACCTGGATCAAGAAATCGGCATCAGTATTTTAAAATCTATGAGGGTCAGGGATGTATCTCGGTGGTAGAGTCCATGGGTTTGAGCCCTAGCGCTCAAAGAAAAAAAGCCTAAATGTAGGATACCTAGAGAACCCTTGAGAATACGTTCAAAGTTCTCAGTAAGTTAACAGTAAAACAAGGCACCTTCTCTACATTAACAAATGTGTGTTCGCCTCTAGGAACGTATGTGGAAGAGGCCGTTTACCCTTAGACTGTGTAGTAGAAAGAAGCTGAGACTGAGAAATGGATAGTTCCAGGAAATGGCTTTGTGGTCTTGAAAAAAAAACCATTTTAAGTTTCTGGATTTTCATTTCTGTGAAAACTGTATGAGTTGAAAAATTACAGCATTCTATCTCAGAGACAAGTATTTCACAGTGGCATTGCATTGATATAGAAAATGGATTAAGAACAAGGACTCACAATTGTAGCAGGCTAAGGAAATGTGTGCATCCCCCCTCAACACCCCACCCCGGTTTCTTTTTCTTGCCACTTCATACATTTATACTTCTGGCTTCCAGCGGAGAGACTCAGTTCTCTGACCACATGCAAATCCCATTAGGCCTAATATCTCAGGCTGCTTTGGTGGTTCATAAGGAGCAACCAAAGTTTTAACTCTGTCTACATGAGGCCTCCAGACCAAACTAGAACTAAATGTTCCAATTTGTATTGAATGGTTTGCCAAGCAAATAGGGAGTTCTTTTGGTATAAACAGGAGTATTGACACCAGTACAGTTCTTAGCAGCAGGTAGGCAAGCAGTTCCTACTTGGAGTCCGCCTGCTTCCAGTAGCTGTGCATTAATCTTAATGTAAAGGAGTCTAGCTGTCTCCTGTGGGATGGTCAGTGGTTTTGGTGTGTTATATCGAAAGCTGAGGCTGCCAGACACAGGATGCCCTCCACAAAGATGAGACCTGAGAAAAGGCTGTCTGTGTATTAGGAGGTTTAGAACATTTGCCTGTCATAAAGAGGGTTACCATCTTGGGATTATCATTACAGAGCCAACCAATATTTATTGAAAACATATCCCAGATGCAGCAACAGTGGTTTCTGGGAGTTATATTTTCCCCATTTCAAGGTTTACTATAATGTCTAGATTTTCAGTTAAATTTGTCAAGAAAATTGTCCCTTGCTTAATTATTGTGAAAGAGAGTAGTTGAAGTGTTTCTACATTTTTTGTGGGACCCCTTACAATGATGTGCTAAGGTCTCTGGTGCATGATCATCAATATCTGACTCTTGCTGAGAGGATCTAGTTGTCTGTGTTTCTCTTTAATCTTCAGATCTTCTTTTCCCCAGTGAAATATGACTAGTACACAGATCAGTTAAAATGTACAAATATAAAGTCAAATTAAATAGTCCTTATTTGCTTGTGACAGAGCTCATATTGGGTATAAGATGACCCCTAGTACATTTGTGCCCTGACTGATGGCTGCTCTTGATGGTAGCAAATCTATATCTTAGGAACTGAGCTCCCTGGAGAATTCCTGCTGTAAAGGCTGCCTGGAGCTCCAGATATGCCCTGACATTTTGGCAGCAAGGCTGAAGAAAAGCTGTCTCTCACTCTGAGGTTTTTCAGTCCATAAAGCAGCAGCAATTTGGTCGTGGAAGACCCAAGCAGAAACAACAAGAGAAAATTGAAAACACATAAGCACATTTGCTGGGTTTAATAGCCCTGCTCCTTCTCTCTACCTCCGGTACCTTAGGCATAAATTGCTGACCTCTATTTAATTTTCTGAACTGCAAGAATTATGGCCCCAAAGTTCAGTGAATTGGAAGAGGTAAGCTTTTATGCCTCTGAGCCAGCTTCCCCATAAGCATTAAGTCTACAAATAAAAGCAACATTTCTATTTATACTTCCTGGGGTTTGTGTATTAGGGAAGCCAAGCACGTCCCTGCATCTCTGCGAAGGTGACTGCATGGTCAAATCTGTGCCCAGGTAATGTGACGGAGCTTTCCAATCTGGGCCAGAGGAAACAACCAAAGCAGATGGACAAGAGATACTAAAAACAACACACGCAGTTTCATTCGGGAAAGGGCACCTGCTCAAACAGTGTTTGTTTGATTCTCCTTCTGTTCATGGGTGACAAATGTGTACTAGAGGAAGTCTTACGTGCACAGCCTGGCTCGTCACCTTTAATCAGGGCAGGATCCTGAAAGGCCATCCAGCTTCCTCCGCCCACATAGGAATGGACCCACGCAGCATCGCCCACCTTGTTCCAGACACAACCTGTACTAATGTAATCATTCAGTTCCACATGTGAACGTCCTCTCTCTAGATACTCACAACTGGCCTAGAAGCTTCTTTGCTGTCCTAGCATCCCCAAGGAAAGGATATATTCATGGAGATGTCTTAACCATCCTGTAGATGGTTTAGGATGAGATGTTCATGCCTCACTCCTTACTTGTTGTCCCCTTAAGCCCCCTCCCCCATGCCTACTTATGCCTACTTTTACTTTCTTCAACCATCTGGCCTTTTGCTGTTTCTGTCCATTTTCCACTGCTATTTCTACTTCTTTCTTTGTGCATGTATCCTACAAATAAAATTTCAATACTGTGCAGGTAAACTTATATTAGTCACCCCTCTCCAAGGATCAGTTTTACGTGTTTTCAGGGAAATATTTTCAGGAAATATTGCTTAGGTCCAAAGCTATGAGTCAGATGGTGAGGACTTTATGTCCCTTGGCAGGATGCTACGATAGGCAGTGGTTCTTTGTGAAATATTCCCTGTGACTCTGTCCAGAGCCTCTGCTTGGCAAAGGGATAGGTCATAGCAACCAGCGTCATAAGGCATTTTGTCAAAGCTGATCCCGAGGCATCCGACTCATGAGTCAGCACCGAAGAGGTGCTGAGACAAGTGCTGTTTCTTTAAACTAGTCCACTTAGAGTCATTTGGCATGCAATTGTGATGCTGTTGCTTTTTTGTCACTTTTTGAGAGTGAGGCCATTTTGTATCCTCTGGTGCCACTTCTGTAGCCAAGCTTATACTTCCATCAACATTTTCTCCTAAGGGTCCCCCTCTGTCTTTACCTACCAAACTTATCTCAGACTTGAATGTGCCCATTGTTTAAACATCTTGTTAAAAATGAAGAATATGACTAAGATGAACTGCCCAAGATTTGACAAGTCCAACATGATGCCAGGTGATACTGATGGTACTGTCTGTGGTTCATTACTGGCACAGAAAGCATCCAGTCTTGTGCTACCTAACACAACACACTGTGTTTGCATGCCATTACTGAGCTTGGAAATACAGCTAGTGCTACTACATGCTTCCTAAAGTGTATAGCACACACCAGATTCTGCAGAATTACTAAATAAAAATGAATATACAAAGCATACTAATATCAAAAATGCTAATTTTCATTTTGAAATTATAAAATATTAAGATACAAATTAGGTTATATAAAATTCCAATCATATGTTTTAGTGCATTGCATCTAGTATTAAGATTTATTTCACCTATTTCTTTTTGCTTTTGTTTTTAACATGAAAACAGGAAATTTTAGGTTACACAAAGAGCTTACATTACATTTCTGTTGTGTAGCTTTGATCTAGAAGACTCTGTTTATAGAAGCTACATAGAATAGTTTTGCCAGGATTATCCTGAGCTCTTGGACCACCTTGCCATCCTGCCTTGCAGGCAAAGGCTCCGATGCTCATAGGCTCCCTGCCTATTTCCTTGAACTCTAAAGTTAGAATCTAGACTGAGTGCTAAGTTCTGAGTCTTCTCTGGACCCAGTGTACTTGTTCAATTCTACTGCTGACCTCTCCCACAAGCTTGATGATCCATAGCCTTTCATAGTTTTATCTAGATAGTAGCTCCGAGCTGCCAAGGGTGGAAGAAACACCGAGATGAAATAATGTGATTATCAGGTTGCCTGTAAATTAGAGAAAAACATTAGAAGCAAAACCTCACACATAGGAGGTGGTTGACGATTTAAACAGAGAGTAAGTTTACCCTGAGAAGGGCATCATTTTACTGGGGTATATTAAGTTTAGGCAAGCCCATTTTAATATCAACCCCGATTTATCTGAATCTGAGGATATACAAGGTACGGGCCGGGGGAGAGTCAGAGCTCCCACCTCATGGGTAGCCATGCTGACCTGGTAAGCTGAGACTTGTGAGATTTTGTTATAGGTGGGTGATTGAATTGCAAACAAATCAAGATGTGGTATCAGGAGGATTTGGAAAGAAGAACAGGGACGCTTAGCAAATAGATAGGATGGGGATGGTGTGCTCTGAGAATCTGGATTAAATAAAGAGTGTTCTTTGATAATTTTTAAATATCTTGCTAAATTGGATACAAGAAGGTCCCAGTTGGTCTTCATTGATAATCAGAGGGAGATTGTAAAGGGAGACTGGAGTGTGGAGAGAAATTAATCAACTAGCCACCAAGTAGAGAAAAGTGTGAAGAAGGAAATAAAAAAAGGAAGACCAATACGTGACAAAGAGGTTACCAGAAGCACGGCTCGGTCCATTTTTCTCCACACTACTGGCTAAAACCTGGGTGTGACAGTTGTAGCCACCTTGAACAATGAGGCAGAAGTATGGTCTGAGGTTGTAGAGCAACAACAGAGAAGGAACAAGATCCCAAAGGCTGGGGAGGTGGCTCACTCAGTGAAGTGTTTAGCTTTGTAAACATGAAGTCATAAAATGAATCCCCAGAGCCCACATAGCAATGCTGGGTGTGGGGGCATGCTTCCAATCTCAGTTCTGATGTGGTACAGACAGGTGGACCCCTGAGGTTGTCTGGCCAACCAATCTAACCTAGCTGGGAAGCGCAGGCCAATGAGAGACTGTCTCTAAGGATGTTACTAGCTCCTGAGGATGACAGCTGAAGCTGTCCTCTGGCCACCCCATGCATGTGAACACACATGTACACACACATGCACACACAAATATGCACACACATGTGATAACCTGGAAGCTCTTTTTTTCTGCCTAATTTTTCCGAATTCTTGATTCAGTTTTCATAGGTGCTAAATTAAAAACATTCCGCCTAGCTTCGTTTACTCTTCTCAGTTTCTCTCCCTTTACAGTTAAACTACTTCTACGACACAGACACAAGCCAGCAACCTGGGGACAGAAACCCAGTGATTTAAATAGGTGCAGGATCTAGTATTAGGTTTCTTTTAAGAGCAAGCTTTTGTAGGAAGACTGAGAGAGCACACTAATTATGAAGGAGAGGATATAGCATCTGTAGCAGCTGTGAAAATGTATCAGAGTGGCCTGGGTTTGAATCCCAGCTGTCCTGGTACTACACTAACCCATGGCTTGGGCAGTGTTTGTGTTATTCTTCTGGGTTCTCTAACATGTTGTTGAAAGTTAGTTTATGTCATTTGGATTTTTGCAAGCCAAACATGCAATGCAATGCTGCTGCAATGTGGAATTGCCACAGTACCTGGCAAGGAGTAAATGGATCTTGTTAATATTTGAAAGCAAAGGCAGGAAGCCCCGGGGACACATTCCTTCTCACACCTTTGATTTTGACAGGGTCTCCCATAAATGCTTTGTTAGGGGCTCATACCTAAAATCCCTGTGAGACTGCAAAAGGCTAGATTCAAGGTTGATGGGAGGATTCTTCACTAGTTAAACTAATTAGCGATTCACTGTGACTGCCTGCAAGGTTACACTGTCACAGTGTCACTACCCACCAGAAAAATAAAGGCATCATTAACAACAATCTGTCAGAAAAACAAAGCAAAACTTTCTGAAGAATTTCTTATTTTGTCTCTTGTTTTCTTTTCTTTCTCTGGGAAAATCATAGGTGGAGAAGATGCTTTAGCATGGATAGCTAGGTAAGGCCCTAGTGAGCCTTTTTGTGTTCTTTATAAAATGATAATTATAATCATATCAATGACAATGACGTCCGTAATAGCGTATCTCCATTATTATGACACAATAACGCTACAAATGATACATAAGAACTTCACATTGGGCGAATCCTTAATAGTGTACCATGTTATAGATGTGTGAAGTTCATTAAATTATGGAAGATCTGACTTGGCTGATCTTGGCTGGACCAGTTCATGTTGCTGAGGTTAGTTTACTTTGCCCAAAACCCAGCAAGAGAGTGATAGTGACCACCCTGATTTCATAGGTAGTGACAGAGGCTTAATAGGAGCAAATAGTTAAGAAAATTGTGTGTGTGTGTGTGTGTGTGTGTGTTGTGACCTAGGTTCCATTTTCTTTGAAATATAACAAGAATATTTTAGTTTGATTTTGCATTAGTAAGTATTCATTGTACAAAGTGATGGGTGCATAATGACATTTTCATTCAAGTGTTTCACTTACCTATTATGTTATTGCTTCTTATTTCTTCTTCATTCATCTGGTGCTGGAACCCGGGAACGGCGTAAATGAGTTCCCTCCCATGGGACTTGGGTGCTCGGAATCAAGCTGCGGATTTGGCCCCCCTAAGGTATGTATGGACCCTTTGTCTTTGCTAGCTTCCGCCACCCACTATATTTGGCTCCAATTCTTGAGTCTGACTTTTGGCGGCTTCTTCCCTCCACGCGCTCTGATCGTCCATCTCTTCTTGCCTTCTCACTTATATCCCCGCTATGCCCTTTTTGGTGCCCATCTTGTGGGCATCTCCCTGCTACGCCCCTTGGGGTGCCCAACTATGGAAATCTCCCTACTATGAACTTTCAGGGCACCTACTTCCATGGGCAGTACTACTTGTTAAGATACTTGCTACTCTCCGTCTATCGGAACACCCCATTTTCTAAAAGTCTCTTGCATTGCAACCCTTCAGCAGTTTTCTCCTCTACTTGCTCCAAACTACTGTCTTCCTCTACTGGGTAAGTGTCACTGCAGAGCTCCCCGCCCTGTACTTTTCCTCTTTAGGGATCCCACTTTGTTAACAATACTATAGAATACAATACTACAAGTCTACACTGGTGTACAAGGAAGCTTCTCGCCCTGCTGGGCCTCCCCATGTGGAAAGGAATACCTCTCCTCTGTGATTCATGATATATCTTTCTGACAAGTCTCTCAGTCCATTTGGGGACAACCTGGATTGAAATTCTTGTCACACACTTACCTCCACTCCCTTTGTGGCAGGAACTAAGGGTCTCCCCCCACCCTTCTCTGCTTCTCATACTCTGACCATGGGCTCTTTCCACTCAAAACCTAACCCCTCAACTCTGCTTTCCTTTCTGTCTGCTCCAGTGTGCACCTTTCCTTACCCATCCTCTACCTAGGTTCCATTCATGACCCTTTCTCCTTCTCTCATGGACTCAGTTTCCATGAGAGGGAACTCATTTATGCCATTCCCGGGTTCCAGCACCAGATGAATGAAGAAGGAATAAGAAACAGTAACATAATAGGTAAGTGAAACACTTGAATGAAAATGTCATTATGCACCCATCACTCAGAGACAAAGACTGGCATGTTTGATTTCCTTATTCTTGCAAATTGTAACAACTGCCACTGCACAAAAAAATGATCCCCAGATCTCTCATCTTGCTCTGATCTTGAATTCCAAAAGTCTCTTATCTCTACTTTAAAATCTTTTACCTCTATGATTTCTTTGCTTTCAAAAAAAAATCTCTTGATACAATACTATAGACTTTATCTTAAGATTTGTATGTTCATTGGATATGGTTAATCAAAATTTGACTTTGAACTCATGACAAAAGTCATGTAGTAAAAATCTACACATGGGTAATATTAATGTGCTACAAGTTGCTATTTATGTGATTCAACACTTGTTTGGAATATGCTATGTCTGTAACACAGATTCAACTCTTGTTTAAAACTGGATGGAAAAAAATGTAGATGTTTAAAATACCAACTCCATGGTTGGCAGCCATCTTTGCTGGCTTTGAAGGTACATACCATTTGACTTAACCACCATCTTGAAATGACCACAGGGTTCAAGTAAAATTGAGGCATCAACAATTATAAAACTTCTTAATTCTTCTGAACTTTGTTTATCATTGTGTCTATTTTTTAGACTAAGAGAACAGCAACAAGTTTCCAAAACATCTTGGATTAAGATGGATTTTTACATTACGTATTACATTATAATTCCTAAGGTTACAAAGATATGCTTAAATTGACAAAAGTTAAATTAAGATATACATCTAACTACTTATGTCTTTGCATAGGTGTGTTTGATAAATAAACTTCATAAATACCTAAGGTGTACTTAGGGTCACAGTAAGCTTTAGCTATTTTGATAAACTGAGTCACACAAGAAACTGTTATATTCTGTAATGGTGTAGTATGAAAGGGACAGGAAAGTGAGGTTTCCAGTCTTTTTATGGACTATATCTAGGGTTTAGAGTTTTATTTTGATACTGAAAGAGCTTCAATTCAAAATTACCTTTAAGGCTAACTCTAACAGGGATAAGCTTTAATCTTATAAAAGCTATTAAGTTATTGTAAACTGTAATTAATTAACTAATAATTAAACCATGCAAGATAATGGTCAATTACTTTACAAATGATCAAACTCTTTAATGTGTTCAGAACCATACTTATAGTCATGATAAGTACTAATGTAATTAATTAGAGAAATATACCTTATTTAGCCTCCTGTATATGTTTTCAAGATTAAGCCCAAGGCAAGTGACTAAGAACAAGTAAAGTTTGTCTAGCTCAGGTATACTTAATGGGTCACGGTCCTTAAACTTGTCATAGATCTGCTGAATATGACGTTTAAAGTACTTAATGAAAAAGCTTCTCATGATAAAGAGAAGTGTCAGCTCCTAGTAGCAGCCCTTAGTGTAAGAGCAAAGGTTATGTTTTAAATTTTAATTACTGTGCCCAAGAGATCTATAGAACAAGGACATAACTTCCTGGAGTGCTAGGTGGGAATGTTCAAGTAAGGTACAGAACAGCCTGTAATCCCCCTTGCTCAAGGACAGATAACCTCCTGGACTATTGGGTGGGGGAATGTCTAGATCCCATTTAGTTAATCCTACTACACTGGATATGCTCCAAATGCACCAGATATGCTTAGTCAGTTGTGGGTGGTGGGACATAACCCAGACAGGATAGATGCTTGCCAAGGATTGGACCTGGTGGGAAGCACGTAGCCTTCCTTACCAGTTCTGCCTTTTTAAGCACCTGTGCCATGTGGCCTAGTGCCATTCTGAGAACTCCAAAGGTGGCAGGTATCCTCTGTGGGAACCTCAGAATGGACCTGGTCAGAGTACATCTTCCTGGCCAGTATTTAATTAATTTAATTAACGCTTGCTTACTTCAAATTTGGCTCAATTGTGGTGATCTTATTCTCAATTAGTGGGATTTACATTAGATTTCCTCCAAGAAAGATGATGGAGCATAGAAGAACACCAGCCAGAACTTGCTTTAAATGTGGCTATGCTGGCAACTGGGTAAAAAACTGCCCTTTACCTCACCTGCTGCCAGGACCCTGTCCAAACTCCAGACAAACAGGACACTGGGGAGTTGATGGCCTTGCTTTGTATAGACAAAGTAGGACAATCCCCTAAGTTTAAAAGTCTCTAAGATTTTCTGGGCCTGGGCCTGGGCCTGGTGGCCAAAGAGAGAAGCTTCCCTGAAACTCTGCCCCAATGAAACCAGATTACCGTGGAGGAACCTAGGTTGATTGTCCAGGTAGTCAGTAAGTCTCTGTCATTTTAATTGATATGTAGGACATTTAGCTTCTATAATTTAACCTACTCAGATCTCTGATGGCTTGATGACTAGGCCAACAATAGCTAAAACACTCTTAGCAGTGTCCATGAGCTCCTTCCCCAAGACTTCTGCTGCCTTCTCAGTTCTCTTCATATGTAAAATTCAGGTCTCAGGCTTTCAGCTGAGAAAGACAGCTTACCTGGCTGCCAGACTCTGGAAAGAGAGAAACTGCATCCCTGACAGCTTCACAGTGTCTAGCACCAGGTGATCCAACCTCACAGGATAACATTGATTCAAAAAACAGGATAAAGACACAAGAAAGAAAACTATAGAGCTATTTCATTGGTGAACAGAGAATAGATGAAAAATTCCAAATGAACAAAACCTTGGAAACTCAATTCCACATCACATTAAAAAGGTCATACATTCTGCATCACAGAAAAGAGAATCCAAATATTTTATTAAAATACTAAAGTCCATGGATAGCCAAAGCAAGTCTAAAACAGAAAACACAGCCAGAGAAACAGTACATTAGCTGGTCTCAAACTGTTCTAAGTACAATAGTGACCAAGTGCAGTACTGGCACAGAAATGGAATGGAACAGAGACCTAGAGGTAAACACACAGGTATGGTTACTCAACTTCTTAGAAATGTGTCAAGAATATACAGTGCGGAAAAGACAGCCTTTTCAATACATTTTTGTTGCAAAACTAGGTATCTTCCTGTACAAGAATGAAATCAGATATGTATCTCTTTACCCTGTACAAAAATCAATTCAAACTGGGTTGAAAACCTTAACTTACAATTGAAAACACTGAAACTACTACAGGAAAATATAGGGAAATACTTCTGGATATATTTATAGGCAAGGGATTTATGAGTAGAACCCTAGTAGTTAGGTGGTAGTTTCACAAATTAACAAACAGATTTTTTTTTTTACAACAGAGTGTACTTCTGACAAAGGATAATCTAGAACATATAAAATATGCAAAATTTAAACACCTCCAACTCCTAAACTCTTAATCAATAAATAAGCCAATGAACTGAACAGTGAGTAAAAGAATAAAAATAAACCACCAATAAATATTTCTAAAGCTGTTCTATATATCTAGCCATCAGAGAAATGCAAATTAAAACCATTTTGAAATTTGATCTCACTCTAGTAAAAATGGCTACCATAAAGAAAACAAGTGACATCAAGCGCTGGTAAAGATATGGGTGGGAAAGGAACACTTATCCAGTGCTGGTGAGAGTTAAACTAGTGCAGCAGCTCTGGAAATTCGTGTAGAGGAATCTCACAATCAAACTAAAAATAGAACTGCTATATGATCTACCTATAGCTATATATATATATACCGATAGCCTTTCTAGGTATATGCCCAAAAGCCTCTAACTGCTATGCAGATATTTACACATCCATGTGTATGGCTCTAATCACCATAGCAAGGAAATGAAATCAGACTAGATGTTCATCAATAGATAAGTGGATAATGGAAATTCAATATGTAACAATGCAATTTATTCATCTGTAAAAAAAAGTAAATTATGAAATTTGGAAGGAAATAGGTAGATCTGGAAAACATATTAAGTGAAGGATCCCGTGTTCAGAAAGGCAAATATCATGTTCTTCTTGACAAGCCAGTTCTAACTTTTCATTGATAAATACATGTACCTAGGCAGGTATAATTTGTAGATAAAGACCAGAAAACTAGAAAGAGGTCCATGAGACAGGAGAAGAAATTGAAAACCTTTAAAAGACAGGCATGAGAAGACAATAGGACCCTGAGATATTAAAGCAGAAGAGGGGATATTTGGGACAAAGGGTACAGCTGGCAAAGGGGGGCTCAGACAAATGAGACAGGGCAGAGAAAAGGAAGCAAACAGACCAGTGAATGCTGGATAAAAATGCCATAAGGAACCTGTTTTTTTGAAAGCTAAGTAAAAATAACTGAAAAAATAATTTACATATATATTATATATGTATATATATATGTGTGTGTGTGTATATATATATATATATATGTGTGTGTGTGTGTGTATATATATGTGTGTGTGTGTGTGTATATATATATATATATGTGTGTGTGTGTGTGTGTGTGTGTGTATATATTCCCCCCCCCCCGAGACAGGTTTCTCTGTTGTATGTCCTAGAACTCATATTGTAGACCAGGCTGGCCTTGAACTCACAGAGATCCTCCTGCCTCTGCCACCCTAGTGCTGGGATTAAAGGCATGCGCCAATACCGCCCGCAATTTTATTCTTTTTATGACTGAGTAAAACTCCATCATGCATACATGTCACATTTTCTTTATCCATTTATGTTCGGATGGTCACATAGGACTTACCTGTAACTTGGCTATTCTGAGTATTGTAACAAATATGAATGCGCAGGTGGTTAAGTGGTAGGATTTAAGACTTGTTTGAGTACATTCCTAGGAGTGATATATCTAGTTCATATAGTAGTTCTGTTTTTATTTTTGGTTTTTGAGGAAATTCCATACTGATTTTTAATAGTGGCTGTACTTGTACATCCACCTCCCTACCTACAAAGGTTTTTGTCTTACTGTAGCGTATTTTAAAACCATATCCATTTTGACAAGGTTGAGTTGAAAACCCCAAGTCCTTGATTGTTAAGGATATTGAGTATTTTATCCTTATATTTATTGATTATATTTCTGCTTTATATTTGAGATGTGTCTGATCACTTAATTTGACTATTCGTTGATGGAGTTAATTGTGATTGAGTGCTTAGTTTGTTGAGCTAAAAGCCAATACATTATAGATATTGATCCCCTGAAGTTGTACAGTTGGCAAAGATTGTGTCCTATTGTAGACTGGTGAAAAAAGAAAGGAAAAAGAAAACAATATTAAGTCAAATCTGTGTGGCGGGAGCATGGATCACAGGCATGAGCATGGTTTTTGCTGGTGGCAGGCAGCACAGGTCATGGACATCCACCTGGTCTATATCAGCCTGAGATTAAGCATGACAAAGTTCACCTGAGGCCAGGCTTCACTGCCTAATCACTCAGGGACTTGGACATCACACAGGCACCCAGACATTACACAGCACCCAGTATCCTGCAGGCACATGGACATTGTACAGGTACCTGTACATGACACAAGCACCTGGCACACAGGTACCTGGACATCACTCAGGTACTAAGACATCCCACAGGCTCCCAGACATCATGTAGGCACACCCAAACTGCCTGCCAGAGCAAACGCCTCATGAAGCCAGGATCTAGCACCCTGTGAACTCTGGCAGTGTTAGCAATATAGACAGAACTCTAATTGTCCTGGCCCACATGAGCATCTTGAGGTTTTTAAAAACCCTCCCCAAAGAAAGAGACTCAACTCCAGTTAATATGGAATATTGTCCAGCTGGGACATCTTGCTAAATATTAAGATCAGGATGCTCCTGAGGTTTGGCAGTGCATCTGGCGGCAGGCCCTAGTTGAGCAACAGGCTGCTGCACTCTGCCCACCCTCATCATCTGTCTGTCCTGATGCCTGGCCCTCTGTGCTTGCAGCCCATGGGTAATGCTACAGCCATACTCTCCCCAACCCCATCAGGGAGTGCACTATTAACAGCAGCCTCAGCCACTGTCTGGTGGGTGGTGAAGTGGCCCAGCTGATCTGGTGGTAGCTGGAGGACAGGTTCCCTTTATTTCTAGTACTGTTAAGTTATGAAACTAGATGTATAAACATTTGGTGAATATATATTTATAAATATTATATTTTCTTGAACTGTTTCCTTTATTATTGTGAAGTTATCTTCTTTACCCTTTTGACTGATTTTGGCTTGAAATTTGCTTTGTCAGATATAAAAATGACTAGTGCTTCTTGTTTCCTGCTTCAAAATTTTTTGGTATATAGCATTCTATGCTTTGACTTTTAGTCTGTCTTTTTACAGTGATATATATGTGTGTAAATTTTATATATATATATATATATATATATATATATATATATATATGGTCTTACAATCAAAGACACCAGGATCTTGTGTTTCAATCCAATCAGCTAGTCCACCTCTTTATATTATTGAAATTAAAAAGTAATTGTACAATTTTTCCCTCCCTTCCTTCCTTTCTTTTTTTCCTTCAGTCACTCCCATGTACCCTCCTTTTGTTCTTTCTCAAATGCATGTTTTCTTTTTCTTAAATTATTGTTACACACACTTGTGCACACACACACACACACACACACATACACACATATATATATATATATATATATACACACCATATAATATTATATATATAATGAAATATATAAGCCCAACTTTCTCAGTCTTAATGTTTCTTGAATATATATGATTTCAGGGCTGACAATTTGGTATTGGATAATCACTTGAGGGGCTCTTCCCTGGGGAAGACTATTTCTCTAGCTCTCAGTATTCCTTAGTTGCTTGTAGTTCTTTGTTTAGGATTGGGCCCCTTTTAATTGTGGAGTTGAGACCAATTATTATTTTGTTTGTTTGTTTGTTTTTGTTTTTTGAAACAAGTTTTCTCTGTTATAACTCTGGCTGTCCTAGAACTCACTCTGTAGATCAAGCTGGCCTGGAACTCACAGAGATCCACCTGCCTCTGCCTCCTAAGTGCTGGGATTAAAGGCATGCACCACCACCGCCTGGCTAGAGACCATTAACATTTAAAGCTATATTTTCTCATTCTTATAATTTTATTGATTTTTTTCTTTGTTTGTTCTCATTCTCTTTTTTAAAAATCCCCTACTCATCTTATGAGCTTCCTAATTTACTGCATCAGATATGCTCGATTCTTTCCTAGTTTTCATTTATTAATCTATTCAGTTGTTGAGACTTATTCATTCTTCTGTTTTTATATTCTAATTATTTTTCCTTTCTGTGAGTAGTTATTTAGAATTACTTTATCTTGTGCTAATTCCAGGAAGTCTTTAATTATTCATCAGTTAAAAAAGATGTATTTGTTAGACATAATAATCTTTTCTGGCAGTTATTTATATTAAGGATTTAAATATATAAATATATATATATATATATATTTTTCAACATTTATAGTCTCAGTGAGAGGTCTGCTGTCACTTTGATAAATAAATGTATGTATCTATCTATCTATCTATATGTATATATACTTTATCATTTAACAATGGTATGTGTTGGAGAGGTTCTCTGTAGAGGAGTAGGCCTGTGTGAAAGCTAGGATCTACATTCCAGAGGCTACATTCAGAGGCCTGTGTGTTCTGGACAGAATGTAGACACACCTTTGATCAAGTATTCAGAAAGCAATGGTGGTCCATGCCTTTATTCCCTAGAAAAGACAGTGGAAGCAGACATAGGAAGCAGAACTCAGAAGGAGTCTATCACAGAGGAAGTGACATCTGAGATGAGTTAGAGTGAATGGCAGACAAAGCAACTAATCAGAAGTAGAATTAACCGAGTAAGGACATGCCCAACTGAAGGACGGTTCTCAGCTCAGAGAGAATTACATAAGAGTTAGAGTCAGTTACAGGAGTAGAGAAGCAGGCAGAATAGTTGGAGAGGAACAGTTAACAGAGTCAGTTGAAAGAGTCAGTAAGAAGAGTCAGTTGAAGCAGTCAGTTACAGAGGCAGGATGGAGCAGTGAGAGCTCAGGGAGAGACACGAAGACACAGGAGAGTTTGGCAGAAGAAGCCTAGAACAGAATGAGTTGAATCAGAAGAGTAAGTGTTTAGAAGGAGCTAGTCATAGTGGCTTAGTCAGCAGTAGGTCTCAGAAGGCTAAGGCTGAAGCCTTCTAGGTCTGGGCTAGCAGTTTAAATGTTCTAGATTGTATGAAGGTTGAAGCCTTCCAGTTTAAGGTTTAAGTATAGATTTGTAAAGAGAACAAAATACTCTAGGGTTCTAGGGCTCTGGTCTAGAACTGATGATTTAATTAGACAAAAGAATAAACTGTCCTCTGCCTGAACCAACATGTATATCTGTTGAATCAACACATACATCTACGTCTACAACTACAGTTCTCTTTCTGGTATTTTTTTGTTTGAGGTTCTAAATGGCCCTTGTATTTGTGTGTCCTCATCTTTATATAGACTTATGAGATTTTTTTTCTTCTATAATTTCATTGATGTTTTTCTTTGTGTTTAATTGTTTATTTATTTTGTTCCTTATTCCCTTCTCTCACTCCATGGATTATTTGGGTTTGTCTGTTTATTATGTTGTAGGGTTACTGATTGTCAAGGTCATGTTTTATTAGTTGTTTTTTTTTTTAAATTTTTTTTTTAATGCAATAGTTCCTTAGCCTTGTCTTCCATTGTTGTTATTCTTTTTTTTTTTTTACCTGATCCAGTCTGTTGGTGATGCTTCCCACTGTGTCTTTTACTTGGGTGATTTGCTTTTGTTTCCAAAATTTCTATTTTTTTTTTTTGTCAGAATCTAAATTTCCTTGCAGAATCCTTCCTCTGTGCTGTTGGATTTTGTCTCTGTTCTGCTTTTTAATACTCTAGGTTCCCAACTGCTGATTTCCTTACTTCATACATATCCCTGTCTCAGCCCTTTCTCTAAAGTTAGTGAACATTTTATAGCAGGATATTTACTTCTTTTTCTGACATTTCAGTTATTTCACTATCTTCATCTTCAGTCATTGGGGAATTAATGGGATTTGGGGAGTGCTACAGTGGCTTGCTCTTTCATATTTTCTGTGTTTCTATGTTGTGATTTTGTGTGTGTTGGGATGGGTGGGTGTATCTTTCAGTTTTACTTATTTATTTTTCCTTTTGTTTTATATCAGTCTTTCAGTGGGTAGTCCTCACTTTGACTTATGTACTCCACTATTACTTAGAGGGGAGATAAAAGCAGAAGTAATGGGGATAGTGGATGGAAATGAACCCAGCAGGGTATTAAGATGCAGAAAAGAAAGGGGGGAGGGCACTTCAATTACATCTCCAAAAAGGCTAGGGAAAAAAGAGCTTGATTACTGTTATGATGAATGAGATTTAAAGATTATCAAAGACAAAGACCATTGTAGTTAAGAAGTGAAGAAAAGAGGGAATGAGGAAAGGGAAAAAGAAGGAAGTTGGAATGAGAATAAAAATGTCTGTGCTGAGGGTGAGGAAATGGACTGAGGGAACAGGAAAGGACGGGTAAAAGTGACATTGCACTCAAAACCCAATTAAGCCTGGTAAGAAGTAAACACTAGTGAAAATTAGTAACACAAAGTAGTAACTAAAATAAAAATGGAAAACACTACAGCGTCTGCCGGTATTTCTTTCTTGCTTTTCTGGAATGAAAATAAACTCCTATCAGAGTTGTTTCATGCAGCTAACTTGGCAGATGGACCAGCTTCTTATCTCTCTAGAGTTCAATCTGTCCAGTTCAGACTCAGTTGAGTATAATCCATCTTCCCTCTGTAATTGAATTCCTGTGCAGCAATGAGCTTTCTCTCTGCTCAACAGAGGTGATGCGCTCTGACATCCTGCCAGCTTCTGGGTCCAAAGTGCATGGGGCAGTCAAGCTTTGTACCCAGGGATTTCTATGCCCAAGAGTCTCAAGGTACTCCATTGTTGCTTACGTTTAGTTTTAAAGCTGGATATTAATACCTTATCAGGGCTCAGGCTGCTTTTCAGCCAGCACTCCACTGTCTGTGTCTGCATATGTTTGTGTTCTACTCAGTCAACTCCTGTGGGGTGTTTGTGTGGGTCTCAGGCTTGTTGCTTGTTTAGTCAAAGTAGCTTAAGCTTTCTGCTCTTCTCAAGAAAGCTGTTTGATTGAAACATTTCTCTCAGGACTTGTTCCCTGCTTTGTCCCAGCTTAATAAGCATGGTGGTACAACCCGAACTGGGTCCTCTTCCCCAGTATCTGCTATACATAGTATGCAGATCAGCCACATAAAATTTTTCTGGATCTTTTCCTTTTCTCTCTTGTCTGTAGCCCCAGAGTCAGCTGATGGTGATATTCCTCCTCTTACTGCTTTGTTCTGTGTACCTGCCAGGTCTGTTGTTTCCTTTGTATATGCAACATCCAATATTACTGCATTTTATCTCATTTATTCTGCTGTTTTGTGTACCTTCCCTTGCTTTTCCATGCTTCACACCTGTTAGGCAGTCACAGATCATTTATTTTCCTCAGGTTTATGGAGACACAAAAGAGTGTTGCTTGTTCCTTTGGCACCATCTTGAGAATCAGCTCTGCACACATAGTCTTGCTCCTGCTCATTTAGCCTCCAGGAAACACTGTTTGCCTTCACGGTCCCATTGAAGTGGAGCAGGTGTCTTCATTGGGAGTTGTGTCTTAAAAAGATATTTCTTTACAGATTTCTCGGTGTTGGTAATGATGGTGGTGAGCACATGGATTGTTCCTCCACTCTGAGAATTTGATATGGACCCATTTCTGCTCTCTAGTACTGGCTCACTGGGTTCCCACCATCTAACTCTCCCATTCATTTCCTCTCCGAGGTGATGGACAAGTGAATGTCCTGACGTGTAGTCATCAGTGGTGTATCTCTGTATCTTCTGTTAGTTGTGTCTTTGGGATTTGAGTGACTCTTCAACCATTTCATCTGGTATGTGTTTTAAGTGAGTTACTTGAATACAGGGGGAACTCAATAAATCCCATACTCGGCTTCATTTAGAAACTCCTACATGTCTATCAGACACAGTGGGTAATGCCTGTCACCTTGTCTATGTATCAAGTTCTTTGTTTAGTGCTTAAAAAGCCATTTGTTGACTTTTGTTAGCAAGACAGAGACACTGTGTGTGTGTGTGTGTGTGTATGCACACATACACATGAATGAGGGCATGCAACTTCCTTCCCTGACACCAATACATCAATGAATAAAATTAATCTGGGAATTAATTAAAATTAATTAAATTAATTAAATAAATTTAATTTAATTAATTAAATTAATTAAAATTAATTAATTTAATTAAAATTAATTAAAATTAAAATTAATCTTTCCTTTAAGAGTAGAAGAAACTACTCTTCAACTTCCGCAAAAAAGTACATCCTGAGATGGCTTAACCAAGAGTTCTCTCTGCCTCTCTCTTTCTGCCATTGCATATCTGAGACCTGGGCCTACCTGCATAGGAAGCAGCCTCATCCTGGAGGAAGTGCCTTTAGTTGTTATTGTTGTGACAGCTGAGACTCCAGTCTTCTTGTAAGTCCATCATGTGATCTGGCTTTTAACCTCTGTCTGAATCCCTCTGATGCTTTCATTCCTTCCCAACCCTATGTAATCTAATCCCAAGTGCTACAAGTCCTTCTGCCTGTCTGAGTTCATGTCCAGATTCCAACAATTCTGCTGAGTATCGTTCCTGCCCGCCTTCCACCCTTCCTCCTTTTTCTTTACTTCCTTTACCACCTTCTTTCTTTCCGTTCCCCCTGAAGCTTTGAGGGCTTGCCTCAGTTCCTCCTATTTACCATCTCAACTAGTAACTCTGTATCACAGATCTTGTTTGGGTCTCAGTGCTTCTCGCCTTCCCCTTCTTCCATCCCCACACCAGAGTGGCAGGACGGCTTCTCCCACCCCTCCTTGACCTTTCCCACTTACCCTGCAGAGTGGGAAGAACCCTAGAGCCCTATTCACTGGCACCAGCCCATGCTAAGTGCTCACGCTGAACACAGGGCTGTTCACTTATCACCTTCCTCAATCCTCTCCACAGCCCGTGAGGCCAAGTAAAACCATACATTAGGAAGGTGAAGATGTTTGTACAAAGTCACAAGGACAATGAGCAACAATGCCAGACTCTAGATATCTCTTCTGCACCAAGACCTGTCTTCTAACATCCATTTCTTTAGGAGCCGTTTCTATCTCCCTCTGAACAAACCTCTGTGATTTCACCTAGAGATAAGAGGCAAAAGGAAACTTACTACATTTCCCCACTCCTTTTGCATTTTACTTTGCTTTTCTCAGTATCACCCCTTGTGCTTTCCCACACTTGGTGGCCCATACTTCCTCCGCAGAATCCACACTCAGGGAATCTCGTTCCAAAGTCCCTTAACCACATCACCGGACAATTTTTCACTAAGTCCAGCCACCTATAAACCTTGTTGCCAGCTCTTCATTCATGGGTCTTTCAAAGGGAGACTCATAAAAGAGGCCAGCTGAGATTCTAGTTCTAAATGTCTCACAGTCTGTTTTTGCTTGGCCTCACAGGTTTAAAAACTTTGGTAAAATTATGACTGTGGACATAACCTTTACGGATTATCCCTCAGATTCTTGAGGCAACTTCAGTCATGTCTGAGTTCTTTGCCTTTCTCCTCCATGCTAATGCCTTGGCTGGCCCCCAGGCTCATGCACCGATGGCTGCAACTGGGATTCAAGCTTACCAGGTGTCCAGAAAATGTCTGTCTTGCCCTTCTGGAGAGGCTTCTCACCAAATTATTTCAATTTCAATGGTGGGGTGCTGCTTCTACTAAGGCAGGTGAAGACTATCTGGACCTTGGGATTTACAGTAGGGCATGAGTAGGGCTCAGTGCATCATGGGGAAACCAGGAGGTAATGTGGCTGCTGAGAGTGAGCCTAAGACAAGTAGAATGAAGCACAGTGAAGCTCAGATCATAGTGGCCTGTTCTGCTGCATGGTGTTCTCTTACACGTGGACTCTAGTTCTCTTCAGTTCTATAAATATTTATGTAGCTTCTGTTTGTTGTTCAAGATATGTCCTAGGCTTTAAAGATACAAAGATGAATGAAAAAGTTCCATGCACTCAAATTCATATACAAGGAAGATCTCTGGGAAGAGAGGACTCCATATTGCAAGTTATGACTTTAGTTGAATGTCCAGTGGGCTTTTCTTAAGGCTTATGGATGGCACACTTTGGGTGTACGGATAGGTTTGTGCATTAGGAAGAGGATGTGCTGCTTCCCACTGTAACAATGATAAATTTTGCATATCAGATTTTTTGCCTGCCAACCTATGGGTTTCTACCCATAAACCCAACAATGTAGCTACCTAAACAGGACCCAAAGAAGGACAATAGCAATAGATATACTAACATGGAAGGAGAAAATATCACAAGGCTTCATCCCTAGACAGAAAGCTATAGAAAATTAACAACTGCTGAGAGATGGAGAATCAGTCTCTTGCAGAGATGAGTCCCTAATTATTTGTCTAATACTGAGTAGTAAGCACTGAAAATATATATAGATGAGCGACACTAAAGAGACTCAGCAGGCGGTATTTATGTGTTTGTGTGTTTATATGTATATGTTACAGTAGCAATGAAAGAAAAAGAGGCCATGGATTTTGAGGGAGTTGGGGAGACATGGCAGGGGTTGGAAGAAAGAAAGAGAGCAGGAAAATGGTATAATTATACTTTAATTTTAAAATTTTTCAAAAAGGAAACATTGAATAGCAACAACAACACCCTGTTCAAAAACAGTCTGTCTGGAAAAATCTCCTCAGTCATTGTGTGGAGTATTTGCTGATTTCTTTTGGCATCAAGTGGTATTTCATTCAGACCTTTGACAAGTTCTGAATGAACTTTACAGTTCATCCATGTCCATACTTTTTTCCCTAACATGTATGTGAAGCAATTTCAGGGAGACTTTGTACATCACTGCTCATACTCTACCGGCATGGGAGTACCAAGTCTGTCTTAGACTGTGCTCTGCTGTCTTTCCTAGAAGAGAAGGAAGGTCATGGTAAGATCCCACTCTTCACTGAAGACCTTGTTGAGAGGACAAGATACTGCTGAAATAGTGGTTAAGATATGTTCAGCACATACTCTAACTCTGAGCCACATGACCAGGGCAGACTCAGGCCAAGAGAGGTGAGAACCAAACACCTTCATCTTAGTATATATGGAGTTATGTGGAAAACCCCTGATTTCAGCAGCAACCAATATCACCACCATGGCTTCTAAGGTCTTTCTGCTTAGCTTAAGAACTGCTCAGAACCTGTGTTAGCCATGGCTCTTGTAATTAACATTTTCCAGTGATTATATGAAACCACTAACATGGCATGAAGGATAACCATGAGTTCCTTCCCTCTTCATGACAGGATTCTTTTGGGCCAAATCTTGTGCAGGTAATCACAATTTATAAGTTGGATAGACAAAGACCAGGTCATGACGAGAAGTCAGTGTTATGCACCACTCTCCTCTGCCTCTTATATTCTTTATAGCCCCTTTTCTGTGAAATCCCCTGAGCCTTGGAAAGGGTAATACAGGCATTCCATTTATTACTGACCATTCAACCACCATTTACCATCACCACTTTGAGCAGTTATGAGCCTCTGCAGTTTCCATTGCCCACTGAAAAAATAAACTTTCTAAAGTTGTCAACAGCATGATTTATAAACATAAACATAGTTATACAGTATGCAGTTTGATGGACACATCATCTCCACTTAAAAGAACAACATAAATACCTTCCCTAAAAGACCTATCTAAGCCATAGACTTACAGGATTTACATGACCATATGTGGATTATTTCCCCCTGTGAATTCACATATTGAATCCATTCAGAATGGAATTGGTTACATTTATTCCAGCCATGTCACTATTGCACCAGCAGACACTTCTGGCTCTGCCTGTCAGCAGTGTTGCATCAGGTTCCTTTCAGAACTATAAGGAATAGCCAACAGGTAGGAAGTTTCCATCCCAGATCTAGCTTTGTGTCCTATGACCAGAATATGTGATGTCTTCTGCAGTAGGTTCTCACCATCTTGTTCTTGTGGGCAACCAGCAGCAGTGCCAGTTGCTTGTGTTTTTATGGGATCCTCAGAGAGACCCCTAAACATCCAATCATAGGAAAGGAGCCCAACTCTGGTACTGAGAGTCTCATTTAATATCCTGTGGCTTCTGGGAGCAGCTTATCCATGTATGCAGGGTAGCTTGTTCATTTTATATATTTTTAAAGTGTTATATTTTAAAATATCAGATTTCTACATGGCTTTTTAATACATTGTTAGTTTTCATTAGGTTCTACCTTCCAACATTATCTGTGCTTCTTGTGTTTGGAAACTTTTTGTGGACCCAGAATCCTTTGAACATTTTGGTGTGTCTCAATTTCGACTTACCTGAGAAATTGCCTATATCTATTGGACCGTCAATGTCCCCTCAGGACTTCCTGTCCTTTCTCTTTCCAGAGTCACATACTGAGAAATTGGCAATGATGAGCATGTCTCCTGTGGTAGCACTGATTTTCACAGAGTCTTGCTAATTCTTTCATGGATAGAATTTTAAGTGAGCTGTAGCCAACCAGGAATTGCATTTCTAGCCCGTAGATTTCCAGATGATGTTGTTATTTGTTTCCAGAGAAGTGTGATCAGTGTTACTTTCAAGCTGACGTTGTTAAGGATCAGGTCATCTCAATCTTCATACTCAATGTCTCGGGCCAAGGACCCCAAGGGTGTCAGAGAACGTGGACCCCAAAAGCAAGGGCATAGGGTTTGAATCACCAGCCACCATCCGGAACTACTGTGTCTCAGTTGGTGCTCAGCTCAAGTATTTGGTTCCAACGTCTCATGGAAATGTATTTCTTTGTATTCTCTTAGCCGTACTTCTCAAACTCAAAGTAGAAAAAGCAGCAGTTTGAAGAAGGAAGGCAGAAATAGGGGATTAATATGTTATTCATTTCTTTAAGAGCAATTTCACTCAAAGTTTTTTTTCTTTCTTTAAGACAGAACAGCTATGGATAGATTAGACAGTTGAATTTAAAAAACAAAAACAAAAACAAAACCCTATTATTTATTTACTTATTTATTCATTTAGTTTGGCAATAAAACAGGAGATTTACTTTTCTCTGTTCAGTGATGTTTCATGAATATCAAAAGAACACCGCTTCGAAGATCAGAGAGACACAATTCACCCAACTGGTAACAAATACCACCTATAAAATAATCATATGTAAATCTCATAAGGAGTAAAGCTAGATTGTCAAATTTACATATGTTGCATTTTTCCTAGTAAAATTGACTATAGCAATAGCTGCCACAAAGCAAAACTCACAGCCAGGGAAGCTAGAATTGCTAAGTTTCACGAGAACCAAAGCTGATCAGTTGGTCAAATTATCGTTTTAGCCAGATGAGTCCGAAGAACTGATCGAGATGAGGACCGATTTCAGTAAAATGAACATGAAAACATAAAATAACGAAAGACTTCTAACAGCAGTGGCAGGAACTGACCAAAGAAAGTGGCCCAATAAATTTGGCTCTGAAAATCTAGTAAGGGGAGAATGTTGGCTTTAGGTATGTTAATCAATTTATCAATAAAATTTAATATCTATTTTTTTTTGTTAGCTAATGTGAAGTCAACTTATTACATAGGACCAAAAGTATGGACTTTGAAAGTAATCAATGAGTCAAAACTTATCAAAATAGTGAGCCAAAATACTCTGAACCTTTAGTTTTCATGTGGAAGGGGGCCACAAAGTTAGGTCATCGCCATCCCTCATGCACTTCTCAATGGCCAGCCTCGTACAACATGGTTAGTGTATAATATTTCATCACTTTTTTGACAATCTGTAGATGTTAACAGTCAATTTTGGTGAGGTGGAAGCTTTATGTCAGCCAGGTCATGTATGTCACTTACAAAGACCCTGCTCTTTAGAGGGCCTATTTTCCCAGATGTCTATAAGCTATGTCTATTGTCACCCACAGGGAAACCATTTGGGGACTGCACAAAACCTGTGCAGGCCATTTTCACTTTTGGCCCCGCTTCTATCAATAAGCTAGATTGTATTGTTATCCTCAAGAATTTGTTTCCACCCTTGTAGGAAGATGACATAACCATGTTGCAATGTCTTATCTCCATTGTCATTTTAACCACATCTGGAATCAACTAAAATCCTATCTAGTGGGTACTCCTGTGAGGGTTTTCTTGATCAGATGATTTGAAGTAGGAAGACCCACCTAAATCCAGACCACACTTTCTGGTGTCAGCCCACAGAAAAGAACATGGAACAAGGGAACTTTGCCTTTTGCCTGCTTGCCCTAACCCTCTCTGGCAAGTTTGTCTACCTTGTTTCTGCAGCTAGTATTAAATATAACTTCTTCAGGATTCCAACATAGAGAAAAATCATCAGCTCTGCAGGAATCCTTCAGGACTTGAGGGCCACATTAGGGCTATAGAGACATCCTGTCTCATGGATGGACAACTACCACATTCTCAGCCTGTCTGTGTGAGACAGAGAGACAGCTATTGGCAGACTACCCAAACCTCATTCTGTAAGCTGGTCTGATAAATCCCCCTTTAGTATATACACTCATTCTATCAGCTCTGGTCCTTTAGAGAGCCCCACAATACACATGCTCATTGTTATACAACTTCCTGTTGAACCTCCTTGTGTGAGGAATCTCCTTCTCAATATTCCTATATATGTGGCTGATCTGTAACTGCATGTACCATATGTGAAAAACAAATCATCTAATAAAGAAATGAAGAAGAAAAGATTAGGTAGATTAGTGATGGCCACATATTGTTTTTTAATAAGTTAAAAATAAAGCATAAATATTTATGGTGGTCAGTAGACTATCAACTAATCAACTAGTATTAAAGGACAGCATTGGTGAACCAGACAATTTTATACCTATCCATCTTGTCTGATTCCATACTCATGGCATCAATGAGTTTGAATTTTTATTTCTAATGGGTTGTTCATTTGCTCTTTGTTATAAATGGGGACATGATTGATCTGGGGAGTAAAAGCAGTGAAAGCAAGAGCTCTTGGGACCTCTGGAGGTATCTTGTGATTGGCAGACATGGAGCTTGCATGTGGTTGTTAATATGGGCTGGGACCACATTTCACAAAGGTCTCGGAAGCTCATCCAGGCAAGGCATTAGAAAAGGGCCTAAGAATGATATTCCTATTACTTTTGAGCAGTGGTTCTCAACCTTCTTAAAGCTGTGACCCTTTAATACAGTTCCTCACGTTGTGTTGACCCCCAACCATAAACTTATTTTTGTTGCTACTTGAGAACTGCAATTTTTCTACTGTTATGAATCATAATGTAAATATCTGACATGCAGATGGTCTTAGGTGACCCCTTGAAAGGGTTGTTTCACCCCCAAAGGGGCTGCGATGGTTGAGAATCATCACTCTTGCAAAATTACTGGAAGGTTCTTATGAGGAATAGCCTGGTTCTGCCATATTAGTGGCAATTAATGTGTACTATGTCCTTCACGCAAAGGTAATGCAATATGGTAAGAGTGAAGGCTCTCAGCTAGGGGATCTTCTTCCAGGTAGAGAACTCAGTTGCTTTAATTCATAGGCCTGGACTTCCCATTTAGAAACAGGGGTCCCAGGGGTCCCAGTGGAACTATTGTGGTAAAGCTGTTTTCTCCAGGCACAACATGCCAATTGCTATCACGGGGCGGAGATTTCTGCGGTACCCCTGAAGTCACGGCAACAAAATAAGTTAGCAACACAGTGACAGGTCTATGGTAGCAGCAAGGGAACTTTTATCCTGATGAAAGTTTCAGCATTTAGAATTTAGGTACAGTACCGAATGAAACACTTTGTCATAAAAGTGTGTGTGAGGGAGAGGCTCACCAAAACTTCACCTGAGGGTATAGCCATTATTCTCTCCAGGCCCTAGGTACACAGGTCTTGGTGGGTGCAAGGGTGTATGGGAGGTAGAAAGAATAATGCAGCTGCTTTAGAGTCACCCATGCTACTGTAACTAAACCCAATAAGCTCATAGGCTCAGCGTGGTGGGCCTGGATGAAACTGGAATGTTGTTTTGTTGATGACCTGGGGTGAGTAGATATCTTACCCCAGATATCTCTCTGGGGAAAGTTACCAAACAGGAACTATCTCAATAGTTAGTTGATGAATTAAATGAGATAATTTGTGTATGTGGATCTATAATGATGCTACATCAAGCAAGTAGTGTATGCTCATTAAATGCTATTAGTCTTGAAAATGGGGATAACAATACTTCACAGAAATGTTTGTGAAATTGAATTAATTTATATACACACATACACATGCATGCACCAATCCAAACAGTGCCTGCTATATTGTAGTAAAAAATATTAGCTTTTATCATTGCTAATACTATTAGCATATTTGTGAAATTATCAAATATTAAAATTGAGACACAGAGCCAAATTTAAAAACCCTTCCCATGTAAATATTTTAATATCAAATAGTTTCATATTAATATTTGCTTTGTTAAATATAAGACAATGGCATGTGCATAGAACATCTTTAATAGCTAAGCACTGAAACTTCATGTTATTCTTATTTATTTATAATTAATATTTCAATGCCATTACATTTGAATATACACCATTCTTTAAGAACCAAATTAAACACTGAAGGTACCCATTGCTAATGAACCTTCGAGTCTCTGGACTATTATATGAATTGGGTACTGACTGACTGTATATATATATATATATATATATATATATATATATATATTTAGAAAAATACTGGGTTGAAAACATTCTAAGATCTTTGAAGTGATTTAGTTGAAAAAATTGTAGGATCTTTGGTGTGATTTAGTAGGGGACTTACTGGTCTTCTGCCCCAATCTCTTAATATAGGTAGTTCAAAGCTTAATTAATTAATTAATTAATTAATGTGCTCAAGGCCAGGCAGCTATTATAGGGCAGAGCAGGGCCACAGTCATTGGGCCATGCTCATTTGGAACTTGGTTATTTTGTTTGTTGAATCTTTGGGTTGATGAAGCTGTGACTACAAGCCATAAATCTGTTCCAACCAGTCTGCTTCAACAGGGTCCTTGCAGAGTCTAGGTCAGAATCACAGGGAGTTCAGGCAAAGTATGGCTACCAAGCATGACTAAAGCATGCCCCTGTCTTTTGGTCTTTGATACCTGTGGGATGTTGAGAGAACATGGGTTCTACCACCTGTTCCATTTTCTCTCATTATTGAGGTGTAACTTAGATACATGAGCCTTTCCTGTACACAGGCTTTGAGTTTTAATCAATGTATACACTAATGCTTCATCACTACATTCAAGATAAAAATTATCCCATGACCCCAACTGTTCTGTGGCCTTTGTATTCCTTTCTTCTCACTTCTCAACGCCCAGCAACCACTGATCTGTTCTGTCTCCTGAATCTTGCCTTCCAGAAACATACACCACACATAGCCCACTGAGTCTTATCTTCTTTCCTTGACATAGTATAGTTGAGATTTGTCTGGCGTGTGCTCCTACTGTGTGCAGGTTTGTGGCTTAACCTCTTTCATTCTCAGGGTCCTAATATGCAAACTGACATGAACGAGCAGGAAGAAAGAATGCACACACATGTGATTAGGTGAAAAGAAAAGCCAGTTTTCAAGTGTCCTCATTCTTGTTAGGCCATCGTCCATTGAGGAGGAAAAGGTAGAGCTATTTGTAGTACAAACCCTGAACAACCTGTGTCTGGTGAGCTGAGAAGGACCCAGCATTGCTTTTGGATTCTCTGTCACCTAGCAGGCCCTACAAGCTGGTTCCAAGGCTCAAATCTTACCAGAAACACTTGCCCAATAGGAACTATCACCAGAGGATAGAGACTTCTGTCCTACCAATTCCTGAGGATGTTGGGAAGTCTAACCTATGTGTGAAGTTCCTCAACCTATTCACAGGAAGGCAATGTTCAAAACAAGATTGGCGACATCACCGATAGTTTATCAGTCATTGTATTGTGTGAGGGGGATAGGAGTATTTAGAATAGAGAGCATCACAGGCTTCGCTTAGCTCGGAATACAGAGGGTGAGGAGTGAGATCCAGATTCACATTTCCTTCTGACTGTAATTCTGAACTACGGATCAGTATGATCAGCAGACATTCCCTGGGCGCTTTTACCTCAATGTGAAACACAGGAGGGAGAGGCCAGTCTTTGATTCTCCTTTCTGATTTTATCATATGTACCTGGCAGATGGGTAGAACAGGCAAAGACAGGGGCACAGACAGAGAAAAACAACAGCAAAGGTGGGTAGGGATTTGAGAGAGCTAGGTGCTACACATGACCTGCTACTAAGTGTGTGAATTTTCCTCACTTGTGAAGAAGAGGGGCTACAGTAAGTCACCCTGAAAGACGCTCATCTGCTGCCCTCTGAAGGGTAGTGCCACTGACTCCCAGCTCTGAGCATCAAAACCAGAGCCTTGTAACAGAGCAGAAAGTAACAATTTTGAGCCTCCTAGTGAAGCCTTTCAGAGACTCTCACTCTTTCCAGGACCAGCTGAATAGGATTCCAATAAACATATTGCCGAAATGTTTGTTTCCGGGTGTCATTTTAGACTGCAAGTAGCTAAAACAGACCCAGCTCCTATATATAGACGCTGCGTTGGGTTGTGCTCTAGGAGGCTTTTATTACTACGATCCTTGGCGGGCTCCCAACTGAGCCTTTCCCTAAGATTTTGGAATTAGGAAGTCAAAGAGGATCACTGACCATGTCCAGGGTCTCCCTCTCTTCCCCCACTCCCTCTCTTTCCCTGTTAATGCTCTGGATGCCAGTATAGACTGGCTCTCTCCTCTCTGCTCAGAGCCCCTAATGTTAATGATGACACTGCTGATGGGAACAGACCAGCTCCACCGTGGCAGTGAATACAAGCAAAGCACCCCTGCCTTCTGAAGGAAACGATTTGTGTCAAAATGAAGTATAGATGGCCACACAGAAGCCCAGTCTAGATAAGAGGACCCAGAACTCTTAGCAGATAGAACAAAGACAGGGATTGTTTTTTTTAAAGGTGTTTTGTTTTGTTTTTGTTTTTCTTTCTTTCTTTTCTTTCTTTTTCTTTTCTTCTTTTTTTTTCTTTTTGAGGGTGGGTGTTAGAATGTTACTCATTAATTATCCAAAGAAGGGAAGACATGCTAGGGCCACAGAGGTAAAGGAAAGAAGGCGAGGTGGGTGGCAAAGGAGGAGATGTTGGTAGCAGAAGGGCAGGGAGGGGGGGAGGGCTTCTTTAAGGAGACAATGTTGGACTCTGGTTTTTTAAAATGTGCCCTGTCCCTGAGAGACAGTCCCTCCAACTGTGCCCTTTGTTTTCTTGACCCCATTTTCCAGTGGCATTCTTCACCTGCCTCTGTGATCTTGCTGTGTTTACCCAGCGTGGATCTAACTGCCTTCCTGGTCTCCATATTTCATGCGCTCACCACCCCTCCCTCACGCCTCCCCTTCCCCGTTCATCCTCTGCTCCTGTCTTTCCCGCCCCTCCCTATCTCAGTCCGTGGTCCTCCCTGCTTCCTGCTTCCCAGCCCTGCCATCCCTCTTCCATTCCACTCCTTTCCCTTCTGCTCCCCCTCCCCCCTTCCCCGTCCCCCTGGCCCCCTCTATGCCTCTCACCCTCTTTCCCCTCTCCTTCCCCATCTCCCCATCCCCTCTCTTTGCTCCTCTCCCTTTCCTTTCTTCCTCTTTCTCTGCTCTCCCTTTCTGTCCCTGGTCTTCCTCATACAGCTCCAATTTCTTGCCTTCTAGATTTACCTGCAGACCAAGACACCGCTCCTCTTGCAAGGACTGTTTAAGAAATCCATATCCTCTCCCTTCATTCCTTGGGCATTTCAGAAATGATATTCCTCCCCCAACTACCCCGTCAAAATAAAATGAATTCAGCCAGCTCCTGCTGTGTGTCCTTAAATTCATTCCCTCTAGCTTCACTGGTTTGAAAGCCTGTACCCTAGAAGGGGCCTCCTGCATTTGCTGGCAACCCTGCTTGAGTCTGATCGCCACAGATAGTGCTTTGGAGTGAAAAAAAAAGGGGGGAAAAACCCTCTCGTTGGAGATTTCAAAACAGATTCTACCAGCTTTCAAATCTGTGCACTTTGCGGAGTGACAGGGTTTGAGGGAGAGGGGTTGAGGACTTGGGGTGTGGGTGTCTCTTATAAACAAATAAGCAACAGAATTTATATATGTATAAATTTGGGCTTTCCCTTGGCATGTTTGGTGTCTGTCTCCCTGGCACCAAGGGTGGGTGCTGTGTAAGTCTGACTTCTCTCACACTTTTGCTCCGGCTTGGGGTATGAGTGTCTGTGTGAGTGTGTGATGGAATTGAGGAGGGGGTTGCTGTGTTTTTGATCCGATTCACTTGACAGATTATTTGAATCCAGCCCACCTTTCCGCACATGTCAAACAGATGGGATCATTGTTAAAAGCCTGGAGAGCCGGGCTGAGCGGTGGGTAAGGCAGGGAGGGGAGGCAGGAGGGGGAGGCAGGAGGGGCACCGAGGGGAGGAGGGGGCACCTTCCAGGAGCTTTGTGTTTTCACACATTGGAACTGACAGGAGACCTTCTTCTTTGTGGTGTGGGGGGGAGAGTTTGGGGGCATGGGGCTGATGAGGGGGGATGGAAAGGGAGAGAGGTGGGGTGCTGGTGGGCAGGGTTATGATGTCACAGCCAAAGTTACAACAGGAGGAAAACACAGAAATGGTTCAACATTTTTTTTAAACTTTGGACTGCCAAGAGCTGAAGCAGAGAGTGGTGAGCAAAGGAATGAAGGCAGAGAGAAACTAAACTGGAAGCCTGAGTTCTGTGTTGCCTCCTGAAACCTTATGAATGGATTGCTAGCAGCTGAGATCCAGGGGAGACCTAAAGGGGATCAAGATCACCCACACATTCACAGTGGGAGACAAGCAGGCGGAACCCTTCCCTGGTGTGCTGTCCCCTTCCTGAAATGAATGGTAGGAGATGTTTTTCTGAGGGTTTGGGGTGGCAAGAGGGTAAGGGGGTTGACTCCTTTTCTTACCTGAGTATCTTCTTTTCACTTAAGCCACCTCAAGTGAAGAGGTAGCTAAGCCACCTCTTCCTGATATATTCTCTCTCTCTCTCTCTCTCTCTCTCTGTCTGTCTTTCTCTCTCTGTCTCTGTCTCTCTCCTCCCTGGCTCTCTTCCTCCCTCCTCCTCTTCTCTGCTTTTCTGGCTTTCTCTATTCCCACCCCCAGTCTCAATTTCTATTCTTGATCTGCTTCAGGGGGGAAAACTGAGTCAGAAAAGTGAAGGGAGCCGGCAAGGGCCAGTCGACGGCCGGAGGGTATCTGCTCAGCAATACCCACGTGCCTGCATTGATAGTTTCTCTGGGGACTTGCTTTGAGGCTCTATTCCATGCTACATGGGGAAACAGGGTGCACGTGGGTTGGGGTGCCCAGGACACAGCATTTTAAAAGCAGTTAAGTTGCAGTTTTCAGCTGGAGTAAAAGAAGGAGACCCAGGGTGAAGGAAGCACCATGGTCTCACCCCAGAGCATGTGGGCTGTGTGATGTAGACATGAACCACAGAGGCAGTCATTTTAAAAGTGTAAGTGATTTTTTTTCTTATTACTTGAAAGAAGGATTCAGTGTATATTTGTACCTATTTTATACTACCTGTGGGCAACTGTGCCTGTGTCTAGATTTCAGAACTGTTCTCTGCATGTGTCTATGTGTCTGTCCATGTGTTCTATATCCAAGCATGTTCCTGTAAGGGATGGAAACCCTTTGAGAAACCTGGCATTGAACATCTAAGCAAACAATGCGCAGGTTAGACCCATTGTATTCATTTCCCCATCTGACCCATTCATTTTAAATCAATGAAAAATAGCTGCTTCAGCTTAGCTGTTCATTTGTATAAATTACTTATTTTGAGCATCTCATTTGTTTATTTGTTCACTCAGCATATGGTGACTTTTTACTAACTTTAGGCGGAGAAACTTCTGAGAGAAAAAGAATGTCTATATGCTAGGAGTGCATGGCGTTTCCATTTAGGGCTTCTCGTGGCAGGGTAATTGATTTCTCCTTTCCTCCAGTGTCCAGTGTCCAATAGGAAGTGAATTTTGGAATTGTCCTTTTAAATCTGAAATGATAGAATAAAATAAGAAAATAAATGTAGGAGGCTTGGGATAAATCAAAAGAAAGAGATGTGAATGGTCCCTAAAAGGCTAGTGTTTATTTACTGACCGGTCCATTCAAAGTGTGTGTGTGTGTGTGTGTGTGTCTGTGTGTGTGTGCGTGCCTGCGTGCATGTGTGTGTGTGAGAGAGAGAGAGAGAAAGAGAGAGAGAAAGAGAGGCTACACAGAAAGGCATGCTCCAAAACAGTATTGATTGTTTTCTATTGATTGTGTAGGCTGCGGCTGCTGAGAGAGAAGCCCGAGATGTTTACTGGGGGAACCAGGAGGAGCATCTGTCCCCTGTGCCTCAGAAAGGTGGAGGGGGGTGGCTCAGGAGGAAGGAGGGGACAAGGAGTAGGTGGAGTAATGCACCAAACTTATTAGCTTTGACATCATCATTGTTTTTAAATGAAAACACACACACACACACACACACACACACACACACACACACACACGAAGATAATTACAGGCAGAGGGAGAGAGAGAGAGAAGGAGAGACCGGAAGGAACAGGTCCCTTGATGTATATGCGGTTCATGTTGCTCTTTTTATCCATCTTCCCAGAGACCCACCAGACTCCCAGAAGGTGAAACCAAGGGCTCTCAGGCTCATTTGGTCAGGAGACCAGCAGAGTGGCAGCCAGGAACTTTACAGAGACTTGCAGCATACCAACAAGTTGGACAGGGATAAAAAACTCTCTTCAATAGTCAACAGCCCTGAGCACCACGCTGAGAGAGCATTCACCCACCCAGGCAGACTGGGAGCTGCATGGACACCTGGCTGAGGACAGCAGAAGACTGAAAGTTAAGTACACGCTTGTATTTTAATGCCCCCAGATGATGATGATTATTATTATTATTATTATTATTAATTTGCATTTTTAGATAATAAGCATCAAATTGTGTCTAAAGTTTCTTTTCTAGCAATTTGCTTTAAGTCGAACGTATTTTGGGTGATGGGCTATAAAAAGAGAATCTAATTCCTAGGGAAGAAAGAAGAGACAGAAGAGAACATTAGAGAATGAGATTATTTTGAATGACCGGCTAGGGTGGTGTGTATTTGAGAGAATTTGGCTTACGTCATACATACTCTTCTATTATCAGTGAAGAGAGGAGTTACTGAAGGAAGAGAAGGGAGCTGAGGACTCTGGGAGGAAATTCAAAGTAAGAACAGCTAACTTCATTCTGAAGGACTGAAATCAAGCAAGAAGAGAGGTCAAGGGAGAAGGTGAGAGAAGGCCAGGCCGCAGGAGTGGCAGAACCCACAGGGGGCTGGCTGGATTTCCAGGACAGGTGGCCAGGAGAGGCATTCTTTTGGGCCTACTTGAGAAAGTTTGGTTTGTGAATCCAACAGTTTCCCTGGTGACTTCAAACCCATTGCTGGCTGGCTGCTCCTCTTCTTCCCATCATTCTTGTGTGGTACCCAGAAGCTGACTTCTGGTTCTGAGAGTGAGCTGAGAGAGATATGATGCATTGGGAGGCCCTAAGAATAAGCTTGGTGGTCCTGGCAGGGTGGGCATTCAGTACCACCAACTCGGAGCTGGGCTGGACACGCAAGAAATCCCTGGCCCAGAGGGGACACCTGAACCAGATGCAGTTGGAAGGGGAACAGTGTTGGCTGGCGACCAAGGTTCGAAGACCCAGAACTGCTCCCCACCACCATCTCTTTGGGGTCTATCCAAGCCGCCCTGAAAGCTACCCGAGGCCTTTGGCTGTACGCAAGCAGAGAATCCAGGATGCAGGATGGAGTCAACCACGAACTGAGAGACAGGCTCCGAGTCTCGTTCCCAGAGACCTGACTGAAAACCCAGCAGGAGTGAGGAGGGAGCATGAGCAGCCAGCTGCCCCGTGGGTAGGGGACGGTTCTATTGGGCAATCCGAGCTGCTGAGAAATGATGACACTTATCTTGGCAACGGAGGATCTAAGGAGGCTCTAGGTGAGCCTGTAAGCAGGGGAAGCTCAGAAACTGCTGCCTCTGCTGTCGCCTCCACCTTTCCATACCAGAAGGGACCCACAGCAGAGATCCAGAAGAAGGGCCAAGCCAGGTCTAGGCTTCCTCGCCAAGTGCTGAAGAGGCAAGCAGAAGATGTGAACAGAGACCCCCAGAATGCCCCTCTGCATTTCCGGCTTTGGCCTAAGGACCCCCTTAAGCACGGCGATAGTGCCAGTGCATTGGAGGGTACCTTCCAAAATGGTAGAGGGTGGTCTACCCCAGGAGCAGAAACATTTAACCCCCAAGGAGGATTGCCTGTACTATACTTCTCTGGGAAGAGGGAGCGGCTGCTGCTGCGTCCAGAAGTGCTGGCGGAGGTTCCCCGGCAGGCATTCACAGTGGAAGCCTGGGTGAGACCAGAGGGAGGACAGAGCAACCCAGCCATCATTGCAGGTAAAGACCTACTCTACTCCTGGGCTTTCTCAGGTCTCGGTCTCGGGTGTGGCCGGCTCCATTTCTGCTGTGGGTAGACATAGAGAACAGAAAGGGGAACAAGATAAATCAGGAAAGCTAGGGAGGCTTGGCCAGAGGGGAGTGTGGGTGTGGGTGTTATCAGAGCAGAAGCAGGGCAGGCACCATCCAAGGGAAGACAACCCTACCAACGACGTCATTACCATTATCGATCTCTTGGAGTTCTATACGTTGTGCTTGTACTTAGGAGACCTCAGCTTAGCGCCTCTCCAACTCTTTAAAGGGAACAAACTTGGATTCTTTGTCAAAGGAGGAAGGGGAGGAAGGGGAGTCACATTCTGCTGCTCATAGTCTAGCACGGAGTACTCACGCACCTGTGGAAGAGATGACAGTCCAAGGCTGGTAGCAGGGAGTAACACCCAGTTGAGTCCAAACAGAGAAGTAACAAGGCTGCTACCCCAGGACCAGGAAGAAAGGTAGCACCCCTGTTCCATATTCTTGGGTCCCCTTCATTTCACCCCAACAGATCTACTGAGAAGGTGGATGCTTACAGGCAAGCGTCCTGACTTCCAGACTTGGCTATTTTTGTGAAGACCTAGCTAACTATGAAAGCTTGCCTAACTCTACGATGTTAATCAGAAGCGTTTGTTTGGCCTTATTACCTGTGTTTATTTTGATTAACATAGAGACACCTAGAAGAACAAAGAAAAGAGCTGAGTTTGGAGTTTTTGCCTTTCTTTTCCTATTCGGAGTTGTTGGTTTCAGGCAAGTGGTGAGGGAGAGATTCGACCCTACATTTTATCCTTTGGTATCTCATCATTCTTTAGACACTCCCCAGGGGATGGTGGGGACAAATAAGAAGAAAGTATAATGACGTGTGTGCAGGAGAATGTCTCAACGAGACGGGTTGCTTTAGACACTAAAAAAACAATCAAATATTATCAGAAAAAAAGTAATAGTACCAATTTGGATTAGTCAAACACCCTTTCACATTTGCCAGTTCCATTACATTGATGGAGAAACCAAGGCACTGAGGGCCATGTCAGAGACAGGCTGGGGGAAATGCCAGAGTTCCTGAATCACTTGGTGTCTCCTCAAGTGAAAAAAACAAAACAACAAAAAACAAAACACCAAACCCCACTCAGCATGCAGGGTGCCGACCGCCTCCGAGTAAGTTGCAGACTAGGCGAAGAACTCTGGAGGGAAGGAGCCTCCTGCAGCGGGGTGTCACGGGAACATCTGTCTCCCCCTCTTTGGCTGTTACTTCTTATTTGGAATCTGGGATTCCCAGACACTGAGCACTCTCCAGTCATGTGGCTTTTGCTTTATTTTAGTTTTGGGTGGGAGACGGGGTGAGAGAGGGGACCAGGCTGTGAGCTAGATGGGGCAGAGACAGAATAGAAGGGAACCCTTATCGTGGGACCGAAATGGAAGAAATAATGAGATGATTATCTGATCAGAGTTGGCAGCGTCACAGTGCCCCCCCGCCCCCCACACCATGACATCTGTGTGCTGCCTAGTCTGGCTCCCTAGTGCCCATCTGCCAGGGAGATTGCGTGCTTGCAGTCTAGATGGGGACTGCGGCTCTGACTGTGCTTCCTCCTGCAGCAGCAACTCAGAGAGACCTGGGATCCGTTCCCTGGCTGTGAAGAGTGAGGAGAGAATCCAAAAGGAGTGTATGTAGAAGGTTCGGAGAGTCTGCTGCATGGGGTTATTACAGTCCAGTCCCGGAAAACAGGAACGGGGCCCCTGACCTCTGTCTTCTACCTCTCCAGCCCCCTCTCACACCCTCCAAGGAGAGTGATGTCAGGATTTGATTGCAGTCACAGCACCCTCCCCCTCACCTCTGGCACGCTTGCCTGCCTCTTCTTGGTGTGCCTCCCTGCCTCTCCTGTCTGTCACCCGCAGCCGTCCCCATACTGCCAGAGCACACGTGTTCTCCCAGTGCCCATCTGAACCCACCTGCCTCTCTAAGATACAAAATTGGGCAGGAAATATCTTTCAGCCATTTAGCTTCTAAGGTTTCTTTTTCCTCAAAGTTGTTCCTGTGGTGTTTCAGGACTTCCCTTTAGTTCTGCTTCTAAAAGGTGGGGTGTGGAGGACAACCAGGCACATCTTCCCCACGTTCCAAAATAAAAGCCCATGGGAGGCAGAGGTTGGTAACAAGGCCCCTCTATTCTTTGGGCTCAGCACGCGGACGGCTGAGAATACAGCATCCGCGTGTACTCCTTGTCTTAAGGGCTGGTACTTCACCTGTGAAGAGCACAGCTAAGGGCCGTGAGGGAACCGTATTAGGGGTAAAATAAGAGCCTCTACCTTGCAGGAGTCTGCTCACATCTGTCAGCCACCTACCCCCCTTCCTTCCACTGGCATACTGGCATGGCCCCTCGAGTTGGTCTGTGTCTGTTCCCGGAATAGTGGGACTTGAGTTACACAGAGGGACGACGTAGAGTCCAGTTGCCGAGAGTTACACACAAGCTGGTAGCTGAACTTCCTCTGCGCCTCTGAGGGTGGGCCAATACGCTGCAAAACTTGGCTCTCACTCTCTCGTCAGCTTTCAGACCTCAGGTTCCGCCTGCTTAACTCAAACCGGCTTCCAAGTCCTCTACCTACCATGCTTGGGGTATTTTCTCCCTAGCAGAGACCTCAAACAATTTAGTCAGCACCAGTCACTGCAGAAGAAACCCCTACCCACAGCTATGGAGGCCTTGGGGACTAGTTCCGACATAAGGCACTAGGTGGCAGTGTTGTCTCGCGCACAGGGGACCAGGAAGCCACAAAGCTGGGAATGCCTCTCATTTTCTTGAGGGCTGTCCTGTCCCAGCCTCTGGGCTGTAATTTAATCACCTTCTCCCAAAAATGTTGTTGGTAGGCATCCCTCGGGGTCCACTTCATATAAGTCTTTTTTGTTGTTGTTGTTGAAAGGCCTGACTGGAACAGCTAAAGTGGCTTTCTTGAGAGTTGTGACTAACTTGTAGTTTTAGCAAGCTATGAAGAAAACAAAATCAGCTAGAATTACGCTCCCTGCACTCCAAGTCCCCACATTCTTCGGAAACAAGTCAGATTCCAGAATGAGTTGCAAGAATGCTTTTATTGAGGATTGAGGGCAACGCAGGGCACGCAGACTTCAGGTGTTGAGAGCCTCTTCTGGCCACGCTCCGGGCTTTCTGAAAGGTAGACCTTCTGAAGTTGCCTATTTCTCACAGCTGGCTCTGACCAGTGGGGGCAGAGAGAGGACTGGCCCATGCTGGGGTTCTTCAGGAAGATAGCCTGCGAAGGTTCTGGCACTATGAGGCTATGTGGCAAGCTAGGAGTAGCCTGAGGTCAGGAGCCCTTAGGTTGGGCCATTAGAATGTAGTGGTTGAATAAGCCATCTTCTGTCCTTTCCTAGTGTGGACTCTTTAAGGTCCAGTGCCTGACTCTGAAACCATCTTCAGAAACCACTTCAACTTCCTTTCCTCTCCTTCAACCCCAACATAAACAAAAGAGGACATTTTAATAGGTTCCTCCGCACCCATAATTGATTTCAAATGTTCCCTGAAGTCGCCCAGCTGGGTAATCACCTGCAGCTCAGAGCTGCAGGACACTGAGTCACTAAGTCCACGGTAGGTTGGAGCCTGAGCCCAGCATTCTTCATCCAACAAATATTTACTGAGTGCCTTGCCATGCAAAGTGCAGCAAATCACTGAGGGGAATGCAAAGATGTCTGCAAAACCGTCCTTGACATGAAGGCAAGTTTGGTCCCCGGAGTGCCCAAGCTTTACAGCATGTCCTAGTGTAGAGCCTGGGGGCAGACAGACCTGGAATCCAACCTTTCTCTGACACTTAATGGGACAGTTGTCTCTGGCGATCCATCCAGCTTTCAAATTGAAAATTACAGATATATATATATATATATATATATATATATATATATATTTCATATGATTACATTTGAAATAAGTTGGAAAACATTCCAAACAAAAGACCAATCAGGAGAAGCCCTGTGGAGTCAAGTGTTTTAAAAAGTTATATAGATAAAGTACAGAAGACAGGCTTTGGCCTGTGAGACTTATTTACTTAGCAGTGTCATGGAAGGTATTTAGCAGGAGGCAGCCAAATTAAATTAATTTGTAAGTTAATTCTAATTTTTTTCCTAGCAGCTATATTAAGTTTAATTTCCTAGAAATTTAATTTGATAATCTATAAAATGGGAATGGCTGTAAGTAGTTTCTTTTTTTCCCCACACAATACAGTCTCATGATAAAACTGGTAGACTAAAAAGCCCAAAAGGATCCATTTATTTTATTAAAAAGTTTCATCTGTTATTTTTATTTGAATAGCAATATTTCAAATCAATTGGGCAATGGCGCTAAATTTTTTTTTTTTTGAGCTGTGAGCCCTATTGAATAGTGCATGAAATCTGTGCTTACTTAATAAGAAAAAAATATACATATTTACCTGGCTGATGAATTTCATGATAGCCTAAAGTCTACTGACATCGGACCACTGTTCAGAGCCATTGCTAGTGTTTCTAAGTGACATTTATGGAATGAAGCTTTAGGATAAAGAGTTCTGATCATAGGGAACGCAGGGCTTTGCAGAAGACACAGCAGCATAGATGTTAATACAAGGGATTATCTTGATCTTGCAGATTCGGACAGGTGAGGAGCTGTGTTCCCACCTTTCTCAGAGCTTCCCTAAAGACAGGGGTCTCTGTCCTGCCTTTTGTTTGCTTCCCTACACACAGCGATGGTCAAGTCAGAGGGTCCTCATTAGACCCCGAGGGATCACCCAGTTCCTCCTCACCCAGCTCCTGGATCCAGACACAAACTTTCAGTGAAGTTGTAGTGACCCTGTTTCTGTCACAGGACTGTTGGTATGAGGGCCCATGGGTATCTTCTGGAGGTAGCCCTGTCCTCTCTGGTGACAGGGAGATGTATGAATTACTTGTGTGAGGGAAACAGATGCCCCGAGGGTTGTGACTTAGCATCTTTGCATTGCAGTTTCATCATGAGACTTTATGGCTTTCCAGAGGAGAAGTGATGTATGGTAGACAGACTATGGTACCCTTGTCCCTAGAGCCTTCCCAGTGATCTCTGCAGAGTGCTAGAGCAATCTCATTCTCCCTCTCCCCCCCTCCTCTCTCTCTCTCTCTCTCTCTCCTGCTTCTATAGACCTTCTTGTGTGTTTTCCTTGACCACACATTGCTTCTTGCCTTCTTAGTTAGGCATGGGTCTTATTTCTATCATCTGAACATCTTCTAGAAGCTACATAAATATCCACCCCATATCTGTCACCCCCAAATACTACATACCGCAATGCTAGAATCACACGATTCTACAAATTATGTTTGTAGAATAAACTTGAAGTTTAGACTGTTGGGTTCCCATTGGGGTGAGAGGAACTTTCTGGAACTGGAGGGTCCTCATAGGGATCCAGGGCAATGACTTGGAGGTTCTGCTATTTCTGCCTACAGTGTGTCTGAAGTTGATTGAAGGGGAACCGCTGAGCACAAGGTTGCTGTCCTGCCTTCATTAGGAGCACTCCTGTCTGTCTCAGATGAGCAGAAGTTTGAAGCACTTTGTAGTCTCACAACTCTAGAGTCAGAGCCGGCATATTCTGGCCTGCGAGGCACCTCATCTCCCACGTTGACGCTGTTTTTGTAAACAAAGTTTGATCAGACGCACCACGCTCATTTGATCACGTGTTCTCTGTGACGGCTTCCATGGTGAATGGCGGAGTTTAGTGGCTGGGACAGATACGGTAGAGTCTGAAAAGCCTAAAATCTGTCAGGGCTGGCCTGCCATCACTGAAGCGGCAAGTGCCGAGAGCTGCTCTCGTGTATCACTTCTTTCGCTTCAGCGTGCACGGAGGTCATCGCGACGCCCGGAGGCGCATGAGAAAAGAGTGTGTTTGGCAGGGATCCTACACAGGGACTTCATTGACCAAGGACTATGCTTACCCTGCCTGAAGTGGCAAGGGTAGAGGCAGACCAGATCCTGACACCGTTGGTTCTGGCTTAGATACCATCAAAGGCCTTCCAAAATATTCTTAGGATGTTTTCTTCTCTCCTTCCCCAAGGTCAGTCTAACATCCAGGCTGGTGGCTTTCCCAGGTTTTTCTAGCTCCTTCTATATTTTTATATCAGAGCTGTTTTCATCTAACAAAATCAGTTGCGTATTTAACCTTGTTTTGGTATCTACTCTTGTGCCATTCTGTTACCTAAATGCGGATTTGGATTCCATTTGTCTGGGGAAGCCTGGGACTCTGCATAACTAGCAAGATCCCTAGATAGAGCTGATCCTGCTGAACGCGTACTGTTATGTAAGCACGAGACTCCAGATTTGTGAGCGTGGAGCAGTGGGTGACAATTTTTCTGAAGAAGAACAGATGCTACAATAGTGCAGGCCCTGTGGGTCATACAGTTGACGATGCAACTCCTAAACTCTGCTGCGAGCATGTGCACATTGCCACAGTTAATGCAAAACCACGTTGGTAGTCTGTGTTCTGATAAAACTTTATCAAAGCGAGCGTCATGCTAGACTTTGCTCCTCAGTAATTGTTTGCAGATCTATGGTGGAGAGGGTTCCTCCTGAGGTCCGGGCTTCTTCTGGCTTGCATTCTCATTCCACACAATCCACAATAACACACCACTTTCTAGTATGTTCCACCTGATGAGCTCTGAACAGCAGGCTTATGCGGAACACTAAGCCCCTCAGGAATCAGAGGGCGTTAGATTCCGAGCAGCACAGAAGAGAGAAACCAGGAAGAGACAGTTCACACTGCTCCCTTACAATCCCATGACATTCTCTGGGTTTTGTGCTTGCTGGGTCCTGAGCCCAGGCTGGTCAAGGCTCTGCATCTGATTTGTGGCTTTAGATCTGAGACTTTGGAGTCATCCAATTGTCTAGTGCTGGAACTTCCTCTGAGCAGGATGGGAAATCACCCCACACGTCAGTCCTGCCTCAGTGCCTGAGACATGTGGTTTCCTTTCCTCTCTTAATCCCCCACCCCGTGAAGGCAAAAGCCTCTCTCAGGACTTTCTGACATCAGACATACAACAGAGCTAGTGAGGCTTCTGAATTCATGCGGCACAATGGACTCTTGGTGCCCACCCTCTGTGAGGTATGATCTCTCCCGGTCTTCAAGGATGAGTTGAAAACCCCAGAGGCCATTGGATGTCGTATGTAACGTGGAGCACAGGTTGTTAAGAGTGACAGAGACAGAGTTGTAAGGTAGGTCTTCGTCTCTGGAAGACCGAGCAAATGGAACTGTTTGCCATAACCGGTCACACTTCGTCCCTCCTCGCCTTCCGCTTCCTTCCTTCCTTCCTCTCTTTTTCTTGTTCCTCTGGGGCTGGCCATCTGATTCATTCAGAATGTGTATGCCAAGATGTCTGGCTCCCTCTCTTTCCTGTTTTAGTTCAGGCCTTGCCGAGGCCAAATAAACACCTTATTTGGCATTTATTAAGAAGAAGGCGACACCTTCATTTGGATACTGAGCCCGTACACCCTGCACGTTCAGGAGCTTGAGTTCCCAATGTCACAAATAAGTACATAAATCTCATGATTCTGCCCTTGAGGGCATGGACTTAGGGTACCCTAGGGCCTCATCAGATTTGTTTCTGTTCACACAGCACACACCCTCACTCTTGTACCTTCCAAGAGCATATTTCTTTGCCAAGTATGTGTCCCCCCAAATAACAGCATTCTTTCCTTCCTGTGTTTACTACCTGCTTTAAAGCAATCTTACTTAAAAAAGAAAGAAAGAAAGAAAGAAAAGAAAGAAAGAAAGAAAGAAAGAAAGAAAGAAAGAAAGAAAGAAAAGGAAGGAAGGAAGAAAGAAAACAGCCAGAAAATAAAACTCAGGCAAACAAAAACCGTTTCTCTATGACTCAGAAGTGGGTGGTGCAGTAAAGTAGTTCTTCTCAGCTATACAGTACAGCAACTGGAAGCCCGAGCTTCAGAGCGTTTTGAAGTTGAGGTATTGCCATGACAACCAGTTGGGACAACAGGGTCAGTAGTTGTAGCTCACTTCTAGATGGGAAGTCCAGTTACCTGATCAGAAATGAAGTCACAGTACTTAAACATTGATGAGCACTCCACCCTTTGGGCACCTGACTTAACATTTTTTCTCTCTTTCATTCACATACTTGCTGTACATTCCAGACAGGTCAAGAAAGTAGTTTGGTATCACACATTCTTATTCATCCATTCATTCATTTGTTCAGCATTTATTGAGCTTCTATTGGGTGAAGTATTCAACATTATGCCCCATGCTAGAGAATCAAGAATAACTAAGGATTGGGCCTACAAGATATTCACAGTCTGGTGGTGTGTGTGTGTGTGTGTGTTTGTGTATACATATATCTATATATGTATATATACATATATACTACATATGTTTCTATTTATCATCTATCTATCTATTTACCTATCTATCATCCATCTATCTATCTATGACCATAATCTTCCTTATGGGAGAGACCAGCTCTACATGGATGAGGGGTAACCAGAGTCAGGGCTGCAGGTGACAGAGCTGGAGTAGCAGGGGAAAAAGAGTGTCAGATGGCACGAGGGTGCCACGCAAGCCACCAGGTCTGAGGTGGGGACTTTGGACTTGGTAGTTGGGAGTCACAGACAGGGAAATGTGTTTCACCACAGCTGGGCAGAAGAAGAGACATCTGGTCAGTAGAGTTATTGATGGGAGGAGGGGGGAAGGATGTTAAGGTAGGAGCGCTGCGAGGTATAAAAACAAATCCAGAGAGATTTTTGTGTGTGTTAACAGAGATCCAAGAATCAGGGCGTAATTTTAAAGAACTCGTGATCTGAAGTGAGCGATGGCATAAACACAGGGAGATAATGGAAGATAAACAAGCAAAAATGTAAAGCGTGCAGATGTGGGCTCCATTACGGCAAGTGATTTTCACAGCGATCTTTCCTCGACACGTCTGCAGCTCCGACTCCGTGTCATGAACGGCAGCAATCGCTTCAGACATAGCAACTCCAGTGTTCCTCGGGAGGAAATAGAGAGCGGAGAGCTGGGAAAGAAATAGGGCATTGCCCAGGGGCATCTAGCCAGTGCACGCAGAGCGGAGGGTCTGCAGCCAGCCTGCACAGAAGCAAGGTGGCACACTTGCTCAGACAGAGCTGGTTTGAACCTGAGAGCTCCGGCCCAGAGCACACGCTCATGTCCACCCTGCCACACAGTACCGAGTGAAGGGTCCCTGCCTGCCCTGGAGGCGCTCATGTCTTGCAAACCATTTTTCTGTTTTCTGAGTCTGTGAAGGGTCCATCCACACTGCTATGACTCTGGCTTTGAAATCGTTTTAATTTCACGTCACGTAGACGTTTAGATAGTTCTTAGCTCGGTTTACTTTTTTCTCTGTTCACTCACTTACTAGTTCATCTATTCTTCAGATGTTTATTGAGCGTAAAGTAGGTATTCAATAACTGTTTCTTCACACAGCATAATTATAAACATGAATTAGAGCAATGATCTATCTTAGACACTGTTTGTTTCAAGGCACATTAATAATTTGAAATAATTGTATAATAGAATATCCCTATAATCCTTGTAACCCACCCGATGGCATAGATCCTGAGGATAGCGGTAATTTGGGTCAAGATTCCCTCCTTGGGTGGGGGCAGGCCATGGCAGAGGACGCATGGAATGGTGGCTTCACCCTCTTTGTTCCTTTGACTCTGTGCTCTCAGCATTTCTAGGAAATGAGCAGTACTATATGGTGATGCCCTGCTGAAACACAGGCCCTGAAAAGGGAGGCAGCTGCTCCTGCCTGTTCCTGGCAGATCCTTCCACATGCTCCGTCCTGACCCTACCTCCTTCTGGCCTGCAGCATTCCTCTAAGTCCCAAGTCATAGTTCCATCAGGTCTGCTCAACAGGTGAGGCCTCCAGACCTCTCAGCATCTCCAGACATCTCTGGACTGTGGACATTTCGGTGTCACCCAGCACTAAGGCAGATCCTGGAAGAGAGGCTACCTTGTTTGAGTGAATAGATAGAGAATATCTGGACCTCTTACACACAGAATTTGGCCTATTCTGACTGCTCAATAGGGAGCATCTCTCAGGATTATGGGTTATGGGAGAGATCTTTCTTTCTTCTTCATGTGGTCTACCTGCTCCATGTCTCTGTGTAGACTCTCCCTTCCGCTAAACATCCCGCCTATAACTCCTACCCCATTCAAGTTTATTTCCTTTCATTGGTGGGAAGCAGTGCCAGATTGAAAGTCTGGACTTCTAGCTTCAAGCCCTTTACTAGCAGTGTGAAACCCCTCATCTGTAAAATTGGAACAATAGTAATTTTGCCCTAAGAATAGTAATTACATTAAACGAATCATGAGTTTGGAGTTATGCCTGCTAGGTAGTAAGTTCTTGATCAATGCTGGTGGTTCACAAAGCTCTGCCAGCTAGGCTCTCTGGGTCTGTCTGCCTTATGTTTCTCTTCCTCATGGCCTTCCTTACCCAGGTAGTGCCTAAGCACCCCTCAGGCTTGAGCACCTGTTGCCTGCACAATTATCATGGAGTTATTTGTAGTAGAACCTAAATTACCTAACTCCTAGGCATCTAATATACTTAACAAACTAATATTTTGCTTATTCTGCCTTTCAGGCAAATAGAAGGATACAATTACAAGATGAGACTAAAAGAGGAATCTGGTAGCTAAAAACCCACCATTAGCCGTGGAACAGCCCGATCCTTTCCTCTTTCTGTGGCCATCAGATCAGGTGTGGACAGTGAGATCCAGCTGGAAAATGAGAGAGACCAAGACTCCAGACATTGTGCAGATGGCAGCCTAGTGAAAGAGCCATAGGGAAAGACATTTTTCCTTGAATCAAATGGGGGCAGCCTGAGGTTACACTCCCAAGTTTCTTGCTTCTAATTTGGTTTTCTTTCAGTTCTTTCTGGCTGCTTCTGTGTAATTTAAATTTCTCATTGGAAAGTAGAAGAAAAGATTTTAGGAAGATTTTTTCAGTAAGATAGGAATTAAAAAAAAATGATTTAAGTCCTTATTTAACCCTGGCTACCAATTCGTTAGATCATATATTTCCTCTGTCCTTTCTCCTTCTCAGAGACTAAACAGCCTAAGTAGCTTCAGGCAGACGTTTACCCAGGGGTCAGAACTAAGGGAATGCTCTTTGAACACTGAGTTCTGCAGATTCGCCTGGGTTCAATTTGAGAGCACATGCTCCTGCTCTCTGTCACTGTCATACAGCTGAACAGAGCCACTGTGAATATTTAAGTGCACAGCCTTCAGGTGTGTGATTCCTGAGTGGCCTGTCTCCCGGTACTTTGTTCCTTGAAAGCGAACAAAGGCCTCTTAGGTGACTTGTGCCTTCATTGCAAAGGCATGAACATTGAGGTTATGACGTGAGCATAGGCAGTGCGTGTAAATGAATGACTGTCGTAGCCACTGGGCAAATGGTTTATGCCATTAGAGCAATGCAGTGTATCACTTTAAGAAAGTGATATGCAAACTCGTATGTCATCTGACCAAGAAGTAAGTGGTAGGTTATATTCAATGCAAGAGTCTCTCTTCCAAGCTTGCTTTAACTCCTGATTCCTCAGCACTGCAGCACTGCTGAGTATGTACGGACTACTCTTTAAACACTTCCTATGTGGTTATTGATTCTGTAAACCGAGCCTACGAAAGGAACTGCTAAACAAATTTCTGAGAGGCTTCGCAAAGTCATTTGTTCTCTGGAGGGGTGAAACAATAGGAAATTAGGATTGGTACTGCTTCACAGGCATCAGAAAAGAGAGTTTCCAGGGAGACTTGGTGGAGTTGGAGGAAGGCTGGAGAAGGGGAATGCCTGGTGCTAAGAGTACCACTGTGTGTCTGTGTCTTTCTGAGGACTAACAGACACTGGGGTCTGGGGAATCATGTCAAGATGAGTGTTTGCACTACTACAGGCTCTCCATGTCATCTGGCTTTGCCTCCCTCAGAGGCTGCATCTCTTGTCTTATGCATTTGGGGATGTAGATTCTTCTGTTGTGCTGTTGGCCTTCCTGTCTTTGTTAAGGAGAGAGATCAGCTTGATGGGAAAGCAGGCTGCTCACAGCTCTCAGCTTTGGGTGAGAACAGCAGGCTGCCCGACTCCTCTCACCCTACAGATGCTCAGTTGTCAATCCTGGGCAGCCTCCTGAGGCCACTGCCTAGTCCTTCAGAGAATTCCAGAGCTGCAAGGTCAGCAGAGCTCACCAAGCCTCGGGTACTTTCTTACTGTTTGCTCTGGAAGGCAATTAGAAGTTATTCAAATGACATGCCAATAAATGAACAAAAAATACATAAATAAACAAACAGAATTCCCTGTGTTTTGACTACCCAAGAGACTGTCTTCTCCTTCTCCCCCTTTCTTGGTAGCAAAGACTATATACATAAGGAACATGACAATACTTGTTAAATTTCTGTTATTTTCTTATGTGAGGAAAAATAATTTAGTGTTGCACAAAAATATACTGAGATGACATGACGTCTGGCAAAGTACCGAGTCTGGAGGAAGTTGCCCAGATGCGTTAGAGGGCACAAGGGTGAGGAGGGCTCTTTATTCTTTGTTGTTCCCAGTAGTTTATGTAAGAGGAGGTGAGAGTCAATATGCCTCCTTTAGAGGCTTAGGCTTTGGAGCCCTGCTAGGTCAGATCAGTAGCTACTCCCTTTGTGGGAGTGAGTTTTAGGAGGGTGGGAAAGGGTAAATAATTTTTTTTTTAATTAGGGAAAACAGAATTGTTGTGTGACATGTTTTCAGTTGGGAGGATGCCCTTGACATCTCCGCTAAAAACCTCCTGTGGATCCAAGCCATGGATTATTATTATTCTCACCATGGGCAAGTTGCTGGCCTTGCTACAGAGAATCCAGGGAACTATTAGATAGGATTGCAAGCTCTCAAGGAGCTTGTAAGTCTGTTGAAGAGATGGACCTCTATGTGCTAAAATGATGAAGTTAGCAATGGATACTAACGCTGACTGATTAATGGCTGCTGATAATTCTTGTTTTGCATGTGTTGGTGAATTTCATCTTCTCATATATCCTGTAAGTCAGTGCTACTGTGTTATCTCCATTTTATGGATCTGGAAATGAAGGTGTGAAGAACTATTCCACGTTTCTTGGGGCCGTGGAGTTACTGTTTGCCTGATCTGGTTGCTCTACTCTGCAGCCTGCTCCTTCAAATAGAAAAAAGAATTGTTAAACAACCTTCTGGTTTTCAGCTGACTGCTGGGCTGGCCCTAACTGATCATTTGTGGGTTTCCAAGGCCTTGCTTGGGGTGTGTGTGGGTGTTGTGATGGAGCAGAGAGATCCTAGCAGATGCGTTGGAAATTCTGAAGGCACTGGCCACTTCTCTGCAAGGCACATCCCAACTGTAAGTTGACTACCCTGGCATCTCCTTCTGGATCCTGTGGATTATTATTTAGTGAGTTTCTTAACATAGTTTCTAGTCACTAGATAAATCTTCATTTCTATCAGTAGCACCACTGATCTATACTTATCCCCAAAGAAACAATTTGCTTTGGAGTCCTGCTACTCAGGAGCTGGGGTGTAGCTGTGGTAGAGTATGTTCTTAGCATGTATACTGTGCATTTGATCTAATTGTAACATTAGAAAAACACAGATGAAGCTAGAAGTATAGCTCAGCGGTAGAGTTCTCACCTAGCATACATGAGGCCACGGTTCCATTTCTAGCACCATAATATCAGGCACAACTGCTGCCATCTCTACCACGGGGCTCCTGCTGCACACTGGGTAGTGAAGTTCAGCATCTCCCCTTCATCTGCAAGTCTGTTGGAAGGCATAGATTCGGGTATTGCTTGAATACCGCTGAATCAGAATCTGCATGCATCCAGATCCAGTTTCAGCCTGCAAATAGTAGGCAGTGTGCAGAGGGCGTGATTTTGATTCCGCTCCCTGTGCTGCCCATCTCCAGCCAGTCACAGGATTAACCCCAGGACTAGATAACGTGTGTCAATGCAGTTCCGGAACCCATGCTAGCTACTCTCTCTACAGTCACATCAGAGCCACTTTGGCTGAGCTTGTGCCCTCCTAAGTTCTTATATTCCGCACCGTCATTGTTTGCTTTCCTATTCTGTTGGGCAATTTCAAAGCAGCCTTCTCCTCTCTGTGCAAACCTGCCCGGTGGACTCCCACTGTACACATGGGTGGCCTATGATGAGCCAAGGAAATCCCCCTCCTGGCTTCTCTCTATCATCCATGCCTGCGATGAGAGCATGACTAAAATGAAAAGTGTTCTGTAAAGAGAGGCTGAAATCTTTGCTGGAAAGATGCTAGTGAGATGGTCCCCGAGAGACTTTCCCCAACTCTGTGCTGTAATTTGTAAAACGTTAGACTCAGAGACGAAAAGTTGAGCCTAATCGTGTCTTGAAAGAAAGTTATCTAGAAGAGCATAAAACCACCTCCCTGGGCTCTCTCTTTTCCACTTTCTATCCCTCTTCCTGCTCACACTGTCCTGTCTAGCTTACCCCCCCCCACACACACACTCCACCTTGTCATCTTTACCCTTCCACAATCTCTCTGCTGTGTGTGTGGTAAGGGACGGGTGCTGGATGTTGAGTAAGTAGTTCTGCAGAATGCATCATATACATATGTGGGGTAGACCCAGGCGTAATACCCCGAGAAAGAACCTTGCCTTCTTCTTCGGGCTGATTTATGATCGTGACCTAACCTGCCCTCCCCTTCCCCCACCATTTGCCTCTTAAAAACAAGTTTGCACCATACAGCATGTTTTTGTAGTTACCAGAGTTGATGACGCTGTGTGTGACTCTTCTGTTTTGTTGAGTGAAGACTTACCTTCCTGGAAGCTGATGAAGCTTCTCCAAGAAGTAGGAGAATCTCCATCCTGATTTTAATTCCCCCAGAGGCGCAGAGAAAAACTCTGCCATGGGGATTTCTTGGAAGTTAGGTTCTACAGCTGTGTCTTTGCCAAGAGTATCATTTCTGCTCAGACCTCACCTTCCCTGCCCCCTGCCACCCTGGAGTGTGGTTAAGTGAACTCCTCTATGAGAATCTGCCATGCATGAGTGTTCCCTCCAGGGGAGGGCTTTGCCCCAAAAAATATCTCAACAAGTTTTATCAGAGGTGCTGTCATCCACGCGTAGGCTCCAGAAGAAAGCAGCTCATCTTAGAACGGCTGGGACCAGTTCACCTAACACACCGGGGAAGGCAGCAACTGCAGCTCCACAGCAAGGGGCGTGCTTGAGTTCCTTTGCTTTCCTCTGTTCATCCCTATGTACCACATTCAATCTCAGGGTTATTGGGGTCCCCAAGGCCTGGTGAGAGTACTCTATCTGCCAGTTAGGACTCTTAGTACTAAGACTTTAGTAGCAGAGTAGATACGGTGAAGGAACAAGAGTCCATCATGTCTTGATCCTGTGGGAAATTCGGATGTCTAAGCTAAACCCCCTTTTATCAGCAAAATCCTCAGTTGCCTAGGTGAATGGGTAAAAAACAGCAGCAGTGCAGCAAGGCTCTGCAGGCTCACCACTTCAGTAAGGGTAGTCAAGATCAAGGACTTCCCAGACAAGAGGAAACTCAAGGTAGTTTTTGAAGTGCATCCTAATGGATGGGAGATATTTCAGATAACGTGGCAGATAGGACGCCACTTGTATTCAATGTAACAAGTCTCCTCGGCCTTAGGATCCTTAAGACTTTGGAACTGATTGTTACATATCACAAACAAGCCTATGAGATGCCTAGAAACATTATCAAATATTTAGTAAGGCTGCCTGTCAACACAGGCTCTGGCCAATGACGTTGCTAGTCACGTACTTTCTCTTCCAAACTATCCCCAGGTGCAGCTTTGTGCCTGTATGTTTTCCCAGGAGTCAGACTAAAAAAGCAATCTGTGACTCTCTTAGTGCCATGTTCACCAGCCCATGTCATTCTTTTTGCTCTCAAGCAATAACTTTTTTTAAAAAAAGGATTTGAAGTAAGTATTTTACTGTAGTAGAAAGGACATGGACTTTTTGGTTGCATAGACTTGGTTTTGATCTCTGCTTCTGGCACTTACTAGATATGAGCCTGGGAATCACTTTCTCCATCTTCTGATGCTCGGCCTTTGATCTTCAAGGAAGGATATTCCAGTTCAGCTCATACATTTGTGGTGCATTCGTAGGGGTGGGTGATACATGAGTCACGGTTAGACCATGGCGAAACCTTGGCACAAGATAGCTCAAGCGTCTTTTATTCTATTTATTTATTTATTATTTTTTTATCTCTCGGCATAAGTAGTAGGTTTCCTAAGCATAACAAAAGAATTCACACAATTCAAAGAAACAGGGTGATGTCTATACAGGGGCTGCACTTAGACAGCTACTCACAACGCTAAACAGTTACTCACAACACTCTAGCTCTGAAGCTCACATATTATTAAAATTTTTCATATTGCCCTGGGGAATTATATTCTAGCTGAGAGAAGGACCTTTTTCCTGAGGGTAACTGACTCTAATAATTTCGAATGCTAGCAATTAATAGAGAATTGGATACCAATTTTTTTTTCTTGAAGACACATGCGAGTGTGTCTTTGTTAAGAACAGCATGGTTTCTAAGTGTGGTTTTGGGAACTGAGGGCACAAATACAATGAACAAGATATACTCCCCAAATTTACTTATTTTGCCTTGAACACTCAGTTTTAGTATAATTTACGGTGTTTAACGAAGTGTAAATTTAGTAAACATTGATTCATAACAGAAAGCAATCGGAAGCCAGTGCTGAAAAAAATTATTCTCTAAGCTTTAAGAGGATGTGATTTGAATGTTTGGCTTCAATTCCTTCTCCATTTTTTGAGTTACATCACTTGATTTGATTTTTCTAACCGTGGGGTATCAGAGTTCAGTTTGGTGTTGAGTGATCTAATAAATCATATTCACGATCTGGTCCCTCTGTTCTTCCCAAGAATGTGGCTTTGATGAATAAACACCATTTGTAATGTGTTTGTTTCCATCTCATGTACATCCAAAGTTATAAAATTCCACTGTTGCACAAGCTCTGAGTTTCACCACGTATATTGTATTGGCTTTGATTGTGTTGGTTCTGTCAGCCTCTGTGCTAGACTGAGGAAAAGGGGCATGCCCTCAATATGGTGATTCTGTTATTCTTCCTGTGAAACAAAATTTATCTTGTTTATGCTCAGAGGGGTCAAGTGAGCAGGGCTGAGGGTCTTTCCTGAGGACACACAAGGAGTTATACCAGGCTGCCCTGTAGTTGCAGCTTATAATTAAAGGATAATAAAGAGCAGATCTGGAATGGACAGATTTTATTCACAGGCACAGCTGGTGCACAAGTAGATATCCAAATCTCAAGACCTGGATGGGAGGCAATGACAGAAAGTCGCCTCATCTGCAAAACAGCTGTGTCTGTCACCTCACCTGCTTTCCCTTTAGTCAGGAAAGGGAGGCATTTGGCCGCTTAGATTTGCTTTCCTTTTTAGTCTGGAGCTCCCGGAACTGGTTCCAACTGGTTCAGTAGAGCCAAATGTACACCTGTCGTCCCAATACCATGTGCAGTGACATCATATTAGCAATCTAAAATTAGCACAGGGAGTGTAAGTCACATTAAATACATTAGCCAGCACTGAAAACTAGTAACTTGAAATTTTTATGGCTTTCCATGAGACAACCAAATAGAAATAATCATTGTGCTGTTAAGCAAATAGAATTTTTAAGGACAGTAAATTTCAAAGTCTTCAAAACTGCAACTAGATTTCATTAATAATTTATTAAAATTATGTAAAATCATCTGTGCTCCAAATACATACACATACCTGCATATGGTAGCTGTTTACAGTAGATTTCTGAATTCTTTCATTTAATCGTCATATAAGCTGAAGTATCAGTGACTCGGTGGTACTTATATTAAATATTGTGGCACTTTTGTTTGTAGGTCAGTGGTTGAACATTATTCAACATTATAATTAAGATAATACTGTACTTTTCAAAACATGTGAAGCTAGAAGAAAATATAAGCAGGGCACATAGTTGATCGCAGTAGGTTTCCCTTCCTTATGAAAGTCCACCCAACGCAGAAGTAGTTCTTAAAGTCTCTTAAGAGAAAAACAACAGCAAAGAAGCAGAAAACAAAGCAAAAGATATAAGAAAACAACCACCCCAAAACAAAAAGCAGAAAACACTACTGACAAGCTGGAATTGCATTGTAGGTAGTCATTACCCATTTTTCAAGGTTTAATTGCTAGTTTAATCATTCTTCATGATTTATTTATTATATAATATGAAATTAATATTTTATTCTTCAAAGTCTAATTATTCAGTTGACAAAGTTCTGTGTTGTTTAAAATAACATGTACTCCTTAAATTTCAAGTTATTAATTTATGTCAGGAACAAGAGAAGAAATTCTGCCATTTCTGAGAATATAGCTATTTCCTTATGATGAGAATGTGGACCCTTAAAGAAAACATACTCTTTCAAGTTGGACTCGATGGTTTTTACTTTTATTTATTTATTTTTTAATGAGGATACAAAGTTGGGCAGATGTTCATGGGGTGTTCTGGGAGGAGCTGAAGGAGGGACAGAATATGATAAAAAATTATATAAAATTCTCAAGGAATTAATCAAAAAGAAAACGAATGAAAAGCCTTTTGGCTTATAAAGCCACACCATCCATAAATGAATATTTTTGTCTTAGGTTATATAGGGATCCAGGGAATAGATAAAATTATTCCCTAACAATCCATGGGAGAACGGCCCTTATTTTATTCTTGGGTACCAGACCTTAAGACTGTCTATCAGTCGTTTACCAGTACAAGAAATATTTATCACACTGAGTGTTTCCATGGAAGTGTAATGCTGTACTTTCATATAGTTTACTAATAAAGATGCTTCTTAGAGTATAAATGACACGTTACTCAGCAAAAGACACTGAATCAATCAGTGTGGACTGCTGGGACTTTCCAGAACTGTGCCTGAACTTTCCCTTCCATCTGCGGTCCCACCACTATGACCCCAATGTGCTTCTTGCCACCCCCACTTCAGAATTAGTATCCCCAGGAATTCCTGCCATTATTTACTCCAGTGGATGTATTGTTGGTCTAGTGCTTGCTCTGAGCCAGGTAGTGGGCAGTGCATGCAGGAATCTCATTTGCTTGGGAAGTCTTGCTTGTGTTCTGTGATAGGAGTCACTGGATAGAAGATGGCCATTCTCGTAACTGACTTTCTCATGTTTGAGGAAAGGCCCCCATGGAACTGGTGTTATTTTGTATTGTCTGAGAAACAGTTGTTCTCTGTGGCTGATTGTTGTGCTAGAGGAGCAGAAGCCTAGGAGTCATTTCTGGATGTCACAAGTTCCTTATTTTCCTCATGAGAAAACATCATTGTAATGTTCAAAAGACTAATGACTGATGTCATTTGGTCTCAGAAGCTATGGCTGCTCTCATGGCTCCTAGGAAATGCAAAGATGCCAGTGTCAGTGAGGGAAGGTAGGACGTCCAAGTTCATGAACATGAAGAATATTTGCAGCGGAGGATGGCCATCATTTGTGTTGGGTCTCTACTTCCTGTTTTCTACCTTGGTTATTTTAAGTACCAGAGTGAGCTCAATTGAATGGAATCATCCAATTAGCTTTTTTTTTTTTTTTTTGGATAGACACTGTCAGAATATTTGATATGGCAGTAGGGACAGGCAGCCAATGTGGGGAACTGAAAACCTACCTTCTTGCTATTTACATGGACTTTCCTCTCCCTTTTTCCACTCCCTTTGTATCTGGTCTTTCTCCCTTCAACTCTTCCTTCTTTCCCAGGTGTGTTTGATAACTGCTCCCACACAGTCAATGACAAGGGCTGGGCCCTGGGGATCCGCTCAGGGAAGGACAAGGGGAGGAGAGATGCTCGATTCTTCTTTTCCCTCCGCACTGACCGTGTGAAGAAAGCTACCACTGTGACTGGCCACAGCCGCTACCAGCCAGGCGCGTGGACTCATGTGGCAGCCACTTATGATGGACAGCGTATAGCTCTATATGTGGATGGCACTCGAGTGGCTAGTAGTCTTGACCAGTCTGGGCCACTGAATAGCCCCTTCATGGCATCCTGCCGCTCCCTACTCCTGGGAGGGGACAGCTCGGAGGATGGGCATTCCTTCCGTGGCTACCTGGGCACGCTGGTCATCTGGTCGACCTCCCTCTCACAAACCCGCCTCCAGCACGGTCCCCAACATCCAAGTGAAGCAGAGGACCTGACCACCTTGATCCTCACAGCCACTTTTGACCCTCTGAAGGAACAGTGGGCCCCCTTTAGAGATGAGACATATCCCCGGCTGGAGGTTCTCCAGGACTCTGAGTCACAGCCTGAGATTCTGTCACCTCTGCAGCCACCACCTTGTGGGCAAACAGCGTGTGACAACGTGGAGCTGATCTCCCAGTACAATGAGCACGGGCCCCTTCGGGGAGAGAAAGTGATCCGCTACCAGGTGGTGAACATCTGCAACGATGAGGGTCTGCATCCCATTGTGAGCGATGATCAGGTCCGCCGGCAGCACGAGGCACTGAGCGAGGCCTTCAGCCGCTACAATATCAGCTGGCAGCTGAGTGTCCACCGGGTCCACAACTCCACCCTGCGCCACCGGGTTGTGCTTGTTAATTGTGAGCCCAGCAAGATTGGCAATGACCACTGTGACCCTGAGTGTGAGCACCCACTCACCGGCTACGATGGGGGTGATTGCCGCCTGCAGGGCCGCTGCTACTCCTGGAATCGCAGGGATGGGTTCTGTCATGTGGAATGCAACAACATGCTGAATGATTTCGATGATGGGGACTGCTGTGATCCCGAAGTGACTGATGTCCGAAAGACTTGCTTTGACCCTGACTCACCCAAGAGGTAAGGAACTGGGGTCCGGGCGTCCTTCTTACAGGGTGCATTTCTAACACTGCTTTATTCTTTTGATTCCAGGAGACAAAGAGGTTTCTCATAGCCCCCAAATGAAATGTTCTCCCCTAGTAGGTTTTACAGGACTTTCAGAAAGTCTTAGGTATTTAAGATACATAGGCACTTGGAAATACCTGAGACAAGGTAGAGCTCTCATGGAACTCAGGTCCACGGCGCAGAGCTAACGCAAAGCATCTGAAGGTGTGCACAGGCCAGCAGAGGCATGGAAGAGCTCAAGCACTTACACCAGAGGAGGGCAAGGAATCCTCAAGAAGAAGCAGGATTCCTCAGAGAGGAAGGGAAGTGTTCCTCAGTCTCTTAGCTCTTTTCAAAAGCCCTGTCTTGAGTGAGGGAATTGATGAGTTAGTCAAAATTCTGTCAGTAAAATGACATACCTGAAGTGAGCTTATTTTGGCTCATTTTCTGTCTAAGTCCAAGTGGGTCTGGCAGATAAAGCAGCCCATTGTGGCAGGAGCAAACTGCTCCCTTCATGTTCAGGAAGAAAGAGAAGAGGAGGAAGAGGCCAGGGCCTACAGTCGCCTCTGGGAGGGCATTCCTGGTGACTCGAGAACCTCCCACTAGACTGGAATTCCTCTCACTTCTCAGAGCACTCCCCTGACCTTTGAAGGACTTATTGGTCAGTCCTGTTGCTATGACAGGTGCACGAGGGAAGTGATTTAAAAGAGGAAACATGTATTTTGACTTACAATCTTGGGGTTTCAGTGTATGTATGGGGACCTGTGGTGATACTATACAGTGTGATGGAGGGAATTTACTTCATTTTAGCCAGGAAGCAGAGAAAAGCTGAGAGGTGCTTAGAGACAAGATAGCTCTATAATATTATGTCCTGGTGACTCACCTCCTTCAGTAAGCCCTGCCTCTTAGAGACTTAAGTCTCTACCACCTCCCATGACACTAGTGATGATTTCCATCAGTAGATTAGCCCATTGATGAAGTCCGTGCTCTCCTCCATGGTCCAACACTTCCAAAAGTTCTATCAGTTGGAAACTAGTGTTATAGTATATGAGACTTTGGGAGGCATGCCAGATTCAAACCATACCACAGACCCTCTAAGCCGCACTAACAGTCTGTCGAGGTGCCAGGCATCATTATTTTCAGAATGGTCCTTTATGTCTTTGAATTTATTCATAGCTGGGTCTTTATAACTTATCCTCTTCACCATCTCAGAGTTGCTATGGGAACATATCTTATTCCATTTATTATCCAGACCTATGATGCGTACATATAATATTTGCATTGTACAACTGAAGGAGATATTTATACTTTTAGAAATACTGGTATTAAATCCAGTGACTTGATCATGCTAAGCACAAGCCTTACCACTAAGCAAAATTCACATCCCCAAATGTTTGAACATTTTCATTGTTAAAAATATTTAAATCAGTATGTGTTCATATGCATACATGTGCAGGTGTTTGCGTGAACGTACAAATGTGCAGGTACATGTGCATATGTGTGTGCCTGTGTATGGTGACCACAGAACAACCTTTGGTTATCTTCAGGTACTGTCAACCTTTTTCTTGAGATATTGTACTGGCCTGGAGTGTGCTGGATAGATTTGGGGTGTCTGTCTAGTTAGCCCCAAATCTGTCTGTTTCCACAACCCCAAGTCTCAGATTGCAAGCATACACCACTAGGTTTGATGGTTGTTTTTAAAACACGGGCTCTGGAGATTGCACTCAAATATTCCTGCTTATAATGAAAGTACTTAATTGACTGAGCTGTCTCCCTAGCCCTAATTCTTCATATTCAAAATGTCAAATTGTATTAAAATGCGATGAACAGCAATCTCCTAACTCTTCTCCATTCCTCTCCATGTTTCAGTGTTAGACTGCACAGGCAACTGTATTTAGTTAATTTATCTCTCTTCTAGCAATTTCCTCCATACACAGGGCCTTATTGTTTTTATTTTATCTTTTGAGTGCCTAGATGGCTCTTTGAATTTGAAAATTTATTCTTATCTATGATTTCTTTTTCTTAAAATGATTACTTTGATATTTCTCAGCTCCATTTTTTTTTCCTCAGACACCTTGATGTGGATCTTCTGAATCTATTCCTTGACTTTTCCTTTCTTATATGTTGTTTTTGTTGTTGTTGCTGTATATGTTTTTCAAATTTTGTCTTCTAGTTATTTAGTGCAACCCAAGGCATGTACTACTCTGGAGGTACTGCAGTACCAGGTTGATGATTGGACTGGATGCAGAAAGCATCTATTCCATCTCCTAGCTCCCAAAGTCTATTTACTATACTGTCTTACACTCGAGGATCCATCAGATGCTAACGTGCTGAGAACATATGTTACGCTCGGTCTTAGCCCAAAAAATGAGAAGCAATTATCATCTAATTCTTTTGTCAGCTTAAAATTTTTAACAAGTGCATTTTAAAATCTTCTAATTTTTAATATCAGTCCATTTTATTTAAGATTTTAGTTTTTAAAGATTTGGTTTTACTGATTTAAATTTTATATATCTCTGTGTGTCTGTCTATGGATATATGTGTGTGTGTGCATAGTTTTCTGTACAGGCTAGAGTCACTGGATCTCCTGGAGCTGGAGTCAGAGGCAGTTGTGAACTGCTCAATGTAAGTGCTGAGAGTCCTATTTGCGTCCCCTGGGACAGTGGCCTGTGCTGTTAACCACTGCACCATTTCTTTAGTCAACCATTTTTATCTAAAGTTGTGTGTTTGTTTGTTTTTTTGTAATGAAAACAAAATTGAAAAAAATCTTGTCTTATTTTTTGTGCTGGTGGTTGTTTTTAATGTCTAGTGCTTGTTCACACAGCAAGGAACACACTTTAGAATATCTACTTATGTTTAATTGTTCCCAACTTTCCCTTTTTGAAAGATGAAAGATGAAACCCAAAAGCGCATAGTGAGGAGAGAGGCGCTTCTCTCCTCCAACCCATCAGCCTTATTCCGTGTGTGAAGCTTCCTTTATCTTCTCCTTGATGTTCCTTGTGCTGAGGTTTTTGTTGTTGTTGCTGTTGTTGTTATTCTTGTCTTGAAACCCTGTTTCAAGACATGGTGTCTCTGTTGTAGCTCTGGCTGTCCTGGAACTCCCTCTGTAGACCAGGCTGGCCTCAAACTCACAGAGATCCACCTGCCTCTGCCTCTCAAGTGCTGGGATTAAAGGTGTGCGCCACCACTGCTTAGCTCATGTGATGAATTTTTTACTACTAAAATATTGAATTATTTTTATAACTCTTATTGGTGAGGACAAAACTGAGATACTATCATTTATTAGGTTCTAATGGTGTGTCAGATACATTACACTAGGCAGAGGAATTAAGAAAAGGAATGCACAAAAGGAGTACTAACAGCTTACTAGAACACTTAAAATTTTAATCTAAATTTTCTGCATTTAAATACAGGCTGAACCATGAAAAACAGAACATACCCTATAAAGTGCTTTTCTGTGCCATGGCTTAGATTATTTGAAAGAACTTTGGATTCATAAGTGGCCCTTATCTCTGGGTTTCTATGAGGTCCTGAGAGTTGGTAAAGTGATCGGCCACTTCTGAACTAAATTAGCCATGTATAACACTCTTACTATTACAATTAAATTACAGAGCTTAATCTCACAGTCCTATTCTTTTGTGATTCTTAAAGGATCCAACTTCAACAAATGCTTTGCCAGACACTCATTGAACAAGCGAGTATGCCAGGCACAGAGTCTCTCTACTCAGGAGCTCAGACTTTAGGGGGATGTAGCAGGAGAATGGGCTCAGATCTATAGATAGATTACAGAGCAACATTCGTTAGCAATTGATGATTGATGTTTGATGATCGTTCTTGCTTTCCAAATCCTATTCAACTTTCCCACTACTCCCATTGAGAAATCAGAAATGTAGGCCAAAGTAGTTCCTTTCTTAAGTCTCTGGGAGGAGGAGAGAGCCCAAAGAATCCAGCATCAAACATCTGTGGTCCAGATGGGGTTATCAAAGGGAAAGCATTTATAAGGCTTGGGACTGGTCAGAGGAGATATGAGTTATAGATATATCACCCAGCCAGGAGACCGGAATTACTGAGATAGAAGAACTTGGCTTGTGGCTAAGGCAAGCTGCATAAGCCAGATGTCCTACTTGCTAGTTGTCTTGAGAGAGTTCTTAAGAGGTACAGGGGAGAACGGGGTTGAGTGTCCACATCAGTGCAGTCACTGACCATTTGCTTAGGGAGCTAAGCCAAGAACATCTCTATGCCTCAAGGTAAACTTGGCTTCCCTGACCTTTAGAATCCTTCAGTTTTCTTTGGTCACTGTTTTTTTATTATTATTTTTCTTTCTAACGTCATTTCTCTGTTTCTGTACCTGTTTTCTGTCTGATGCATTCCTTTTCACAAGAGTTAGGTTAAGTATCCAACCCAATGTGGAATTGTGTGCTGGTCTCCTTTTTGGATTCTGTGTCTCAGATCCTATAATATTGTTGCTGCGGAGAATAACCATCTAATAAAAACAAATGGCTGAATGCCATTGATGGAAGCCTTCAACCACTTAATGTCAGGTCTTGCTAGGAAGCAGGCTATAGGATACTCTCCACTTGTGTTCTGAAGCTTGTGGTAGGCAAACATCTCTCATGCTCACAGTCCTGTTTCCTGCTACATTCCCTGAGTTTTGTTCATGGGTAGAAGACATAGAATGCCAGTATATGGGCTGAGAGGTGCCCAGCAGGGTCGCAGCAGAGTGGTATGTGCATTGTACCAGGGAAGTGGTACACCCTGCGTCTGGAGGGTTGATGCATATGGTATCAAAGGGATTGGGTGGAGACGCCGGTCCTGCACTAGCTTGTACACTGGGAATTCACTGGGATTTGCTCACCCACACACTGTAGCTTTTAAGCCAAAGGACTGGTAGAGCTGGGCTCCTGCAGTGATGGGTCTGTTAAGCATCAGCCAGGCTTCATTATAGGGTTCTTTTGAAGTCGAGATTCCAAGTTCCCTGAAGCCAAAAAAGAAAAAAAAAAAGCAGAGGAAAATAAGTGTAAGGAGGGTATAAGGGCAGGGAGAGAAGAGGAGGGAAGGCTTTAAAACTGAACAGAAAAAACCCTCAAGCTTTCCACTTCACCATGTTGGAACTGTGCAAACTCTAAGAGGTATCTCCCTTTCCCCTACTTGTGACACCAGGAGAGGACAATCAGAGAAAATGGAGATAAGCTTGAACAGTTTACTGAGACACAGAAAACGCTCCTGCCTACGTTCCTTCAGGCAAATTTTCCACAGTTGCAATAAATATCGTCTTAGAGTAAATAAGACCGGGTTTTCTGTTCACCTGGCTAAGTGCACTTTTCTCTCCAGGTGTGCGGAGAGAGACTGTTTTTCTCTGTCTGTGGTTATTTCTTGGCCCAATACACAGACTTGTGAATGAGCCATGTGGTCTGTCTGGGATACAAATATTTCCTCTTAGGAAAAAAACATTGAGAGACCCTAGTCTCCAACTGCATCCAGTCGTTCAAGGTAGTTGGGTGTTTTCCTAGGAGTTGGGATGTCGCTCTGGTCCTTTGGCCAGCTGCTGCTGTGTCTCAGCTGATCTGATGTCACTTCAAGATCTCTTCCCAGACTTGAGCAGAGGAATCTGAAAGACAGCTGCATTCTTCTGTTTTTCTTTTTTCCCTTTTCTCTCTAGAAACCTTGTCTGCACCTTATGTTGGTGATCAAAGAAATGCTAGATCTTGATTTTCCCTAACCCAGACCCTTGTTCTCAGGATGTCAGAGATACAGACTGGGTGGGTGGTGGATGGAACAGTGTTGTCTTTGCTCCAGGGCTCTTTAAGGCTCTTTAACTGCAGTGCCTCCCCCTGGAGGAAGCTGCTGACTGATGGGTTTTCTGGCTTAGTACTTTCCCTTCTCTTCTAGGACTTTGTCTAACCGTTGTGGACCTAGCTCCTCAAGCTCAGCCCGCGGATAACTAATTCCTATTTAGCCTTGACTTCTGAAGAGTAGCACTCCCTCTTCCCTGGGATAGCTCTTCGTCCCGGAATGGACCTTTGACTTGCATTTGCACCCCTTCTCATCTACCCTTCACCTCTGTGCTTGCAAAGGCTTCCAGACAGGTCTCGTGTTTTTTGTTCTGCTCCCTCTTCTACCCCAGCTTTATTTTTAACACAGCGGAGTCATCCTGAGATCATAACGCAGATCCTGTCATCCTTCCGCAGTGGGCCCTCAGCTCACAAGGAGTCAAGGTTAAGGAACGGTGTCACTCTTCTCTCTGGGACCTTCCTGATCTCACACTGCAATGTCAGGGACCTCAGTTCTTGCTATGCCCTACCATCCACTTACATCCCAGCTGCACTGCCTGCCTCCCTGACCTTGAATCTGCTGGTTAGACTCCTTCTGCAGGATCTTGCTAATGACTTTCCCTCCTCTGGAAAGTTCTTCCCTCAGATTTATGTATGGTTACCTTGCATACTTTCTTCCTGTTATTTTTTCAAAGTGACCTTCTCGTGAGCTTTCTTTGATGGCCCTATCTAAAACCCCACATACACATTTGAGTTTTCGTGACTTTGTTCCTGTTTGAATTTTCTTTTTAGAATGTATCTCTATAGCAAATTATTTGGTCCATTTTCCTTAAGGTCGATCTTCTCCAGTGGAATGTAAATTCCACAAGTGAAAGGGATTTTCATGTGGCTGGGTTACTATTGTACCCTAGCACCTAGAACAAAAAAAGAATAAGCTAAATATTCAATAAATAATTGTAGAAAAAAAGTCATGTCCTTACTCTAGTACAGTGGTTGGCAAACTATGATCAGTGATCTAAATTTGGATGACTATGTTTACATAAATAAAGCTTTTTTGGAACACAGCCATACCCACTTGTTTGCATATTGTCTATGGGCTGCTTTCATGTGGCAGAGTTGTATAGTTACAACAGAGACCAGATGGCCCACAGTGTCTAAAATATTTACTATAAACGTTTATCCTACTATGTATTCATCATAGTATACTGTAATTATCCCTTGTTGCCTGTCTCTTACACAAGACTTTTGATTCTTTGTTCATAGTTCTTGGAACACAAGAAGTACTTGGTTAGTATAGCAAAAACGAAGAGATTTTGTGTGTGTGTGTGTGTGTGTGTGTGTGTGTGTGTGTAACCAGCATATATGCATACACATCTGATACATGTATATATGTATATATATACATATACACACACACACGGACAAATAAATGAAAAGCAGATGTAGGGTAAACAACAGTGTAGGGATTCGACGGCAGAGAATATTACTCTGTGTTGATAAGAGAAGGGTATGATTTTATTAATCTTTTCTATTCATCTCATCTCTGGTAGAATTGCCACATTCAGAGGAAAGCAAAGTAACTTAAAGATACCTGTGGAGGGAATGGCTTTAAGCTACTTTGTTCACCACTCATTATTTGTTTAACGGGAGTCCCAGGATGCGCTGAATGCATGGAGCATAATAAATTTTAGTGAGCGTGGAGGTAGTAGCCAACTACAACATCGGGAAGTGAGGTGAGTTCTCTTTGGAGGGGATGGCGAATGAACATTCATACAGATTGTGTTCTCAGAACAGGCATGTGTGGAGGTGAGAGGACAGCTTTGTGGAGTTGATTCTCTACTCAGATCATCAAGCGTATACCACGATAAGGGTATACTTTACCCTTGGAGCCAACTTGAAATCCTGAGATTTTCTTATATCTGGAAAACACCACTTGGAACTTCCTTTGGGAAATGTTCTCTAGCTTTAAACTTATTGTTTCCACAAAGCATTTTAAATCAAACTTTACCAAAGGTCCTGTTGTTAGGTATTTACCTTCAGATTGGCTGTTTACTCATTATTAATATGAATTCCTGTTAATCGTATAAAATCAGCTGGTTGTTATCGGTTTGTGTTTGTTTTGCCTTTTCTCTCCAGATTTTTGTTTTTGTTTTTGAGATCATTCGTCTCTTTGCTCCTCTATAGTTTCACAATGATGTGCTCGATGTGACTTCCATTTTTATGAAATTATACTTGAGGTGTGCTGTTATGGAATCTGAGCACACACACCATTACCAATTCTGGGGCACTGAGCCACAGCTACTCAAATATATCCTCCTAATTCTCCTGTTATCTTCTGCTGGATCTCCTATTAAATATCGACTAGTCATCCTCCCCTCCTCTAGCTCCTACCCACAGTCTCTCTGTTTCTGTCTCTCTCTGGGTCTTTGCCTGTCTTTGTGGCATTTGAGTAAATTTTGTTGGGTGTATTGCGTATTTGTTCCTTCCATTGGGTTCTGCTAACTTGCTCTTGCAAAAACATTTATTTATTCATTGAGTGTGTGTGTGCACACGCACACGCATGGGGTGTGTGGATATGTATATCAATCTATGTAAGTGGAAGTCAGAGGATAACTGTGGAGGTGGTTCTCTCCTTTTGCCTTTGCATGGGTGGGTTCTAGGGATGGAACTCGGGCCCTTTTATTGAGATATTGCATTACAGCTTTTCAAGATGCTGTAATCAATAGAAAGTAGGTAAAGTATATGCAGGGTTGTTTTGTAATATAGCTGATGTCCGAATCTTTATCTTCTCTCAAAAGGACCAGCTAAAATGTTATGACAATTTCTTCTCCATTTTACACAAACCCGAACAGGTACTGGTTATTTCTGCTTACACTTCTTCTTATTCTTTGTTTCTTCACGTGTCTCTGTGATTATTTTTTTATTATAACTTCATTTTCTTACATTGGAGATACGGTCATTTACTTTTGGCAGCTGTCTCAAGGACCTGGCAATATAAAACCGTTTCAATATATGTTATTAACACAAAAGTTCTTTTGAAAGATGCAGAGTAGTAGAATAAAGATGAAAATATCAAAGGATAATTTGTAGTTACAGGTTTTCATATTTTACCCTTGTTTATTAACCAAGGGACACAAAGTTTGTTTTTCCCTTTTAATAAAGTGGGGCTTTTCATTCTTAAGGACTCTATCTTATTGAGAATGTAGTTTGTGGGAGTTCTGGCTTTTGCCTGAGTCCTCCTTATCAGACTTATTACTTTGATAAACCCTACATTTTATTTTCCGTTGTATCTAAGAGTCCTACAATGCCATCAAATTGAATTTTTGGCATAGGAACTCCAGATGCCTCAGGAAGGCCAAAAAGGTTTCTTTTTCTTTCTTTTTTAAAAAAGTTTTAAGTTTGAAATAGTTTCTCAGTTGGCCTTGAACTTAGTATATAGCTTAGACTTTTTCCCAATCTGGCCTCTACTTTATGTAGTATCTGGACATTCTCTTTAATTTCCTTCAATCTTGGCAATACATTTAATTGTTTTTAATATTATTAATTAGTTGTGGCTTTTCAAAAGAAGATATCACCAAGGTTTTGTGTTCTTAAATCCCACCCCCCCTCCCCCAGTTTGTAAACCAAAAAAGGATGTACTAAGTCACTGATTCTTTGAGTAATGCTTCAGGAAATATATCCAGGTGCATCATTCAGACTGAATGCAGACTAGTAGGGCTGACGGCATTAAGGCATTAGTCAGATCCTGGGCAGGAAGTGTGACAGGTTGAAAATGGCTAGGAAAATTATTGTGCCACAGCAGAAAGAATTAGGAAATCAGACATGAAAAGACTTGGCTCCCAGTCCTCACTCTAGTCTGGACACACAGTGCATCATCTGCTCATCTGAATCCCCATTAATTTATGTCCAACAAATGTTTGCTGAGTCCCTTCTCCTAGTCAGGAATTGTAGCTCTACACAGCATAGATAATGACTCCTCTTCCTTCTTGGAGCCTCTAGTCTAGTATGAGGGAAGATAGTCTGAATTACAAAAAGGTTGTATATATGATGTGTGTACAAGATAAGATCTAAGGCAGGAGATTCAGGAGAACAAGGGAGGCAGAGAACACTTGCTGTGGAAGTGGCATAGGGGGTGTCCGTGGGGTGCCTTCCTGAAAAGACAGTGTCTTAGCAAATGTCTGAAGCAAGCCAGGTGGAGTTGCTGGAGTCTCTGAGATTTACTCTAGGCAAAGAGAGAAGTGAGAAGCTGGAATGACTGGGATGGAATGAACTAGGCAGATATGAGTTGGTAAAGAAAGGCCATGTAGTACTGATGAGAACACAGGGCAGATTGTAGCTGTGAGATCATTAATCGAGTTTGAATGGCAGTGCCATAAAGCAACAGAATATCAGTGGAGGGTGAGCAAAGAAGTACCTATTTGTCCTGTCTAGTTCACAGTAATATTGTGAAGTTCAAGCAAGAAGGTGCTTGTGAAGGATGTTCTTTAAATCGCAATTATTTCATGTATGAGAAATGTTTGGTAAAATATTGCATGGTGGGGTTGGAGAGGTAGATGTCCTCAAAGAGACATCAAGAGTGTAACTGAAAAACAAATATGAAAGAGGAATTCATTGCAGTATGGGATTTACTGTGGAGCTCACGTTCTCTAAGGTGATTGCAGGAGTGCACTGCTGCTGAGGTGGCGCATCAAGGAAGGCAAGCAGGAGTTTTCATACGTGGAGGGAACCACCGTCATCACCAGTGCCGTACTAGACAGTGGAACCCTAGCGTCTGAGCTCAGGTGTTTTTATTCTTTCAGAGCTCTTCAGGTGTTCTACTGATAGCACATGCAGATCATTAGCAATCAAACGTTCCCCACATAAATCCAACACCTGCAGACAATACAAAATGCAAATAACTAGGCAGCCCTTCCCAACAGTGAACAAAACAATATTTTAAACACAACTAAAAATAAATTTCCACAACAGGTAATAGGCATTCATTATGAAGCAGAAGTCAGAATACCTTACTTAAGCCAAGCCATAGAGTATCCATGACTTACCTCTCTCCTCAAAGACTGAATGTAAAAGTGCAAAGCCAAATATAATGAATATCTTTCTTCCATCACTGCTGTAAAAATGTTGTTACTGTTCAGGAAACCCTTTAAATGTTGTATACGTGGTACAAGTAAGAATTTTCACATAAACATTGCCAAGTGTGGTAAGGGATGGAAGTCAGAGCACTGAGCATGAAGAGCTAGGGATTCAGAATTACGCTAAACCATCAGATGGGCTCAACACAACATTATGAAGTTGTACATGATGAACTTAGAGTTTCAGCTATAAAACAGTCTACGTTAAGCCAGCAGAGATCTATGCTGCAATGGCTACAAACATAGCCATGGGTGTGCAAAAGCATGATGTGGCACCAAAAGTATGCCTACAGTCCTGGGTTTTGTTAAGACTAAAGTTCCCAGACTGCTAGAAAAGATGCTCCCTCTAGGCAAGTCCTAGTCAGGGTCTGTCTGGAGTCAGTGCCCAGTTCTGGGCAGGAAGTTTTATGAGGAACATGGATGACTTGAAATGTATCCAGCGCTTGAGGGAGAGTGGTGATTCTCAAGATAGTAAAAGGGCCTTGATTTCCTTCAACTATGGGTCTTAATGTCTCTCCTTCTTGGCTGGGGAGCCAGTGTGAAAGTCATTTTAAAAAGAGTCACAATGGCCTCTTTTTAATTTCTTTAATTCCATCTATTTTCCCATTAACTCATTCAGTCTATGGCAAAGATTGCTGAATGCCTACTATGATTTAGAATGAGAGCAGAAACTACAGCTATGACCCTTTTGTTTCTCATATGGGACTGACAAATACGTGCAACTGCAGAACTGAGAAGAATATCCTGTGGTATGATATTTTTTTGCTTCCCATCTCTCTGCTCCTCAATTCCAACTGAAGTCTACACACAGACATCACAGGGTTCACTCTGAGAATCATTTATATGTTCAGTATTTCTCAACTTGAAAGCCTCACCTTGAAATGGGATGAGATTTGTGGTTGTCCTTGAATGATGGGTAGAGATCAGAAAGGACAGTTTATTAAGGGGCGTGGAGGAGAGTGGAAGTTAACAAAGGCATCCTATACAAGAAAAAGATACAATTATAATAACAACTGCTGTACATTCAGTGACCTAACCATCAACTATGAAATTAAGTCATCATTATGAGGCCTTCATAGTGTAACATTAAGACAATTGCTAAAACTGACTGCATGTGCAATCTAAGACAATCATTAATTTTGTTTTGTAATTATATCTAATTATATCTAATATCTAATCAGAAGTTTGATCTATTACTTTTCATAGATTTAAATTCAATGAAAAGACATCATTATCCCTAATACTGTTATTCTGCTACTTTATGATCATAGATTATTAGTAAAAAAATAGATAATGTCACCGATTCATGTCTTTTGGAAAGCTTAAGGCCACTACAGGTAGTTTTGATAGGTATGCAGACTACCAATATGAGTAGTATTGATCATCCTGGGAAGTTATGACACCATTTCAATAAAATTAGAGTAAATGATATTGTTTCACGGGACTTAAATAATATAGAAGTACTCCTCTAAGACACATGCTAGGGCCGTCTTAGTTTTACTTTATAGGTTTGGATTTCATTTCTATGATTCCAACCTTATGTATTTTGCACATGTATTTCTAAAGAAGGGAGGGTCTCTGGAAGAAATTTTTATTCATTAGGTATTGCTGTTGTCACCTTATTACAGGTAAAACTAAAGCAGTTTTTATGTTTTTATATGACACTACAACTTAAAATAAGACACATAAGGGCTAGGGACACAGCTCTATGGGAGTGCTTGCGTGGCGTGTCTGAAGCCCTAGATTTATGTTCTCGTACCGCCAGGGAATAAACTGAGAAGCATGGGCAAGAAGAAGGGAACTGGGGAAAAGTGAAGACAGATTCAAAAGGACTGACTCCGTAGTGTACACAGGACACGAAGGGATTCACGCACATTACGACGCAAGAGATGGCCACAAGTCAGCCTTGAATTTCCCCGAGCTCACATGGAGCGGGAGGATGATAAATTCACTGTTTGCCCTGCCTAAGAGGTGAAAACACGAAGCTTCCCAAGAGAACAGTTGGTGCAGAGCACAGCTGGCACAGAGAACCACCTCAGGCGGAGATTTATCCTGGGGCTACACAGAGAGAAAGCAGCTTGGTGTGTTGGAAAGCATTTTTAACAAAACCGTTGTTTAAAAAAAATCATTTAAAAAATCAGTTTGTAGTCTGTACATAAGCACAGGCAAAAGGCTATTTTATGTCCTTAACCACTTGGAGAACAGTTGGCATATTTTTATACTGGGACAGTTTTCAGGAAGAATTGATAATCGGGGGACTAGCCCTTCCATGGAGAGAGGTGGGAGGACTTCTGATCTCAGAGGCAGACATGAGCTGAAGAATGTGCATGTCTTCCTGTGAGGCTAGCTGGAAGGATGCAGAGGTCTGAGATGTTGGCAGAGGAACTTCTCTGGCACGCTTCTGATAAAAGGAGCGATTGTATCTAGTGTGCCACTAGGGTGGGGTTACTGAGAAGGTAGGGACTTGAGAGAGGTAGCAATTGTACACGGTACCCTCTTTCTAGTCTGTCTTCTTGTGTAAAATGACTTGTAGACAACAAGGGTGATTCTGAAAACAGCCGCTAAAATCCTCTGAGGGCTCAATTCTAAAACTTCTGGAAGAATCCTGGAAGATCCAGTGGCCTACTTGGGTTGAGATAAGCTCTCACAGATGAGCCGTGGAGCCGACCCCTTCACCCGTTTCATTTTATCAGTTGCGAAGCTGTCTCCTGTCACAGGGCTGGCTCGGCTGCCTTCTGTTGGTCACTTACACTACCTCATCACCCAGAGCTTCAGACCTGAGGCCAGAGCCCTAGATGCAACGCTCTGCCCCCATGTCTTAATTTCATCACTGTGCCTCTTCTTCGCTCTGTCATCTCAAAGCCATTTTTGAGACTCAGGAAAGTTGTAAATCAAGGATTCCTTAGCATCCCTCTTTGTTCACGTGTCCTTGGGTCTCTTTAGTGTACTCATTTGATATATTACAGTTTTTATTGGGTTATATGACCCTGGAGAAGGGGAAAAATAAGTAAGACTATTAGAATAGCATATGAAGACAGATTCAGCAAAAGAAGAAAACCCAGAACTGCCTGACAGCCTGGGAAAGCACAGTGGGTGACTCTGGTGGCTGTGGATGTGGCCTGTGAAGAGGTAGCTGGCTTGGGGACCAAACAGCATCTCTTTACAGTGGGTGAGGATAACACACACTACTCACTGCCTGACCCATGATGGCCAGCATGATAGTAATTCAGCATAAGAAGATGCTTGGCAAAGCATTTTTAAAAATAGTTGAATCTGTTGTTTCCCAACAGAAAAGAAAGACATGCAGCCATGCTGAGGAGCCATATTATCTGATATGTATCAGGTTATATGGAGGGCCAATGTTCTCAAAGAGAATGGTTCTTGCAAACCCTCACAACAGCGTATGTTTAGCATATGTTCCTAGAAGACTTTTATTGCCCTGTTTATATTAATGCTACTTTCGGGAGAAAAGTTGCTCTTGAGAAGATTTACCCAACTCATTTTTGAGATGTCAGGCTAGTGTCAGTCTTGCCCAGTTTCTTTAGGCAACAGAAGTCAGTGGGAAGACACTGAGAGGGAAACTTTATTTACAGAAATGTACACTAAATGCAAATGTTCTTAGAAAACACCAACTACTAACAAAATTCACATATATTGTCTTACAATAACTATTACCAGATTTACTCTCCGTATTTCCTTAGTGAACTGAAAATAACATCTTTATGTGCTCTATATTAATGGCACACTCTGCCTCCAGGTATAGAAACGCCAAAGATGGCAAGGTGGAGAGATGCTGTAGAAAAGAGATAGCTGGAAGGGGTGGGTAGGTATCAGTAGCTCCGAGGTCTGAGAGAAGAGCTGCTAAGGGGTGAATGCATTGAGTCTCTTCACAACAGGGAGAAATGCTGCTTCGTGGAAATGTTAGCAACCCAATCTATTCTCTGATGCTTAGTACATCTGGTAATTTCTGATCGAAAGCTATTTGGGGTCTTACAAAATATCCCAAATGAGTAGTTGTTTTATTAGTTTAAAAAAAACAACTAATAAGCTTGTGTCACAACAGATGGAGGCAAGCCAAACACCAAGAAGGATGGTAGGTTCATTAAGGAACCAAGAGGGGGCCTTGGGCACATTAATGGACACAGAGACATCCTGCCTAATGGCCAGAGCTGATGCTCTGAGGCATTTCCATTTCCATCCTTGCTCCTGAAACTGATGTCTAGAATGACTGACACTTCTGTTAGCTCTAACACGCACTCCACAGCCAAACATCAATCTTGCAAATAATTTAGCACACCGAGTCTTGTATCAAAAACAACCCTAAAACATGATACAAAAAAAACAAGTATTCCTATTCTTGACAAAATGAATTTTTTCTGAGTAAAGATTAAAATACTATTAAAGGGTTGAGAGGGCAGTGATTTTTCCTCCACTCTGGCTCAGGGAATTCCCTTGAGGCACCTGCTCTGTTACCAAGGAGTTGAGCCGGGTCAATGGGCTGTCTGTTGTAGTAACTGCCTCTAGTAAACAAACCAACTTCTCCTGCCAGGAAACTACTCTGTCTTCAGTTCTCTTAAAAAGTAATAATTAAGAGCCTCTTTTGACAAATTGTTAAGTGTATTCGGCTAGAGCTTTTATTCATGTTTATTGTCACTTGACATCACCTTCACAGTGTTCTTGTTAGTCAGTTACACTTGTACTTAACCCACTCCACAGTTTTCTTTCATGACTGAAGAGGGTGACACTGATAGGGTCAGGATGGAGCCAGCAAATAGGAGAAAGCCTTTGTAGTATTCTCACCGATGGCATGGGGATTAGGCTTGCACAGAGCCCACGAGGGTGGAGTATATACAGTTCACCCCCAATTCATACTACTCCTGGGACATTAGGTTATTTTAGACAGAGTATTCTATGATTCTCCAGAGCTAGGTACTCAATAAGTTTACTAAATAAATATTCAAAAGTACATGTGTAAATACTGTGATCTAAGGAGACCAAGAGTGATTTCTAATGTCTCTATGGATCCAAGTGCGCTTGGCTTAGGCAAGCAGTTACTTCCTGAGCTCACTCACCAGCTACGGTCCTTTAGGTTGTTGAAGCAAGTGTCATTATTATCACGATAATGGTAAGTCATAGAAAGACAAGGTTTCATTAACGGTTGGGATGTTGACTTGAACACAACTGAAGTAAGGAGAGTTGGTCAAGCATGTTAGTATCGTTGGTGGAACACACCATAGAGAATCCTGTTATTTTCATGAACTTCAGATATGCCAATTTAAGATTAAGAGAAATAAAATGAGGTAAAGTGATATGTTCATCGATTTGGGCTGCTATAAAGTAGTAGACAGTCTGGAGAAATTAATAACTGCCAGATATTGATTGCTCACAATTATAGAGATCAGAGTGTGTATGATCAAAATGCTAGCATGTTCAATGTCTGGTAATGGCCTGTTTCTCATATATGGTATCTTCTGTACCCTCGTATGGTAGAGGGAGTATGCAAATTATCACCATCCTATTTAGAAGGGAATCCATTGCATTCATGGTGGAGCACGGAGGAAGACAGAGCCCTCACGACTCAATCACTTCCTAAGGACCACCCATGTCATCTTCTTGCTATGACACTGGGATGACATTTCAACCCAAGAATTTTGGAGGAACACAAACATTGAGGTCAGAGTCAAGGGTAAGGGAAGTCATTGACTAAATTAATAGCTCCAAATATTTTGTTCCTGAGACTATAATTGTAACAATTATATCGACTTTTATCCCCCGAATTATCATTTTTTTTCCTATGTTCTGGCTCAATATTTCCCCCCTCTTCATTCTATTCTGAGCAGTTATTTCAGCTGGTTGAGTCAGCGTGCCTCTAATTCAGAGAGGTGAACAGGTCCCTGCGTGTCTCTGATGATTCACTGTTGGCCACAGAGATGGCTGGGCAGTGAAGAGGTTTGGCAGTCAGAAGACCATTGAAGTGAACATTGTAAACTCCAGCAGTGCCAAAAATGGCTCCAGCCAAACTTCATAGTGGTTGGGCCAAAAAATCAGCCAGTCCTTATTTCACCTGGGGCTGCCTCTGCTGAGGTCCTCCCTCGCTGACCAGCTGCCTTTTCTACAGAGGACAGGAGAGACAGCTGTCCTGAACTCAGAGAAACAGAAATGAGCCTGAACAAGTCTGGCAAGATTTCCCAGAGGATCTATTTGTTTTTAAATGCAAATTAAATACATTCTCTAGTAGTTGCTGAATATTTCCCATAGTCCTTCCTTTTCTCTGTGACCTTAGCCCATCTAATCACTGAACGTCTGGGCAAGTGCTTCACCTGCTCTGGCTCCCAACCAAGGCCCTGGTGTGGCTGATTGTGCTAGTGCTAAAGGACCTCAGAATTCCTTGAAAACCAAGTCTTGTAAAATATGGGGGTGAATGAACCCGCACTAACTCCCAAACAGCGGGACGTGTTGCTTTGCTTCCGGCCGCTCACTTCATCATTTTTATATCCAGAATACTTTAAAAGCGTGCCAACTTTCACACATTTTTATTAGCAAAGTGAAGTCTCTACTTTCCTCTTATCTACCATTCCGCTCTCGCCTTTCATCGGTCACTGACTACACAAGACTCATTGTTTTCCAAATGTCCTGGGCTTCTTTTTATACTTATGCTTTCTAAGAAGTAGTTTCTCCGTGTTGGACTCTCCTCCCTTGGTAAATTGAAAAACTCGTTGTAACGATTCCTTCACCTCCCCTCTGGAGCATGTCCTTTGCGGCTTTGTGTGTTCTCCATATTGGGGATCGAACCCAGGTCCCACGCATGCCAGGCAGGCACTCTACCACTGAGCTACAAACTTTTTTTTTTTTTTTTCACTTTTATAAAAGTTTGAGGCAGGGTCTCATTCTCTAGCCCGGGCTGAAGATAGCCTCCTGTTTTAGTTTACCAAGTAGGCAATGTTGCACCATCAGGCCTGGGTTTTCTATGTACGTTCATATCACTCTGTAGATATCTCTAATATTTATACTTTATTTTATCACCATGCTTCTTGGAGGGTATAGGGAAAAGCCTATAGGCACTGTTTAGGAGAAAAGTGAAAGAGATGAGAATTCTGCAGGACAAGAGTGGAACCACCTATCCAGACTTCAGTGAGCTTCTGTGAGGGCAGAGTGGTACTCAGGAGGTCTAAGTGAGCGAGTGGGTGCCAGCACCAGGCAGCTGCTTCAGCACAGGACGCTACAGTTGAGTGTGACTGAGACTTTTCAAATCAGAGTAATGTCATGATCCATGGACAATCAAGCTGCAGGCAGAACTCAAGGGCAGCACAGGCACCCGCAATGTTAAATGGGTTCAGTCAGTATCGCATGGGGTACACTGCCAGGGCTCACCACGACCTGCTGGGCACAGAGTCTGGAGCACCCTTCCCATTCCACAATCACCGAAGCAGAAGGTCTGAAGCCTACCAAGCCAGCTCCTGTCTAGAGAGATGGCTTGAAATCTAGAGATGAGAGACAACAGGAGGAGAATGCAGAATCTACCCCTAGGAGGAGTGGGAAAGGCAGGAAATGATCATCATTTTGTCAAATTGGAGAGGCTCTCATTTTCTATCACGAGACTGTACACTTACACCGGACTCATGCCAACTACTTTGTATGACATGTAGTAAAGGTTCAATAAAAGCAAACCAAAGTAAAAGTCAGTTAAATGCATGAGTCAGCTTCAAAGAAACATACCCCTTCTCTCTCATACTCTTCCTATCACTTGGTGAGAACACAGTACACTAGTTGGTAGAGCTGCAATCTGTAATTGCTACAACTCTCTATCCCATTTTCTTATCTCTCTGTCTTCCCCAATTGAAAAGTATGATACATTGAATTTATTTCAAGCCAGAGTTGGTCTTAATTTACTTTTTTTCTTAAGAAAAATGTTATACATGGAGAAGAGTATTTAAAATACTCTTACTTAAAGAAAAATTACAACCATGACATCCATTTCTCACACTACAATCTAGAATATTCTCTGAGCCTCGATAGCCAAATATGTTCCTTTCTCTGATTTTTGCTTCCTCCCCCAGTGAGTATGATTTTCCACTAACCACATCTTCACTTTCTACCCCCATTTCATCGGTTCCTGCCGTTTTCATATTTACTTTGTCAGACTGTGCGCTTCATTTAAATAAAACATCCCTGTGTGTCTTTACGTCATTAGTATCTTCAGCTCAACTATAGATTTGTGAGAGTGCGTTAATTTGATTTGAGATTTTTCTTCACTTCTGTCACTCAGATGACTGCAGAATATGTCTGCCCTCTACTTGTGGGGTGAGCATTTCTGATGAGCTCTGTGTTCTTTCAGGAGAGTCAAACTAATAAAGCAAGCGTTACGTACGGTTATTAATTTTACAGTAGGATTTATCATGTCAATTATTTAAAATGTGATTAGTTTAAATTTTTAGTTTAACACTTTAGAACTTTGTAGCAGTGTGTCTGAACTGACTTTCCATTAGAGGGGCAGAGACAAGAGACTGTGTCACTAAAATGAGGGCGAAGGAGGACATCTGGGACATCATGTCCATGCGGTCCAGGCTCACTCTCAGGGCCAGGTTCCCAGAGAAGAAAATTTTCTTTCTCTCTCCCTCCTTTACTCCTTTTTTCCCCTCTTCTCCCTCTCCCTGTTTCCCCTTCCTTCTTTCCTCCCTCCCTCCCTTCCTTCCTTCCTTTCTTCCTTCCTTCCTCTCTCTCTCTCTGTTTTTCTTTCTTCCTTTCTCCTCCTCCTCCTTCTTCTTCTTCTCCTTCTTTCTTTCTTTCTTTCTTTCTTTCTTTCTTTCTTTCTTTCTTTCTTTCTTTCTTTCTTTCTTTCTTTCTTTCTTCTTTTCTCTCTCTCTCTCTCTCTCTCTCTCTCTCTCTCTCTCTCTCTCTCTCTGTCTTCCCCATTCTCCTCCTCTTTTCTGGAAACAAGATTAGGCATGTGGCTAGCTGGCACCTTATTCCTCTATAAGCTTCACTTATTCTGATCTCTTCAGAGGTCAGACCTGCATATTCAGACTTAGGACACTTGCATCAAAACAGAGGTTGTTGATAGTAGCAGGACGCTTTGCCAAGAAGTTTTTTGTCCTGTGCAGCCTTCCTTATGGTTAAATGCTGCTTGAACTTCTGGGAAGAGCTTAGGATATACAGGAGACAGTGCCTAGTTGGCGGTTGACAGCTGGTGGTAGGGGAGGCAGAGCCCAGCTCACGTTAGCGGACAGTTGGTGGGATGGCTTGTGAGATGTTGGCAGTTCCTGTTCTCTAAGCTAAGGATGGCCAAAAAGGGCAGTGAATCTTCCTCTCACTATATCTTTAAAGGCCACCTGCAGGAGTGGTGAAGAATTCTATCTTTCCTTTAGCTTTTTAGAGCTAGAGAATAGAAGGCACATGGGAATCTGTTACAAGTTAGGCATCAGTTACAAGTTAGGCATCTGTCACAGTGGCATTTGGGGCAAGAGAACAGGCTTCAGAATTCAGTAGGAGTGGCCTCCAACATGGGGCACAAGAGAGTAGAATTCAGTTATGGTTGATATTCTTTTTAAGCATTCCACTCTCAAGACCCCGTGGGTTTTTTGTTGATTACTCAACTAGCTTCAGCTCTAGGTCTCTGACCATGTTCAAATGTGCTCTCTGATTTGATATCAAACTGAAAATGCTATTAGTGGATCAGTTCTGTAAATAATTAGCTGTACTAACCTATAAACTTAGCATAGGTTAGAATGTAGACTGAGAGAATAGCCTTTTAGATAAGAAGCTAAGAACTAGATGGGGTAGTGAAGAGTTGTGTTTCCATTCGAAGACAGACAATTTCAGTGAATTGCTCAAGAAAAAAATGACTAGACCTAGGTCTCTGTTCCCATGCTGAAGATCTCAGCGCCGTGTCTAGGTTCTGATGTAATGTGGGTGGTATCTGTAAACTAAATTCTGTTTAGATGTCATTCTTAAAAAACAATCAAGATGTAGGTGTTTCTTTCATTACTTTGCTGTTTTTATTTTAAAGTGGAGTGTGTGTGTGTGTGTGTGTGGTGTTGTGAGTATATGTGCTTATTAGAGTAAGTTTGTAGATGTGCACTTTCATGTGCACATACACGTGTGGAGGCCTAAGAGTCTTTCCTTGATTGATTTCTACTTCTTTTCCTTTCCTTCAGAGCCTTCGTTATTTTTGGAAAATTTCATACATGAGTACTCTAGTTACATCATTTCCACCAAGCCTTCTGCTCCCAACCTGTCACGTGTTTCCCCCAACTCCATCTCAATCCCATGGGCTGTTCTTCATTATTATTGTTGCATATGCATTCATATACATGTGTATGTATGCAACCTACTGAGTCTCTTCATTGTTTCCTACATGGACATGTGTTTAGAGCTGATCACTTGGTATTGGATAACCTAACAGCTCATTCTGGAGAAAAGTGGATTATCCCTCCCTCACAGCCATTGAATATCTGTAACTCTTTGTCTGAAAGTAGGTCTTGTGCACTTGTTCCCATCCTGTAGGCATGTCTGCTGGTGTTGTCCTTGTGTAAGTCATGTTTAGATGATCAGAGAGATTTCATGGTGATAGTTTCTGGGTTATATGTGAAGGACACTGTCTCTCAGCATTCACCACATGCCCTAGGTTTCCAGCTCTTACAGTCTTTCAGCTCCCCTCTTCTGTGATTTCTCATGATCCTAAGGTATGTGTTGCACATGTACCAGTTGGAACTGGGAACTCAATGGTCAAGATGTTTTGTGAATTTATCTAGTTGTGAATCTCCACAATTGTCTCTGTCTTTTGCAAAAATAAGCTTCTTTGATGCAGAATGAGAGCTACACTTGTCAGTGGGTATAAGGAGAAGTATTCAGAATGCAGATAGAAATTATATTGGTTTAGAAAAATGGCAGCAATGAGTTCCCTTCTAGGGCCCATGGGCACTTCAGCCACAGATATACCCGTGGGACATAATTGGATGCTAAGGAGATGCTTGCTCAGTCACATTCATTGCCACCCTACTCACAGGAGCAAGGAAATGGAAACGACATACATGTCCTTCAACTATTAAATGACTAATGAAATGTGATACATAAATGTGATGGGATTCTATTCAGCAATAAAGAAAATGAATTTTATAATGAAATCATAAAATTTGCAGGTAATTGTAAATGATACATACATACATATATATATATATATATATATATATATATATATATATATATAATATACATACGTATGTATATATAAACATACCAAATGAGGCAGCACTGTTGTCTATTATTTGGGGAGTCTAGAATGAATCTTCGGATGTGAGTATGTAACATGTAGTAACCACAGAAGTCAGGAAAGTAGAAATGGGGCACAGGGAGAGGGGAGAAGGTGTTCCAGGGAGACAGGTAATAGGACACAGGTGCCCTGAGGGAGGAAATGGAAAAAATGAGAGTATTTCAACTGGGGGGGGAGATGTTGTTTTCCCTCTCTCCCTCTGCCTAAGGAGTCCTGCTTCCCTTCCTGGCACATGGCTAGGCTGTCCTGCTGCTTAGCTTAGCCTCCCCTCCATGGAAGGACAGCGCAGGGCATGGGTCAATGCATCCAAGCAGGACCCAGATCAGAGGACTAAGAGCTGACAAAAGTGAACCAGACTCTCAGGAGAGGCCATCAGAGGAACATATCTCTCATTTATTAAAGCAAGGGTCGTTACATGTATAGGGTGCAGACAGGGGAGGATCTTTGGTACCCAGGGATGGGATCACTTGGCTAAGACAAGGATACTGGAGTAGCTCATTTGCATGTGGAGCTCAAGTCTAAGCATCAAGGTCTTGCAAGGGCACCTTCTGCATAAAGTGTGGCCCCACAAGGAAAAGAGGAAGGTACCCTATCAGTAAATGGGCTCAGCCCTAGGTTTTCAGCAACAGCGTAGAGAAGTACCAACCAGGCCACATTCCTTTGTTAATGACCTTCTGCGAAGCAGGAAGTGTTTAATATTTAGCTGGGTTTAGCAAGAAGAGATAATGATAAGGATGATTGAAGAAGCTATAGTGAAACATTATTTTATAATCTTATTTAAAAATATATTTATAATATGTATGTGTTTGCATTTGCACATGCGTGTGTGTGTGTGTGTGTGTGTGTTTATGTGCATACACGCATATCTTCCTCTATCTCTTGAGACAAGGTTTCTCACAGAGGCTAAACCCTATCCATTTAGCTGGGCTGGCTGGCCCATGATACAGCTATACATCATGCCATTTGGCTTTTTTTTTATGCAGTTCTAAGAGGAATCTGAACTCATGTCTTCACGATTGTGCAGCAAGTGGTTTCCTGCTTGAGCCATCTTCCCAGCCATTTAAAAGCCAATTGTTACATAATAAATTCTTTCTTACAAAGAAATTCTTAGGATTCCTTTTGAGGCTGGAATCTGTCATTTTACAATTTCACCAGCCTCGGGAGGAACTTCTGAGAGATATCCATAGCTAGGTGATAGCGTATGGGTACAGTCTCCGACAGGGGCTGGTTTGGGAGGCTATCCAGTTCATTCATGTAGCAGGAGAAACAGAATAGAGACCCCCTGTATCTAGTGGGACAGCAAGGTTAAGTTTAGTTATGAGGGCTTGTGCAGATGTTCCTCTCAGTTTCATTTTCTTATAAAAGAGGCTTATATGGTTGAGAGCAGGGCTGTCAGGAAGGTGGGGGAGCACAATGGAAATGTGAAACAGGCATGAGGCAGATGAGAAATGGACTGACCAGGGGAAAGGAGGAAGATCTGGATGACCAAGGGAGCTACTCAAGACGAAGAGCCGTGTGCTTTTCTCTTACCGCCATAAGCTATGTGAGTAGGGATAGTCTTTTAAAAAACAAAACAAAACAACAACAACAGCAACCCTTGATTCAACTATATTTGGGAATTTTTCTCCAAGTGTGTATAATGAAATAACAAGGGTAAAAAGATTGAGAGTGTATGCAAAGGGAGCAATGTAATAACAAAAAATTCTGTGTCTCGGAAACCTTCATGTCCTAGAGATTTCTCAGTTCAGATCTCTCCTTGTGTGGAAATAGAGTAGACTGACTATAGAAACTCTGGAATGGATGACTTTTAGCCAGCACTCCGCTACTGTCCTTGTGTTTGCCCTATTACCCTCTGAGTGGGGAGGGCTAGGAGTGATGCGAAACGCTAATCGGTGCAACTGACTAATTTAACATAACGGAGAAACATGATAAAATAGAAAACTAAATCCTTTTGTGTTTAGATGTTTTATTATGCCACTGTTTTATGACTGTAGGATATTGCTATCTCTTAACCATATGCAAATACAGAGCCATCCCTGGTTGATAAAGCCAAGCAAAATAGAAATAGATGTGCTATATAGGCTGGGTTTCAAATGTTCCTTTAAAATATATTCCCGCATTTGCCTTTTCATTTGGTTTACTGTCCTGAATTGAAACTCCCTCCTGGTGCTGAATAAGGATTTGCAATCTCCTATTTTTAAAGGGCTTTGCTTACGGATAAGATTCAATCTTCTTTTCTGGCTCAAGATGTACCACACCTGACAGGTCTTTTATGTTAAGAGCTGACTATGGGACCCCAGGCTGACACCCAATCTGTGCTGCCCACAAAACTTAAGGCCTCACCAGCAAAGGAAGAAATCAACCAAGAAGCAGTGTAAACAGACCAACCTGGTCCCCATCTGTTGTGGTTTAGTATTTTTTCCTGGAGAGAAGCATGTTGTTCAATAGCTCCTTCTGAAGTTAACACAGGAGGCTATACATAGGATTGCAGCCAGCTTCATTGGAGTAGGTGGGTCTAGGAATTCACACAGGTGGGATGATTTTAGAGTTGTTGAGAAAAACTTAGTATGTCGAAAGGTGGCTCCTCCATCAGATGGAATGTCTGGGATTTCATAATTAAAATGTTGTTCTTCGAAATTTCAGCAAGTCATATTTTTTGCCCCATTAAGACAAAATGTAACTTTTGTCATTTAGTGACAGACTGAGATATTAAATAACAGAATACCCATGTGGGTGACCACAGGGATGATGGAAAATTTTGGAATCTATAGATACCAAATATGCAGGTTGGTGGGTGGCAAAGGCAACAAATGGGTCTGTCAGTGCCTCAGACGTCAAGATGGGTTGAGAATGTCAGAGCCTGAGGGGAGTCTATATGTGAATTAGGCTGGGTTATAAGTCTGCGTAGGCTCGGGTATTCAGTAGTGACTAAGAAGAGGCGCATATGGCTAATGATCAAGGCCAGTGATCACGTCTGTGGCATGTGGTAGTCCTACAGTGAGGACTGTTGTCAACTTACTCTTGAATCAAGCCATTAATCACACAAGTGTGTATTGAGCATCTAGCATTCCCGGGCATCAGGATAAACACTGGAACTAACAATAATAATTCTCCAGCGTGACTGGCATCATGTAATAATATGTAGATTATACTGGGAAAGTGCCTGGGTAGGCATCAAGAATACACCAGGAAGAGAGGAGAGGAGGTTTTGCAGATAATGAAAGATGTAAGATTATTAAAACTTCTTCAAAGATAAAAACTATGCTGGCTTATGTGCTAGGAATTCAGGGACACAAAGTTCACTGGGAGGCACTTCTCCCAGTGTCAATGATACGTAGCTCAGTGTTGCCTGTGAGAGTTACTTACGTTAGACATGAAGGTGAGGAGACTCTTCAGTGGGTGGTGAATGTTGAGCAGTGGGAGTTGGTTAGCAATATTGTATATATTAGGCAGAATTGGAGGCTCACAGGTGCTAAGTGGCAATCAAAATGTGAAGCGTAAGCACAGGGTATATTTTTGGGAAAGTGACTGACAATTCTAGAGACTTAACAGAGATGATTAAGAATGTTGTGTGTTAATTTAAATAGATGCTAACTTTAGCATTCTATAGAAATGTGGAGCCTAGGTTGGGGGAGTTCATTGTAGAGACTATTTTGGTAATTACTGGGAAAAATGACAAATGTTTAAACTAACTGAAGGCAGTAACAACAGAAGTGGAGAAAGGGAGTCTGGGATTTGAAGAGTCTTGAGAACTGTATGGGCTTTGGGGGCTGACAGGAAATGGATAAGAAGTAAAGCGGGCGGTGACAAGTGTTAATGGCCTAGACAATGGCACGTTAATAATTTCCCATGATTTGCTAGAAGTAGGGGAGTAGGCAGTAGGCACGGGAAGGAAATCTGCTTTGAACTAACTGAATTTGAAATGCTCAGAAATAGATCCTGTTTCAAAGGTCCATAAGAAAGTTGAATGTGTGGTTTCAAACGTGAAGAATAATATGTGGATCTGGAGTCATCACTCTGTAAGGGTTGGTGCTGTAGATCTGGATGAGTTCTTCAGGGAGAGTCTGTTGAACATTAACATCAGACAGTTAAATGATGAGTTGGAAGAGAGATTCTTGAAGAAACTGGCAAATAGCAGAGCTGGAAGAAAATCCATTTCATCCAATGTCCCAGAAGTTTAGAAGCAAAGAATCTCTCAAAGGAGTACAGGGATAGAAAATAACACATGATCTGTACAATGGCCTGGTATTCAGACATAAATAAGCATGCAGACAGTGAATGAGGAAGGGGTGCATGAGCCTTTTGTAACTGAATACCTATTGCCAATTGCTGGCTGCTGGGGGAAGGAGAGTCGTATTTCTTTAGGGGGTGGTCCTTGGTACTCAGAACATGCTTGAGAAGATGGTCACACCCATGTCTATGTGGGTAGTGATAATTAGAGTCTGTGGGAGATATATACGTATATATGAAGTTGGGAGGGATGGGTGGAGGTTTTAAAAGCATTGAAGAAGGAGAATGGGGTGAATATTATCAAAATACATTCAATGTGTATATGAAGTTTTCACAGAACAAGTAAAATGTTGTATTAGAAAGGCAAACAGTACTCACACATCCCACAACATGGATGAAAATTGAAAATCTTACACTAAGTTCACACTATATGATTTATATTAATATTGGATATTGATATAATTTTATGTTAATGTTTATATTAGTGCCCAGAATAGGCAGATGGGAATGGAAAGTGGACTAGTAATGTTTTACAGCTATAGAGGAAGAAGGGTACAGGATAATAGCTGAAAGGAAGATGTTCTCTGCTGTCTATGAGGATGACTGAACAGGTCACGAATATGTTTAAAATATTGATTTGTACCTTTGAAATGAGGGAGTTTTTCATTAAATGCCATGTATCTCAGAAAACTGAAGGAAAAGGGTATGGGGCAAAATCAGTCAGTGCAGTATAGATGTCTGGTAAAACAAAGGCAGAACCATCTCTGTAATCATTTGGCAACATAGAGAAGCCATTCAAAAGACAGTAGACATTTTCATGATGATAGGAAAGAGAAGTACAGACTATAGTTGTTTGAGGAGAGAAAATGTGCTCGAGAGGATCCTGGGAGAGGGGGAAGTTAAAGCTCAAGGCAGCGTTTCTTAACACCGTGAAACGTTTCACTGTGTTTATACAGGGAGAGAACCGAGAGAATATGGAAGCTTTGAAATGTAGGAATGAGGATGAATGAGGCCACAGAGGACATTATAATGAGCGGAAAGTGGTGGGACACGTAGCACAGGTGTGGAGGGAGGGGCACAAGCAATGGGAGAAAGGACAGCGCTGGTGCCTGTCACTGCGAAGGAGCGTGCTTTGGGAAGTGTGTAGCTCCAATTTTCTCACTAAATTAGGAAGCAAACCAGTTAGGGCTGAGCAGGATTTGACTTGGAGATGGTTGAGGGAGGAAGGGAGAATGCTCAGTCGTGGAGGAAGTGGAGGGAAAAGATTACTAGAGACATATTGGATTCCTGGATACCTAGGAGTCAAGGAGCTTTGAACTGAGGTCAAGGGCTGAAAATTAATGACACGCTGTCACTATGTGGAGGTGTGTTTTTTTGAGCATACCTGTCTCTCTGTCTCTCTGTCTCTGTCTCTCTGTCTCTGTCTCTCTCTGTCTCTCTGTCTCTTTCTGTCTCTCTCTCTCTCTCTGTGGGAGCAATTGTCAAGAAGTTAGGAGGACGAGTGAATGCTGACATTGCTTCACCTTTATAGTTCTGTAGGACACAACATGCAACGAGAACCAGAGAATCAAATGGGAAGCGGTGTGACCGGTCAGTGTGACATGTGATGTCAAAAGGGCAAAAAGAGGGAAAGCTGGCAGCAATACAGTGGTCTAAGGACGGTGGCAATTGTTGTCTAAACCTTATCATGGCAATAGAACTATTTTGCTCAAGGAATCAGTTTAGAATGTCACTCCTACAGGGAAAAAGCAAATCTTCTCTGGTGGAGACCAGACATGTGGTCTGAAGACAACCTCTCAGCCTGACTTCTCCTTCCTGTGAAGTCCTACGTTGCTTCACAGAGTCCAAGAGATACTAGGATAAAGTTTAAAAGTAACTGGTCCGTAGACGATATAATGAGGTGATATTAAATCAGTATTTGAAATAAAGGGTGTTGGAGAGATGGCTCAATGGTTAAGCATACTGGTTGCTCTCCCAGAGAACCTGAGTTAAATTTGTGGCACTGACATGATGACCACAACAGTCTGTAACTCCAGCAGGTGTTTCCAAAGCCCTCTTTGACCTCCTTGGACACTGCACACACATGGTACACATACATGCTGGCAAAACACCAACACGCATACAAATAAAATGATTAAATAATGATATATGAGACAGTCCCGCTGGTAAATAATCAATAAGGGGAAGGTAGGGAATAAGAAGAGGATAACAACAGAGAGATAAGAAAGAGAGGACACAAGATGAAGAAGAAAAGGAAGAAGACAGAGAAAGAAAACAAGGACAAAAGTGTTGAACACTCAGTTTGCATTCGGCATTGGTCTAAGTGCTTTACATTTAATCTTCACAATGAGTTAAGAACATACACGATTCTTTTTTTTTTTTTTTTTTTTTTTTTTTCACAAAGGCACAGAGGCACTGATGCATGGAGAGGTGAGTCACTTGCACCAGGTGCCTGGCTACCCACCAGGGGACTCTTGGACTCAAGGGGGACTCTTGGAGAACAGTAGTGACATTTGAGGTGAATGATCTCATGGCAGTCTCCTAGCCTTGTTTCACAAATGGAAGCTGCAGAGGTGGCTGAGTCTTGATGGAGTGATGCCAGCTTTGGAGAGGAGGAAGGGCTAAGAGGTTTTGGAATAGGCTGGATCTGATAAGATCTAAAGGGCACAGTGAGTGACAGGGGCTCAGGAGGGGTCAAGGATTATAGAATTATTACAAGAATGTGGGTCCTAAAGAAGTATCACATCTTGTAAAAATTTGGAACTATGATGAGGAATTTAGTTTGAGAGGCCAAGGAACTGTCTGTTGTCCTTAAATAACTCACAAGAACCAATAGCTATTATAGTAAATATTCATTACCATATTTATTGTAAGATGTCATCATTACTCAGGTTTGAGAACTTTGGATTTTGGAGATTAATTCACCCAAAACATTGTATAGGAATCTGGCCAAGATGATTTTTGCTTTAGATACATGTATTTTAGAAGTGACAATGAGCCATTCTCCTGCATGCAGCTGACTACAGGTGCAATTCAGAGATAAAACTTTCCTATATTTTGACTCAAGAACCAAGCTCTGGGGCAATGCCGTGTGTTAAATGTCACTCAGAAAACAAGGAATAATCTAAGGAGACAGGATAATTTAAAAAGGAAATTTGTTTTTGGATATAAAAGCTTTCAATCTTAAAAAAAAGAAAAACCCAACTCTCAGAAAACATTTTTTAAGTGAACTTAGTATATGTGTATAATTTATGGACATGAATGACCCGGATATCTCTGCAGACAATAAGCACCAGCTCTTGATGTACACTTGTATTTTATGAACTCTTTAAAAAAATGTGTTGCTTAGCAACCCAGTACATTTATTTTATAACTTATTCCTGTGTGTTTGAAAGCATTTCCCTATAGCCACCTTAAAAACTCCAGGGTGTCAAAGTGATGCTGCGAGGTCCCAGGTTTGGGTGGTCAGCTTAGAACAGTAGCAGATGTTAATGATTCTCAAGCAACAGCTTTCGACGGTCCATAGAGAGAAACTATCGACAGCCGCATCCTTGATGTCCACTCTCCTTCTGTTTCCCTGACACAATATTTGTTTTCCTATCCCTTAATTTCCTGTTTTTCATTCAACTTTCCTTAGTCCCTTTGGTTTGGAAATTAATTCTTCCTGGGGTTGTTCTTTTTATTGTTTTTTTTCTAAATGAATTAAAATAATTTTAAGGCTGACCTTTCCATGTCATTTCCAATCTTCCTTTGCGGTTGTTTGATGCCTAAGTATACTGTACCGCAGTATGAGAATGAACATTTTATTGTGTGGTACATAGTTTTCATTATATAATAATTTAATTACATGACAAATGAAGTTGCAAAACTGATGTTACTCACAGCACCTCTCGCTGGACTGCCAAACGCCCTGAGTTAACCTACCGTTTGTTACCAAGACTGAATCCTGGAGACCCAGAACCCGTGGATCCCGGGATGCCAGAGGCAGTCTGTCATCAATTCTGAAGCCAGGGAATCAGATTAAAAAGCATAAGACACCTATATTTAAATGCTCTCTCATCCCTCTGTGACACCTACATCCAGTGGCTTCCTGTGAATATGCCCTGCCATTAAAAGTGTGAAATGGCCACCAACAACAAGCAAATAATACAATGATAGTTGTAAATTAACAGAGAATACAACTTGGGACTTTTTCCTTTCATAGTGATCATTTGAGGATTCTAAGAAGTGTTGACTTTGGGTTTGGATTTGCTTCTGAATTAGAGAAACTGAGGTTTGCGAGTTAAAGTGGCTTAGGTTAGGTTGTCCAGCAACTACTGCAAGAAGCCAGGGCTAGATTTAAGCTCTGGATTTGGATAACCTCTAAATTGAAACATCTGTCAAATCTCTCTGAGCTAATGTTTTCTCAAAAAGGTTGGCTGTATCTGTCAGTCATTTTGGATTAACCAATTGAAGAGAGAGTTTGGGGTGGGGGTACATTGGGAAAACAATTTTGATTTTGTTAACATGGTTTGCTGATGGGAAATTCTGTTGGATTGCTGGACTGATTTTTTTTTCCTTAAGGCTTGAGCCAGCTTGGGATCATTTAAGATCACAGAGTCAAACTGTTTCCCTCATAGTTTCATGGATTGTTCCCTCGCAGGTTTCACTGTCCGTCAGAAAAAAATTCTAGTCTCTGAACTCTACTCAAGTATATTTTCAACTGTCTCAGAGATGCTTGTGATGAAAATGTTGGAAGTCTCTGGTTTAATAAGTGACACATTTCTGGCACATTAGAGACCTTGGTTCATTCATTTATAAAATAATAAAATTTTGGATTCTAGCCTTTGTGCACTGAGCTTCTTTGTGGGAGACACAACGCATTAAGCATGTATGCGATGAACTCACGGTCGTGGGCGGGGCTGTTTACGAGGGTTGTCACTGAGTAAAGTAAACGTAGTCTGAGATTGAAATGAGGTGAGTGACTTCACTGCAGGTCTAACTGGAATGAGGAAGTAGCAACTAAGGTGTACTTCTGAAGGAGGTAAAAATTCGTAAATCAATGTGATTTGGCGAGGGTGGCGGTGTGGGATGGCAGGCAGTGGGAACTGCGTATATAAAACTTGCAGAAATTCTCCATAGAAAGTTATGCTCCTTGGAGGATCAGAGTACTTGCTGAAGACTGAAGGAAAGATTATTCAAAGTCCTTAACATCAAGCTGAAGATTTTATGTCTAGTTACTAGGCAATGAAAAGACATGTTTGAATTTTAAGAGATTGACAAGACCAGCAATTAGTTCGTTAAAAAAAATTTTCAGAAAGATGCATGATGGATTAAAGACTCAGCCTTGATATTAACTAATGGATTAGAAGAAGTCTAGTGATTTAGACCCAAACTTCTACCCTGCTTGAAGTCCCTCATCGTAAACTATATAGAAACAAACTTTTAAAACAAACAAGCTGTTACTTCCCTGCCTTGTCCGATATTGGGTTGATGAGACAGACTCCATGAGGCATAGTGCTTGCCATGAAGGTGGTACTCAGCCAGGGGAGAGTACTCACATGCTGGCTTTGAAAGGCAAAAGCATTGTACTAGAAACCACAGACTCTGAGATTGTTAATAAGGTTTATACAGGGCCTGGTATGGAGCCACACACCAGTAATTCCAGCACTCAGGTGGCAGAGGGAGGCAGAATTCTGAGTTTGTGACAAACTCGGTTAACCCAGAGAAATGTAGGTTAGCTGGGTTTACATAGTGAGATTCTGTCTCAGAAAGAAAGAAAACCATAGTGATAGCATTCATAGTTTTTAAAGGGATTTGAAGAGGAATGGCCTGTAACTCTGGTTTTATCTTTGTTTCTTAGAAAAAGGTTAATGAGAAAGAGTGGTCTTGGTAGACAACATTGGCTCTTGAGTCAGTAATTGGTGGCCCTGTCTTAATGGGGCATTTAATTTCTGTTCCTCCAGTATATTTGGACTCTTTTCTCAGCTTATCTTCGGATTGCCCCTTTTTTCTTTCTCATTTTTTCTTCTTTTCTCCTGAATCCTCACTCCTCAATTGTCTGCTTTAGATCTACTCACAAAGGTCACAATGACCCTTTTTTCTTAGGAAAAGAGAGGGTGAGGTAACTTGTTAATTATTGTTTGGAGTGAATAACTTTTCTTTTTTAGTTAAAATATTTCAGAAGTCTCAGTTTCTCCCCAAGTGCTCTGTCCACACTAGAAAATAGTAGCCCTCCATATTATTATTTTGAGAGAAAATGAAATACAATTCCCAGCATGCCTGTATTCTTAATAATGAAGATTGACTGAACTTTTCAGAACATATATGTTTTCAAATAAGTGATTCTACTTTTTATAAAGTACCACAATACTGTAAACATATGAACTGACTTCTGAATTAAAAATATGTTCACCATACCCATGAAAGCTAAATACACATCTATAGCTCATAGGTAATACATATTGAAGAGATAACATTCTTTGGATATTTACATATTCCTTTTGGAAAAAGCCAAAATGAAGAGAGAGAAAGAGAGAGAGAGAGACAGACAGACAGACAGAGACAGAGACAGAGAGAGACAGAGACAGAGAGACAGAGACATGTAGTGATAGAGACAGAGAGAAGCAGAAAGACAGACAGACAGAGATGAAGAGAGTCAGAGAGGAACTTTGAGTGGCAGGGAACAGGAGGTAGTGGGAAGGGATTTGGTGGATTTTGTGTAACTCTGCTAAAGCTCTCTGGAACAATGTAGCCAGCATTTTCATTGGCAGACCCCCGTAGAACCATTAGAGACATTTAATGAATGTATTATTTTGAATATTTTTTGGCTCAATCTTTCCCATTATTTAAGGGAAAAGAATTGCACTTTCGAAGGGAAGAGAGAAGACTTCATGCCAGTGAACTTGGACCCTCCTCCATGGCATACTGCAGACAAACAGGCTGGGGAGCTAAGAAACTGGAGACCCTGCAGGTTTCCAGGTGCCAAGTGCAGTGTTGGGTCTGATCAAGAGTCTTTTTTTTTTTTCTCTTTCTCTCTCTCTTTCTGGTTAAAAAGCAATCATAGCTTTCTCAAAGTTCCTCTAATAAATTATACAACTGCCTTTTATATCTGATATCTGGCAAGGAAGCTGTTTTAGAATGTCTTCTCAGAAACAGAGAACATTGATCTGGGGTACCCAATCTCTCTCTTTAGCTTAAAAATAAACCTGGATTCTAAGAAAGTGTGTGTGTGTGTGTGTGTGTGTGTGTGTGTGTGTGTGTGTGTGGTGTAGGAGAGGCAAATAGAAAACGCTGAGTCTCAAATAGACTTAGCTAATAGACACTAAAGTTAGAAATGTTATTTTTAAAAAACAAAGAATGAGGCTACACAGAGAGCTCATCCATCCTTCTGTTTACCTTGTCAAGAGTGTCTTTGGGAGCAGGGCCAGATTAAAAAGCTAGGATGAACTAATTTGGTCCTTTCTCCTGTATGTTTCTTTTTCTGCTAGTTATTATTGTTTGACCCTACATTTCACTCCAAAGGCTGATAAAGCTAGAACTGCAGAAGACAACAAAGCCTACATTTGGCCCCACGATGCTCCTTATCTAGAAAAGCATGGCCCCAAAGCTTTGCCAAAGACCCGCTGCCTCAGCCTGCACATTTTAGCCCTTGATTGTCAAGCTACACAGCACAGGGTAGATCCTCCAACCCAAATCCAATTTTCTCACTTTACACTTGAAAAAAAAAGAGATCTTTTCTTCTAAAAGAAGAGTTACCCCGAGTTTAGACTGGTTTGTAAAAATATGTTTCACCGAATTTTAAATCAGTATGAAGTGGCATTTTCAGGGTGTTTGATAAGATTGAGTTAAACAGCTGTTTTCTATGTGTTTGGTGTTTTGTCCTGTGCTTACTATACATGATCTCATTTTACTGTTTGGTGATTTTAGGAAGCTGGCGCTGGAACCATTTTTACTTTATAGGCTTTTTATTATGTTTTACTTATTGTATTGGGGGCAGGGTGCTGCGCGTGAGCATGTATTGAGGCAGGCGTGTGGGTCTCCCCTTCCTAGGAGTTGTGGAGCATCAACCCGCAGGGGTGAGCAGGGTCCAGATGGCTGTGAATATGGTGGAAAAAACACCCGGGAACAGCTTCAGAGAGACAGCTTTATTGTGCCAGAGGCAAGGTGTATAAGGGCTCCTAAGGCAATGAATGGGTCAGCATACGCGCCAGCATCTAATTGGTTAAAGCACAGGGCTGTATGTATCTTAATTATCATATGGGGCGGGGAGTAGGGAGAGCAGGACTTGCACAGGGCTCCTGGGGTCCTTTTCCAAATAAGGTCAGGGAGCCAAGATTAGAGACATTCTCCAAACAAGATCAGATGGGAAAGAGGACGCCTCCCCTGAGAAGGGAGTCCTCCATCTTGCACCCAGCTGAGCGGTCTGGACATGGTGGACAGCGACGTTAGAGGCAGGGCTAACCAACAAGCATTGGAGGTTATGGGACGACTTGAGGAGTTGATTCTTTCCTTCCACTATGTCAGCCCTGGGGATCAAACTCCGGTCAGCAGGCTTGGCTGCAAGTGCCTTTACCATGGAACCATCTTACTTCCCCCAATTATGCTTACTCTTAAGATTATTTTATGTTCATGTTTCAAAAAAAAATCACGATTATTTAACTAACCATGAAACTGATTATTAAATATTGTATTGCAATGTCCCCAAGTCATTAAAGGAGAAAACGGCAAAGCCCAGATAAACCCAGGTCATTTAAATTCGGAGCTAAAATATGTATCACCGCTCATGTCATACCCTTAGAAATTTAAACATAGTTTAGTTTTGCTTTTCTTTGTTTAAGACAGGAGGTCTCAGAATTTGCAATAGTCTACATTTGTAAAAAGGCTGGATACACCTTCTCGTGTTTCAGGAGAGGAGTCTTAAGAAACTATTTTCCACCAAACTCAGTCTGGTCTGAGTCATCTTCCCGCCTCCTTGCCAGTGTTTAGGCCTCTTGGTGATGGGACTCACCTGAGCCCTTGTAGGAGAATCTGGAGAGAGTAGAGGAGAATCACGAGGGCAGAACAGTTTTACATCAAAGCTCTGATGCCCCATGACTCTCAGAATTGGGTCTTTAATCTGTAACCAAATCAATACATTTTTTTTAACCCCCACAAGCAAATACAGACAAAATTGTGAAGCAGAAAATTTTCCTACCCCCAGAATTTCCTTCTCATCCATTTTCCTGGGAAGAACCTGAGTCTTTTCTTCTATGAGAATGGCTCTGAATGATTTTAGAAGACAAATACTTGCTTTAAAAAATAGATATTACTAGTCATGGTAGTGTACACCTTTAGTCCCAGAACTCAGGAGACAGAAGCAGACAGATACTTGAATTTGAGTCTAGCTTGGTCTATGTAGCGAGTTCCAGGGCAGCCAGGACAACATAATGAGAGCCCGTCTCAGAAAAGAAATCTGAGGAAGGTATGATTGTTATCTATGCTATTTGGCTTCTTAAATGATGCTAATTGCCGTGGGTAACTGATTGCATATCTGGTTGAGTTAAAACAACTTATGTAAGAAAATGGTAAAACACCAGAAAATCTAGATTCAAAGAAATAACATGTCTAATCCTGTGAATTATTTATGCAGCATAGAAAGTAAACAATAGAAGTAAATATATCAAATGTCCGCAACAATAATCTCCAGGAATTAGAATTTGAGTGTAAACTTTGTAAAAATTCTTTTGTGTATTCTAAATTGTTGATGATATGCATGTTGAACTTTTGTATTTATAGGAGAAGGAGCTGTGTAGGATGCACAACGGAAGTCACAGGGGTAAAAGAACTTATGCAGAAGCATAAGTGAGCGAGCCTATAACACGGTCGTAAACAAGACCCTACCTTGTCAGATTCAAGGCTTAGCTGGATCTTTTCTAAAGCTACGTAATAACTGTCTGAACAAAATGAAGCCATGGGCAAGAAGACATGCTGTAGACTGAGGGATGCACATGTCAGAGGCCCTGGGGTGATGGGGTGAAGATGAGGTCAGTTAATAGGTACATTGGTGAGCTCCAGTGATGGGGTCTATATTAGTGGCTATCATGAATATGGCAGGGAAAGGATGGTTCCCATGTGGAAAAGAAAACTGTGTCAGACACGGTGGCCCATGCCTGTAATCCTAGCACTTGGGAGCTAAGGCAGAAAAATATGCTATTAGTTTTAGACCAGTCAGGGTTAGAGAGTGAGACCATGTCTCAAATGCCAAAACAAAAAATAAAAAAGGAAAAAGGAAAAAAACACCTTTGAGTGCTCTGCTCACCACGGTGCTCTGGGACCGTATACGTGAGCGGTTTCTTGCTGTGATGTACAAAGAACGAGGGCTATGTCACTGACATGTTTTGGCAAGAAATACAATCTCAGGGTAATTGGGAGACTTGGTTCACCTGTTGGTCTGGAAATTCCTTGCCTGTGTGGAGTATTGTATTTTCTCATAAGAACATAAAAAGTGTATTACACCTCACTGAATTAGAAATTACTCTGTTGGTTCTGTCTCTTTTAGGGGCACACCAAGTGTTTTATGTAACATGTCATTTTATCCACATCATTCAGGAGTTAATTATTAGTTTATGGGGCAGATATATCGAGGTCACAGAGCTCAAAGTAGCAGAGCTGGATTGTGACTCCTATCTGGCCAAATCCAGATCCATGCTCAAAGACACACACCTCAGTATAGAGCACAATTCTGTAATCTTTTTTATAAGTGGCTAGATAGTAAATGTTTAAGATTTATGGGTTTGTGGGCCACATAAAACATTATCTCTTGCATTATGTTTTCTGGGGTTTTTTTTTCTTTTTTTACAACTCTAAAAAATATAAAAGTCAATTTTAGTTTACAAGCTATCCAGAAGATAGCCACAGCCTGCATTTGGACCATAATGTTCAGCCTCCTTGTTAAGACACACACACACCCACACACACACACACACACACCTCTTTTAGAGTACACTGGTGGTGAAAGGGTATGTGGGGTGGAAAGAGAAAAAAACGAAGAAATAGCTTAGCCGTAGGTTTCCAGGGGAAAGGGAAATCCAGCTGGAGTCGAATACCCATGGTAAACACAGGGAGACCACAAGAGCATGAGTCATCACAAGGCCATAGTCTGTGTATGATCACTCAGCCAGCAAATGATCCTCAGATGGCTTCACAGCACTGAAGTCAGGGGCAGTAGAGAGTACAGGGCTGAAGAGAGGGAATGCAGTCCTTAGCTAGAGTGTGGACCCTGCCCTTCTGGAAAAGGAAACAGAAGAGAATGGCTAGAAGGTGTGCCTTTCTGGGTACCAACTCTCAGAGGAGAGGCAAGCCAGGAGGAGGGACTGAGCAGCAGGGCATGGTGGTAGTGCCTCTGTATGTGACTGTAGAAACCCCTTTCCCTTGCCACCCTAGCACTTACAGCTTTCAGATGGGTGGGGTTGTGGTAGCTACCAGACTCTAGAAAGGCTGGCGAAGAGTTCTGTTTTACAAATTTGTAATGCAAAAGGCAAATAAAAGTTTCTCCATCCACCAGAAAACATAGGTACTAAATGTCTCCATGGACTCCATGGAGCTCTAAGAACTTAACAAGAGAGAAGGCGGAGTGAAGATCCTCTGTCCCTTAAGGCACAGGGGATCAGATGCATGTCAAATGACAAATGAATGCCTTTTGTTGGTTCGAAAAACTTGTGGGGAAGTGGTAAGATTCATCAGGCTGTCCTTGAACAAGCTTTGGGTATCATATGTTTGCACTTTTCATTTCTTTACAAAAGGACTTGCGCCTGAGTATCTGAGTGATGGATATTTTCTTACATACCCGTTTTCTCACCTGTTCTTACACTAATTGTTTCAGCAAAGGGAGTTACATATAGATGTAAAATGACTAGTTTGTGAATTAAAGTCTATGCACATTACAATGCGACTATTGTAACCCTTTAAAGGACTCCTTATTAAGAAATGCATAGTCTGTAATTAGGCAAGATGTACTGTGTTTAGAGAAAGATATCCAGAGTCACACATTCCAAGTGATGAGTGAGGTCCTGGAGAGGCATGGAGTGCTGAGTGTTACCAAAGACTGCACAGATGTAGATACCTCTGTATCTGGAGCTGATGACAAAGAAACATTCCTGCTGGCAGGGCTGTGGTGGTGCACACCTTTAATCCCAGCACTCAGGAGGCAGAGGCTGGCAGATCTCTGTGAGTTCAAGGCCAGCCTGGTCTACAGAGTGAGTTTCAGGACAGCCAGAGTTACAACAGAGAAACCCTGCCTTGAAAAAAAACAAAAACAAAACACACACACACAAAAAGAAAGAAAGAAAGAAAGATTCCTTGAAAAAGGTGACAGCTACGCTAACTTAAAAAAACCACTTATTTACTTACGTAACAGTGTGTGTGTGCGTGTGTGTGTGTGTGTGTGTGTGTGTGTGTGTGTGTGTGTGTTGGACATGCACATGCCATGGTATACACATGGACATCAAAGGACAACTTGTGTAAGTTGGTTCTCTCCTTCTATCATGTAGGTTCTGGGGATTGAACTAAGGTCATTCAAGTTGGCAGCAAGCACCTTAACCTGATGATCCATCCTGCCAGCCTTGTGCGACCCAAATGAATAGTTAGAAGAAAAATCTCACCGAACCTCTGAATCAGGAGAGAACATAGTGTAGGCTTTATAGCACAGAATGTAGCTAGAATATGACCAGGGACACAGCTAAACAGCTAGAACCAGACCAGATACTGCAAGGCCCTGGCATTTTAAGTCATTTAATTTTGTCCCAAACACTATTAGAAATGTTTTAAGAAATAAAAAGACTTGATTATATTTCCATGAGGGAATGGGTAAAGACTGGAAACGGGTCAGCCAGGAAGCCAGGGAAGCAGGTATGATAGTTTGAAGCAGTGGAGTGGATGGCTGGGAGTAGAAATTCTAGATTTGTTCAGAATATAGGATTTCCTGGGATTGGTGACTGGATGTGGAACTGCAAGGAAGGAAAGAGTTTAGGGCCATTCTCTTCCAGGGCTTGGTAATGATGGGCTGCGTCTTGATGAGAGGAAAGCACTTCACAGGGACAATGAGTGGAGTTTTAGATTGACAGAGTTTGAGGTCCTGGGCACAGTTAGAGATACCTAGGATAGCCATGCTCATTATGTTTGCAGAGATCAGAGAGGAGTGGAAAAATACGAGCTCACCGATGCCAACTGAAGAGCAAGTTCCAGGAAGAGGGTTTTGTAGAAGTTACTTTTGCGTGGCTGTGTCTAAGAACCTAACAGGATAAACTAAGGGAGGGAAGGTTTATTTCACTCATGGCGTCAGTGAGATTTCAGACCCCCATGGTGAATGAGGTATAGTGGTTAGAACAACTCTGTTCATGGCAGCAGGAACAGGGTGCTCACGTGGTGTGGAGCAGGAAGCAGAGAACAGGCTGGAACCAAGGGCTGGCATAACCTTCAAAGGCCTTCCCTTAGAGGCCTATTTTTGCCAGCCAGAACCCCATCTCTTAAAGATCCCAAAGTGCTCCACAGAGCTGGGGACTGAGTGTTCAACACATGAGCGTTGTTGAAACTTAAATCCTAGCAGGTGCTCAGGGGTGACGAGTGTCTCAGAGTGGCACAGCAAGTCATGGCATTAGCTCTCAGCTGCTTTCAAGCAGAAGTTGTAAATGGATATGTGAGCAGGGGGTGATTGGGTCACAGATCCCCTCTGCTCTTATCCAGTTAATTCTCTTGTAGCCCCTGAGAGCTATTTCCTCACCTTATTCTCCTGCAACAGTCTTTCACACTTTCTAACTATGCCTCTCGCCTTGCTCCTCATTCATGGACGGTCCCTCGCCTCCTACCCCGTTAGCTGTGTAGCATAAACAAGAGAAGCATCACTCCTGTAATACCATCGCTCTCAAAACCGTCTCCCTCCCCCTCTCCTCCCCCTCCTCCTCTGGTGTGCAGGCACTACACACGTGTTCTTCTGTGTCCAACATGTGAAGCCTGAGTCAGGGCTCTGGGCTCATATGATTTACTGAGGGGTTCTTTTAACCACACAGCCATGAGGGCGACAGGATAAACCACGGCAAGGGCTCCAAGCAAGGATGCAATTTCACTTGGGGTCTAACCTCTCCGGTCTCAGGGAGCTCAGAAGCATGAATTGTACTACGGATGTAGCCTAAGTTTGGGGCAAAGAGATTGGCTTTTTGTAGGGAGTCCTTGGCTACAAGCTGCTTCCAAGAGGAGGCAAACGTCTCCTGTGATCCAGTTGCTACTTGGCTCAGGGAATTCTCAAAGAAAGGCGAACTGTTAGCAATTGGCTCTAAGGGCAGCTGGGGGTAGAGGCCTCTGTGGTGTGCGCCAGTATCACCCACCTGTGTCGGGTGGATCTCAACGGCTGGCTTCTTTGTCATGTCTTCTCCATTATCTCTGGTCTTTTGCCATTCTTCATACTCAGGATTCTGGCTTTTCTCTCTCTAAGCAATGTCGTAATGCCCGAGTCTATGATAGTAACTTTCCATCCTCCTCTCCATCTTGGCTCATCTCTCCCGCCCCTTCTCAGCAGCTTTCCTCACCATGGATTCTCCTTCTCAGCCATGCCAGCCACTTCCCCCAGCACGCCCTCTCCCTGCTCACTAACCAACTGCAAGTCTGGATTTTGTCTCAACTGTTGCTCTGAAATTGCTTTTGTCAAAGTTACCAACCTTCTCCTCGTGTCTACTCCTGATAGACACTTCTCTGTTCTTCTTTGACTTCAACTGCCAGGAACATTTGGAATGATCTTATCCCTCCACTCGGAAGAAGCCAGCACTGTTGGATGTCTTCCTGCCTTCTCTTTGCTCAGCCTCGGGCCTCCCTGCCAACTTCGTTTCTTCTCCCTACTCTTGAAAATTCACTGTTCCACAGCAATTATCCTGTCTTCTTCACTAATCCTGAATCGCATTCAGTCAGACCGGGGTCCTTTAAGTTTTTAAAAAGATTTCCCCTTCCATGTCCCATAATGTGTAATTTGAAGGTAAACACCATTTTCTTTTAAACAAAGAAAATTTAACATTGCTTCTTTATAGAGCTTCAGATTGCATGATTCAGAAAACTTTTTGAAATAGATGTCTCTGCTCTCTATCTCTGTCTCTATCTTTTCCTCTCTTGTTTTCCTAAACGTGTGCTGGACTGAGTGTCTACCCATTAGGACAGCAATAATGACAGCCTAATTCATTTCATACCTTTCACTATAAGTTAATTGTTAATGTTCTGTAAATTCACAAATGATTTAGACATTCAGGACGATAGACTGACTTCTCTAATACAGAATTCCATTTTGCTCATTACCATGTCCTCAAACCGTCTCTAAATGTGGAACTTCTGTTCGGCAGAGGTATTCAAATATAGATTCAGGAAGCAGTATTTTTTTTAAATAAGCATCGCTGTATAGTCCGGGCTGGCCGCGACCTTGGAGGCTCCCGACTCAGCTTCCCGAGCACTGGTGTGTGGCACCACCACGTTCAACTCTATGATTCTGGATCTCACTTTCTCACTCTGCTCATCTAATCAGTTACCAGTTTCTGTTGGTTCTGTTTATGAATACGCCTCGAAATAAACCCCAACCTCTTAGCCATCTACATTGCTTCATGATTTGCATCTTTGAGTTAATTCTTCACATTTTTCTCAAGGGTGGTCTCTCTAAAAGTCAACTTCAATTTTGTGTCTTCCTCTTAAAACAAAACAAAACAAAACAAAACAATAAACATCTTAATGTGATGTGCAAGACCTCCAGGCCCTGAGTGCTGTTAGTCAGTTCAGTATCAGCCTTTCCAGCTCTCCACAGCTCTCATCAGCTAATTCCTCTTCAGTCCCAATGTCTTCATGCAATGGGCTCCTCTTCTTCCCAACTCCAAGACACTCATTTTCATCTTCTAGGTCTCCACGTAGATGTCAGTTCTGGGAAGACATTGCTGACTCCCCAAATCCTTGTTGGATGCGCCTGCTCCTGGCGTCCCACAGGACTTTTCCTCCTGGATCATCTGCTGAGCTCTGTTCCCTGGCATCTCTGCCATCAGGGCCCAAGTTCTATGATGGTAGATGTGCTGAATGGGCTTGTTGATTGGATCGTGGCTGGTGAGCATAGGCTCCATCCTTATTGTTGTTCAATATATTCCTTTTGAATTAATAGGTATGTCGCTTGATTTCTAAAGTTAATGTGTATATGAGTTTTGGTCATTGGTTCTCTCATGGAGCCTATTTGTTTCTACTGTTTCAGTAATATTGGAAGCTGAGAGCTTAATTGCACATATGTATATTGTAAAAAAGACTTGACTTCCAAGAAGGATATGTGTCTGTCTGTGTGTAAGGGTATGTGTGCTGTACTTCCAGAAGAATGCTTTGTTAGAAAATACCATTTAAAGAAACAGTTTTAAGATGTTCTACACAGAGGGGCAAGCTTCAGGAGGAGAAAAATGACACAGAGGATGATTAGAACACTAAGTGACTGCATGGGTTTTTATCATGAGCTGGAACACACTGTGTCTGCTCCAGTTACCCACAAGGACTGTTCCTCCTGGGAAAGCTTCCTATTTTTAAATCCAGCATAAGACCTGTGGAAGCCCAGATTCCAAGAGTTTATCAGTGCAAAGTGCTTTTGCCTTTAATCTCCATGGAAACAGTTGTCAAAGGCAGAGGTGGAAGGTGTCTTCGCATGTACCTGTGTATCTCCTGCTGTCTACCAAAGGCAGTGGGTCTTGCCTGATACTCTGAAAGGTCAAACTTTTTGAAACTTAACTGAGCCCTGTGATTCTGAGGATATTTCACAGCTGGACAACATCTGCGAACTGGGGAATGGAGCATTTTCTGCTTTACTTTCTGCTTTGCTGTTAGCTAGTACTCACAAACCATTGGCTACTGTTGAAAATAATTCTCTAAATTGTTTCATTGAGAGAGTCATGATACTTACCTTCGGAGAGCTCTGTCCGGGTGACAGAAGAGAAAATGTACGCACATGCAGCACATACATGCACCAGCGTAGGAGCGCACACATAGACACACCTTCCTGCACGCACACGTGCTCCCCCTCCCCACATCTCATATACACAAGCAGAGGACAGTTTATTTATTTTTATTACCTTATGTTATTTGTTTTGGAGGAATATTATTTTAGAAAACTGCTCAAAATTAAACAAAATAAAACAAAATACACCTGTGCAAAGAAAATCACTTTAAATCCTCCAATTTCGTTTCCTCCTAAAATTCCGCTGTCTGCCATGTGTGCACACTTTTATTTAAATGTGATTACTCTGTACAGTTAATCTATTGAAGATTATGTTAGCCTGCTTGTGATGCAATAACAAAATGCCCAGGTCTGGGTAATTTATGCAAAGATTAGAGAGAAGATTATTTTTTCCTACGGTGGGGGGTGGGGTTATTTTCTCAATTGAAACTCCCTCTTCTGCCACTGCCTCTGCTGACTCCATTCCAGTCACCTTTGGCTCCTCCTAAGCACCGCACCAGTGGAAGCCTGTCTGGCTTCCGGTTGGGAGGGGAAACCTTTAAGGATTAAAGGTGGATGGAGAGACCAGGCAGTGATGACATCTGGAAAACTGACTGGCTGTGAGTAGAGAGGGAAAAGTTGGCCGAATGGGGCAGGGCACGCAGCAGAGGCGTGGAGCTGGAGACGCAGCTGCGGTGGACCAGGGAGCATGGCAGTTACTGCTGATGAGAGGGCTGGCCCTCAGCTGTCCAGGAGAGTGCCGCAGCTAGTTCACCTGGCCCCATAACTGCCTGCTAGGAACCGGTATTCTGGATTGGTCCCCTAGACCCAGCCCATGGCAGGGAGAAGAGACTCAGATGGCATAAGCACCCTGGGGAGACATGTAAATGGAGACACGTTGGCGGCGGCAGGCATGGGAACATGGTCAAGGAAGACAAGAGAGCATGTTGGTGATGAATAGAGTCAGTCCTCAGGCCTCCCAGAGACTCTGGCAACCATGGGCCAGAGTCTGCCTCTCTTGGCCTCAGCCTGGCCTGGCACATAGAGCCATTGCTGCTGTCCCTTGCCCTGCTGAGGGGGGAGGAGCATGGGGCCTGTGCTGAGGCCAGGGTGCTGTGCAGCAGTCTGCAGTCACACAGGTCCTGCCGGCACTGAACCGCCAAACTATGGGATCATCCTGACTCTGAGCAACAACAATATATCCCAGATGAAGAATGGCTCATTTTCTGGGTTCACTCTCCTTGAAAGACTTCCATGATTTGTACTACCACCAGAAACCATGTCCCTATCTCTGGTTCGATGCTGCCACCAGAATCCATGTTGATGTCCTTGATCTGTGCTGCTGCTGCTGCTGCTGCTGCTGCTGCTGCTGCTGCTGCTGCTGGAAACCATGTTGATGTCCATGATCCTTGCTGTCGCCAGCAGCTATGGGCAAGAGAGCTTCTGTTGCAGTGGTGTCAATGACTGCAGATTCATGGCTGAGAATGAGAGACATTGAGGGCCACCCCCCCCCAGCCACCACCCAGAAAGAAAAGAAACAGCCCAGATATGAAGGTATTGAAAAGAATCCTTAAAAATTGTGGAAAAGATGCTGAGATGTAGCTCTTTTCTGGCTACTGGAAGCTGAAATATTTTTGTAGTCTACCGCTCCCTCAGCTACAAACGGTAGTATTGATTGCATAAGCACCAAAGTCATCTTTCGTATCCTAGAGAATAATTTTTTATGATTCTGAAAACGAATTCATTAAAGTGTAGGTCTTGGAGTATTTCTTAAACTAACTAGCATTTCCAGTCTCCTATAGTCATGGGACCATGGGACCTGAATATGTCTCCTCTGACTCTTCTACCTTGAGAGCAAATTAGCTGGAATATTGTCTCTGAGTTAATCAAGATTATAGAAAACAGAAACCATTGTTGGTATTGCAACAGCAGCAGTAGCAACAACAAGGAATTAAATACAAAAACTGTGCCACTTAGGACATTTTAAAAGGACTTGGGTCTCTGGACTTAAGGTTGGACACCGGGAGAATATCAGTACTTTGGGATCTCTGGGATCTTTGGGATCTCTGGGATCTTTGGGATCTCTGGGAGTTGGTCTGTGCATAGAGCAGCTGCTCATCACAGAGAGGGAGGAGGAGCATCCTGGATACGTGCTTTTTAGCTACTTGTTCCAGGAACACACTGTCCAGTTGCTATCAAAACCTCTGAAATCCACTCATGACATGAGCAAGCCGTGACATGTCTGCTAGATCCATACAGTAAAGAGTGTTTGTGTTAATGCTCGCATCTCAGGTGCCACACTGTTGGTAGAAGATGCCAGAATACTATTGTCCTGCACATTTGTAGGCAGAAAAGGTGAAAATAGTCAAAACAAGGTCTTTCTTCATCTCCTGCTTCCCTTCTAGCTCTAACAAGAGCAATGCCGATGGGTAGAACCTGCACCACAATGACATCCTGACATAAAAAATAAAGTAGAAACGTATCAAATTTAACTTTATGTTCTATAGAATCATCAGACACATTAGGAGGAGATTGCAGGAGACAAGCATGAACTAAATAATAACACATACCACCTTCTACCATACCTTACCAATGTCCACTCCTCAAGTAAAGTTTACTTCGTCCTCCATTCGTGCATCTAATTGCGTATGCATACTCACTATGGTGCCAATTACTGTGCATTTTAGTGATTTGTTTACATGACTGTCTTATTATATTAAGATGCATCTCATGTGCATTTTCATCATCAGAGCCTGGCATAGCGACTCACAGATAATATGGAAAGCAATTTAATAGTAGAAGAGAACATGCTTTATAGTAAGAGACATTCTCACATAAACCTTTCTTCCAAATGTGTAGTTTGAAGGTAACATTAAATTTCCATAAGCTTTATCTGAATGTGTTTCTTATCTGTAAAGTGAAATGATTATGCTAATCTCATAAGGTTATGGTGAGCTTTCCATGAGAAAATGTGTAGGAAGCATCTTGCATATACTTGGGACTGAATTGTGATTGCTGTTATTAGAAGCAAGTAAATGGACTCAGATCAATGGATTGTTGAATATATTTCAATGATTATTCATGTTGGTAACAAAGCATACTTTTAAGAGTTCAGGATTTTCTCACATGGTTTTGCTTTCTCATTTTTTTTGCATTTTAATTAATATTTTGAAGAATGTAAGTTTTAAAATTTATCACTCTGTATTTTTTCAGGTTTATATTAGTTCCTGGCTTTACTTTTTTGATCTTAGGTTTTATAGTTTTATAAGATCTTCCTTGCCAGAGTCTACATGCATTCTTACAACATTTAGTCCATGAGTTTCCTTGTAAGACTTGGCTTTCTTTTCTTTGGTATTTTAATCTTCTTTCTAGCTTTGTTGGGATGCTCTAAGACTAAATTGATTTTTTGAGATTTACCCTTCCACTTTCCAGGAGCTGCTTTGTCCTGCAGGGAGAGTCTTGGGCTCTGGGGTCATTCCTCCTCTTTGTAAATGTATGCTAGTAAAAATCTAATCTCTTATTTATAATCTTGGCTATTATAAATATTGACGGTTTTTTCCATCAGAGAAATCCAGTCATTCCATGTTCCCGGATAGTTCTTTTTATGTTGGGAGGAAAACATTCAAGTTATCATAACACTTTGTTGTTTCTTAGAATTGTAAAGTATTTTTATTGTTTATTTGAGAATTTCATACATGCATACAATGTATTTTAATCATATCACCCCTTATTCTTCCCCCCTAACTCCTCCTGGAGTCACCTACAACCCCCCAACCTCCTAACCCCTAACTTTATACTCTTTTTATTCCTTTGTAGCATGCTGAGCTCAGTTCGTGCCGCCTCTGTAGGCATGAGTGTGGGCCATTCGCTGGAGCAAGGGCTACTGTGGAACACATTCCTAACGAAACCTGGTTCTCGCTCTCTGTGTTAACTGCCATCAGCTGTTAAGTGGTTTCTCAGCTAAGGATGGGGCCTCGCAAGCCTTCTTTCCTGCATGCTAGAGTGTTGATTGGCTTGATCTTGTACAGCTGCCTGAGTTCATTATTGCATTGCTCCTGTCTGAAGACATTGTTTTGCCCTGGTCCTTCCTCACCTCTGGTTCTTACAGCACTTCTGCCCACTCTTCTTTGATGTTCTCCGGGACTTTAGGGTGTGGAGGGAGTGCTGCTGTGATCACAGTACGCGGTGTCATCATCAACATAGGTCTTACCATCAAGCTCTCGTGGCAACCAAGATCAATGGTAATAACCTGCATTGCTTTGAGGGTCTCTGGGACACCTTGGCCAACACCTGGAGGGTATATATCTCACCCTTGGAACTGGGCTTTTTATTTGGCACCTATGGCTCCTGGGAGGAACATATCTCTTATGTAGGTGTGACTGGCTAGCCAAGAAGTGCTTGGATTGCAAACACGTCGCACTGCATCAGCTGCATTCCGCCTGTGCTCTGGAGATTGAACTCACATCCCTAGGAGTCTGAGGCAAGCACTTTACTGATTGAGCAACTCCCAGCCCTCAATGCTGTTTTAATTTTTATTTCCCCGCTGGTTAAATATGTTGAGTATTTTCACGTTTCTTGCTTCTTTTTACTTAATCCTCTGAGAGCTGCCTGTTCCGTTTGCTAGTGCATACTACATCTCTGAGTGTGAGAATGCAGATTGTCTATGACATCACTTTCATGTGCACAGGCACAGACTGTCTCTGAGGTAGTGTCTCACTTGCGTGCAGGTGTGACTGTTTTTATGTAGTCACTCACGTACACCCAGGTTCTGATCATCTCTAATGTCATTCAAATGTGCACAGCAAAAATAGCCTCTCTGTGTGGTCACTGGCATGTCCCCAAGTGCAGCGCGTCTCCATGAGGTCACTCCTGTGTGCACAAGTTTAGATATCTCTATGTGGTGGCTTCTGTGTGCACAGGACCAAAATGTCCCCGTGAGGTCTCTCGTGTGTTGTGTTAGTTACCTTTTTTCATTGCTGTGACAAAATGTTCAACAAGAAGCAACTTAAGAAAGAGAAGGGTGACAGTTGTTTACAGTTCCAAAAGGAAGGTGGCCAGACCAGGAGCCTAACGGTCATACTGAGTGGACAAGAAGAGGGGCCTATAAAGCTATAAAACTTGAATTCCTGACTCCAGTGACCCACTTCTTAAAAGAGTCTATCTCCTAAAGGTTCTGCAAGTTTCTAAAACTGTGCCAGCAGCTGCGGAACCAAATTCTCAGACATATGAGTCTTTGGGGCATTTCACATCCAAACCACATCACCTGTACATAGATGTATAGATGTCTTTATTTGGTTACTTGTGCACAGCTGTGTATTCAGATAGTCTCAGAGGTATAGAAATCTTGCATGTATAGACTGTATATAGTCATTTACATGTGCACAGGCCCAGACTATTGGTGTAATCTCTTATGTGTGTATGGGTTGAGATCGTCTTCCAAGGAGAGCAGAAACTTTGAGTTGATCTTTACGTGGTCTGCTGTACCACCATGGGGTATGGTCCATGGGCTGGACAGCGAGGATTACAACTGGAGGTGACTTCACCTCTATGTACTGGAAATGGATGTCAGTAATTCCCATGGCGTGTTTAAGCATTTGCCACTGCTTGATCCCTCTTCTGGGAGCTACTGAGTCTCATGTGGGTCTGTGGGTGCAAGGTTTCCACTGTGTAGAATGTGGAGTTCTGACTCAGAGTCTTCTGGTTCTTGTTAGAGAAGTTCTTTGTGGACTCAGAGAACAGTTCCCTGACCCTTGCCCTGGCTTCCCAGTTTGGGACCAGAAGGAAGAATCTTTACCTCTAGGGTTGCCTAGTCGCTGGCTGGGCAGAGGTCTTTTAAAGATGGCTTATTATGGCTGCTTATTATGGATGTTGGATGCTGAGGACAGAGGATTCTTTCTCAGCACCTCCGTGGTAAGTGACCTAAGATTCTTGTCTTGAGGAATGGTTAATCGCCAGTGATCTACCCAATGTTAGTTATATTTTTTAGTCTGTTTTGTTTTTTGCTTTTTCTTTGGTCTCTTTTATCCCTCTACCAGTACCCCCATCTCTCTCTCTCTTTCTCTGTCTCTGTCACCCCCCCACACACACACTCCCCTCTGTAAATTTTGAGAATTTTGAGGCCCTCTTAAGCCAGATTTCTTGTGTCTTCTATATATAACCAAAAACTCAATCTTGTAGCAAATCTACAAACAGAAAAAAAAAGCCCCTAGATTTGCTAGATGTACCACTACTTCAGACACATTTATTTTTTTTATGCTCTTAAAGGGTGACTTTCCACGTGGATATGTTAATTCCAAGATGTTTGTAGGTAAACTAAGTCTAGATGCCCACTTACTGGAAGGATAGATTTCTGTAGCCTTCAGGGAAATGTATGAGTGGATGAACAAATAATGTGAGAATTATCTCACTGATGGTGCTTGAAAGGGAAAGAGTGAGGAGTGTCCAGGGATGACATAGAAAGTGAGTAAAGTCTGGGCAGAACAGCTGGGAAGGATTAGAAGCAGGGAGAGGAACCCGCCACGGAGACAGGGAAGAGTCCGTCTCAGAAAACAGGAGGAGGCTGAAGAAAACACATTGCTATCAAGTAAAGGAAGTAGAGAGCTTAAAGCAGAAGGAAGTTGCAAATAGAAAATGCAGCAAAGGGTTCCAATACCACAGTGGCTGGATTTGTTTTTAATGTTGTGGGGAGGAAATGGAGATGCCATTGACAACTTTAATAAAAGCAATTCTGATAATGAGATGTAGATGAGAGCCAGGTTATAATTGGATTAGGGGTGCATGGGTGAATGGAAGATGAATAAATAATTTTCTTAGGGAATTTGAGTTGGAAAGGAAGAAGGAAAAAGAAAGGGTGTTAGTTATATTTACTCAGAAAACCTCATCCTGTGGGACCAGAGAGATGGGTAAAAATAAGTGAAGAAGGAAACAGGTTCAGGCGTGGTGTGGGTGCATGGGTGCTATGGAATTCACAAAGAGTGCTTCAGCGCTGCTCTCTAAGAAAGAGGACTGATCCGCTGCTAAGAGTCTAGAGAATAAAAGATTGAGTATATTGGGACAAATCGGGGTATTGAAGATTTAAAATAACCCCAGAAAGGGGACATTTATAAATAAATGAAAATATAGACAAGGTAATGGTCTGTATGAGAACACTATTTTTTAAGTTAGTCTAAGAAAAGGAGGTAAGGAGAACAGAGAATCAAAGGAGATAGAGTGAATGCCACGAGGCGTGAGGAAGTCAGGAATTATGCCTTGTCCTCAGTGGATGTTTCACATAACGTTCACATTTCCTAACACGGAGGGGAGCTGGGGTGAAGGGGAGCCTGAGCCAGAGGCTGACACCCTTCATGATGGAGTAACATGAGTGGGGGTCATGAACAGAGAGGAAAAGGACATGGCCCGATGGGCACTAAGAAGAAGAGGAGGAACTTGACGGGGAGAGAACTCACTGCAACTGTGCTGGTTTGCAGGGAAAACGTTCATTGATTTTTTTTTGAGGGCATATAAGCCCCAGGAGTAGGCTGGACAGTAGGAAGGTTTGCACTTACCTGCATCCAAAAATTCCAGATCTGTACAAGTTCTTTCTCAAGAGAGTTGGCTGAGAGTGCTTAGGGACATTTGTGTTTTCTTCCTGGATGGGGACTGTCTTCTCACCTGCGTACAGTACCTCTCCTCCAGAGCGAGTCATGGGGACTTTGGGAAGAGCAGCCGTGAGTTCCAGGGTGAACAGTTGTCCGTCATATCTTCATGCCTTACTTCTCAACATGCCAGTTTCTGATACGGTGTGTAGCCCAGACAGGCCTCAGACTTGAGATGCTCCTGCCTCTGCCTCTCAAGTGCTGGGATCACTGGCATGTGCTCCCTCGTCTGTGAGATGTCTTTATCCGGAGTGAGGAGATCGTAAGTGCAGGTAGATGCTTGCAGAGACAGAGCATGTAAACGTAATTCATCCTTCTGAACGCACAGTTCAGATTGGTTTATGAGCCTTGTGCCTTTTATTGCAATTATGTCTATCATTTCACCCCTCTCAGCTATTAAATGCATGTATCTCCCTTAAAATTATTTTGGTTTTTAAATTAAAATATAACTGTATCCTAACCCTCCTATGTATCTCTCTTCTTATCTCCCAAATTCAAGACTTCGTTTTCTTTAGTTATTGGTGTGTATGTGTGTATTCCTAATATATACATTATAAAATTACATATATCCACTGGTTATCCAGTACCAAATGGTCAGCCCCGAAATCATATACCTACAAGTAATATTATACAGACTGAGCAAATTTTATTAATATTAAAAATATATGTAATTTTATAATGTATATATTAGGAATACACACATACACACCAATAACTAAAGAAAACGATTTCTCCCGCTTTCAGCATCCTGTAGTTGTTTGTGGTTATTTGTCTAGGCTTGAGTTCCTATGAGATTCTTCCCTTCCATCCAAGCATGTCTACTGGTGTCATCCTTGTTTCACTTTTGTTTAGGCAGCCATGGTGATGGAACTTGATGGATATTGTTTCTCTGACCTCTCTGGAAGACATGATCTTGCTGCAAATTTCCTATTCCTCTGGCTTTTACAACTCTGAGTCCCCTCTTCTGCCATCGTTCCCAAGCTTTAAGTGTAGGAGTCGTGGGGCTGGGTACCACATGATCTCTTGTTCTCTGCATTTTGGTTGTTTGTGGTTTGCTGTAATGGTCTCCATCTGTTGCAAAGAGAAGATTCTTTGATGAGGGCTGAGACCTATGTTTAACTGTGGGTGCAAGGGTAAATATTTAAAATGTAGTTAGGAACTGTGCTGCTTTAGTAAAGTGGTGGCTGTAGGTTCTCCTCCAAGATCCGTGACTTACTACTCCCAGGTTGCCGGCTGGGTTTCTAACACAAGGCATAATTTTCCTCTAGTTGAGTGAGCCTTAAGTCTGCTTAGAGAGCTGTTGGTTTCCACCAAGGTGCTCATGCCACCACTGCACCTTCCTTCTTTGAAGTTTTCATGGCATCTTCCGGTACTAGGAAGGGTAGTCCTCAGGGAGGAGGCTTTCAGGTCAGATCCAGCTTGGATCCTCTGGGTCCTGTGTTTGAAGTACATGGTGTTTTACCTTAAACCTCTGGGAGGTAAACAAAGATAACAGCCATAGCCTGTAATGTTTCGGGAGTCTCCTAGACAGCCCTGGCTGCTGTCATCACTTCTCTCTGTACCAAGAAGCTCGGCTTTGACATTAGGAACTACATCCTCAAATCTCAAGCCAAGTCCTAGGCACATTAATTAACCTAGATGCTAAGACATCTATATTCATTAGCCCCGAATAACTTTTTGAATTCTGTACATGGTACAGAAGACCACCCATGGTACATAGGAAGCCGGTGCACTGAATTCTGCACTTTGACCCTCTTTGGTTTAGATCTGAACAACAGTTTTTCCCCCAGCAAAATAAATGTTCCCTTATCAGCCCAATTACCAACTGTATCTGGATTTTTAAATTTTATTTTCCTTAAGACTTACTGACCTCTATCTATATTTCTGTGGGGAGCAGGAATCTGAGCAACCACACCCCGTTTGCCACTAGCAGGACATTCACATTCTCATCTGGAAGAGTAATTTATGACTGGGAAAAGAACTGGGCGAAGAAGAAAGGGAGATGAGTACAACCAGCCCCGATGCTGCTGCAGGAGAATGCTCAGGAGAAACGAGCAGAACTGCTGGGTTGAGAGAGGACAGATGGGTGGCGGCCAAGACTGGCAAATGGAAGGCAGGGAAGCCAGTAACACTCAGATAGCCCAAGGAAATCATGCCAGGAACAGGGGAATTTAGGCAAAGTGAGAAAGTAAAAAGGGGAGAAAATTGTTAAAGTACCATGCCCAGTTTTAATTGGAAACCTGAAAGAGGAACAGAAACAGAGCCTCAACCTTCCTGGGTACCCTGTTTTCCTTGTAGGCTGTCTTTAATCCTATCCCATTCCATGTCTTCTCCAGTTTCCTCTCTTCTCCCATATCCCCATGTAGCCACACGAAAGATTTACTTGATGTCATCATCACCCCAACCATCAATAAAAGTATAATGCGATTATTTTAATAAACAGGGAAAACAAAGGGAATGTGACTAAGTCCAGGGAAAACCAGGCGAGAGCCCAGAACATTGCATCTGCAGGAAAGCAGCTAAAGGAATATCCCTCCGATCACATCCAACACCACCTCATGGAGCTTGGATGGTTTCTTGGGGTTGAGAATGATTTTTCCAAGATATTAAAAGTGAGCAAAAGTACTATTTAAAAACCCCTTTATCCAAAGCATCTTAAGGTCTACAGCATGGCCTTTTTTATTTACTTGCTTTCTTTCTTCATTTTAGTTCTGTCCCGAGAAACACAAAAATTGTATCTTTTGGGATTTCTATTTGCCGGGTGTCACTTGCCAGCACATTTTACGCCTGGGTTAAATCAATGGCATGAGCAGCATGTCTGGGAAGCAGTATAAGCAATAGAAGAAGGGTCATACTGTCCTCATGTGAGTTGAGAGCTTTCAATGCCTACAGTTTGTCTAGTAAAATAGCAGCCATGAAACATTATCCTAAAGGAAATCTGAAACCTATGTCTGCCTGGCTTTAGCTATGAAAAGCTGGCTTTAGCTTTTCTTCTTAGGGAAGGCACACTATGACCAGTGTAGGAAGCATTTAGTACATTTGAGTACTACTGAGTCCTGGTTTAGTTGCTCCTTCTGAAATTCCGTAAGTACACATGCTCATTCTGTATGCTACTGGTATGTACGTTTTCAGATCTGACCATTTGGTATTGAATTGGTGTGCTCTTCCCTGGGGTTATTAGGGCTCTCAGACTTCTTTAATAGCTTGCAGTTCTTTATATATGGTTGAGCCCTGATGAGCTTCTGCCTATCCCTACCCTTCACGCCCAACCCCTGTCCATGTTGACATATCTATTGGTGTCATCTTTGTTCAGGTCCTGTTTAGGCAGCCGTATTGATAAGACTCCATGTGTGTAGCTTCTCCGACATTTCTAGGAGACACAGTAGCACAACAAAATCCCTTTTCATATGGCTCTTACAATCTTTCCATCCCTTTCTTCTGTAATGCTCTCTGAGCTTTCTATGGAGGAGTTGTGATGTAAATGTATACTCTGGAGCTGCCCCAACCCATCCATCAGTCTGTACTGTGATCGGTCGTGGCTTTCTGTGCCGGTGTCCATTTGCTGTAAAGAGGAGATTCTTCAATTAGTTGATTAGGGGTGGTAGCTTATCTATGGGTATAAGTGTGTGTGTGTGTGTGTGTATACATACACACACATATATGTGTATTTTATCTATATATATATGTATGTATATGTGTATATATACACACATTGATATATATCCACATATATAATATATATACACACACACACACACACACACACATATATGGTATAAGGTATCTACACTTATTTATAGGTATAAGGATAAGATTTAGAATGCAGTAATGAGTTTTGGTGGTCTAGAAAGTGGTCTAGAAAAGTCTAGAAAAGAATAGATTCTTTTCCTAAGGTTTTTGAACTTACTAGTTCCAGGAAGCTAGCTAAGTTTCCCATACAAGGCATGCTTTTCCTCTTAAATCTACCTAGACAGCTGCTGGTCGCCACTGATATGTGAGCGCTACTTCTTGTACCTTTCTGCATATCTTGCCATGCTGGCTGTGTTTTATAGGTGTTGTGGGTTGGAAACACTGTTTAATTGCTTCACTTCTTTGGCAGCTTGTATGGTATTTTCTGGAACCATGGAAGCTAGACTATAGGAAAGAGGTTTGTCAGGGCAGATTCATCTGGAATCTTCCGAGTTGCGTGTCCTACGCATGTACTGCTTTCAGCAATAGCGGCCCACCTTCAACCCCAAGAGGCAACTAAGGGAACCAACTATACATCAAAAATCTATAATGTTTTTGGATTCATGTTATAGAAGACCTTCAATTCTGTGTGTAACTACATATGTTATATCGTTTAGTGATTTGAAGGCACTGTCTTAATTTGCTTTTCTATTCCAGTGTTGGAAAACCATGACCAAAGCAAATGTTTGGGGGGAAAGGATTTAATTTGCTTTTACTTCCATGTCACAGTTCATCAAACACAATCAGAGCAGGAACCGATGTAGAGGCCATGGAGGAGCGCTGCTTACTGGCTTGCTCCTCATGGCTTGCTCTCCCTGCTTTCTTGTAGAATCTGGAACCACCAGCACAGGGGTTGCACCACCCATAGTGAGCTGGGCCCTCCTCTATCAATCACTAGTTAAGAAAATACTCTACAGGCCTGCCTAGAGCCTGATCTTCTAGAAACTTTTTTTTTTCAGTTGAGGTTCCTTCCTCTCAGATGACTCTAACTTTTGTCAGGTTGACATAAAAACTAGCCAGCACAAACATCAATCAGATAACTCATTATAAGGGTTATATATGCCATCATAAAGGTCAGGCAGTATAGAGACACCTATGAGAAGCTGAGAGGCTGAATGCTTTCTTTACCATCTGGGGGATATTTCTCACAGCAAAGAACTATCAACTTATCTCAAAGAAATAATTCCAATGAAAATGGAGAAAGTTGATTATACATTCTACAGAATGAGCATGTGTACTTATGGAATTTCAGAAGGAGCAACTAAACCAGGACTCAGTAGTACTCAAATGTACTAAATGCTTCCTACACTGGTCATAGTGTGCCTTCCCTAAGAAGAAAAGCTAAAGCCAGCTTTTCATAGCTAAAGCCAGGCAGACATAGGTTTCAGATTTCCTTTAGGATAATGTTTCATGGCTGCTATTTTATTAGACAAACTGTAGGCATTGAAAACTCCCAGCTCATGAGGACAGCATAATAATGTCAATAATGGAGGCTTCATGCAAATATTTCAAAGCAGTAGGATTTTACCTAATGGGATAAATATCTCGCTTATATGCTGGTGTCCTTTCCTAGACTTCATGATAGGCATATCTTTGCCTTTCTACCCTTCCAAAAGACTTTGGCTGCTGGAAATACCATGATAGCCATCAGCTCGGGCCCTGCTCTCTGCCCTGTGGTGTGACGTATTACCTTTGTGCTTGCTTCCCAGGGCGTACATGAGTGTGAAGGAGCTGAAGGAGGCCTTGCAGCTCAACAGTACGCACTTCCTCAATGTCTACTTCGCCAGCTCAGTTCGGGAAGAGCTTGCAGGTGCTGCCACATGGCCTTGGGACAAGGAGGCTGTCAGTCACCAGGGTAAGTGAGATAAGAACTATGGCCGATAAAAGCAAGGATCTCTGGGAGAATTTGTAAAAGCGAGTTTGGGGACAAAAGAAAAGCATGAAATACATAGTCGACGAATTAACTGCTTTAGGTTGAGAACGACTCTTGAGTGAGTCTATAAAAGTGTTTCAAAGTAAACACTAAGAGGTGGTAGATCAAACACTCAGAATACTCTAAACTGATTCTGTAATGTAGAGACAAGCCAGTCCTGGTGATACAGGCCTTTAATCCCAGGTACTAAGGATGCTGGGTGATAGAAGATCACATTTCAAGGTCTGCCTGGGCTATAGAATAAATTCAAGGCAAGCCTAGGATACTTACTGAGATTGTATCACCAAATAAAATGTAAAAAAGAAAGATCACGTTGTGTTCTAGAACTTTCGATAACTTTTGATAACTGCACTGGGCTTAAATAAGAATGGGTTCATCAACAGCCAGGAAAGTCTAGAAGAGCGACTTAGGGACCCTCCCTCATTGTTAGATAGATGTGGGGAAAGGGGTGTCATTGTCTTGAGTTGTATACACACTGGTGATACCGCGAGGCTCCAATGGGTAATCACAATCCAATGGTCTCATAGGAAATCATGGTTAAGATAAATAGTTGACGAAACAGGCTTGAATCTGAGTAAGGGGACAGGTAGTTGGTGGGGCTAATAGGGATCTAAGAGATTTAAGAGAGGATATGAGGGAGAAAATTGCTAGAATGTATTATATACATGAATAGAATTGCCAAAGAGCTAACTTTACTTAAAAATTGAGGGCTCAGTGTTGTGGTTCATATGTATAATTCCAGGCATGGGAGGTTGAGACAAGAAATGTCACTACAAGGCTGGCCTACACAGTGAGATCCCTATTCAAAAAATAGGAAAGAAAAGGAAAAAAACCAAACAACAACAGCCATATAACCCTGCATGCAAATGAATTGCTGGGGTGAGGTCCAATTCACTGGATCCAGTCTAAGACTTAGGCCTAAAGGGAAAGATATCACTAAGGCAGTCCAAATGTAAAACCTGGTTTAGTGCTGTATCAGAAAGCTGGTGTGTCTCTGCTTAGCTCAGCCTCTCAAGGAGACCCTAAGAGATTCAGACAGGTTTCAGTCATACATTTTCAGGATGACTAGGTAAACTGGAGGTACCCTGTGTCCTTCGTGGAAGCCAGTGTGAATCACTGTAGCAATCCACTGTAGCAGTGGGTGTACTTGAGGGTCCTAGTCAAATAATCCAATCAATAGTGAGTTTGGGTAATTTGAATTGCTTCATCAAAACAGCAGTGACTTAGAGGACACAAAGCATCCTGAGGAAACACCTTACTAATCACCAAGGGTCCCTCTTGTGGGTGTGTGAGGGGCTCTGACAGCAAGGTGTACTCAGCAGCTGTGAGGTCTCAATCTAAAACCTTAAAAAGTGATTTTTCTGGTCTTTATGGAAATAAATTTGGCCATTTTTGACGAGTTGTTGGGATGGAGTAGATTATGAAATGTCTTTATTATTATTATTTATTATTATTATTATTATTATTATTATATAATTTTATTATTAGCATGGTCAAGATTCATTCAATAATGCAAAAGTAGATAAACTGCTTGAACACCCACGGCTTGATGACATCAGGCAGTGACCTAGGCAGTAAGGACTCTAGGGCTTCAATCCCAGGAAAGAGAAATAAATAGAGGTGAGCTCTGTAATATAACCTATAGTTTTTTCTTTCAAGGAAATCGCCAAAGTTCCAGTGAAAGGAATTGAGTCAGAGCAGAAATAAAAACCTAGAGGTTGCTTCAGCCTCATCAGGGAGAGAGAATTCAGTCCCAACCGTCCAGCAAAATGGGAAGCGCAGAAGTGGGCCCCATGTGCTGATAATAATTTTCCTCCCAGAATATTAGCTAATTACCTAAGGGTGCATTCTCAGAGCCAAAGCCTAGAAACCAAGTCCAAAATGACTTCTAAGAGATTAAAGAGGGAAACAGTGATTTCAGAAGTCATTTAACAGAGGGAAAGAGAATGAAGTTGAGACGCTGTCAGGGAGAAGGAATGCCGAAGACACTTTATACTCCAGGGCAGAGTGAGCTGGTTTATACTGGGCTTAAAATCCAACTGGAAACCCTATCCATGCTTACAGCAAATTCTCCTGCCTGTATCCTAATTGCCTAACTAAAGGAAAATAAGATAATACTATCAGAAGCACCCCATATGATTTTACATATACTATCCAGCAGTCAATAGAAAAATCACTTGATATTTTCAGGAAATAAAATCAAATGATAGAAAACAGAATCAATTTAACAACACAGCAAGACAACATGACCTATAGATTATTTAAATATTATAATGTTTAGACACCAGGCTAATATGTAAAACTGACAAATGTGTAAAACTACATAAAAGCTAGGGAGCTGGAGAGGAGAACTGAAATCTTTAGGAATCCATCAAGTGAAAATTTTAGAGCTATAAAATAGTACTAGTAATTCAAATTTAAGAAATTAGTAGAAGGCTAATGATAAAGATTTAAGACCTAAAAGAAATTCTACAAACTGAAACTCAGGGGAAAAAAACTGATGAAGAAATAAGAAAACATCTTGAAAAATATTCAAATAATTACATTACTTAACTAAAAATTGTTAATGTAATTGGAGTTCCAGAAGACGAGAAAGAGGTCGGAATGGCGGTAATATTCAAAGAGACAAGGGCTGCTCACCTTTTCAAACTGACAAAAGTCAGTTCACAGATCAAAAATACTTCATAAACCCCAATCAAAATAGATTCAAAGAAGGTTATATCTAGACCACCAGGCAGCAAAATTGATGAAAACTAAGGAGAAAACACTTAAAGCTGGACACTGGGGAAAATGACTTATTATCTGAAACGTACGATAATAAGACAAATATCGCCTGGCATGAAATGTTGAGCTGATAACTTTTAAGTCTGGAAGAAAATAGTTTTTAACTTAGAATTACAAATTTGACCAGAAAAATATAAAATATTTCAGACAAATAAAATCAGAGATAAATATGTCTGTGCTGAAAAGACTTCCGGCAAATTTTAGGAAGCAGAGGAACGTCATCTTGGGTAGGATCCGAGAGACGCCAGAGAATAACTGATAATGCCAGAAAGAATAGAAGCATCGAAATAAATAAATAAGTGAAGGCATCGAAAGCATCAAAGCATCACTGCCTTTAGCTTTCCACATGTGTAGAATTGAAATCACAGAAGTCGGAAAGGCGGACAGGACGTCAGCCCTTCGAGGACGAGCCCCTGTTCCTCCGCGCGGAAGCAGTGCCGACTTCACCTCACTTTAGGCGTCACCTCAACATTCGCATTGTAATCTTGAGATTTGTTTTCTTTCGAAAGATTGATTAGTAAGATACAGATGAGCAAAGTGAGGCTGGAGCAGTGGCTCAGTGGTTAAGAGTGCATCCTGCTGATGCAGAGGATCCAGGTTCGGTTCCCAGCACCCACTTCAAGTGCTCTCAAACCTGTAACTCCAGCTCCATGGGAACTGACATCCTCTCTGGACTCTGTGGATACCCACACTCATGTGCAAATACACACACACACCCCACACACACTTAAAAAAGAAATAAAAAAGAAATACTAGAAACGAAAAGTTAATAGAATAATTAACACTAAGTAGACTTCCTGCCCCCGTTCAGATTACAAGGTTGTAAAACTCACAATAAACTCTGTTACCTGATGTCCAAAAGAGACAGATGCTAAATATAAAAACACAAATGGTTAAAGTGAAAGTGTTGGAAAATGTAATAAATACAATGCAAATACTAATCCAAAGAAAAACAGCTTTCTGATATCGAAGAAGAACGCTTTAAGGTAGTAGTATCAGCAATAAGCAAGGCTGTTTTTAATAAAAGAGCAAATTCAATTGAAGAGTGTAATTGTGATGAATTTGGATGAGACCGTTAACACGCCCTGAAAACGTACCCATATGTACAGACATAGACAAAGCTAAGTCGTAGCTGGCAGTTTTAAGTAATTTTCTCAGAAAATGATAGAACAAATAAATATTTAGTAGACTTACAGATATTTGAGAGATATGATTAAAAATTTGACCCAATTAACAGAATCAGACTGTGTATTTACACGGAGCAGAGTACACATTCTTTTCCTGTGTCATGGAAAACTTATCAAAGGAGTTCTCGACCACAGAGTAATTTCAGAGGATGGAAGTCATAAAAATTCTCTCTCTCATCTCATTGTAAATAAGCTAGAAATCAAATAATAAGACAATAAAAATAGGAAACCCCTGGGTATTTAGAAATTAAGTAATATACTTCTAATTAACCATAGGCCAAATTATAGTGGAAACAGGAAACTATTTTAAATAAAATGATTATAACAACATGTTATTTTTTTTTAAAAAAAAATCTTTTGTGCATATGGAGACACAAGCAGAGGGAATGTACAGCTTTGTTTATTGAAAAATAAGAAAGTCTGCATATCTAGCCAGCAAAAAAATAGCTTATTAAACCCAAAGAAGGAGGACAGAAGGAAGAAGTAAAATCAGGACAAGAAATAAATTTGTTGAAAATAAACTTTCATTAGAAAAAATTTTAACAAAACAAACAGGCTTTGAAGAAAGAAAACCAGTGATGGAGGGAAGTGAATTGATACATTCCTTGAAAGACCAACTCATCAATAAGAACAGTGACAGAAAAGGAATCTATTCTATCACAAAAAGTGGGAGAAGTGGGCGGGGCATGACGGTACATGCCTTTAATCTCAGTACTCAGAAAGCAGAGCAGGGCAGGTTTCTGTGGGGTCCAGGCCAGCCAGAACTGCACATAGCTTACATATAGCTCCAACAGGCAATGGTTATTTTCACCTAATGGTTTTGGAGCAGTTGTATATCCACAGGCAACAGAAAATGAGCCCTAGTCTGAACTTTTCCACTGATAGAGAAATTAAATCAAAAAGTGTACAAAATGAAACTGTAGAAAGACTAGGAGAAAATATATGCAGAATTTTTTGAGACAAGGCTAAGCAAAAAGTGCATATGTAAAACACCAAAAGTGTGGTTTAGGAATATAAAAACTCACCAGTTAGCCTCTGTCAATATTGAAAACCTTTGGCTAACAGAGAGTCTACTAAGATGTATAAAGAAACACTAGACTTGTATAAGGTAATAAAAAAAAATCACACATCTGAAAAATGACTTCTACTTTGAACCTGCAGATTCTCAAAACAGTAAGGGAGAGATTAGACATTGAACTTAGGTATGAGCAAAGATAAGACCAGACATTGTATAAGGGGATCCAGAAATAGAAATAAGCACAATAGATGAGAAATTAACTGTTAGAGAAATGCTAATGAAGACTACAATGAGGCATTGCTACACACCTGTGTGGAGAACTGAGCTGAAAACCTAGCATCGCAATACTACACGCTCATGAGGGTATAGAGAGGCTGGGTACGCCAGGCATTGCTAGTGGGAAACTGGGAATGTGATGGTAGCCTCGCTACATCATCCAATAGCAGGACTCCTGGCCACCGGTACCCAGGAAATGAAAAGAAAATACAGGTGCACTGAAGTACAGAGGCGGGAATCTTCACAGCATCTTTGTGGGTAGCGGTCTAAAGCTGGAAATGTCAGAACAATGTCCACTGGCACTGGCTACTTACACAAGCCACAGACTATCCATGGAATACTCTCTAATTATAAAATGGAACAGAGTATCAATTCACGCAACAACTTGGATATATATCTAGGGTATTATTCAGAGTGAAAAAAATCCATGTTCAAAAGTTACATGTTGTATGATTCCATATGTGAAGTGTTTTCAAAATGATAAATATGTAAAGAACAAATTAAGGGTTGTCAGTATTTAGGGGCCGGGACAGGACTGGGTGGGGGAATGTTACAGATTTGTGTGTGCATGTATGTGACATAAAGGATAATAGGAGGAGATTGCATCTGTTGGTTGGTTTTTGTTTCTGTATTTGTCTTGTTGTGTTTTGAGACAGGATCTCACTATGTAGACCTAGCTGGACTGGAACTCCTTATATAGACCAGGCTGTTCTTGAACTCACAGAGATCTTCCTGTCTCTAAGTGTTGGATTAAAGCCATGTGCTACCATGCCCAGAAAGGTGGAAGGTTTTAATGATGGACTGGTCTGTGTTTTGAGTGTGGTAATGGTTATACAATTGTATACATGTGATAATCTTACAGAGAACTGCACACATGCATGTACACACATAGATGTAAGAACTGATCTGTGACTTCTACATGTAAGGAGAAAACTGCACACAGTAGGTGCTCAGTGAATGTTCACTGACAGAGGGACAGGCAAACAAGTGAGTGGAGGGATTACATTTCAATGTGATGATACAGGAAACGTTTATAATTTACCTCCTGAGAATCTGACTCGCAGTTGCAAAAGCAGCTATGGATATTTGTACTTTGCTTTTAAAACTTTGAGGAGTGAGAGTGTTCTACAACATGGTTATGAATATGCCTTTCAGGAGATGGCTGACCAGCTCACATTTGTGATTTAGCATGAAATTGCTTGTGTACGTACTCATCGTTTCCTTTTCAATCATAATTGTCATCTAAAAAGAGGACAGCGGTGCAGACATCTGGCATGGCATGATAGAGGAAGGCATTAGGATTCTCTAAACAGCCTTCCCGAGCATCTTGGAAGGAATATGTTTGTACCAGTGTGTAGCAGCTCATCGGGTTTATGGTGATCTGAACGATCTACACATGAGCACATCAGCCTCAAAGTTGGAAAACCAAATCCATCTTCTGGTTACCAACGGCTTCCACTCTGTGGAAACCCCAAGGTTCATCTTGCTTTGCCATCGACACCATCCCTACCTTCTACTATGATTTTGTCTTTCTAATTTTATGCTGAAGGAGGAAAGATTTTTTTTTTTTTTTTTGGTAAATAACACCTGAATTAAAATTATGGCTCCAAAAACAAAATATTTGACTAAATGATAAACCAGTCCCAATACAGACAAACAAACAAACAAAAACACAAAACAGAAAAACAAAACAAAAGAAAAAACAAAAAACACAAAGCATGACAGAAAAACAAAAATGTAAGGTGTGGCAGGGAAATGGTGCCCAATACCTGCTTAATGGAGAAGTGAATTCCAAAGTGCAGGCAGTTTGTTACCTTCCCAACGTCTGTCCAATAACATCTGCCGTCTAAACTCACTATATTACCTTTCTCCAGTGTTGTAGAAGTACTTGAGAGTCCCCAGTGCTTGATAACTAAGGACAGCTGTAGCTGACAGGGCACACAGAGAGACAAAATGACACCCGATTCTGTAGTATCTTCATCTTCATCTTGAACCACACTGTTTATTTAGTCTTGTCTGGAACAAGGACTGCCATCCAATGAGCCTGGAGACTGCAGAAAAAGAAAGCAGTGGAAATCTTAGAGATAATGTGGTTCCTGGTCTGGTTCTGTAAAGGTCCACATCCCTTTCCAGCTCCCATTAACACCAACTTTGTTCTTACAGTCTTCATTTATTTCTCGCCGTTTGTCCATCCGTCTATTCCTGTCATTTCCTTCCCTTGACTTTCCCAGGGCACTTCTTCCTTGGACACTAAGGAACATTTTTAAGGATTTCTTCCTTCATTGTGGAGAATATGTTTTGGGGGAGTGTATGGTAGCCAGTAACTGGAAATAATTATATAGACACATACAGACCAGCCCTGATCTCCATGATTTACAGGCATGTAATGTTCAGCCCTAAAAGTTTTACAGAACCATTTAAAAGGCATTGCAACCAATGCCCTTGACTCAAATTGCTTAAGTTTCTTTTTAAACAGAAATGGTATGGGGAATCATTCTCTTTACCTTGAGCTACTTCAGCGGTCTGATGTTGGGTCTGGGGAAAAGCAGTGAGAACTTGGGAACATCACATCACTCTGGAAATTTGACTTTCCACAGCTGAGAATCATTTTTTCATCAACAACTTCTTTTTCTCTTCTTCCTCCGCAACATCCCCAAGACCACACAACAGCTATGCCTTATTGTTTTAGCTTGTTCCTCATAATCAAAGCTGAAAGGCCTTCTAAGTAGGCACATCTGTATTCCCCCTGCACGCCCATTAAGGCACAGCTGTGCCACACATGGTCACCAGTTGCTTAACGCAGAGAGTTCCATTCATTCTGTGTCATGTTTGAAAATTGATCGTATCAGCCCCGTATTGAGTTCAACTCTCAGAGCATACATGCAAGCATGCAATAAATATATATGGATTTCATGATTGGCCTGGATTTCTGTTTTGAACACCTATTTTAATGCATAGTAGAAATTCGCTCAGTTGAGTCTCATTTCATTTGGGGCTTCATCTCCCTAGTGATGGCTCTCATATCTCAACTACCATGTTCTATCTCTCTTTTGTCCTTCGCTACCAGGTGATGCTGGTCACATGAGATAACCATCATTCTCATCAGGGTCACTCGTGGAGTCGCCTGAGTGACTTTGTCCATATCACTCTTCCCACTTAGCCTCACTTCCTCTCTACCCCAGCCTCTCTTCTCTAGAACTGGGGCACTGACTTAGAAATCCTTCTCTAGAATGAGACAAGAATCCATCCGTTACCAGATTGCATAAACCCACCTTAAAAATTGATACTAAAAAGACAGGGTGACCAACTTTATTGGACTCACTTCCTACACATTCCCAATGCTTATCTCTTATCTCTTTGCCTTCGACGTCCCAGTGGTCTTTTCTAGGCTAATGTGGTGGTAGGTATGTAGTGTGAAGGTAAAGATGATGATCTTAATCTAACCTGCCATACTGACCAAACCACAGTCCCTTCAGATGGCACAGACCCAGGAAACCCACTCCCAGGAAAGGATCTCCTACTTCCTTGCTTTCAAAATTCTGTTGTTTACCTCCTAGTGAGGTAAGATATGTAAGGGACTCTGACATTCTTAAATGATAGCTAGCGATGGAAAGATAATGAAGACTCAGGCAGAAATGTTAGTGTTTGTCACCCTTTCCTCATCCCTTCATACCGTTGTTTCCGTTTCTCCTGAGTCCTGTTATTTACTGGACCCACTACTATCTACGTAGACCCAATACTCATTACCGTGTATAGACTATGGCAAAGGAAGGGCAGGTCTGCTCTCCTAGAGTACTGGTCACGCCCAGAGGACCGTCAATACAGGAAGAGCTTGATTGTCAGGGATAAAACAAGTCTCAAAATGACCCTAAGACGTGATGCCATTGCCAGTCCGAGACTGGGTGACTCTCAACCCTGGAAGGCTGATTCAAGTCTCTTGATATTCTTCTTATCAGGCACTGGAGATTATAATTGGTCTCCTCTGATAGTTTTGGAGCCTAATAAATAAATCCAAGTCAATGGTTCAGTGATGAGAAGAGGAAGGAAGAGGGAGTGGGCTTTCATAAGGAGGGCAGAGAGAAGTCACGCCACTCAGAGACCGTCCCATCTGGATCCAATTCAGCATGACTAAGGAGGACTTCTCTTCATTTCTTTCCCAAATCTCCCATTGCAGGTGGTGTCGTCCTCAACCCAGCCTATTATGGCATGCCTGGCCACACCAACACCATGATCCATGAGGTGGGGCATGTCCTGGGACTCTACCATGTGTTCAAAGGAGTCAGTGAAAGAGAATCCTGTGATGACCCCTGTAGAGAGACGGTGCCATCCATGGAGACAGGAGACCTGTGTGCTGACACTGCTCCCACACCCAAGAGTAGGCTGTGTCGGGATCCAGAGCCAGTTAACGACACCTGCGGCCTCACCCACTTCCCAGGGGCTCCATTCAGTAACTACATGAGCTACACAGGTATCACCACAGACGACGATTTTGCTTTCGGTTCAGATCACCTCGTGCCTTTGGGAATTGGTAGGGCATAGTTAAGGGGGCCAGGGAGGTTTGTGTCCCAGAGTAGAGTATATTTTATGTTGGATAGTCCTTTATTTTCCATGTGTTTGAAGTGCTTGACAAATGCTGAGTTATTACAGGGTCTTGTAGACTGCATTGGAGCTTGAAAGTGAAGCGCATTTCTATTTGAATCATTAAAATGGGACAAAGTCAAAAGCCCTCTTGAGATCTCATCAGCTTTTATACCACGATGATTCTCATTTAGGAATGTATTGTGAAGGCTCTCTAGTCTGATTGATGAATGACAGGGCACTGGGTGACACTGTTTCCTCATTACTTTTGCAGATAGTTAACAAACTGACTCGATTAGTTAGAGCACTAGAAACCTTTTACCTTATACTGTGTAAAGAAGTCAGGTTTTCTTCTTCTCATACAACATTGACTCTCAGCTTACCTTCCGTGTACTGTGCCCAAAATGATACTATTTCATCTTAAAAGATGGTGCCTTCTTGGACCTGGGAAGAATTGTATTGTACGACCTTGTCCTTTTTTGGGTCATCTCCTGGATCGTCCGTTTTACCTGTGTCTCAGACTTTCCTTCTTATTACCCTTCTAATGATGAGCATAGTTATAATTAAAATTGGCAACTAATTTGTTTTGATCATCTACGCCAATGGTAAAAGAAGGTACTTTTTCAGTTCTGTGCTTTAATAAAAGACTAACTACCAGGCCCTGCTCGTGGCTTTGAAGGTAAGAAAGAACAATGAGCTAGCTGGTTCTGCTTGTGGCCTCTGAAGATGTTTCCTTCCGAATTTTATTGTTGCGAACAATGAGTTGAACTCATAAACATCAGCACCTCTGTCACCCGCAGTCTGGACTAGTTGGCCTTGGAGATGCAGAGCATCCTTAAATGCCACCGTTAAGTGTGGCGGAGACCACACTGAAGCGCAGAGAAGAGCGGGTTTGTGTCCACTCTAAGTGGAAAAGTGCTGAAACTAACATCACTCCTTTTGAACCTTACGAATGTATGCCGGATGCAGGGATTGCGCCGGCACGGAAACTAAGATTGAGCTGGCATTCCCATCCCTGCAGCTTCCTTGACCCTTGAGCTTTCCCTCCCCTGAGGATCTCCAGTGAACAGGCACTCTCTCCTTGGGCACAGTCCCAGCGCTATACAGATGGAGGCGATTCCAATGGCACGTGAGGAGACCCTCTGCTGAAACACTGCCACCTTGTGGTGTGATCAGTAGGCAGCCATCAGCTCAGGACAATCCTGTGACTTTATGACCCGTCTCACCCTGAGACAACAGAATACAGTGATGACCTGGCTTCTGAGAAAAGCAAGTTCCATGTCTCTGCCTTCCCTTTCCCACATATTTCTAGAGAAGAGTGAATTTCTTTACTGAGTCTAATGTTTTCTGAGTTTACTAAGTGCAAGATGTCGGGTGCTAGGAATAGCTGGGAAGAGAGTGAGGTTTGCCCCACCTTTGTTCGCTGGTAGAGGTTATAGCCTTCAGATTATTGTTTCTGTCTCCACAGATGATGAGTGCACTGACAGCTTTACACCTAACCAAGTGGCCCGGATGCATTGCTATTTGGACCTCGTATACCAGCAATGGAGTGAAAGCAGAAAGCCCGCCCCCATCCCTATTCCACCCATGGTTATTGGGCAAACCGATAAGTCCCTCACTATCCACTGGCTGCCTCCTATTAGTGGAGTTGTGTATGACAGGTGAGAGAGGTGCTCCACTGCCTTTGAACCATTTCAAAAGAGGGAAAGACTATAAAATGAGGAGCGCCCATATTGTGATGTCATGTGCATATGGCTGTCCAGAGCCACCTCCTCAGTCTGCTCTAGTCCTTAGCAGGACTAAGGGTCTCTCATGGGAGCCAGTGGCTCGCCACATGTGCTCATCCCACACAAGGATGGCCTGGCAGAAGTAGCCAGGCATTGCACATCTGTCTTAGCCAGCTGCTCGTCTGCAGGGTAAGGCTTGCTGCTTGGGCGGTGATGGTTGGGGAAATGAAAGCAGACTGCGTTCCTTCAGTCAGTTCTTGGGTGAGAAGAGAAAGTCTGGGGGGCATGCAAACTCAACTCAGCATTTCTAATGCTGTCTCTGTCTCCAGCCGAACCGTTCTCTGACTGATAGCCACTATCTGGAATTGTTACCATCTGCTCCTGTCTGTCTCCTCTGTGGGAAACTAGTGTTTTTGTATTTTTTTTTTTTTGTCTCTGAGACTGCCATAGTAGACACTTAAAACATGCTCATTGAAGGAAATCATGACACCTGAAGCCAGCTGTCACTTTTCCTTTGCCTACTTGTAGAACTGAATTTCAAGGAATTCTTTATTAAAAGCTATGAGAGAGAGAAAGAGAGAGAGAGAGAGAGAGAGAGCGCGAGAGATCTGCTAACGACAATGGGGAATGTGGTTTAACTGAAAAGGCTCCTTTGACCCAGGCAAACTTGGCTCTCTGGAAGCCTACACCCAGATGCTAACTAACAGGCAGCTGCTTTCTTTTCAGTCCTGCCGTGTGGGGGGACACTGAGCGATATCTGATGTCGCCTGTCTAACATAGTCCTCACAGTAAGGACTGCATGTGAAAGAGAAACACATGGGGCGGCTGAAGACTCCGTAACAGGTGGTTCATGGGAAAATTCAGAAATGAGGAGCATAGGACAGATTGATACTTTGAGTTTTTAGCTTTCCCATTTAGCAGGTAAACATCTACTCTTTTATTTTTCTTAATATATTTTATTAATTCTTTGAGAATTTCATATAATGAATTTTGATCGTAATCATCTCCCATTCCTTCTTCCGACTCCTTCCAGACCCACCCTCAAGCTTCCGTGTCCCCCAAATTTGTGGCTTTTACAATTTTAAAAACTAACTCATCAGATCCAATGTGTGCTGTCCACATACTCGTGGGTGTAAGACTGTGACTCTTCTTTGTACAACACTTCACAGTGGGTATCTGGGTCCAGCTCAGGGGACCGATGGCTCTGGAGCATGACCTCGTATTCTCCGGATTTACTGAAAGCCTGGAGTGTGAGGTGTGGATGGGGAGAGATAAGGACAGGATAAAGCCAGTGGATTCTTTTTCAAAGAGATGTCCACAGTTTCTTAAACCTCCCTTCACGCTTCGGCACGACCTGGTTTAGCTCTCACGGCGCAACAGAATAGTTTCCATTGTCACCAGCACCCAGGTTCTCATGAGTCTCTTTGGTGACTCAGCACACATCTATGCAATGTGTATAAGAATCTTCTTCCTGCAAGTGTGACCTTGTGTAGCTCTGGCAGGACCAGCTGAACAGTAAGTCCTGTGTGGGTACATGCAAACCCGAGTTTTACATCAGTTTATGTAACACGTGTAAACAATTTAATCTTTCAATTCTCTCTCTGGTACAAATGTTACGATAAAGCAGACATCAGAACTGGCTTGCTGAGTGTCTGCTGGCAGAATCAACTGTGATTTGCTTCCTTTTCTCGGCTAGGTGGGCTACAGTTGTGAGGCCTCTTAGCACGTGTGTTGGAGAGACTCACGTCACATGCCCGGCCATTGGTGTCATGCCTGGAATGATGTTTACTCCACCCTTGTAGGTATTTGGAATCTTATGTCAGAGAAGAGCCCAGCTACGCACTCAGCAGCAGCCCCGGAAGGGCAACTGCATCAGGCAAATGTAGTTTAGAGTTGTGTGCACGTTAGCAATGAGCACTGATGGAATCAGAGGGTGGATTTTAACTATACCTTTTAGTTTTCAAAAAAACTGAAAAAGATGAGTGATATTTGGGAACTTGCTCAAAGGAGTTAAGGGACTTGTGACTTTGGGCAACTGACATAAAGCTCTCTGAGCCCCCAGTTTTCTCATTTGTAAGCGTGGTGTCATCACAAGGATCAGAAAGAAGTTATGAAAAGTACAAGGCCAGCTATGTAAGGTGCTTAATAGGCGGTGGCTGCTGTCGTAATTGTTGCCTTTTTAAAAAAAATAATGCAGTTTTACTAGTGTATTATAAGACACCAACCTGCTATTCATGCGTTTACTGATATGCTACTTCTATTTTATGCTAACATTTCAGATATGTTGTTCACAACTGGGCTCCTAATCATTCCAAGAATTAGAGAGAGGCAAGTCTCAGAAAGTGGTTGGCCTTTTTCCTTAGGAGAGTTATCGATACATATTCTGGTTACTCCCAAATGTGATGCTTGTGAGACCTCTTCGCAGATGGAATTATCTTGAGGACATCTACAGAATACACGTTTCCAGAAAGACTGCTGAAGGCCTGTGCTGAGTCTTAGGGACGAGGACCCAGAGATACTCACAGGCTGAGGAGTCAGAAGAGAATGGCCATATGCTTGCAACACCACACAGCAGTGTCCTGAGAAAGGGGCCATCTGTAGGGGTGTGTGCAGAGAAGCAGGTGCCGGAGTCTCACTGCAGCAAGGCTAAGCACCACTGTGAGGGACTCTGAATAAGTAAAGTCAGAGTTTCCTAAGCAGGGTGTTTGAAGAGCCCACTTGCTCTTTATAAGGACGTGTGCTTCCCGGTGTGATATGAAGGGGGTGGGATATTTGGAAATTGTGCTAAAAATTTAAAGTTTTTGGAGGAACTGCCGGAAGTAAGGCTGGAGCTAGCTTGTAGTGGCACCCGGTGTCGATAAGGAACTATGATCCCACTGCTAGGGTAATGGAGACTCGGGGGCATTACATTTTCACATTGCATTGTATGCATGTAAGGAAAGCATGGAATTAAGAGTCAGAACACGTATAGCTAGTGACTTCATCCTGAAAACTGTTGGTTTAGAATGGCAGGTATGGGCTTCCTATGCTTTTCTGACAGTTATTTACTATAGAAAGGGATCTATGCTGGTTCAGAAAAAAATATGCTTATTGTTTTAAATGATTCTAGAACAAAAGCTCCCTTGCAGCTCATAGGCTCCTTTATGACTTTGTTAAACTTTTCTGCTTCCTGACCTTGAGGTTCCTCATTTCTTGTGAGTTTTGCAAAGATGAGGTACACAATAAAAGGACCTGAGTTGCAATGATAAATGTGCCCACTCATCGCTCCCCTGGGCCTGATTCTCCAGTGACATCCTTCTTCCCCCAAATCTTCCTGTTTTGTTTTGTTTTGTTTTCCCCTAGTTCAACATAAGAACACTCCCTTCTTCCCACTTCCTCTTCCCAGGGCTCCTGGCAGTATGTGTGGTGCCTGCACTGAAGATGGGACATTCCATCAGTATGTATCCAAGGCATCCTCAGGACGGGTGTGTGACTCTTCAGGTTACTGGACTCCAGAGGAGGCTGTGGGTAAAGTACCATGGATTTTTGACTAATATTTTAGTGGCCACTAAGCATGGGTAATGTGGTGTGTGTGCGTGTGTGCGTGTGTGTGTGTGTGTGTGTGTGTGTGTGTGTGTGTGTGTGTGTGTGTGTGTGTGTGTGTTTACATGTGGGTGTAGGAGGGTTTGCTGAATATTTTCAGAGTCATGGGAACACTGCTGGTGCTTCTGCTTGTTGAGTGCCCTGTATCTGTATAATATGAAAGTCCCGTGATTGTGAGAATACAGAGATTTAACAGAGAGGGATTGAGAAGCCAGCCCATCTCAAGAGTAACCTCAGGGTGAGCTAGGACCAGAAATGTTGCGTATGTCTATTTGTCCCTGAAGCAGCTTTGGTGCATGATGGAGTAAGTTAAGTGCTTACTCCTGCATATCAGGAGAGTAACAGAGAACACATTGCAGACAACACTCATGCGCTGGCTGAGCAAGTCCGGATGGGGGCAGGGTGGACTAGGTGTTCCACACGGATCGTTCTCATCTACGCTGTTTTATGAGTCTATTAATCACTGGTACTGGTTGTGCTTTGAGTGTGATCTAAGCTAAGCTCTAGAAGGGAGGGGATGTTTTTTGTTATTTCATTTCCCGTCCCTCCCCCAAATTCTTTAACAGTCACATAGTCACTCACATATATATCAGGATCTAGAAGACACATTTCAACATGAGTCTTTTCAGTGCAGGTGCAGAAAATGCTGTTGACGAGGCTTCCAGCCCTTCAGGATAAAGGGCTTGACTTCTGCCTTTCCCATCTTTGTTTGTTTGATTTTCTTTTGTTGTTGTTTGTTTGTTTTTCAAGACATGGTTTCTCTGTGTAGCCTCGTTGTCCTGTACTAGCTCTGTAGAACAGGCTGACCTCTACCTACTCATCATCTTCCGGATAGCTCCCCTCCGCCCCCCGTAGGCATTAAGATCCACAAAGCTCCTGAGAAAGGTGTGTTCAAACAGTAAATTTGAATTAATTTTCAGTCTTGATTGAGACAAAAAAAAAAAAAAAAAAACTAGAACAGCAATGACCTATGAGTCTACAATAGCCACGTAACGTCACCTTGGCTCCCAGTTAGTTATTCACGTGACAGAGCCTCGAGGGGAAAGCTGGACGGAGACGACTGACAGGACTGGTCATATGTGAGTCTTCTCAGCGGAGAGTTTGGGGAAGAATGGAAAGCGGATGTGCAGCTCATAGAACTGGACTTCTCCGGAGACCGACAGTCCACGCAGAGCCCTTCCTGTGGCACCCTGTGCAGTAGAGGCCTTCAGTGCTGCTCTGACTCTTGAACCCAGCACTGCTTTTGTTTGAATTTGGTGGAAAGTTCAAAGCTATCCGACAGAAGGAAGCGGGGTTGAAGTGATGGCCAGTAATTCTTGTCTCTTGAAACAAACTAAGTCAACTCTCAGGCTGCTTCTTCATATTTCACATGAGGTCATAATAAACTCTTGACAGGAAGTGCTTCTGGAGCATTGCACTACAGGGAGCTTTGATTGACTACTATTTAGAAGTAACCGTTGGAAAATTCTGCTAAGAAAAAAATGGTCTACTTTTGCTTGGAAAGGCCATGCTTTAAACACACACAAGCAACTTAATCTGGTGGCGGTTAAAAATGAATACTTATTCATATATTTAAAAATCAAGACATAGCTCCTGGCACACGGTCTAGTAGAGCCTGGTTCTGCTTTCCCTTGTGCAATACTTTTTGTCCAGTTTTCCTCATGTGACATAAAGGAAAATGGCACTTCCATGGATTATTTCCCCTGAGCTGACTGCAATGTATTTGTGATGTTTGATTCTTTTCTTCCTTGTATTTTTACTTGGCTGATGACTTCTAAATCTTCCTGCCCAGCCCTCCATGCTTATATTTTCTGGCTTCCTACACGTGGTCAGCTGCCTGCAGAGAAGTACTTGAACCGAAAGGGAAACTGCAGTGCATGGATTTAAGGTTTGACTGACAGTCACGGTGCCCAGGTAGGAACTCAGGAAATGAAGCTTGAGTGAGGGGTGCCAGAAAGAGTGTAACGATAAGTTGAAATTAGCATTGGGCTCTAGGAATGTTAACGTATCGTAGTTTATTAGTAAAATAAGTATAGATAATTCTCTGCTCCAAGTGGTTCGTTTGTTTGCTTTTAGGACATGGCTTAATTTCTCCGCATTAGCCCCATGTTTCCTCCTAGGATCGCGTTACGTCATTCTGTTCCCACTCCTTGGGGACTCTTTTGCTAAAAGGCACCATGTATTAGTGACGGACACCTTGCTTCTACACTTTTGTCCTGTGGAGCACCTACGAGACAATCCACAAGCAATCAGCTTTCTATGAGAATTTCGAAGTGTCCTTCAACCTCTCTGCTGGTGTAGGCTCCTCTTTCTCACGCTTTTAACGGTGGTTCCTGATGCATCTTTTTTCTCTCATCTCCCCAGGGCCTCCTGACGTGGATCAGCCCTGTGAGCCCAGCTTGCAGGCCTGGAGTCCCGAGCTGCACCTGTACCACATGAATATGACTGTGCCGTGCCCAGCAGAAGGCTGTAGCTTGGAGCTGCTTTTCCAATACCCGGTCCAAGCTGATACCCTCACGCTCTGGGTCACTTACCTCTCCGTGAACTCTTCCCTGGCGCTCTTTGACATAGAGATCTTGCTAGAACACAAGGAATCTGTGCATCTTGGGCCCATAAACACTTTCTGTGACATGCCGCTCACTATCAAACTCCAAGTTGACGGAAATGTCTTGGGAGTAAAAGTCTACACCTTTGATGAACGAATGGAAATTGATGCTGCTCTCCTGACTTCTCGGCCCCATAGTCCCTTGTGTTCTGGATGCGAGCCTGTGAGTTACCAGGTTCTCCGAGAGCCTCCTTTTTCCAGTGGCTTGCCCATGGTGGTGACGCACCCGCACAGGCAGTTCACAGATATGTAAGTTGGGCAGCAGAATTATCCAAACTACGGGGACTTTGTTTCAATTTGTTTATCTCCGCTTTCACTTTTTAAATATTCTGGTATGCTTTTAATTGAAGAAGTGTTCAGAACTTCAGAAAATAGTTTACCCTAAGTGACATATAAAATGAAGAAAAATATTCTACAGAAAAGGTAAAGGAAACACTTGGATCACCAATCTCATCGTCATGCCGACGGTGAAGACAGTGCATAAGGTCTTCCAGTTGAGTGCGCGGGATTGATGCTAACGTTGCTTAGAATCAAATTTCTCTGTCTGGCAGTAATTTTATTTTGGATTCCTTCTTGTAGCTTTACAATAATCTAACATGGCTTCCATAATTTTCAAGTTATAGTCAATTCTTCCAGGCTACACTAAAAGGTCTCAGGTCTCGCAGATGTTAAACATTGCTTCATGATTCATCCACAATGTATGTTCCTTTATTCCTTCATTTTCTTATTTCCCTCTTCACTTTCTTCTTTCTCTTGCTTCTAGCTTTCATTTATTTTATTTAAGGTCTTTCCACCTGTATTTATCTCTGTATTTATTGAGCTCTACTGTGCTCCTGGCACAATGCTCTCAGTGTTGGAGGCACAGACAGAGGTAAGAATTTAATGTCCGCCTTAGATGCTGGTATAGTTGAAGGTAAAATCCCCTCCCCTTTGGAATCTTCTTAGAGACTGCCTGGAGCTCATAACAGGGTACAATAAAGTTTTATCAGAGGGGGCATATTAGTTAATTTTGCCATAGTAGAAATAATCAGATTAGAATATCAAATTTTATTTGATTTTTCTATGCATGGATGGGGTGATCTTTGGATTGCTTGCTTGATCCCATGATGACATCATATACATATTGGGGCCCTTAGCTAGACAGCTGACATGACGGGGTCCTGTCACGACCACTCAAGCCCTACCCTGGGCTGCCTCTCATGGGTGAGTGGCTATTTCCGGGAGAGTTCCTTGAAGCAGGAAGGTAAACTCCCCATCACTTGTAATTGTCAAGTCTGCTGGAAATTGCTCTTGATAGTGTTTCATGACTTTACATGGAAAATTCCAGATTCAAATAATGAACTGCTTCCCTTCAAAAGGAGATACAGCCGCCCCACAGACCGTAGAGGTGTGCACCCTGGCTGGGGCAGACATTTGGCAATCTACCACGGCTATAAAACCTAGAAGAAAATGTCCAGTTTGAGCTCCAGTGCATTCTTCTTTCCATGGTTGTTCTTGTCTTTAGCATCAGAAGGTTGAAAATGGTTAGAAAGTAAATCACGATCATGGATCATGAGGTGGATTTAAAAAGAAAAACTAGCATGAAATAGCTTCTGTTGTCGTTGGGCAGTTGCTATGATGTTTGTTATAAAATAACATCCATATAGTAATGTTTAAGATCAATATTACCCTGTTTTATAGATAGGAAGCTAAGGCTTGAGTTATACTCAGTTGCTGAGCTGATAGATGGTAGTCCCAGGATTTGAACTCCATTGCCAGTTGAGGGTTGACTCCTCCTTTCCTCAGTAGAACACTGCCTTTCACAGACTCAGCTAACAGGAGGCCTGAGTTACCTGCTGCATTGTTTCCCCACAAGAAGAGTAAACACACAATAACATTTCATCCAATCCTTCCCCCAGCCACAGCTACAGAGCAGTGTAAGACTTTTAAGCATGATTGGATGAGAAGAAACCACCCAATAAAGGAAACCACCAGCATTGATCAGGATAAAACTGGATTTGCTTTAGAAACAGCAACTGGCACTGACTTGAGAGGGTTCCTTCCTCAAAAAAGAACACCAATTTGGAAATTTAAGAGTCTTTAATATTTAGGCGTCTTTCCTATTAAAATACCTAAAAGCCAGTACAGAGGATTTTAAAGGTATTTTGAAAACCCCAAGACCTTTCCTGTTTGCCAGTTGCTACATCAGACTGTGGGGTGGTAGTGCTGTGGATGTGTTAGAGTCTGTTAAAGACAAGAGTCTGGGCAGAGATTCGCACTGGCCACTTGTGGCAGCCCTAATGATTCATTGAGATTTTGTCCTCCTAAATACTTGCGTCCTAGCTTGCCTCGGGTGATACCTCTCCAGTCAGGGCAAGCACTGGGTATAAGTAAGATGAAGCGGAATTTATCTTTGAAATCAGCAGCCCCTCTCACTGAGCCCCTTTCCTACTAAATAGATGTTCTGTCTCCCATGCTCCCCACTTAATCAATGCACCAGGGCCCAGAGCATCTGATACCTTCCTTCCATATCTCAGGTCAACTGTACCAACCCCATTCTTGGTATTTTGAGTAGAGGTCAAATTAATGTGTTTCTAACTGGGACTTTTTACCTCTTCCAAGTAGTGGTGAGCTGTGTTCTGACTTCTAGGAAATACTTGTTCCCGTCTTTTCAAGGCAAGAATTCCCTTTTTAAGACAACTTTAAGTCCACAAGTCCCAGAAGGAACTTGATGGATCCCACTCACTGGAAGTCTCATCTTCACTTAGTTTGATTACTTAAAAATATAGATTACTGGTATTTCTTTTTCTTTTTCCCTGTTTTTTCAAGATAAGTTTTCTCTGTTGTAACTCTGGCTGTCCTGGAACTCACTCTGTAGACCAGGCTGGCTTCGAACTCACAGATGTCTGCCTGCCTCTGCCTCCTGAGTGCTGGGACTAAAGGCATGCACCACCACTGCCTGGCCAGATTACTGGTTTTTCAATTGTTGCTCTATATTACCTTGGTTAAGAAACACTACATGTCACCCTCCTGAGTCCTCAGTGGCTGTTACATTAAGGGTTAATTCACCAAACAATTACTAATCCATTTACTTGTGTAAGACATATGGGTCCAATAGAAATAAATATCTACTCTAAATGCGGGGCTGCTCATACGACTGAGCCCTGACCTTTGTTTCAGGCAATCGGCATGGCAGTCGGCATGTTTCACACTTTCAATCACGTAATAGTTCCCTTAAACTTACGGGATGCAACTACAAAGGACCCAGGGCATGCCGCCTTGCGGATGCGATGGTCACAAACCCATTGGTTTTCACAGGGAAGTCACACCCGGGCAGAGGTATCAGTACCAAGTTCAAGCTGAAGCTGGAGGGGAACGTGGAGAAGCCTCACCTCTTCTGAGCCACGTTCATGGAGGCCCTTACTGTGGAGATGGGAAGGTAACAAGGTGAGTCATGTGCATGAGACAGTGCGAGGTGGGCTCTGCTCACCTCTGCAGAGACTCTGAGTTTGACTTAACCCAAAAGTGCACGGAAGCAAGGGACTGCTTAAGTCTCATGTAGAAATTACAAATTCGGGGGCCTCGAGGGGTTGCCGGCACCTTTGCATAGTTTTGAAGGGGACGCACTTTCATTAAGCACTGGTCACCAGTGTTGAGATATTGGGGCTGGTTCTCTGGGACCCCCTTAGAGCCTCAGTGAAGACCTGCAGGACAGTGAGGAAGGGAAGGGATTTGTAGATGATGGTTAAATAATGTGGAAGGAGAATATAATCAGTCTGCTTGTTCAGCTTTACTGAGCGGGTGTGATTGGAGGAAAGGGGATTACTTGTTTGGCCCACTTGCTGTGCAATTGCCATCTCTTCTGTAAACGTCACCAGGGGAAAGATAGAATTACTCATCTGGTTCCTTGACACCCTCTGATCCCTTTCCTAATGGCTAGTGTATCCGTGTGGGGAACCGATTCATCTAGCTTGCTTGGGACTTTCCCAAGTTTAGTACTGGCATACATCCAGCCCTAGGAAACCCAGGGCAGTTGGTCAGTCCTCATCTAACGTATCCTTCAGGCTCATCTAACCTATGTTGAAGCAGCTGGGAGAGGGAATCTGGGGGGACGACACATAACCAAAGTCTAAGTCTGCATCTTCTTAAGGTGACTCGTTTTTTAGTCTCCCAGACTGGGAAAATAAACATTCAATTCTTTAGCCCTTTGGGGGATTCTATCCAACTAGTGATCACTGAACATTGTCTTCTTGGTCTTCTGAGATCCTCAAGCTGTGGAATAATCCTGTCCTATCACACTAGAGTGTAAAGACTCAGTGTTCTTTGCCATACAAATGCAACAGAAATCATTTAAATATGTAAACCTCATTCATTGTTTTGCTTGCTCCTCCCTAGCTCATCGTCAGTGTGATAGCTCTCATCTTGTGCCATTCTTGGCAACCGTGTGGCCTTAGAATCCCATTTGCCTGGTTGAATAGTACAGAGTGGTCAGGGTCATCTTTCTCCCTTGGTAGCCATATTTATTTCTGTCCCTTGACGCAGCATCACCAGAGACAGCAGTTCTCTGCTTCTGGGTTTCACAAGGTCCCGTGTCAAAATGTGCTTCCTAAGCTTCTGTTTGCACGCCTTGGCTGTATAATCAATACTGTTGTCCAAAGGAAGACATTTCTGGACCTCTGCCATGCTTGAGCTTGGGGACCCCAATACACAAAGCAAAGAAGGAGTCATGCAGTTGTCTGACCTGCTTGGTTCCAGACAGAAGATGATCACGCCAGGCACTAGGGAGGGCCCTGACGTTCTGAGGCGCTCTCATTCAGAAGTTGATTTTTCTCATGCTGCTCACCTGCTGCCAGATACCTGTGGCACTCGGGACTTCAACATCTGGTGAAAGCAACCGAGATGTGCAATGTTTATTTAATTCAGTTTAAGGTAATTTGGTTTTCAAACTGAAAAGTCAATTTAGTTGCTGGAAAACCTTTAAGTATAACTTGAAAGTTTGGGACAGCTTGGATCGATGAGTTGACTTTTTCAGCTCTGACTATGAAATCGTAGTCAAGGACATGTGTTTGAAGTGAGACTTCAGTGAGGACTCATTTTAAGGGCAGCAGACTTCAAGGGTTTGGAGTCCAGAAAGAATGTCATGTGCCTCATCAATCATCGTGTATTGATTACAAATTCAAATGGTAATATTCTGACTATCCTCAGTTGAATGAAATAATAGTGTTATAGCTAATTTTACCTGTATTGTTTTCTTTTTACGTGGCTACTAGGAATTTCAAAATTACATGTATGACGCTTGTTAGATTTCTTATGAACATCACTGCAGAAAATGCTATGCAATATTCTTATATTAATTGGTTAAATTCCTTCAAAAGAAAAATTTCAAGTTGCCTCTTTCCAAGAGTAGGTCACAGACCTCAGGCAGGGAGAGACGCTTCCTGAGTATCACTCAGTAGACCAGGTATGCAGGGCTGGCCCTCTCTTCTGGCCTTTATGGATTCTAGAGGCACAGACATACATGCTAGCAGAACATACATATAAGATAGAAATAAATAAATCTTAAAAAGATTATTTGAAAGATGTGTGTGTAAGGTAGTTGGGGAGGGGTAAGGAATGTGAGGTTTTTTAAATTTTTTTTCTGGGGATTATACCCAGGCTTTCCATAAACTGGGCTTATGTTGTACTGCTCAGCCATACTACCACCCCCCATAATTTCTTAAATTATGCTTTCATTATGTTTTCATTACTGCTTCCATTTTCATCTTATAAATTAAAATATGATTACTATGTTTTTGCACTTGTACCATAGTTTTAATTTATAAGTGTTCGCATGCCTAATTAATCTTCAATTCATCCCCATAGTGTACTTTGAATACTCGCTGGAGCTACTTGTGATGTCCTGTGTCTGACAACCTTTTAGAATTGTGTATTTCTTTATCTAGAGAGTGAAAGTATATACTCATTTTTTGTGTGTGTGTGTGTGTGTGTGTGTGTGTATATATATATATATATATATATATATATATATATATATATTGAAAAGTAAAGGAGAAAAATTGTAAGCCATAGTCACTTTGTAATATCAAAATCTTACTTTTTCATGAGAGTTTTAAGTTAAAGTTTTTTTTTCTATTTTGTTCTCATACTGTGCTTTATGAAAGGAATCTCATTGTAGACTAACTTACTAAGAGGTTCAAAGATGCCATTTTATTTTCCCCTGTAATACATGGGGTCTGCCACTAGGTGGTAGTAGGAAGCAAGGACAGTGACTTGAACCCTGACTGTGCCATTGACTAAGACAGCCATACGTGGTGCTACTTGAGTCTCCTAGTTATATATAACCAGGAAATTTAATTCTGCAAAACTCTGACTTTTATCACTTCACCTGCATCTCTATGATTAAATGAAAACTGACAAAAACTCAGATAGTATAAATAAAAAATAAAACGACACAGATAGGCAGGCTTTCTCATCAATTACCTATTTCTGTTTTGTTGGCTTTGCTGTTTTGTGAGAGAGGTTCTTTCTGTGTGTTGAGGCTGGCTTGGAATGTTCTATGCATTTCCAGAGTATTGTGTGTCTCTGTGCCCAAGAAAATCAACTACTTTTTAAAATGGTCAATGGTTTTTAATTAAATGTATTAATACTTTTATATAAAAACATTACATAGGCACACAATCCCACGTGATTTTTCGATACACTGTATAATATTTGAACAGGTTAAACATCCATCTCTTCATACATCACTTTCTTCCAGTAAAGACATTTCCGGTTCTCTCTTCCAGCTCCTTGAATACACTGCACACATCTGTTTCAGTCAAGTCACTAAGCAGTGGCACACCAGGTCTTCCTCCTATGCAATTGTAACTCAGAACACATCGCCGAACCATTCCGTCACTCCCTTTTATCTGCACTCCTGGTCTCTCTTGTTCTACTTTCAGTGTGTATTGGGATCAACTTCTTGTATTCCACATACAAGCAAGATCATAGGATTCTTCTCCTTGTGTGCCTGCTCAATTTTACTCAGTATAATGATCTCCAGCTCAGTCCATGCTACCCAAACTACTGACTTCCCTTTGAGGATAGATAGTATTCTACTACGGGCTAGCTGACCCTTTTTCTTTTTCCATCCACCAGCTGATTAACATTTAGGTAATTTCCATCTCCCAGCTCTGTGGAATGACGTTGTAATAAACATGGTGGTACAGATGTCTCTTTGACAGGCTAATTTCATTTCCTTTGGATATATCCAAGAGTGAGAGTTCCAGATTACCTACTAATCCCGTGTGTGTGTGTATGTGTGTGTGTGTGTTTGTGTGTTCCTACTCAATTTCTTTCATCCATGTTTTATAATTTACACTGTAAACGGGATTGCTTTCTTGATTTCTATTTGCTAGAATTGGTTGCTGTTATATAGCAAAGTTACTGTTTTTGTAAATTACTGGAGCCAATAAATTAATTCAGCAACACTGGAAGATAAAATTCAGCTATTTCCAAGACCCCATTTATCGCAGGGCTGGTGGAGACCCTGCCAGGGACGCTTTTGAGCCTCCCGTGAGGCTCTCGCAGATGCACAGATGATCCTGGCTGTCATACACTTGATTTCTAGGAGTCACTACAACCCTACAACCCGCATTCCGTGCTGGTTTACCATTTTGCTTAACTCCCATCCACATTTAATATTTGCTTTGTTCAATATTTTTTTTTTTGTAAATGATCAGCTATCTATTTTTGCACACCTTTAATGTTTAAAGTAAATGGATCAATGATGGCGGAATAGGAGAAGTCATCTTGTGTTTGTCTAAATGTGTGTCCTAGGAGTGTGGGGGAGGAGTGTGATGACGGAGGCCTGTTGAACGGAGATGGGTGCTCGAAGGCGTGTGAACCGGAAGAAGGCTTCAATTGTGTGGGTGAGTCGGGGGAGGGGGGTTGTTTAATTTGTAGAGATGTTTCAGTGTATTATTTTGTGAATTCTTAGCGTCCTGTAGCTTAATGATGATTGAAGCCAAAAATACCAAATACTTCACTTATAGTTACTAATTTAATTCTCACTTTAACCATAAAGAAACTACAGCAAGTCACAAAAAAAGGTGAAATGATTTCTTTTCGCTTCCTTACCTGGAAGTGCTGTTTAGGATTTGAGCCCAAGGAATGCAAATCTAGAATTTCATCCTCAACAAGGTTGTACTGGTCCTCAGCTTGATGTTACCAAGGCCTTCTCTTGAATCTTCACATGTATGCCAAAATGCCGGACAAGCAGAACAGTCACGTAGATTCCACATACAAATTAGGGTCAGGAAATATTCTAAGCCAAAGGAGTGGCAAGATATCTCCTGATGTCTGTGTTTAATTGATGAAATCATAATAGCCAGCAGAGGGTCCTGGTGTTTTCTGTCCTGGGAAATGAGTGATGATAGTTACAGCTAAATGACCCTGAGAGGTAGCACACAGTGCTCATCCTAGTTACAATGAACACATCCATTCCTCATATGCAGAGTATTTCCCATTTCCATTCATTGTGATGATTATCTGAAGAAGAACCCCACATCATGGTTGTTCTAAATATCAGTGCAAGTATCCTTAACTTTTAAGACAATGTAGCATATTACAATATGTAGAACTTATTAAGATGTTAACTACTATATGAAACACAGAGAGGTCCCTGTTCTCCAGAGGCAAAGCCGGGGCATGGAGCCTTATTATCACCTGTCTGTCCGTCTCGCTATCCACGCATCTGAGCACCGATCCGTTGTGCACTACGTATTAAGTAGTATCACAGTGTTGTCTGTTTAGTGTCTGTATTGTAACAACGGCTGGTAGAGAGCTTCCCTTCCAGTTTTACAGACCAGGAGTGGAAAAGAGTCCATTTTTGCTTATAGAGAAATCACAAGAAATACCCAATCTTGAGATATGGGCATATAGCTTCTGCTTACATAATTCTAGCCATAAAAAAAAATGTACTTGAAACAGAAAATTCTGTTTAACAATGGCCTTATCTGTTATAATTTTTCTTCCAGTTTTCAGTTTGTAAACTGAGTCTCAGACCACTTTAGTGACTCATCTAAGGACATACAAGGCCCTGCAAAGCTGGTCTGGAACCTCACTTTCCTTATGTTCAATCAAGTGAGATTTTCTTACTACGAAGCTTCTGAGGATACGTTTTTCCTGTTTTGCTTGACTACCATTCAGATATTTGAAATGCCTCTTCACCAGTCTCCTTTCCAATCCAAACATCCCCTGTGTGGTTAGGTTTCCAGACCCTTTCCTCTTCACCCCAATCTGGCACACTTTGTATGGTCAGTGCCCAGAATGGAATCCAATACCCCAGATGTGGCCTGGCCGTGCAGAGTACACTGAACCGATTACCCCCCCTCTTTGGTGCACAAGTATTTGTTAATGCCACCCCTATTTGTATCATTTCTTCTTGGTAGCCACAGAGTGGTCACACACTGAAAATAAATGCACATTCTTTGCACACTGCACCATCTCCAATGAAGCTCAGGTCTCATTTAACTCGCGAGCAGCATACGTGTTCTTTTCTTTCACATTTGATCTTTGGACTCACGTTTTCTCAGCCTCTAACTGCAGTAAGACTATATCTCAATTACTTTAGCTGTACTTAAATACTATATTTAAGTTTATATTTAAGCTATTGACTGGCTAAACTTATGTGGTATATGCTACTATTTTAGACTTTTTTTTCCAACGAATAAGTTTATCATATGATAAGCATATGGTTTTACTCCATTATTTTGTAAAAAATTAGATTGGAAGGGACTGTTTGAAATGTGATTTTTAAAAATGTTCAACTATTTTCTTAGGGAATTGCAAAGAACACAATGATTCTTGTTACATAGTTTAAAAAAATACTGAGAAATAAGAAGAAGCAGTCTCTAAGTTATGGTTAGGAAATACATCATGTGTGTGTGTGTGTGTGTGTGTGTGTGTGTGTGTGTGTGTGTCATAAATAATAGCAAAGGCAGCGAGAAACAGACAACTAACTCTGCTGAGAATGCTGTTTCAAGAATACACATGAGGGGTGAGAGGCTCAGCGTACCATAAATCCGATAGACAGCGAATGAGAGCCTTCAGTAGGCTTAGAACCATGCCCCGCAGAGAGCTGCTCACACTGGCATGCAGAAGTAGATTTGCCACGGGAGACTCTCACACACGAGGCAATTGTTAAGGAAAATAGTAACTGTATATTGGTGAGCAGCTGACAAGCTGCCACAATATCCCTGTGGAGTTTCTGTGAAGAAGGGAAAATGACAGAGCATGCGATAGCAATCATCAGTCTTAGCCACGGTTTTACTGAGTCGGTGTTGCATAGCGTGGATTTGTTTTGAATCTTAATTCTATTTCAGTGTCCTGTTACTTTAAGTAGAAATGGAAATTGGGTTGTCCTAGTAACAGTCAGTGTCTTAGATTTTGATAGAACTTCAAAGATGGGTTTATAACTGCATCTCAGCTTCCCACGTTGAAGGAAGCCAGCCTACGAAGGAGCAGTACTGTCCACCTAGTAGGGACTGCCCTGCGTGGAGGAATGGAACTTGCCAAGTTCATCCAAGAACGTCCTCCAACTCCAACAGTTTCCTCCAGATATTCCTGTCTTGTTTGTCTTTTCTGCTTCAGTTTGAGGAGGTCCAGGGTTCAAGGATACAGGAAGAATGGCCTGTATTGTGTAAGGCTCATTCAAACCACACTGAATTGATTATCAGGGTCACTTTTCAAGTCACACGGTCTTATTTAGATTTGCATTTCTCATTTATAAAACAAAAATAATTTTTAAAAACCCTACACACTTCATGGGTTGTACTAAACTGAGGGAACTGATGCCTGTATGAACAGGAGTCTTTACAACACAGTTTCCCACAGCTTCAGAGCAGTTATATGCCCAGAGAGAAGCATCTCAGTGGCAAGAACAATTGAAAAGGATTAAAATTTGGTGAAGAACCCCTTTAAGTAACTGAGCATTTAAAAATCCATGAAGGAGATTCAAATACATCTACATTATACTATTTATTTAAATTCTATTTCTATTTTTTCCTTGTTTCTCATATTCCTAACATACTCCGTGTCTCATTCAGCTTTACCTAAAATATCTTGGCTGGACATGGTAGCACATGCCTATAATTCTAGCACTCAAGACATGAAATGATCAGGAGGTCAAAGCCTGCCTGGGCTAACTAAGACTCCATCTCATTTAAAATAAAGCACAAATAAAATACGATCAACTTTCTTCCTACACCCAGTTTATAGTACTTTCTCTTTTTTATCCTTCTCTCCCTATTTTAATCTTTCCTGCAACTTGATTAGATTCTGCTTCATCCCTCATAGAGAGTGATCCTTTTTCTCCAAGGGACTAGGGAATTGGTGTTTTGGTGGTTACTGAGCTCCCAGGTCATCACAGGATTGTCTTTAGTGGACTAGAGAAGAATTTCTTAGAACATTACTATCTATGTTATTTTCTCCCTAAGACATATGAAAAAAAAAAAAGGATTCCTTAAATGTCATCCATGTTTCTCGGCAGGGGAGCCAAGCCTTTGCTACAGGTATAGGGGAGATGGGATCTGTGAACCTTTTGAGAAGGAAACCAGCATCATAGACTGCGGCCTCCACACTCCTGAAGGATACTTGGACCAGTGGGCTTCCCAGGCTCATTCTCACCATGAAGACAAGAAGAAATGTCCTGTTTCCTTGGTGACAGGAGAACCTCATTCAATGGTAAGCTAAGCCAGCAGACTGGATTATAGCTGTGCCTAGATGCCTAATGAGAACTTGCACTTTATTCAAGATATTATTATCCAATTTGACTTCACTGGGATCAGAACAAGACATTAGCTGAAAACCTTCTAGATTAATCATAAAATTCTCTACCTCAGAGGCATACTACTTGACCTCAGCAACTTATATCCAGTCACTCAAGGCCTATGCAAGCGTCTCAAAGTTTAACGTAAATATGCAGTTATTATACATTACATATGGCCCCACATTTTGGAGGGTTTAGTGCACTTAGTCTCTTTGGGCCCACATTTGTTGATGTCTTTCTGCAGCTAACAGGCCAGTGTGGAGTAAATTTAGATTTTAAGTATATATTAAATGAAAGAATATGACTTGATTTAGATTATTGAAGAAATGCAAGAGTTAGTAGTTGAAGTTAGTCAAGTGAATCCTTTCCCTTGACTATCTACCTACAAAGTGGGAGATCCTTGGGAAGAGTCTAAGAGGCTATACTAATGACATTGGTTAGCTTAGGATGAATACAAAAGAGAAGATCAGGAGCATGTTGGCCTTGGGTACAGTTCTAGATGCTTCCATTGCCAAATAGACTTTTCATCCATTGCATCAATGGGCAAGAGAGTCTACATAAGTAAAACCTAGCCTTCCGGGTACTGTAGGCCAGGATGAAATAACTGAAGGGTAAACTTCCACTCTGAGGAGGTATTTCTGGGCAGGTAGAGGAAGCTACTCAAGGTGCCTGTCCCAGGTATCTCATCAAGGATGCCAGTGCCTAGATTTCAGCACATCCGTTCTTAGTTTGTAGTTTTTTGGTTTTTTTTTTTTTTTTTTTTTTTTTTTTTTTGCTACTAACATGGCTATTGTCCCTGTAGGCATGAAGCCAGCAGTGTGTGTGTGTGTGTGTGTGTGTGTGTGTGTGTGTGTGTGTGTGTGTTGCTGAGGTTTGAACTCAGGGCCTTGCATAGTCAGCAAATGATCTGTAACTGAGTTTTGCTCCCAGTACCTGGTGATCAACTTTTCAAGGGTGGGGGGTGGGGGGTGGTAAGCAGGTCAAAGGGAAGTTTGTGTATGCCAGATGAGTGTTTGCTCATGCTTATTGGGAGAATGGCAAAGTTTCTGGAAGTTCAACCCTGCATATTCTCACCCATATCTCCTTGATCTACTTAACCACTCTGATTGGCAGGAAACCTTGAGGAAAGGAGCATGTACATAACTGTGCAACTTTGAACGAAGTTCGTGTGTGTTGATACAAAGGTGATAGGCAAAAAGATACAGTAAAGCAACTACTCTCTTTGCCACACTGTCTTTTCCAAGTCTTGGCATCTTTCTCCTAGAGTTCTGGTGCCCCATGATTTAAAGCCAGGAAAGTCGGTGATTCTGAATTCATGACAGCTCTCTGAAGTGGCTTTTAGTCTAGTCTGAATGTCTTCTCTAAGTGAAGGAGACATTTCCTGGAGTTCTGCTCCTTTGGTCCTCTACCCAGCCAAGTGTTCCCCGCCTGTCTGACTCAGTAGCCTCCCTCTAGGATCAGTTGATGGTGATTGACAAGGATCTGACCACCACCATAGAAAGACTAGAAAAGTGAATCCTTGCAAAGTCACCTGAAAGGTACCAGAACAATTCTTTGGGCAAGATCCCACGTTGATGGTGGATAGAGTATTATCCTGCGTGTGTTTCTATCCTAGCAAGATGCATCTTGAGGGTTACAGCGTTGAGAAATTCTTCTGCATAAATTGTGGGTTTTCCGCCTAATAATGTTTTCATTAGGCATTTAATAGAGAGATAAGTAGGCTTTGTGCTAGAGAGCTTTCTTGACCTTATTTACCTCCTGTACTCCACACTTAACTTGGGATTAAAATTGTGTTTCAGGTTTGTACTTCACACCATCCGGATTCATCACCACATCACCTCTTCACTGGCTGGTTTCCTTGTGTCTTCAGTTTGAAAAAAGTCCAGGAGGAAGACAGTGAACCGTCTAAAGATAGCATGCCGAGGGACAAGGAGATTTGGCTCGAAGTAAGTGACCCACATGTTTGCTTGTAATGCCTGTAAATAGGGGCACACCTGCGTGCGTTTGTGTGCGTGAAGTTGGGCATTTGACTGCTTTATTAGGCGTTTTCCTTTTATCATCTCAAAGTATTTACATCTTAAATTTATTTTTATCTTTCTTTGAAGTTTGGACTTACATATAAGTAATCACTCTAGGAAAGTAATATCCATCTAGAATATGCAAAATTAGAAATGGATAGCTCAAATAGCCTAGATATCAGAGAAATCAGGAGTAGGGCATTTAATACCAAGGTGGCAAGGCTGTCCCAGGCCCCTTGTCTGTTGTGTCACAAACATTATCTAGTAGTTTTACCTCTCCTGACAGAGTTCTTTTGCACAACTTTTGACTGGTTTTGCTACTTTGAGGTAGGGTTTCATGCAGCCCGGACTGTCCTCAAACTCTATGCCACTGAGAATAGCTGAGCTCCTGAGCTCCCCACTTCCCCCTTGGGAGTGCTGGGTGACAGGCGTGCTCCACCATGTCCAGCTTATGCAGTGCTCGGAAGGGAAACCAAGGTTCCACATGTGAAAGGCAATCACTGCACCAATGGGACCGCATCTTCAACCCTGTTTTTGGCTCTCTCTCTCTCTCTGTTTATATTGTATTCTTCCGGTGTCTTTTTTTTTCTCACTCATCATTATAGATACAAGATGCGCCCCTACTGCTCTCATTAGTCAAAATGTCCACCTTCACTTCAATACAAGGAAAAACATGCTAACATTGGCAGCGTGATTACGTACGTTGCTATATTGTATATTTGGATTATTTGCCGTTTTTTCTATGTTCCCTACTACAATTTGTTCTGTTATAAGTATTTCTGTGCATTTCTTCTAGTGAACACATGTAAAATGATGGGTATCTTCAGAAATGATAGATTATTGGTAGGATATCCTTGATAGGTACTTGCGAATAGTTTTCCATAATGGTTATGCCTTATATTTTCATCAATACTTAGTATTTTAGGTTTTAATTTTTAACTCTTCTTTTGAGCAGGTGAAAAGTGTCCTTCTGTGCCTTCAAGATATACTACATACTCAATGAGACAGGGAGTCTCTCACACAGACAGTAGCCATTGTATAACTTTGTTGTTGTTGTTGTTGTTACTTCTTTGTCTTTAAAGACATATGCTCAAGACTTTATTCACTTTTCCATTGGGTTACTTGACATTTCTTAATCCATAGAATATGTTCATAATTTTCCAAATACACATATTTTCATTTCTAAGTTCTTCAATTCTTACAAAACTCAGTGGCTGTTCTTTGCTAATGAGGATAACTTTGAAGGACCTAGGTTTGAGATCTCAGTGATGTATAACTTATTTGTTCCCTTTGTGCTTGGAGACCCATTCTCTTGTGTTAACTTCTAGAAACGTCACTGTTGTGCTGTTCATCTTTACATCTGCCTCTGGAGTTTCTGTGCGAGGTTCAGAGATTGATGTCTCTGTCCTGTGGATGCTCCGTGACTCGAGAACCAATCTCAAGAGACTCAGGACACTATGCTGTGTGTCACCTGTGTCAGAGATCAGCAGCAGTGTGTATGCGCTGCTTGTTGATGTTTTATTTGTTGATTCTGCATTTCCTTCCATTAGTTCATACATTTTTGCCTCATTAGTGCACTTTTCAGTACTAAACATTTTAATCAATCTTAAAATCCCAGAGAGCAAGTGTTAAAGAGTCTCCTCATCTTCTTTCAGAGTGTATTATCCACCTCAATTCTTATCCTTTATATTTTATATGAATTTGACAATCAGCTGTTATTTTGATTCAGTCTTGCGAGGGTTTGTCATTTTTCCTAACTCTTCCTTTATTTTTTTCATACAACCAACCAAAGACATGCGCACTTTCATCTTGTGTTGTTTTCTTCATCTCTATTGTTTGTCTTCAGGGCTGTGCACGTTCTAGACAAGTGTCCAGTTGTTGAACTACAATTATGCTTTCAACTTGTGTGTCTTTTTATGGTAACTTAAAATGATGTTTTTATGATTGACGTTTGGTTCCCCCACATATATGTTCTTATACACACACACACACACACACAGACACAGACACACACACATACACACACACATACACAGACACACACACACACACACACACACACACACACACACAGACACAGACACAGACACACACACACACACAGACACACACACAGACACAGACACACACACACACAGACACAGACACACACACAGACACACACACACACAGACACACACACACACACACACACAGACACACACACACACAGACACACACACACACACACAGACACAGACACACACACACACACAGACACACACACACACACACAGACACACACACACACAGACACAGACACACACACACACAGACACAGACACACACACACACACACAGACACAGACACACACACACACACAGACACACACACACACAGACACACACACACACACAGACACATACACACACACAGAGACACACACACACAGACACATACACACACATACACACACTCACTCACACACACGTACTCTCTCACACACACACACACACAGACACACACACACACACACACACACACACACACACACACACACACACAGACACATACACACACACACACACACACACACAGACATACACACAAACACACATTCAAAGCCAGTCCTCACTTTTTCTGGTATTGTGAGATCACATAATGATAATGATCACATTTGCAAAGCTAATGATAATAAGAAGATTATAATTGTTTCATGACCCCTAAAACATTTTCATCACTTCAGGTGCTCTTATATTTCAGTTTTGCATATGTCGGAGAGTAAAAATAAGAGAGATGGGTTCTGACTCCTTGGTTCATTGGCAGCATAGAGGACCTGCATGCTATATTTCTTGTAAAGCCCCAAAGGTACCAGGGTAGTTTGCTTTTGCCTTCTTCTTATGTGATCGATATGACAGAGCTAGCACACTTTATGACTTAGTGAATTTCCTATGCTTTGTTTATATTGGTAACCACAGATCAACTTCTCATATTTTATTCTTCGCTCTTTTGGTGCTATTAAACACCTCTGAGAGTTCCTTTAGCATGAATTTTATTTTTTAGATTGGTTGCTCTAGGAAGTTTTGTCCACTTTGTCAAAGAACATTCCCTATTTCTGGTGGCACCTCCACTGAGTCCTGCGCCTTCGTGCCTGGCCCGTTGGTCACCGTTCTCAGGGCTGGTTACTCTCCCGCAGCCCCGCTGGCCGCTGATCACATCTCACTTTCAGCATTATCGTTTTCCTTTGCTTTGTTTCGTCTTGTCTTCTTTCGATTTTCCAATCTGGCAGATTTTTCACGTGTTGCTGGGAAGAAAGTTGAAAGCACAGAAGCATTGGTTGGTTCAGTACGATAGAGGAGAGGAGGCGGCGAGTGAAAAGAGACCAGACCAGCAGTGTAAAACACTGAGGGACTGTGTCCTCAAGTTCACGTTAAAGTCATTTTGACTTTAGCGATGATGGGATTAGTTTACTGGTCAGAATTCACACCAGTTTCTCACATGGAGATTTTCTGTTGTTGAAAATTGGCTGTGAACTGTTTATTCAGTTGCTATTAATATACGGTATCAACAGAATTTGAGTCATGTTGGTGAGTCACTAGTTGTACTTAAGCTAATTTTATGGCCATTATTTGTAGATATGTGAACTATGCACACTAGGAATTGCCAGGACATATTTTTGAATTCCTACATCTTTCTTATAAATTATCTTCGTAACTAAAAAGTGGTTCTTTTTATCTCTAGTAATACCATTTAATGCCCGTATATTCCTATTGTCTTTGAAGTACTCCTTACAGTGTGTTTTGAAGCACGCTAATCAGAATCACTTTAATGTACACTTGACAACGTCAATCTCTTAGTGACCTGAACTACTTTATGTTGATCTTTTCTCACGCACTGTCTTCTGTCTTCTACCTTAATGAGCGATTCTTTAACTGGACATAAGACGCCGAGTAACATGTAGAGACATTGCCTGACACTGTCTTGTTTTCAAAATAACTTTATGGAACTTGTATTAAGAGTGGGGAAATATTGCCTCAATTGAGAAATTTAAAAGACTAGAGCCTCTGTTCTTATTTTTATGAGCCCCGGTCCATTTTTCAGTTTTGTCTTGGATTTAAGAAATTCCCCCATGCAAAACTTGAACTGGGTCCTCTACCTTGAAAGTCTCCAGCCCCGATGTCCCCAGCAACATGTTCCTGCCGCAGCCCCCTCCAGGGCTTGAGTCTCTCTCTCTGGCCAGTCTTTGCTTTACTTATGCTCTGACTCAGCAATGCTTTGAATATAAAAAATATTTCTGAGACAGAGAATGTCACGTTTCTTTTAATATGATTTCTTCCTATTTGAAATATTGGACTGAAGTCCTGACAGACTTGCTTGTCTCTATCATCATCATCATCACCATCATCACCACCATCATCACCACCATCATCATCACCATCATCATCACCATCATCATCATCACCATCATCACCATCATCACCATCACCATCACCACCATCATCACCATCATCACCATCATCACCACCATCATCATCACCATCATCATCACCATCACCACCATCATGATCACCATCATGATCACCATCACCACCATCACCATCACCATCATCACCATCACCACCATCACCATCACCATCATCATCACCACCATCATCATCACCATCGTGTCATCATTATTTTCATTTGTATTTTTAAAGTATACTTGCAAGAACAAACTTCTTGTTTGACTGTAAGCTACTCAATTATATCCAGAAGCAGAAATCTCAAACTGAAGCGCTATTAATACCCATCAGTTAGCTACCTCTTTATTTTAGGTTTGTAGCCTGTTCCTACTCTACAACTAATCTAGAAGAATAGTCTCTGTGTTCGAGCAAAATCACTCAAATCTCATCGAAAGTTACATTAGTGTGTAAAGCGTGCTAGCAGAACATCGATTTGATGAACTTATATGGTATCAAATAAATTAGGAAGTGATTTTTGAAAATAAGCTACATTAAATCAAACATTTTCCAAGCACTGCAGAATTTCTGGCCCTTTACTTTTCATTTTAGTATAATTTAATCTTGATTAGATACACAGATATGATTTGTATACAGTGAGTCAGACAAACGTATTACATATGAGAAAAACTACAGTACTAGAAAACATTGGTTTTGAAAATTTATTTCCAAAATCTTTCATTCACTTGCATGCTACTTGCCAAAATAAAGGTTCTGTCATTTTAGCCAATTTTACTAAGGTAACTTTCTCTTGATTGTCTTTCTTCTAATCTTCAACCAATAGAGCAAGAACAAAAGAATTTTCTTGCAAGGTATAAAGTATAAGTCTTTTATTATGTATGATAAAGAAGCACATTTTAAAGTCATATACGGTTTACACAGTGCATAATTGTGTGCTTTTTACTGGGATGCTTACTGTGAGTGACAGGAGAGATGTTTTTCTATTTCACAGATGAAGAAAGCAGTCGAGATTCAAAATGCTTTTTCCTCACCATTAGGGAATAAAATGGTAACCAGGAAGCTCATAGTCCATTGTCCTTGTCTTGACAATAATCTCATGAGTTTTTTTCTCTACACTCTGTCGCTCATTCTATCAGCATTTATTAAGTACCTGCAGTATGCCAGATCCAGAACTTAGCACTGGGAATACACAGGGCAGAGCAGCAAGGAGAAGAAAGCAAAAAGACAGGTGGAAATGAAAGGAAAGGCATCCTTCCTTGTTGTGTTGCATTTCTTCTAAGTTATCAGTGAGTCTGGGTGATCATTAATACAGTGCTTTTTGTAAACTCTACATAAGCAGTTCTTAGCCTATGGATCACGACCCCTTTGGGGGTCTAACAATTCTTTCACGGTGGTTGCCTAAGACCATCTGCATATCAGATATTTACATTAAAATTTATACCAGTAGAAAATTACAGTTATGCAGTAGCAGCAAAAAATAGTTGTATGGTTGGGGTCACCACAACATAAGGAACTGTATTAAAGGGTTGCAGCATTCGGTTGAGAACCACTGGTCTACATGCATTAGCAGGTGGAGATACAGAAGGCATGGTTTCCTTAAGAAAGTGCTTTGACTATAAGTAATGTACGCAACAAATGAAGCCATTTGAGATACAGGCATTCGATAACCACTTGTTTGGTCCCTAGGGAGCCAGTCATCATATGCAGAATCGTATATTCATGTGTGTTTCTAGGATTCTAAACTTTTCCCAGTTTGAAATGATCCCACTTAGGCTGGATCAGTTAGAAATCCTGACAGAAACCACCACATGGTCACAGTATTTTAAATACTAGGGTCCTCCACATCAGTTATAGATTATGGACTACTGCCTAGAAATCCTTTCTGCACAAAACTAAAGCCTCTTAGCCATAATGTCTTTCTTTTCATTGCTTGGTATCAAATAGTTAAAAACTGAACATGAATCTCTAACAGAACATGCAATGTGTATTTAATTGATTAGGTTTCAGATGAATGTCTCTAACACCATGTGAACAGAGGAAAACACGTGTTGAAATGTATTCTGTTCCACATAGTATTTATTTTACATACTTTAAACAATTATTTTAAGATTCAGAGATGTTAAGCACTTAGATGAGATAACTAGTAAAAGCATAGATAGTATTAAAGTCCAATCCCAGTTTATCCCAAAGGCTGTGGTCCTTTTCCTTTCCATTACGAGAGCTGGGAAACATTATCTATGAAGAGCCAGCTATAAAATATTTTGGTTTATAGGCCATATAACCTATATCATAACTGCTTGACGTAACTACTAGCATGAAGGTAGAAAGCATGTAAATGTGTGTGTATAAATTGTGTTTTTGAGAACAGAACTTTGAATTTTATATACTTTTCACATTATGCTTGTTTTTATTTTCAGACATTTGAAAAAAAAAAAATCTCAGATCACAGCCATATGGAAATATGCACCGGCTCAGAGTGGCCTGTGGGCTGTGATGTATTAACACTGCTCCACATCACCTTTCCAGTCACCACTAAACATACCTGTGACTTTCTCTCTCATTTCAGCACTGTGCTATCCAGGCTTTTGTTACCGTGACAAAATGCCTGGTGTAAACATCTTAATGGAAAAAGGGCTAATTTTGGTTATAAATTCAGAGGTTTTGGTCCTTCTTGGAGCCGAGGGAGGGTGTGGTAGAACAGGGAAGCTCACACACAGATGGGAAGCAGAGAGAGAATGTCTATGAAACCAGCTTCCTCCTGTTTCGTCTTTCATACACCCAGTGCCCCAGCGCGTGGGATGATGTCATTTGGGGAAAGTCTATTTCTTTTTCCTCAGTCTGTCTGTCTGGAAACATCCTTACAGTTATATGGAATGGTCTGCGTTAGCCTGAGTGTTTCTCAATCCAATCACGTTGACATTCATGGTTAAAAGTCTTGTGCACCATGACAAAATGCACATGTGTTCATGTGTGTGTACATGTTCACACTTATGCTCATTATGTAAGTGCACGTGCACATGTGTGGTCATGTATGTGGAGACCATATGTTGAAGTCAGCATGTCCTCCTCGGTTCCTCCTCATGTTGGATATAGGGTCTTCTGATATAGGGTCACGAGCTAACCTGAGCTCGCCCGTTTAGATAGGATTTTGCTGGCTAATAATGAGCCCCAGGGTTCTCCTGTCTCTGTTTCACAGTGCTTGGGTTACAGATGTACCCTGCCATATCTGGTTTTTTACATGGGTTCTGGAGATCCGAACTCAAGTCCCGACCTAAAAACACTTTAATGACTGAGCCATAAATCCCACCCCAACAACCATTTCTGTCTACCTAATAAACCGTGCTCCATATGAACATATATTGAATTTTTGGAGAACTCAAAGATGAATGAATTACTATTTCCAGCCTGAAGTTATATATAAGGCAGTGGTTATATTTACACAGATATTTGTGGACACAGAGGACCATAAAGCATGCTAGAAATACTGTCTCGTACCCATAATACCAGCACCGAGAAGGCAGTGGTATGAGGGTTACCGTAAATTTGTGATCAGTTTGGGCAACTTGGTGAAGTTTCAGGCCTGTCTTCTGTCAAATAAACAAAATCAAACAAAAAACAAAATCATTTTAAAAAGATTGAAACTAAAAAAATAGTGTGTAGGTCAAAGGCTTTATGTAGGAAATCAGTAAACATTCTGAGTGGAATGATGCCGACAAGCGTGTGGCAGTTTGTGTTCGAAGGAAAACATGCCTGCAGGGGATTTATGTCTCTAAAAGTCTATACGATACTCAAAAAGGGTCAAACAGTCATCAAAATTTCTCCTTTATGCCGTTATAGAAATTAAGCCAAATTTGGCAATTTAAGTCAAAATAAATATTAAAAAGACCAGCAAAAATAAGTGGAATAGAAGATGACCCAGTATTTTCTACTAGATCAGTTCTTTTTTCTACTCTCGTCATGAGTTCAGTGAAGCTGGAATTTTCCTTCATGAGATATAAAAGAAGAGAAATGTCACACATGAAAGAAGCAGCATTGTACTTCCTCACAAATTGAACAACAGCTGAAGAACAGGAGAGAACCACCTGAGAATCATTTCACATGGTGTCAGTTTGGTACAAGATGAGATGAGTGTGCTCTTGAATTTAAGCAGCTACCCATGAAAGCTACACTCGAAGAAAATACATTATTTTGTACATGAGGTGCAAGTGACACTGTAATTAGTGTTCTACATGAAGAGGGATTTGAAAGGACTATGTGAAGGGAGACACAACTAGAGCCTGAGTAAATGAGTGTGAGCTCCTGCTGCAGGGGGACAGTCTCATGTCAGTGCCAGTTCACTCAAAATCTTGAGACTGCATGTGATCCCCAGACCCCCAACAAGATCTTCAGATTTATTATAATTGTAAGAATTATAATGCTAAATTTCATGCTTCTGTCAAATACCAAAGTGTATCACTTAATTACAGTGATTTTCAAAAGGGAGCGTGCAGAGAGGTGAGTGGTCTGGGAGGCTCAGAATATGCAAATGCATGGCTTCAGTCTCTGCTGACCAGTATGGATGGTGCTGTGTCCACATGTCCTTGCTGGGGCCTGGACTTACCCATAACCCATGTTCAGTCAATCAGTTTAGTCAATAAATGAAAACAAATTGAGCTCTGATTTTCACTGTTCTTCTCATCTCTTCTCTTCTCTTCTCTTCTCTTCTCTTCTCTTCTCTTCTCTTCTCTTCTCTTCTCTTCTCTTCTCTTCTCTCTTCCCCTTCTTCCCCTTCTTCCCCTTCTTCCCCTTCTTCCCCTTCTTCCCCTTCTTCCCCTTCTTCCCCTTCTTTCCCTTCTTCTTCCCCTTCTTCCCCTTCTTCCCCTTCTTCCCCTTCTTCCCCTTCTTCCCCTTCTTCCCCTTCCCTTCCCTTCCCTTCCCTTCCCTTCCCTTCCCTTCCCTTCCCTTCCCTTCCCTTCCCTTCCCTTCCCTTCCCTTCCCTTCCCTTCCCTTCCCTTCCCCTTCTTCCCTTCCCTTCCCTTCCCTTCCCCTTCTTCCCCTTCCCTTCCCTTCCCTTCTCTTCCCCTTCTTCCCCTTCCCTTCCCTTCCCTTCCCTTCCCTTCCCTTCCCTTCCCTTCCCTTCCCTTCCCTTCCCTTCCCTTCCCTTCCCTTCCCTTCCCTTCCCTTCCCTTCCCTTTCTTTTCTCTTTTCTCTCTTTCTTTTTCCTATAGTGAGGTATAACATCCCTTTGTGCAATAATTGGTGATCGTTTAGTTTCATTTTCTCCTGAATTCACACTATAAGTGAATTCATTCACCCCCACCCCCACCCCATGATTGGAATGATATTTTTCATCTTCTCATGTTAGAGTTTTAGTTTTGTCTTTCAGATTTTTACCTTTAACATGCTTGAATTTTTTACATGTAGTATATGGTACATATCTACTTTCAAAGAAACATGAGAAGCCAATTTCTCTAATAGTATCCACTGAAGTGCTTATTCTTGTTTTATAGTGTAATATTGATTGTACACCAATTCCTAGGTAATGCCTGAGTCTGTTTTTGAACTCTGCATCGCATTTCACTGGTCCATTTTCCCATTCGGTATACCAACAACTCAAGGTTCGTATTACTATGAATTTTACTATGCAGACAAATCTGGCTGGACGCATTCTCTTTCTCCGTCTTTGTGCATCTGTTTTAAAAACTGAAGTTAATTATTCATGAGCATTTCTTTTCCATGTAAATTTTAAAATATAGCCTTGTGATTCTGTCCTTTGAGTCATTGTTTTGTTGAATCAAACAATGTTTGAGACACCAAACCATTTTCCCTTGTGAATTGATCTTAGATGTGGGTTATATATGACATTTTAGATGCACTGTTGCATTTATTGGGCGTATTTTATTTTCTGCTTTTGTATTTGAATTTGTATATGGAATTCATTTATATATTTCCTTTTGAATATTCACTTTACTGACTCCTTATGAAAGTGGTAGTATAGTTTTTTCCTTTTTTTATGTTTGGAAACCTCTCGTGTATAACTAGGATTATCTCTTTCTTCAAAATTCAACAGAACAGATTGAGCAAAACTAAGTCACACACAGTTCTGGGCTTATCTAAGGGAAGAATTTAAGTGTCATTTGAATTTCTTTGAGTTTTAAAAATATGCTCTGTATTTCTATTTCTTTTCTAGCTTTGTATTGTCAAGTGTTTCTGGGAAATTACTCTTTTATTCTACATGTTCAAATGTAGAGGCGGTCCCTGTTCACAATGCTCTTCCATTGCTTTTCAGCTCCTAGTCATACTTACCGTACCGTGAACAATACACGTTTGGAACATTTCCTTGATTGCGTGCGAGGTCTGTCCGTCCTGCTGGTGACTTCAGGAACACCAGTCTCGCCCACCGTTTTATGCTTCTTGTCACAGTTCCACTGGTCCCTTCCTCCACTGTTATCTCGCCTTTGGCCCTTTGTTCTCCGGCTTTACACTGATGTTCTTCCTGATTCCTAGCTACATGCTTGGATAACTTATTTTTGGTGTTGGGTTGTTTATCTTTCTATTATAATTACTATTTTAATTGTGTCCCATAAATCTTGATGTATAGTCCTCTTGTGATCATTTTACTCTAATAATTTTGTAATAATTTACCACTTGTTTTTAAAACCTTAGTTTTTTATATAATTGTGTTTGTTTACACCATTGATTTTTTTCAGAACATAACAACTTTTTATGGTGCCAGCTGGGATGTTATTAGAGGGTGTTCTTATCTCCTCCCTTTGGCCCTATATTTTATTAGTAAACCCTTAAATGGCAAGTTTTTGTTCATGTAGGAATTGAGTGCCAGTCCAGAATAAGAATGTGTATTCTGCATGAGTTTGTCAAAAAGTGTCCATTTTTATTAGTTTTTTTTCTCTTGCTAGATTCACAAATATCTGCAAAGTTTGCCCTCCTCACTTGGGGTTTATTTTCCCAATTCTTTGTTCTCTCTCTCTCTCTCATATAGACCATTCTTTAATTTCAGTTTGAAAAATTCCTATTTTCAAATTACTGACAAATGAAATTTGCAAGCACCCACGGCGTACACTGCACCGCAGGCTTCGATGCGTTATGCGTTGTGAAACAATCCACACAGACAGGTCTAGTCAAGGGCATTTTGGTTTCCAACAATAGACTGCAGAAAAAAATAATTTTCCATCTGAATTTAGATTTTAGATAAATAGCAACTGTCATATTAACATCAATATTTTCACGTATTGTTTTGGTATGCCAAAAATTATTGTGTATCAGGTATTCAAAGTTGAGCAAACACCCTGTATCTCGATTGATTGGGTTTTGCTAAATCTGACAACTCTTCATCTTTAAAAAATAAAGTCAGATGCTAATCACTTATTTGGAAATTATTTCACCTATATTGGAAGCTGTCCACTTTTCATAATTTGACCAAAAGATACAATACACATGTAGAAGGTACTGAGTAGAGCCCAGAAGATCCTACCTGAGAGGGCTAGACTACTTTCTAGTGAGCTGACTTTTTAGTCTGTGTTACAAAGAGAGCAACAAATTAGCAGATGGTTTAGACATGGGAAGAAAACATGCACTCCAAAGAACAATATTGTCTCTCTGGACATCAGTTTCCTTTTGAAATCTTCCTTCCTTCCTTCTTTCCTTCCTTCCTTCCTTCCTTCCTTCCTTCCTTCCTTCCTTCCTTCCTTATTTATTTATTTATTTATTTTCAAGACAGGGTTTCTCTGCTGTAACTCTGGCTGCCCTGAAACTCACTCTGTAGACCAGGTTGCCCTCAAACTCACAGAGATCCACCTGCCTCTGTCCTCTAAGTGCTGGGATTAAAGGTGTATGTTACCACTGTCTGACTGAAATTTCTTGTAAGTAAGGTATTTACAGGATTCTTTCCAACTTTGTATTTATATGTAAACTCGATAGTGAAGTTTTAAAGGAAATAAGCAAATAGGATGAATGCCAGTGGAATCCTGGACTACTGATCCTTAGGGGAGAGGACAGAGCCATCAAAGGATGTTTTCAAAGTCTTGTCCCAGGAAGTATGCTTGTTCGAAGAATACTTGTTGGAAATGTAGAATCTCAGTTCTAACTGATTGCATTTTACCACGGTCCTTGGCAATTTGTATGCATAGTGGGGTTTGAAAGTCACTGCTACAGAGGATTGCTGTCTCAATATGGAGTGAAACAGTTGATGCTCAAAATGCTTCACATCTACCTCCAATTCATCAAGTGGAAACTCAGTAACAGGATTTTCTGCTCAATAGAACAATTTTCTGAATAGACAATTTTCTGAAGTGCACTGGGATTATTTCTCTGTGCACAATGGAAATGTATAAGAAGTTCTTGTCTTCAAAAGAAAAATTTTGGTTGCTAGGGACGTTAACATTTGTGGATTCCTGAATCCTTGGGAGCAAGAGCAAGGATGACTACACAGAGAGGACTTTCATTTCCTTCAGAAACTAACCCAGTGCACTAAAAGGGAAATACCACCTTCCAGTTTACCCTCAGAGGGCAAAGCAGTCCTTTCCTTTTCCTGTTCGATTGTTACTAATCTAGATTTGATTGATTTTATAGGGAAGCATCTGCTTCTCCCAAGCAGGGCAGCTTCACACACTTTAAGACCCATAAATACCTGGGGCAGTCATTGTTTCTAGTGCAGAAAGGACATTTGCCTAGCTGCACAGTGCTCTCACTCTTCCTCTCACCTTTGCATGTGGTTTCTAGGGGACCATTTCTATCTGTATTCCCTAAGGACTCACTCTGCCCTCATGTATTCCACAATGCCTTTTCTCATTTTCAGACTTTGTCTTCTGTGGAGTTTTCCCTGGGATTCGGGATCGGAGATGAAAGTTTACATACAGAAAGCTTACTGAGAACTATTGTTAGTATCAGTGTGTGTGTGGTTGCAGGGAGGGTAGGGGGAGGTCAAGGAATTAGGATTAGTCAGTAGGAGTGCTATTTATTACTCAGTCTGATGAAAAAGCTGCTTGAGTGGGCTTCCTGCCCCCTGCTCCCCGCCAACACACACTCCAAGAAAGTGGTATGGCCTGTATGAGGAGGTCACCAAAGGGGAAACTTTACTTTTTACTGAGTGCCACAGCCCTGAAGGAGGTGATGTGGATGGCACATCTGCAGCTCCTACTACAGATGTGGTTCTGTCCCTTCCTGCTCCTCTTTTGAAGTCTCAAGCTCTTCTAAAGAGTCTTTGTAGACTTGGCCTGTCTACAGTGAACTAGAAGAAATGATCTAGAAAGGATTGAGCTGATCATCTGAGTAGATCCCAGCCTTTTCCACTGACTCACCAAAGCTTACATTTTTGGACTAACCATGAACTGTAGGAGCCATGAGAGCAATTACACATAATGACAAGTTGGTCTGACTCTTACAGAAAAGGCATTGTATAAATTCACCTTGATTACAGGCTTTAATTATGCCATGGAAGAATAAAACAAGGCACAGTCTAGATTCTGATCAATATCAAGAGGAACTGGAGCCTAGACATGAGGAGAAAGTCTAACAGGCTCAAAATCCTATCTTTGTTTTGAGTCACATTCTAAGATCTGGAGACAATCTGGAAAACGCATGGCTAGAGTTTAGTTGCCAAATAAGCTCCCTTCCTCTATTATATATAAACCTTAGGAAACATCCTTTGCAACTTGGAATGAATCTCTGCCTTGTCAAAACTTCTGACGACAGCATTATTAGATTGATCCACATGAGGTCACCAATACTTGATAACTTTTCACCTACAAAAGTGCACATGGTTTAACCAACTGTAAAAATTATTGCATTCTAAGTTTTGGGGTCCTTCTTAGACTACTAGTGGCTTTTGCAGGTACGTTTCTGATCCCCAAAACTATATAAAGCTTTAATGATTATGTGCTCATTTGACTTCACGGATGGAGAGGGAGTCCCAAAGGTCAGTGCAATTGGGAAAGAATCTATGATCTCCTGCTTATCTCGAATTAAAAATGTTTGAGCCCTTAAAATAATATCGAATGGACAATGGGGAAAGCCACTGTCCCCCCGTGTAGCATTCCTGGGGTTATCCCTCGTTTCCACTTCCACAATCTAACCTGTATGCACTGAGGATGCCATATTGAAAATCTCTTGTGGGATAAAAGCCCGCTGAATTTGATGAGGCTCCAGCACGACATGTCTTCACACTGTAAAATCAGCAGGCAGTCTCTGACTGCTTTCTCCTGACCCGTGGCATCCATTTTCTCTCTGGACAAGTACTGTGGGTTAGTGAAGGTGGAAAGTGGGCAGGGCAGCTGGGAATTAACCAAAGTATTTTTAAATGCCAGAGAACATTACTTTTAAGTTTGTGGTTCAGTTTCAGGGTCAGCTATCCAGTGAGCACCACAGTTACCTGTGAGTTGAAATACTTGGCTTTGCGTACATATTTCGTCTCTGCCCAGCAGGCAGCTGGAGATGGTTCTACAACTCAGATAGCTCAGCATTAGACATACTCTCTCTCCATTGTACTCTTCCGCATGGGCCGTGATTGAGGTTAAATTTTGGAGCTCATATGCAGTCAGTGGATAAAAGCAGCCGCGTTGTCTTTCTGTCTCCTTTTGTTTCTGTCTTGCCTGTTCCCCGCCATCTACATCTGCCCACATTTCACTGTCATAGACCTGTCTCAGCGCTCTCTGCCTCGCTCTGCCTACTCTCTGTCATCATAACCTGTCACCCGTCTGCGTATGTATGCGCCATCTTTCTACTCACCTGTCTGCCCTTATAGTATCAGTATATCCGCTGTGTGATCTATTTCTCTCTTTTTCTCTTTGTTTTAATGTTCATTATGACAAATTCTTTTGCTATCCCTTTATCTTCAAGGTGTCCTCTAGACTTCAAAATTGTTTGTATTTCTGAAAGAGCACAACTTCTTTCTGGAATTTTACCTGTAGCTTTTCACCCTTATACAATCCTACTTCAGTTAGTTTTATGAAGCCCATGCACGGCATGCAATCCATAGATATAATCTATCAAGAACTCAAATAATGACAGCTTCTGTGGAACCCAAACCTGGAAAACCAATTTACATTTCTACAAGAGTCAATCTATAAAAGCACATAGAACATTTTTGGACTATACACTTTATGAAATTATAAGTCTTTGTGTACTAAAGTATAAAATATATATTTCACTTTAAAATTTCATTCCTTTACTTTTTGTTCCTATTGCATAAACTCAATTTCTATGGGGAAATAAGAATTATTGAACATGCAGTTCTTACTATTCATAGGTGTTATCTTGTCTGCTTTTGTTTAATTTCACTTAATCTACCTAGTATCCATGTGATATAAGTAATGTCTCTATTACTCAGCTGTGAGAAAGAGGACTCCCATCTTGGTTTCTCTTTATCTGAATGCGGGATAACTCACATACGCGGAGATTTGGTCTGATCTCTGCTCTTGATGCACGAATCGTTGTGAGGCAGAATGTACGCTTTCTGTGCTTCTGGTTGCTGCTGTGTGATATACTCGGGCTTCGTTTGAGAGCTAAACTTGCCTATCTTTCCTGTGTCACTGGGAGAGTAAATGCCCCAGACTCAGCAGCCCATGAGCCGATCAATTCTTGTCTCTCTACTTTATGCAACCCAATAGTTTTCTGCTTGTGTGCCCCTTGTAAGTCTCACCTGTGGTTTTCCTGCTTAGGCTGTGGCCTGAAAGTCCTGCTTTAACCCCTCCCTACAACACATAGCACAGAGGCACTGCTATCTTGAGGTTTCAGGAGATTTGGTATTCAAACTGTCACAGAACTGGATTAGGAACTTTGGATATGGACCCTCAGGACAGAAAAACCCGCACGCCCCATAAATCTCTGCTACCTAGTTTAGATGGACAGAAGACTGAGATTCCCTGTGTTCTGATGGACTCTTCAGTTCTGATGCCTTCTCTTTGGACTCTTGTTTCTGGCTCTGGAAATAAGTTGTCTTCCAGTCTCAGGTCTATGTTGTGGTACATGGAAAGGAAGAGGCAATGGGGAGTTCCCAGGAGGCTTTGATGTCATTTGCTGCTGGAGTCAAGAGCTTTGCACCAGACTCTGGGTTTCCTTGGAGTGTGTTTTATGTCTAGCCCGCAGCCATCCAGGGATAGTGGGCTTCATTTTAGATGCTGGAACCTATGGGCCTGGATCTGTTTGAAGTTATGAAGGAATATTTATTATTTCAAAGACAGGAAATGAAAAGAGAGACAACACTGTGTAAAGAGAATGTGGCTGGACTCTCCCTTCGGAGAGAGGAAAGGACTAGGGGACAGCCGTGTTGCCTTCACCACTGAGAATCATAAAATCTCTCTAATTAAGCCAGCAGTACAAATAAGCACCATGACCATGCTGCCAGGACTCGGGAAATCCCAGTCTGTACACAGGAAAGAATTCTTGTTAAAATGGAAAGCATGTTTCACTCTTCTCCCCACTTCAGAGGAGGTCTCTGCCAGTTAGATGTGCTATGCTCTATCCTGAACTACACCATGCTTAGACTTCAAGGAATAGCCACAGTGGCCATCCCTGAGGACATGCATGCCAGTAACATTATACAGACTGAGCAGGTTGCATATGTATTTATAAACCAGTGACTAAGGCAGGTGCTATTATAAAATCTGACACACACACACACACACACATAATTGTTGTTATTTATCAGTTGTTATGTGTGTGTGTGTGTCTTTATCAGTAACTAATAAAAACAAGAGGCCATGAATTTGAAAAATAGTAAGAAGGGATATATGAGAATGATTGCGTAATCTCAAAAATTAAAGGAAATACTTTTTAAAAATGAACACTGAACTTTGTAAGGTCCAGATGCTAAGAATAAACCATCGATGCAGCAGCAGGAAAATTTAAGGGTCATTCTCAATAGAAATTCAGGTATATGAAATAAAACAATAGTACAATGGCTATATTAAATAAGTCCAGTGTGGGACAAGAACATTACACCTGAATCCTTAACAGTGGCTGGTAGATGGCTGGATTTAATCCCTTATCCTTCAATATGCTTTATTTCCTCTTAAGGGATTCCCGGGAACAAAGTTCTCATAGCTTACTCTGAAAGGCTGTTGGAGTCTGCCAGCCTGTTACCTCAGATTATAAGATATATACAACCAAAATTTTCTTGCTTCAAGCAAGGCGCGAGTATAAAGCTGGAGACACAAAGGAAACTGCACAAGAAGTTTGTCAAGTGTTAACTTCAGAGGCAACAGATTCCGTAATAGTATCTGTCTTAGTCACTGTTCTACTGCTGTGAGGAGACACCACGACCAGGCAGCTCTTATAAAAGAAAGTATTGAACTAGGGGCTTGCTTACAGTTTCAGAGGGTCTTCCATTATCATCATGGCGGGGAGCATGGTGGCATGTAGGCATGGTGCTGGAGAAATAGCTGAGAGCTGCAGCCTGATCCTCGGGGAGAGAAAGAGAGAGGGCGGGGATTGGCTGGGGCTTTTTAAAACCTCAAAGCCCTCCTACTCTGTCACACTTCCTCCAACAGTGCCACACCTGCTAATCTTTCTAATCTACACCCTGTCACTAAGCATTCAAATACATGAGCCTCTCCATCAAACAGCACAGCCTGTCTCCCGTGTCATAGTTTGCCTCGGAAAGGAGAGGCTCTGAAGAAGGAGGCAGGAAGCATGGAGATGGTGACTATAACTATGAATGCATATTCTCGTCTTGAAACAGATCAGAAGACATTAGCTTGTTTACCTAGATGCTGAGTCACCGGCCGTCCCATCTTCTCCTCTCACTTTGCTGAAGAAGGCGTGTTGATTAGTTCATAGAGCATTATTGTCACCACCAGTGCTTTCTTGAGAAAATTTAAATGACAGCTCCACGCCAGGCATGCTATCTCATGGTTGTAATCCCAATACTTGAAGTGTGGAGGCAGGAGACTCGAGAGCTCAGTATCCAGCAGATCATTCTACATGGGACCTTGTCTCAAAAGCAAACAAAAAGGCAGACACACAGGTTGCAGTGATATGTCAGCCATGCTTAGCAGTCAGTGTTCCTTCCTCCTCGTCTTGATGTTTCCTGTCACCTCTGGTCCTGCTGTGCTTATTCCACGGTTTCCATTGCAAAGGAGAGCAGCTTTTACTTTCAAAGAGCTACTGGAGAATGATAGCGATTTGAGTCTGCGCCTTGATTGCCTATGGAAACAGTGGCTCATAGTGAATTGCTTATACCTAGGTGTGCTTCGATAGACCAGGAGTTGCAGTGGCAGTTTTCCTTTTCTTGGCGTCTGATGGTCTGGCCTCTGGGGAGCATCAGCAACCAACAGTGACCCTCTACCTGGTCGATGTCAGTGGAAGCAACCATTCTCTTGGTGAGTTGAGAATTATTTCTTTTTTCCTCTCTTTTTGTTTTTAAAATTTATTTTCTTCTATCATACAACTTCTATAATACATCCCGGGCCCATGGCCCCTCCCCTCCCTCCACCTACCCCAGCTTCCCCCAGTCCCCCCCCACCATATCTATACTCCCCTTCTCCACCAACAATCCCCACCCCCACCCACCACTTCTCCCCAGAAAAGAACCATCCAGCTGGGGTTACAGCACAATCAGGTCTGGCATAGCAGGATGGAACAAGGCCAGGCATCAATCCCTACATCAAGGGTGGGCCAGGTGGGCCAGGCAGCCCAGCAGGAGCAAAAGGTCTCAAGTGCAGGTTAAAGGGTCAGAGACACCCCCATTCCAGCCCGTAGGAATTTTACAAGAACACCAATCCAGACAGCCATAAGATGTATTTAGGGGATCCTGCAGGTTCTGTGTGTGTGGCTTTAGTCTCTGTGGCCCCTAAGAGTGCTGGTCAGTTGACACTGTGAGGATTATTCTCTTGGTGTCCTTGACTCCTCTGGTTTCTGCTATCCCTCTTCTTCCTCTTTTTTTGGGGACAGAGGGAGGAAATATATGGAGAGATGACAAAAATTAAGAGATAATTAGGGGGGCAATCGGGAGACCTAGTGTAGTGGAAACTCACAGGAATCTATGAGGGACACCCTGGCAAGAATTCCTAGTAGTTGGGATAGGGAGCCTGAACAGGCCATCTACTGTTACCAGGCAAAGTTTCCAGTGGTGAGACTGGGACACCATCTCAGCCACAAAACCTCTGACTCATGGCCTATCCTCCCTACAAGATCCTCATTGACAATGGAAGCGTAGAACCCCATGCCTAAGGAGGGAACCTTGCCTGAAACTACAGGCCAGGCCAGGACCTAGAGACTGGATAATGCAGAGATGCTTTCTAATGATGTCACACTCAGCTCATAGATATCTAGCCCAGTCCTCGCTAGAGAGTCCCCCTTTGCAGCTGACAGGAACATCTGGTGAGGCCCAGGGCCAAACATCATGCAGAGAATTATTTCTTAAGAGCCACTGTTCTAATAGACTCAGGAATCAGTGTGATGTTGACCTCTCTTTGTAGTCTTGCAGGTGTCACATAGCTGTAGAAGGATAAACAGATGCTCCATGGTTCTAAGTTAATGGCTCAGAATAGTATTCATTACCTTATTTCTCTTCAGGAACCTATGAACTGTCGTGCCAACACAACCCGCTGGTTATCGATGTGAGCCATCATGCCGGTGTCTGCCCCCATCATACCTCCTCTGTGTTGTTGAATTTTTCATCCCCATTAGTGGGCATCTCAGCAGTGGCTCTAAGGACATCCTCCCACACCAGTTCTTCAGCTCCGGGCAACTGCATCCCACAACAAAATCACCAGAGACAGAGGTACAGAGCTAGCTTCCCCTTTCCTCCCACTATCCTTGCGAGTATAGCATACTGCTATCATTTAGGCTTATAGTGCTATGCAATGGTTGATTAATTATTAACTGAAAAGATGAATTTAAGAATTACCAAAAAGTCCTAAGAATCAAGCAAAGAATGACGTATAGAAGTCATACTTGGGTTTTTTGTTTCCTCAGTTGAGTATAACTTTTATGTAACTATTTAACATCTTTACAAGATTGTAACATCTTTTTTACATATAAAGTCACTGACTTAACATCAACACCGTTATATAAGCTGCCCAAAGTTTTGTGCCCAAAACTCAATGTTCCCTAAGCAATACACGTTTATCCATTTGTTCCCACCTGGAAGGTGTATATAGCAAATTTAAGAATTACTTGCTAAGGCATGTCACATGATCATTTAGGGTCACATGAACATTGGGTCTATATTAGCTACATGTGCCTTTCTGTTGACATTTGTGATTGTCATCATCTGGACAGACAAGGAGCCCAGGATTCTTAGCAGCAAAGAGAAGAAGGGTTTCACTTCAAAGTATTCGTATACTTACTTTTGGAGGTAGGGAACACTTTATATTAAACAGTCTGTGCTGCAGTTGGGATAGAATGATTCCATCAGTGATCACATAGATTAGTGGAACTAAAGGGTGACAGATACATTCCTCAGAGGGGGATGGTACCACCTGCTAGATGACCCACTGCCATAGAGCAAGTTATACAGTAATGTAGTGATTCAACATTTTGATGACATGGTTTCCATGGGTGATAAATCTAGATGCATCTCAGAGAAGTATCTTAGGTCTATGGTCTCTTATGAGAGGGCAATTGAGCTGTTGCCAAGGCTGCAGGTATCTGAAGGTTAAAGGACATTGGGCAATTCTCTTCAAAGTTCATCACTGTGGCTGTCGGTAGCCTCAGAAGATTATACCCAATAGGTATGAACAATGGGCAGTCTCATATAAGTGGGAAGCACATTTCTCTATGTAAGACTCTCCATAAACTGAGTGTCTTAGACATGGTAGCTAATCTAGAGAAAAAGAGGCCAAGAGATGATGAATATTTGAGGAATTTCTCAAGAAGAAAGCCACAATCATGTTTATTCTCAATGGTGGGAATAACAGCCCACTACTCCTGACATATTTTATGCACATGAAATGAGTGAACAAGTCTAGCCTGTAATCAAAGAAAGGGTTTGCATAGACACACATCCCTGGGGACATCTAACAGGCTATCTCCTACATGCACTGATTGTGACTTATGTTAATTGAGCATTAACTAGATGCCAGGTATTGTGCTAAGAGTCAGGAAGCAGAACACAGTGAGAGACAGAGTCTGGATATTGGATATATTATTAGCTAGTTCATCCATAATTTTTATGTCTTTTTAGTGAGAAGATACCGTCAAAACTTAACACAAAATGTATACTATTAAAATATCTGTCTTTCCTAATCATTGTCTCTTCCTCATGTGTTTTCAAGTTGTTTTCCATATTGGCTCTATTTCTGGCCTTAAGTCACACAGCATTTCTTCAGGTCCTTGAATCATGTGTTCTCGATGAGTCTGTGCACATAATGTTCCTACTCTTTTGAGTGCTGTTCAGTCCTTGTCATGTCAAACTTTGCCGTCAGGACGCCCATCCTGTGAAACTCTGTCAAACTTCTTCATTGTTTCCGTAGGTCTTACATATAATGCAGCAGGACCAAAGTGGCCGCTGCATTGCATGGTAATACATTCTTTAGTAGATGTTCTTTTACACTGAATTCTGGGCTCCCTGCAGTGGAGTCCAGGTCAGTATTTGTTAGTGCCAGCAGACGACCTGACAAGTAGTAGGTATGAGAAATGTATGTTGTGTGGCAGTTGTTTTTAGTGCTTTATGGAACAGATTTGAACAAGAAAAGCAACAAAGCAGAAGTCACGGCCTGTGTAAACTCGAAGGATCAGAACTGCCCTCAGCATCAGAGCTGTGAGAGTTCAAGATGGAAGTTAATTAATTGTGATCACTGCTGCTAGTGGCCCATGTATTTTCATGTGGCATTGTGAGAAAAACAAGTTTTATATGCGTGCATGCAAGCCAGTGGAAATGGGATATGAGCCTCCAGTTTACACTGAGTACATCTGGAATGCGTAAACATTTCCAAACCACATGTGACTGACAGGAGCCATGGAAATTGGCTTCTCCTTTGCAGCCAGCAGATCAGTACAATATAGTAAGTTTTTATACACAGGAAACCTAAAGAGTCTCATGTATTTTTTATCATGAATATATTTTAATGTGAATTCTTCTGCACTTATGAAATAGAGGTCTTTGGTGGCAGTATTACATCAATCATTGTTGTATGTGTAAATACCCCATAACATGGAACCCTCAAATACTAGGCATCATGAAAGAGATTTCTGGATACCTCCTTTTTATCTCTTATGACCCAAAATCCATTAATACTTACATGGATATGAGAGAGCTGGCTGATGCCTGATGATATAAGATGTGTTATCCATTTTGTATTTAACTACTGGTAACCCTTAACCCTTAATTGGTCTCTCTTATAATGCTATAACTTTATTCAGCTTGATTGATGCATAGAATCACAGCTGAAAGTCAAAAATTCTAATTCTGGCTCAATGGTGACACTTAGTATTTTTTCTTTGTACAAAGTAATTTTTCCCCCTTGCATCCCACTGAAATATCAACAATTCAGAAAACAAAACAATGAAAACTTTTATCAAAACAAAAACCAAAAATTAGCCCTGAGAATCTGATTGCAAGAAAAATAAAGTGTGGAGTTAAATTAAGAAACATCACTGGAAAACAGCATATATTTCTTACATGCATAATGAATCAACAAGAGATGGATACAGAAAGCGTTTACCCGGAATAATGCTGGCCTAGCACCAGGGAGTCCAAGTTTTATCCCTAGCACTATACGTACAGGGCATGGTAGCATAGGCCTGGAATCCCAGCAGGGGGAGGGTAGGGACAGAAGGGTCATCAATATTCTCCTCAGCTTCATAGTGAGTTCAAGGTCAGCTTAGCCCACATAAGCAATGAGTCCCATATAAACCATTTTGCATTTTTTTCTCGGTGAACAGTTGCGCTGTTTTGGAGTAGAGATTAAGGTATAGACAAAGCTGGAAGGAAACCAAGATTTTAGAGTTAGATCATGTTAACTCTGCTATGTCTACCAGGCTTCTAAGTTACAAAAAAAAAAAAAAAAAAAGAAAGAAAGAAAGAAAGAAAGAAAGAAAGAAAGAAAGAAAGAAAGAAAGGAAGAAAGAAAGGAAGAAAGGAAGAAAGAAAGACTATAAATTTGTCTGTGTGATTCTGGGTTGAGATAAAATTGGATAATGCAGACCTTTATAAGCAAAAGAAGGAATAGAGGAAAGACAGAAGAAAGGAAGATGGAAGGGAGGAGGGAGGGAACACCTGTTGGCTTTGATATCTCTTAGTCTGAGTTCACCTTACGATGGCTACGCAAAGTCTGACTCTTCTGATCATGAAGAGATTACGGGTTCATGATTATGAACTCGTAAGTCTTGAAGCTCGGCTGTAGCCCTGTTTGTTTGGGCCATGAACAGTCAATAAGCACTCAGACCATTCTTGTTCTTAGACTCTTTCCAGCTCTATTTATTAAGTTAACCCTCCACATGCATGGCAATCAGATGGACCCAACAGTCGTAGGGTGGCATCAATGACCATCTTTCTGCTTATGTAAGGGGATTTGGTACTGATATGCTGTGCATGTGAATGGATTAAAACTTCAAAGATCAGGACTTTAGGACATCACCAGATGAATACTAGGAGAATTTACCAATAGACAGGAATTGCTGTTGACCATGCCATTTCTCCAATAGTAGCCATTTGTTCTTCCAGTAACATGAATATGGTAGAAAAAAATGACGGCAACCCCTGTGGCTCTGTGTGACGGCATAGCTGCAGGATCCCCAGGCTGACATACGGTCCCTTTTCCCAGAGCATGGGCTGATGTTGATGACAGCGTTGAAAGCCCTGACTGACTATCTCCCTGTAGCCTAGTACTCTCCTTCAGCTTACCTAGGTTTCTCTATCTGCTTGTCCTGCATTAGGTGAGGAGTTAGTATAAACCTTCCAAACAGCAGTGCTTCCTTCTGTTTTTCCTTGACTTTCCAGAAGTGTTTTTGTACTCCCTAATTTGATGTGTCATAATTAGGTGTGTGGCTTCTTGTGACTGTTTGCTCTTTGTTAAGCTCCTACCTCCTGCCAAACCTTTTGCTTCTTCTGCTTTTTGGCTTTGAGTTCTACTTTGTCTGGAATTAAAATTTCCGTTCCTGTTTTCATTTTGTTTGCATTTGTTTGATAAATATTTGTCTCTCTTTCATTTTCAACCTTTCTTTATCTTCACTGCCAATAAGCCCAGGGCGCATTGCTTCATTGTACTGTTTACAAAGACAGTAGTACCACATCGAAGCACGCCAAGATTTTAGTTTGAAAAATCATCTATTGAACTCACGTCTCTAGTAGCCTTTAGGATGCTATAGAGATTTTGCTATTAGATTATTCATCCCCAGAACTCAAAGGCTTCAGCCAGTCGTTCAATGCCTCTATTTACTCTGATGCTTTTGAACCCCCCTACCTGGGGTAGGGAGTAAGCAGAGGAAAGTGTTGATGAGGACGATGAGCAGAGGATCAGATCTCTGATCAATAGAAAGCAATCCGCAGTTATCTGGTCTTTAGGGCAGGGTAGGTAAAAAAGGAAGAATGACTTGTTTAATTCTTTTAACCATTTCTGATTTCTTTTATATGTTTCTGTGGTACTTGGAATTGAGCCATAGCCTAGCGTATGTTAAGCAAGTGCTCTGCCATCAAGCTCTCTCACCTTGGCTCTTGGCTTTCTCACCTCTTTCAGTAAGGAGGAAAACGTAAAACAAAGAAGAAATATCTGTTTCTTTCCCATAGTTTGATTCTTATCCACCCCTCCACCAATAACCCCCCCAAAAAAACAACCAAGAAGTATATCCTTTGACTGACAATGATGTTTCTGAATTAAATTCTAGTTTGTTGTTTAATTAAGAGGAAATCCCCAGTGATTCTAGTTTTTGGTTTGTGATATGAACCGGACTTTCACATTTTCCTGTATTGTTGATACTTCAGCAGAGAGCTAGGACAACCATATATAGCATCTTGTCACATAACTGAACAAAACATAGATCGAATTTGTAGGACATGAAGGCAGCTAGGTAGAGCACCGCACACAGAAGCCACCTCAGTATTCCTGCCTGTTTTCTTAACATTCTCCTCTTAGCAGGTATGGAGGCTACTAAATCTGTTGATTCTACTCTTCATATCTACTCTCATTACTTGAATTTTAAAGCCACATCTGGATTGTGTTAATATTTACCCTTTGCCAGTTAGTACCATGTTTTCTGAGCATTTTGAGGATGGGTTTCTCCTTATAAGTCAAGTGTGCCCTCTTTGCTTTTGCTGTTGTGACATGTCTAGGCCCAGGTGCCTGGGACCACTACACAGAGCATCCACTTGGGTTTCCAAAACACTGGTTTGGGTTGGCGTTTTATCAAAATGAGGGTTTGGTATACTGTGATGCCATTTCATGACATGGACTATATAGTAGTCACTTGTCAGTTACTATTAAAACACATGGGCAAGGCAACTTAAGAAAGGAGGGGTTTATTTTGGCTTATGGTTCCAGAGTGATAAGAGTCTATGATAGTGAATTGGAAGCACAATAGCAAGTGGCAGTCAGGACAACAAGAACAGGATTCTGGGAGCTCACAACTTAAACCATAAGCATGAAATTAAAGAATGAACTACAAGTAGTGTGAGTCTTTAAACACTCAAAGCCAATATCCTTAGTGGCATGCTTGCTCCAACAGGGCCACGCCCCCTCTAACCTACCCAAGCAGTGTCACCTATAGGGGACCAAGTGTGCAAATGCATGAACCTAGGTGGGACATTATCATTCAAACCACCACCTTGCATTCTTGGTAACAAGGTGCTCAGCATGGCACTGGAGTTTAGGGGAACAGCCAAAGCAATCCCTAAATTGCATCTCTGTGAATCTGTCTTCTAATGTCATTACTGGTGGTCAGTGTCAGTCAGGGTCTGGTCAGGATGCAGCCATTAAAACAGGGATGGTTTAACGTAATTGCTAACTCCCCGCAGGAGAGAACTCTGGTTGGATGGAACAATCATTATTTTATGACTGGTGACAGAGTATTCAAGGAAGAAACAAGTGTAGGAAAGGGTCCCCATTCAAAGCTGAGACCTGGTTCTCATGGCAGAAGACAGAGCTCGGGTACAATGGATTTGGAAAAGCTGTACGAAATCCTACAGGGTGGGTCTGGAAACCAGGAGCCCCCCTATACAGCATGTGAATGTTAGCGGAGGTAGCTTGTTACCAAACTGCAACCTGAGAACTTACTAAGACTTGTTGGGAAGATGCCATTGAGATTCTTTTGAAATTCTACAAGGCCACCCCTGAGAGATGACACATCTTGATGGGAAGCATCCACTGGGGTCCATGGGTGCCATATGGAAGCTACTGGGGTGTACAGAGCAATACTATAACTTCCTGTGTGGGGAACACTCTGGACTGCCCCCGACATGTTGTCCACTGAGTACAGTGAAATTAGAGAGAGGAAGTCATGTAGCAGGGAGAGGTAAGTCCCTTCATCCTGCGCTATATCTTAGTACTCTCTGCTGAAGAAACCATCATGTCATGCTTGCTACCAAGAGAGCATATTCACAGTCAAGGTCTGGTATCACCAACTAGGGCAATGAAGCATGGGTTTGCAACTGAGCAGTTGTCAGAGAAGGTCCTGTCAAAGAACCACATAGTAAAATCTCTCTACCTTTCATTTGAGATAAAATTCCCGTTAAGTTTCTGGCTTTAATAGGATGACTTTTTTTCAATGCAACTTCTAAGTAGTTCGAGTTAATCTTTTGATGTTTTCAATATAAGTCCAAAGCAAATTATAAAGGTTTAAAGCCTCATTATCTTATTTAGTACTAAAAGTACACATTTTACAAGGCGGTGGTGGCACACACCTTTAATCCCAGCACTCGGGAGGCAGAGGCAGACAGAACTCCGTGAGTTCAAGGTCGGCCTGGTCTACAGAGTGAGTTCCAGGCAGAGAAATCCTGTCTCGAAAAACAAAACAAAACAACAAAAAAATTACACAGTTTGATTGAGGTGGGAAACAAGTAATAGGTAAGTGGTCACAGATTTCCCTTAAACTCTAACATACGAAGACCAAGGATCCTAATGTAAAGTTGAATCAGCATTTGTTTTTTCAAATGAGTGTATGCATGTCAGAACCTGAGTTATTCCTTCTATTTCTTGCCTGCCCAGAGAATAATGATAGATAGATAAGTGATGGATAGACAGACATTTATGTTCTGATCTTTTTATCATTTTAGAAAATGGAACATTGTTTTGTATAATAGCTTGAGACTGACATGATGAATGCATGTGTGTGTGTGTGTGTGTGTGTGTGTGTGTGTGTGTATTGCCATTCACCAGCTAAAAGAATAACTATTGTTTCATTTCAAACAACTTTCTGAAAAGCTTAATGTGAATCAATCTGTAAATTGAATTCCATTTTATGGTGTGTGTGTGTGTGTGTGTGTGTCTGTGTGTGTCTGTGTGTGTGTGTGTGCACGTGCTTGCTCATTCTGGTAGAGATGCATGTGCATACATGAGTAGGTGTATAAAGAGAAAACATGTTTATCTTCTAAAATATTTTAGGTATTTCCGTTGAAAAACTGAAGTGTATGCAATACAAAGACCCCTTATTTCAGATCAGCAAACCCAAGTCTAGGGTCTATGCAATTCATTTTCAAAAAAAAAAAAAAAATTCTATGAAGAATGACCATCTATGTCTACTAATTTTCAAGAAACTTTCCACCCTCCTTCAAAGTGTGCTTGAATTGGTATAATGGGAATTTCATGGTCATCAGACTATTGAAAGAGCATCCGTGCTTCAGATGTATTGACATAACTGGGCATATTATCTTGAGGAAATGATGTAATGTCAATGACGGCTCAACTGAATGCAAGTAGTTCAAAGTGTTTGGTGGACCAGGACACGAAAGAGGGAGGTGTAAAGATACTTTGCACTTTTGGGGAAGTTTTGGAAATGCATAATTCAGATCAGGACAATTTTAGAGGCCACATCCTGAGAATTCAAGGTTACTGGGAAAAGAGAATTTTTGACCCAGGCCTTACAGCATTCTAACCCAATCAAAAAGAATCTGCCTTCCTAAAGAAGACCAAATCTAAGGGAGAATATTCCATTCTCTGCTATAAAAAGTGCAAGAAGTACAGGAAGAGACAGTGCAACTTCCAAAGCCTGGTCTAAGTATGTATAGGTTTCCTACTGCTGTCTAACGGTATCACTACAAATGTGGCAGTTTATACTAGTGCATGTCAAACACGCAGTTTCTGTGGGTTAGATGTCTAGACCATTCCTAGCTAATTTGCTATAAGGTTCCAGCCAGAAAATAGGTTCTTATGAGAAGACTTAACAGGGGAAGGTGATGCCAATGCTTCCCATAGTTGGCAGTTGATTCCAGAACACACACACACACAGAGACACACACACAGACATACACACACACATACACATGCGCACACACACACACACATACACACACATACACACACATACATATACACACATATGTACACATACACACATACATATAAACACACATGCACGCACACACACATACACACACACATACACATGCACACACACGAGAGAGGAGGTGGATAGAAGACATCACAACCATACCAACATAATAACAGGAGTGGCATTTTGTTAAATGGTTAGAAGAAAGTCACTAGTCCCGGTGATATTTATGCTGAGAGGCCTACACATGAGCATGGCTCCAGAAGGTGGGAACAACAGCCACCACAGTGTTGACCTGGGCCAGGCAAATGTGCTCACAGATGCTAGAATTATCCTGACAGAGTCTCATGTGACACCCATGTGGTTTCAGCCTGTTGGACTGTTTAGGCCAAAGGGCTGCATGAGGAATTAGCATGCAGGAAGAAGAAAAGCAAGCATTTGGGAAGAGCAGTGGCTTGAAAAGTAAGTTCTTGCCATACAAATTCTCTAGTTGCTGGCGGGTAGGCGGATTATCTAAGTTGCACACTCATTGGTATGTTTCCCTCAACTCTGCTGTCCGATAATAACAAATCTACTTTATAAATAGCTCCTGTCTAGAATTCATTTACAAACTCATTTCTCTGTATTTCTTAATCTGCTCCAGAGCCACCTTCTCCATGGCTCGCATGGGGGTGTTTACGTATTCATCAAAGTGAAATTGAATCAGTGATATCAGGTGTTTTTTTTTTTCCTGGAAAAATAATGAAGTTATGTGAGAATCCAAACGGAAAAGTTTTTGGTTATTGTTTAAATTGTATATTTGTTTTTATTCTTTATGTAATGATGGATGAGAGCGTTTCACATTTATGCAAAGCAATCTTTCAGGAGAAGTTAATGTAATGTGCATTGAACTATAAAACTAATTTTAAAATGATTTCACTGTTTAAATTATTGTGCCTTTCAGAAGAGCATGGCTAATATTAAAGTGTATTGTTTTAGGTTAGTTCTAGGTTCACGACAAAGTTGAGAGACATGTACAAAGATTTTCAGTAGTCTGCACACAGGCATGAGGTTCCCCATTATCCACAGGTAACCTCAGAATATCCATGTGTTACAGCTGAGACACCCACATTGCCACAGCATCAGCACCCAGACACTATAGTTTATATTGGGGTTTCATTTTTTAATTAATTGATTGTGCATGTGTGTGCGTGTGCGTGTGTGTGTTTGTGTGTGTGTGTTTGTGTATCTGTGTATGTGTGTGTGTATGTGTATGTATGTGTGTGCGTGTTTGTGTGTGTATGTATGTGTGTGCGTGTTTGTGTGTGTATGTGTGTCTGTGTATGTGTGTGTGTGTGTGTGTGTTTGCGTCTGTAGTTTATGTGAATGTATGGGAGCAGGTGCATGTGCCTGTGTGCATGCTTAGAGGCCAGAGAGAGCATTAGAAGTCCTCTCTTTCTGTGGGCCAGGGTCTCTCACTGAATCTGGAGGCAGACCAATGGTTGGCAAACCCCAGCAGTCCTCATGTCTCTGCCCTGCTCAGCACTGGGGTTGCAAGTAATTGGGTCCTCCCGCTTTTCACGAGGGCCCTTCCCCACCCAGCCGTCTCCCCAGCTCCCCGGTTCCATTCTTGCATGGGTTCAGACGAAGCTATCATGACGCATGTCCCAGTCGCAGCGCCACCAGGAGTATTTTCATATTCTAAATGCTGCCTTTTCGCCATCCCACCCTGAACACCTCTCTCTCACACGGATGAACTTATCTTTTTATTACCTACATTAATTCGCTTTTTCTAGGGAGGCCTCTTGCAGTTACTAATATACATTTCAGATTCCTCCATGTCTTCTCATGCCTCAGTAGCTCATATTGTTTTATGGCTGGGTAATATTTCATTGTTTGGATATCTATCATAAGTTCGATTTTCCATTTACCTGTTGAAGGACATCTTATTTGCTTCCAAGTTTTGGGAATTATGAATGAAGCTGCTATAAATTCTATTGCATGCTTTGTGTGTCTATAAGTCTTTAATTCCTTTGTGCATTTACCATGCAATGTCTAGATCATATGGTCAGACATGTTTACATATTACATATGTTTTGTAAACACATGTAATAGTTTTTAATCAATAGTAAATATTGTTGGAAAGACCAAAACTATTCCTATAATATCTCCTTTTCCTTTCTTTCCTCTTCATTTTCTTTTTACTATATATCAGGTTTTTTTTTTAATTAAAGCGAATGGAGCATGAACATAGAATATTTACGTCAAGGAAATAATGTACACATTATACACTTGTGTGATTCTGTCTCAAGGTCACAATTCTTATACTGTGAATATATCTTATACATTAAAATAATTATTATGTTTGTATTGCATATAACAATTAGAGTCAAATTCAGCTATTGTGCATTTATTGTGAAATGCTCATATACATGTGTGTAACTCATAACTTCGCCATGCTCTCCTAAGCATGCTTATGTATCAGAGATTCAGATTTTCCAAATATTTTACTGATTTTTGGAAACTTCATATGCATTTTGATCATATTGATTCCTTACCCTAACCCTTCCCAGATCCAATACCCCTTTCATACTCATCTAACTTTGTGTCCTTTTGTTTTAAATCCTGTCAAGACCAATTCGTACTGCCTAAATAGTCTTGGATATGTGGCCTTCTACTGCAGTGTGCTCGACTTACTGGAGACTATATTCTTAGAGAAACCTGTCTCTCCCTCTCCCGGAAGCTAACAGTTTTCGTATTTCCTTGTCTAGGAGTGGGACTTCATCCTGCACTCTCCGCTCTATGCTGAGATTCTGTTTGTCTTGGGCTTGCATATATATATCTTGTGTGCGCCATCACAATTGCTGTGAGTCCATGCGTGCAGCTGCTCTACTGTATCCAGAGGGCACTGTTTCCTTGTCACCCACCACCTCTGGCTCTCATATCCTTTCCACCCCCTCTTCTGCAGTGATCTCTGAACTTTGAGAGGAGGAGGAGGTATGTTATAGATATCCTATTTAGGGCTGAGCATGCTACAGTTTCTTGAGAATCAGTTTTAAAGGAAAGACTAATGTGGGAATAATACATATTCGATTTGGTTTTATTGCCTCGGGACCCAACTAGAGGCCTGCTGGTTTATGTGCATGTGTACTACATGAACCTACTTCATTACTTTTGTGTAGCCTTATACCTTTGGGTTGTTGTCTCCTGAGGTAGGCTCTGTTAAATAGATAATCAAGGAGATAAAGTAACAACCACCTACCTCCAGGTAACTTAGCTTTCTATTTGCATCCATGAATTTTGGAAACATGCAGAGTTAACACCGTGGCAGGCTCACCCATTTTTGGTGGCATCCCTGTGTTAGTGACACAAAAGATATCTTTAGCCTAGAAATCTATTCTCAAAAAGCTAGACCTACTCATTGCAGTAATGCAAGTCACATAAGGATTATCTACATGTCATTATGCCTTTTTCAAGGAGAATGCATGACAGACATGGGATTTGGGATGGGAGGGAAAAGATACAGAAGAAAGGAAAGCAGATTTCCCATACACCTTGCTTCTGCGGCTTCAATGATCCCAGAGAAGTGGCTATGTTTTCTATGTAGGGGATGTAGGGGCTCAGGTGTAGAAATATTTCTTCTTAGTTATGTAGTAGGTTACTGGTAGAACAGGAGCTGAGTTATAGGGCCTCAGAGTTCTAGTCCAGGACTGGGCAGCCAAAGCTAAGCTCAGTCCCTTCACGTTTCATTCCTGCTGTAATCAGTGTCTGGTTTTAACAGGATCGTTCTGTCTCTATCATTGGTCATTCTGCTCTGTGCTCCATGGTTCCCTGGGACCTTCGCTGCTGCTCTTTATTCTTTTCTATCATCCTTCTTTTATTTGGAGCTGAGATTTGAACTGCCAGCCTTTGCCCTTCAGCCTCATCCTGGATCAGATCCCAATTCCCAGTGTGCCTGCCCTTTTCTCTGCTCTTCTAAGCAGAAACTGCAGCTCTCCTCCCGGTTGATGATTGCATGGAGCAGAGGGCTCCCCTTTTCTCCTTTGCTTGGGGCTGAAGCTAAATCGTTTGCTTATTCCTTGGCTTCTCATCTTTGAGCTTTAGCAGAGGCTTTCCTTTTGTGCTCCAGAGTGATGGGAAATGATCTCCTTTACTGCTGGGAAAGGCACTATAGAAATGAAATATGTATTGCATTTCCACTCATTTGATTATCTTCTTCCCCAAAGCAGTTTAGCAAATTAACGTTGAATTTGTTTTTGTTTCTGCCCAGTTTCTTTTGAGCAAGGAAAGAATTATATCCGCTCAATTGTTCCCTAGATTTCTTGCCCAACTTTCTGTTCCCAGAATGGTTTGCCCATAAAGTAAGAGGGAAGGATGAGAACCCACTAGAGAAGACTCTGAGTCCCCTGAACAATGAGAAATGGCGGATGGTCAAGAGTCTGTACTGGGAGCCACAGTGAGCTATTTGAATCTTTTTGACCGTCTTTTCTCATGGAACTGTACAGAAAAAAAAAATTAAAAGGCTATGTACACGGCTGTCATTTAGGAGTTTCTTTGCATGTAGATAAGATTATTTTTGAATAGGTCTTATTAAAATTAAAACACAGCTATCTAGAAGATTATTCTTAGTTGGGTATTTTTAAAGATAATTTAGGTGGCAACTTTCATTGGAAAGCTAGGATGTGATTTAGCAAGTATCTCATGTTCAACTCTCAGTGGAGGCTGGAGTCAATCATCAAGTATAGCCTGATTTTGAGGCAGTGGCTTGGATACACTGTTCCTAGCGGCTTATGATGGTGTCTGAGAGTCTGGCATTAGGAATTATTTTCATGAAGTCCTAACAACCCCCAAAGGTCTCTTTAAAATAGAAAACAACTATATGTCAGTGAGCATGTTTTACACAATACACACTCTCCTATGGGTCTTGCTAATGCAAAATATTTATCATAACCCTGCTGAAATATCATTTAGTGTAGGCATTTGTAAGTTTTGCTGAAAGATTAAAAAAAATTAAAAGAGTGTGGGAAAGGGGGAATGATTGAAAATGTCACAATGCCTCCACGCTTAACCCAGCACTGGTCTTCTCAGCATGGCTTGTTCTGCGGCAACTGTGGAGACATGATGGAAAATACAAGCTAACCTCTATTTCTAGAGGTCCATGGAATTTCCAGCCTGCCTACTAGGCAGACAGTGTCAATGCATTTGTGCATAAGCTCTGGTTGGAATGCTCCTCTGGTCCTGTGTGGTTCTGTGCTCAGCCATGACCACAGATGTATAGGAAGTCTGGATGTTGGAGTGTCTGTATCCCTGATGTATAGACCACTGCCTTCCACGTTGGGCTGTGCATAGCTTTGCTACACGATTTCAGGACCGCTGCATCCTCTCTTTGCTCCATAAGCATGTGAGTTAGTAATATTGCAAAGCTCAACTGTGCTTCAAAATAGAAGGCAATAACATGATGTCAATAAAAGACTAGCATGTTCAAGGGTTATATAGGAAGCTTCTGTTGTAGAATCTAGAAACCGTGGAAGTAGAAAAGCAAGAGTCCTGAAGGACTCAGTATGTGTCCTGTGTTCTACGCCTTGCGACTTGAGGACACATTCAAGGCATTGGGCCTTCTTTTGTCCGTAGCTTGTACACAGGTCATAGCCAGAGGAAGCTGCTAGCATCTTCTTGCCTTGTAGCTTCTTGACTAGTGGTGACATGATCAGTAGCTGTTCCTCACGTAGTTTCATAGGTATCACAATTCCCAAGGCTCAGCCTTGAATGCGGCTGTCACTCTGGGATTAATAGTTTAACTGCTATCTAGGAGTGAACTGTGGGCAGAGACAACATCAGCAAAGCAATCACTTGAGGAGTAAATCATTCCTCCTTAGAAAGTGCCCACATGGAAAGAGTGGCAGCTTTTGGAAATTTTTGTAGTTAGAAATCCCGTGGCTCTAAGGGTGATTCTGCTTCTCCGGGCAGGTGCTAGGAAGTGGTCTCTGCGTGTTAGTCTGTAATTAGATTATTCTGACTCTTCGGTGTTCTGCGTATTTTATAATCTACATGAACAGCATGAATTTTGAAACTTGTTGAGACAGGCTTTTGAAAGGGAGCACTTTTGGCTGCTTGATGCAAATCTGTTTCCTTTTAGAAGGACGGGGGCATTTGGATGGGACTTCTGGTGTTACGGCCAGACATGGTAAAAATCTGTGCCCAGAATTAGAAATGAATAAAATGAATTACCAAGTGCTGGGGCCACCAGAGTCTACTTCTAATCTCACAAATAGGTCACATTCTAGGAAGCAATGACTCGGCCTGGCAGGACTAGAGGACTCAAATGGGGAGCCAGAGTTAGTGCTGAGACTTAATAAAGGGCCACAGACAGACTTCACTTTCTCAGAATGCAGGGATGGGAGATGTTGACTGGGGGCAGTAGGAATAATTAGAACTACTACTACTACTATTAAAATTGCTCTTCTGCTCAAATGAAAATCTCCAGGGACCAGGAACTTAAATCCATGTCCCCTTTCCAGTTGGTATGATCCTGTCATAAAACACTCCAAATTAGCAGAAGTCGTTTGCTCCAGAAGGCTGAGGCTGTTAGAATATATTCTGCGTTTAGCCTGATTCTTGTCCTTGAAGACCAGTGGAGCTAGAGGTGAGAAGGACTCAGGCTGGAACCCACACACTCTCTATGGGTGGCTGCTATTGTTACATTTGGTTTTGTAGATGGTAGTAGGAAGATTAATGAGGACTCTGTCTCTACCAGTCCTTTCAATGCACCCTCCTCCTGTTTTGCTGCCAAGTCCGAAACATACGTTCCTTCTTAGCCCACACCCTCGTATTTCAGTAAGGATCAGGAGAACAGAGTGGGATCTGACCCTCTTTTACTGCTTAGCCTTAAGCGAGCCCTTCTCGGGAGCGCACTGGGATTGCTGCTTTGTCGGTAGCAACACTTCTTGGAGAAAGGCATTGCAATAGGCTGTTCCACTAAACAACAGAAGAAGTGGGACTTAGCACAAGATCTCCTCTGGGCAAGGGAGATTAGGACAAACTCTTCCTCACATTCTCTACCACATCCTGCCTGTTTCTGAGTTTTCTGGACTCCCACCCCAATACCACTGTCACCTCATCTGTGAAATTAAATACCATGCTAACGCTGGCAGGGCTTTGGCAGAACCTATTCCAACTCTGTTATTTTACAAATTTGCAGGTAGAGAGCCAGAATGGTTAAGAGACTTATCCAAGGTCACAGATGTTAGGAGGGGCAGACCAAGCCCTGAACCAGATCACAGAGGCCATAGCTTTCGCTACCATTTGAGGCTCTTTCTTGAAGAATGTGATACAGATGCCAGACAGTTTCTCCCAACACTGATTCTAGGAAAAGAGAAACCTTGTAGTTTGATGCTTTTTGATGTCTCAGTAAGGGAAGGATATTGACTTTACAAAATTTCATGAGCTGAGGTCATCCTGATTTTGAGTTTGAATGAAGATTAATTAAACGCTTCTTTGTTCTTCTATTACGATACTCAGTCTGTAGGACGTTCTGGAATATCACACTATTTTGGATATTTCCCCATCTCTACAATGAAGAATTTGGGTTGATTTTATCTTTCAGATCTATTTCAAGTTTTAGCAAAATCTAATTCTTCTACATTACCTGGCATATGTCTTCCCATAGTTCACTTACAAACTTTCCTCTACTCAATATGAGGGAACCAGGCTTTCAGTATTGATTCTGATTGGCTCTTCCAAAGTGAGCCAGAACCTCGGTGGACATTGGACCAATGCTGAGTGACAACTGTAGGTTGAACAGCCACAACATCCTCAATTATCAGAAGCTACAAGGCTTTCACAATGTGGACCAGGCCTGGAAACGAAGACAGTGTTCCCACAGTATCCTCGAGAACAAATAAATTAACAGAATGTATCTGCTTTGGCATCCAATGGGGTACAGCTCATGCTGAGCTTGTCAGTGGGTCTGGCCCCTCCACCTGCAGAGAATGGTGTCTGTCATCTGGTCTCAACCTCAACCTGTTTGTCACTCACCACTGAAAGAGCTTCCTTCTCAAGCTGTCTTGAGACAGGAGTTGATTGTTTTTAATGCAGTTGTCTCTAAATCTGATGATCGGAATGGAAGAGATCGGGCATACTGAGTGTTATTTAGTCCACAGTGACAGAGGAAATCGTGTGGTCTCCCATGCTTTCACATTGCTCCATTTCCTTGTGTTTTGTCTATAAAGACACAGAGACAACTTCCCAGGACATGTATTTAGCCCTTGGAAATCGTATTCATTCCTTAAGGTAAAGTGTAATGATAAAAGTGTCTCTGAAGGAGCCATGAATTCACAAGTTACACATGATTTATTTTTCCTCTTCAAATATATTCAAATTTTGGTCAGAACTGGAAAGAAAGTACTTTATGCTTTTGTCCTACCCTGTGGCTTTTATTGATAGTGTGTGTTTAATACACCAAAATATAATGATTCAGTAGTGTAATCTATTTTCCTTTTTGGAGGTGGTTTTGCTATCATATAGTCTTATCCCATAGCATTTATTGATATTTCTGTCAGGCTTTATATGTCCAGACCTGTACTTGGATAGGATTCACTCCTGTTGAGTCGTAAAAATCTTTGAAACCAACTGCTCATGGTGGTACATACTTGTAATCCCAGCATGCAGACGCAGAGGCAGGAGGATCATGAAGAGTCAAGTTAAATCCAGCTTAGGCTACAAAGTGAGACCCTGCCTCAGAAATGAAACCAAACAAATAACTGTTTGAAACTTAAAAGTATCACAAATTCTTGCATCATGTCATTGGTAGAATAAAAATCTCTCATATAATGTTATACATGTTTTAAAAGCTATTTAAGTGAGTTTATGATACAGCTACCATTGACAACCTACCTCATATGAAATCATGGTAGCACAGGTTTCTCACCTCTGGGCATCATTTAAATTCCCAGACCCCTGAGGAGAAACACATTATCGTGGGAGATTGCTAAGACTGAATATGGAGGGCTTTTGAGTTAATTCCATGTAAGCAGAGGATAGCCTGGGATTAACAGGGGTACCTGACTCCAGTGCCTTAGTTTAAGTCCCTTTGACACAATGGCTTTTGGAATGAGAATGAAAAGAAAGATGATAGAGGCCTCTCAGAAAATGGAGAGAAAGAAATAAACTAATGAATAAATAAATTAATTAATTAATTAAAAGTTAGAATAATGGGTAAGTGTCTGTGTCCGTGGTATGATTTCTAAAAGCTCACTGGCTTGAAATTCAATCATAAGAACTTTAATCCTTTGACTTAAAGCTGTGAGTTACATTTGACTGATCTCAGCATTATCAGCCTGAGAAGACGTTGGGCTGAGGTATAGAGAGAGATTGAAAAGGTAGGCAGGAGAGTAAGGAGACATTGCCAAAGCAGAACACACTTAGGTATTTAACAGGCAGTGCCTGGACAAACACCGCAACGTTGGTTTACCACCACCTGAAAGAACACTGGTCAAAACTCAGATGAACTAATAAACATTCTATGTATCCCTCCTACTGGGAAGGGACTGGGTTCATACAGCCAAGGCTGCTTATTCCTCACTCGGGCATTAAACAGCAGGAAAGCAGCCTCATCCCTAGGCCTCTTGGTCTAAGATGGCCTAGGAGAGAGGATTTTCCTCTGAATCCATGCGTGGCCTCTAGCCAGTCTCCAAACAACTTTAGTTTCCTTGTATGTCAACCCAAGATAAATATCTGCTCTTCTCTTCCCACTCCTACTACATTGCAAGGCATCATTTTTGCCGCCTTCATTAACCTTTTCCAGAGATCAAGAGAAGAAAGCTTTTGCGAATTTGTCAGGTGAGCTATTTGTGCTATTAGCGCTGTCTTCCTGCTCCGGGAACGGGGTCGCGTTGGGAGAAAGCAGAGTGTAACAAGGTGTGATAATAGCGAAAGCAACAAACTCACTCAGGAGGCGATGTTTGTAGTGGAAGGGTTTGGGATTGAGGTGCAAGCGAGAGAAGTCCACAATTGGTACCAGATGCCATCAGAAGCTAACGACCTGACAAACACCGTCCTCATAAAACAAATTCCTTTAAAAGGAAGTAAATGGAAATATAAGCTAGTGAAAGAATTTGCAGCAGCTGCCACGAAACCATTTCTCACTTCATAAACAGGTTTGGGGTTGTTTCTCTCTTTCTCTCTCCCTCTCTCTCTCCCTCTCTCTCTCTCTCTCTCTCTCTGATTCTGGTCTTACTTAATGATACCTTTCCCTTTTATGTGCTACCTGTCTTGTGTTCTGCTCTGCTGTCAATGCTGGATACACGCGTGATGTTAGATAGATGCTCCTAACACCAGCAATACATGTGGTCCTATCCATATTAATGAACGGGGGCTCACACACGGTGCTCCCTTTCTGTCCTGTCTCAGCATGTGCTTGTTCTTCATGACCAAGTGGATTCATCAGGTAAAGTCACAGTAAATAGCATGTGCTCTTTCATACAAGTCCCTTGGCAATCAGCTGACATGAACCAGGGAGTTAATGACCCTTTTCTTGCCCTTGCTGTTCAACATGCTGAAGAAAATACAGTGGTTTGGATATGATAACAGGTAGCATTTATGGATTTGTAGTTCTTTGGCATTATGAAGGAAGTATTCTGATCTCATCCCAAGGACAGTCAGGTTTTGACTTCCGTATCCAGATTTGAGGAAAGCCTCAGAGACACCTCATTTCTTATATAGCATAAGCTCTGGTCAGCACTGGATTTGGGGAATTGACACCGATTCAACACTCCTCTTTTCCTCAGCTCACACTTCTTCTTTCTTCTCCATCAAGCCCAAGGATGTGATGTCATCATAGAGAGTAACTCAGGTATAAGACAGCAAAAGATCCCTTCACATCATGAGTCTCTGCTTCTTCCACCCTCTACCTCTCAGGCATGCACAAAAGAAGTGAAAGTGTCACTGGAATAGTGTTTAAACCCGCGTACCAGGGACAGCAATTTACAACAGTCGGCTCATATCCACCATTTAGGGGGCTACTTGTCTTTAAACCAACTGTCAATTCTGATAGGCCCTATGTACATATTTGATACCACTTCATATTCTGCATTCTTATACTGCTGTCCAATTTTCTGATAAAGTCATTGACCACTAATACAAACCAAGGACAAACAGAACACGTCATTGATGATGGGTGGTAGCTACATTCTCAATGATTATCACGACTGGCAAGGATATCAAGAGTAAGAAAATATGCTCTTAGTCTCTCTGACTAGACTGAGTTCCATAAGGCCATAAGGGCACAGTCTTTGTCATACCCAGTACTCAGTACAGTGTCTTGCAAAGAATATATCCATTGGTTTTGAGATCATTCCACCAAGGAATACATGTGGACACTCTCAGATCCAAACAGAAGGCTGTATTGCCAGCCAGTGGTTCCAGGGGAACTTGCCCAAATCATGCAGTCCTGAGCTTCACCATTCTTTGTCTTTAAGTATAAGACCACATCCTGGTTGACCCACTTTGGTTAGCAAGAGCAGTTAGTGAGAAGTGAAACTACAGAAGCCAAAAAGTAAGGTAAGTACATCTAGGGTCTTTCCTAAATTTTGTTGCTACGGACCAAGTCTTTAATGGGTTAGGCCTTTCTTCCTATCTTGACTGGTGTTAGGGGTCTACTTGCTAGTCAGAATGGTTCCTCTAATATGGCCTCAGTTATGCTAAGGTCTCCAGGCCTATTATACTTTGTGATTATTGTTGACTGAAAGATTGGGCCAGCATGGTTGAATCATTGTTAGATATTTTTCTTTCATGTAATTTAACACATTTTCCACTTTAATAACATTGACTAGCTTTGCTATCTGAAATAGGAACAAATTTAATTAAGCGAGCTTTTATTGTATCTACTTTATCCAAGTATATGGTGATTTACAGTTGGTCAAGAGGAAATGTTTCTCTTCAAGAAGTTCATCTTCAGTTGTGAGAATAAGGACACAGTCATAATAATTGTCTTGTGGGTAAATAGATGAGTAAATTAATTATGTGATGAAAGAATAAGAAAATACATATATGTCAAGAAGCCATTCTCTGCTAAGGAGATATCTCTGGAAGTCCCTGGCACAATTTCAGGCATGAGATGGGGAATCAATTCAAAATGGTAGGTTTGCTTGGCCTGTCCTGCTCTTCGATGGTATGAACATGCAGTCAGAATGTTTTCATATCAACCAGTCTGTGATCTCAGATATTCGACCTTCATTCAGGCACCCTAGGACTACTTTGTGATCAGTTAAATAAAGGCTAATGCGTGATACAACCAGGGATCTCCAAGATCTCCCCTTGAGATCTGTCCTGGTTCTATTCTGATTGCTTGGGACCAAGAAATAGTGCTGTTTCCTGTTTTAAGCATCATTCCCTGGTCTGTTTGTTTCTGAGATTATCTAGAGCATCGAGAACCTGTTTACTACATCACCACTGACTCTCCAGGAAGGACCACAGAAAGTTAGCTGTCATGTTTCCATTTTATCATGCCTCATAGCTCTCAGTGAGACAGAATAAAATGATGACTTACAACTAGGATGTGAAGAAAATTTTTCTGTGATTGATGTGCATTTTTCAGAAAGATGTATTGCTGCTTTTAAGCGTTCCCTAAGACACTTCTGTTTCTGTCATCTTCAGCTGTGCCCGACGACCGTATGGAGAACCCGGAAGATGTGCACCATTGCTACTTGACCATGCGGACACAGTAAATTGTACCTCCAGTGGCCCAGGTCACATGAAGTGTGCTATCACTTGTCAAAGGGGGTTTACCCTTCAGACCAGCAGTGGGCAGTACCTCAGGACCACACTGGTGAGTTGGAAGCTGATGAGAGAAAAAAAGTGTTTATGGGCCAGGAAACTATCTATCCTTTTCTTTCTGGTTACACTGGGAGGGACAGGGGCTTTTAAATCTTGGAGAGTGAAAACTGTGTTCTCTTTGGTGGGACAGAAATTCAAGGTGTTCCAACATGTGCAACTCTGATTGTGAAGGGTGTTACTTTACTCCGTCTAGGGGCAGCTGGTATGAGTGCTATCCAATTCTCCCCCACTCTGCCTGCTTTCCCACAGGAGAACGTCTCAAATTAGACTTGCTCATAATTCAGAGAAAAATAGGTTGCTGTCAACTTGTCTGAGGTTCATTGGCAGCCTCCTGGTTTCCTAATCCCCTTTCAAGATCGTTGGAGGAATATAACCAAACTGCAACCCAAACACCGAGTCTGTAGCCAAGGCAGGGGTTGTATCATGGTACTGACTTTTCCCCATTTTTACATAACCCATCCCAAATTTCAACTGCACCATCTCCAGGATTTGGGATGGCCTGGGAGTAGTAGAATGTACTAATGGAGAACATGGTTCAAGATGCAGATCTAGGCAATATTTTTGTCTTCATTATCTTTTAGGTATACATTAAGAACAAATAAAATAAAATAATCCCTTTAAGTTTGCTTCTGCATTTGTAAGTGTTTCATACAGAAGAATTGAACTTGATGGAGTTATTACAATGACTGATATGCATTATGTAAAAGCTTCTAGTAGAATGACAGGCATCTGGTGTTCTCATTACTAAACTTCTTGTATTAAGAACGTGATAACCTATCCCTAACTGAGGGTTTGCTTTCCCATCTCCCTTAAGAAACTTAAAGCACTGAGCAGGGGAATTTGAAGCAGAAAATGAACCACTGGAAAACAGAATCATATTATGAGATAGCAGAAGGCTATGCTAGGTAAACTGTGATTGTGTTTGAGGAGAGAGTCATAAGTGTGCATGATCATGGAAAAATAATAGGCACACCATTGCTGGTCAGATATTAATGGTTTGGGAAATGGAGATGTCTCAGTTTTATACCAATTGATTTCTTAGCAGTCTGTGAACCTGCTGAAGAATTTCACTTGCTTAGACATGGCCAGAATTTCAAGACACAATTGTGACTTAGAGAAGGTTTCATGACATCACCTAGACAGAAACAGCTTTAATGACGCTTGAGGCACCAAATTCTTGATCTAGAAAGTTCTTCTATCACCTCTCTTAACTCGGACAAAGGTTCTTCATGCTGAAAATAAAGTAGAAATAATTCAACAAACTGGAGACTAAATACATATGTGTGATAGGTTAAGAAGAGCAGAGGAGAAAGGCTATGTTTGTCATGCATGAAACTTGGACAAATTTAAAACAAAATGGGTGGTATGCAAAAAAGCCAAGAGAAAAGCCAGGCATTACAATGGAGTTTAGAGACCGTCTTTGAATGATTAGTGGTTTGCTGCAGTTTGAACCAAGCCTCCCAACTGTGCTAAGTGTGAGAAGAACCTGGTCAGAAGGAGGACGATAGCTCACGTTTGCCAAGCACATGACGCAGTAAGCAATGGCGCCCCGCAGCTGACCAGCCGCTGTCACCCAAAGCTGGCCCCATGCAGGAAATTGTACAATCCCAGCTCATGATCACAAGACAGTGGGGATATTTGCTTTCTGTTGACATGAGAACTGAAGCTAAAATAGAAAAATGTGTCTGGCTTTGACTTGGATCCTTCTGGCAGGCAACAGGGACACACAGAGAAGCAGAGAAAAGGGCTGAGCCAAGATGGAGTGTCAGAGGTGATAGGTGCCTTCAGCAGCCCTCGAACCTTTCGCGTGTGTGCCAGTGTGGTCTCCTGATGGGATGACGGCAGTTTCACCACAGACACTCTTTGTCTGTCTTTGATCTTTGGCCCAGTTGCCAAATCCTTGTTTTTCCCAAATAAGCCACGAGTTTCACCATCACTAAGCGCCTGCTCGCTTCATACCTGGCCGGATGCCTTCTCCCACCTCCCCTGAGCTGCTCAAAGAGCCGGAGGTGTTTCAAATCCAGTCCCTATGTCAAGTCCTTTGCACTTGAGGGGCCAGTCCCTCTTCCAGCCTCCTTGGGCGCTGCCCTCATCCAGTGCCAGATGGTAGGCTTTGACTTTCCTAGAGTCCCTTCTTCCTTCTGTAATGTTTTTTATAACTTTTCTTACTTCTAATTTATACTATCTATGCTGTATTTTTTTAATCATTGTAGAAAGCTGTATAGACTATTTTAGACGAAATTAAAATAGATTGTTAGTGTTGACAAACTTCCTTTTAGCCTTTTTTTTTTCTTTTGTTTTCTTAGCCACCGTTTCAGTGACTTTTCTCCACTCGTAGACTTTCAGCCCCTGGAAAGCACCTTGTTTAGTGCAGGACGGGCCCTTCTGGGTACCCCATGCGTATCTTCTCATTTACAGAATGGCCTCGCCACTGACATGCCATGTTGGGAACATGGCTAGACTCATTCCATTTGCCACAGGGTGGATGGTGTGTGTTAACTCTCTTGGGTACTCGCCATTGTTCTCGACAGAGCTAATTGTTTTTAGTAGCATCATCAGTATGTTTCGTAACAGAGGTCTTAGTAGGAAAAAGATGCCCTGTAACTCATTTGTGTGTTAGCAAGCAGTCTCATCAGCATCCACATGTCTTAATGTTTGCGTCCACAATGGAAAGGATTGTTTTGAGAGTGAAAGTTAGACATTGTACTGAAAGCATTTTATCAGTTATGAAATTCAATGCATATGCCGTGCTAGGTCTTACCTCTTATTTTTTATTTATTTTACTTTGGGTTTTTGAGAGAGGGTCTCACTCTCTCGCCCAGCCTAGTGTTTAATTCACAGAACCTTGCTCCAAAGTAGGTAATTTGAGAGGACTTCATAAACAGACTTCTTAAGAAGATGTGGGCAGGGTTCTAAGGAAATGCTGCATGGTGTGCAAATAGCCCAGGGTGATGGATGGGGTTCTGTTCTCACTGCTAAGCTTGAAAGATTGGCTCTAGGGAGCAGCAGATCCCATGGAACAGAGCAGGGCAGAAAAGATAGTCTCAGGATGAGTCAGGCTGCCTCCATCCTTCAGCAGGTAACAGAGAATAAGTACCCGGGCCCTTTTCTTTTGTCCTCTCCAGTCTGCTCCCTGGCCCCAGAGCAGGCATTCAGGCACCGGTAAGAGGCTTGAGATCCTGGGCAGAGACTGAAATTAGATGTGTCAGTGCAAGGAGAGGGCAGCCTGAAGATGTGGCTTGAAGAGCAACACCCTAGCGGCTTCGTGGTAGGAACAGTCTCCCCAGTCGGCACCGCCACCCCGCACCCCCGAAGCTTGTCGGAAGCAGTAAGTCCCAGGAAGGACAAAGGCAGAATGCCTTCATAAATGACCGCTCAGACTCTTCCCAAGCCAGGAAGCGATTCTGATAGCCACTGTATGCGACGTTGACAAAGTAAATTCTCTGTTTCTAGAAAGGGATTCTCCTCACTTGTACCTCCGGCCGCTGGGACAAGGCTGCGAGCTGCGTGCGCGTTGACTGTGGTGTCCCAGACTCGTCCTTGGTGAATTACGCAAACTTCTCCTGCTTGGAGGGAACCGACTTTCTGAAACGCTGTTCCGTCTCATGCGCCCCACCAGCCAAGCTCCAAGGTATCGTTTGGCCACCCAGGAGACTGAATGTGAGCTCCCTCCCTCACTCACTCTATTAGGGGAGTATTCTTATACCGTTTTTAAAAACTCATACATGCTTCAAACGTGTGTTCTCTGATACCTTCTCTTAATAACACAGACTCCCCGCAATCACTATCATTCTTTGGTCCCGAGCAGGAGCAGATAGGGTATCATTAACAACGAGTGAAACTGAGTCTCTGTGTCTCGTTTTTATATACATTCTCGGAATCCACGCAATCGTCCTGACAGTATTAACAACCGAGGTACACGCTACTGAGTTTCAATGCCCACAGACATTTGACAATAGGTGCGTTTTGTTTTATTTTGTAGATAAGGTGAACACAGTTACAGAATGAATCCCTAGCTGCATGGCAACTTGAGAAGAAGAGTTGCTGGGCTCTAACTGGCCACCATGCCCTGCTCTTTATCTTCCCACACTTCACACAATGACTCCTTGCACATGCAGGTTGCTCAGCCTTCCTCTGAGATGTCATGGTTTAGTAGGCTGTCGGGCTGGCGACGTTAACACAGGCAGCCGTGGTTTACATCGGAAGAAACCAGATTACAGAGAGTCACGTGATATGGTATTGAAGTTCAGAACTCTGCATCCAAACCACCCATCTCAAACTCAGACTCTACTTTTGTAGGCTCAAGCAAACCCCATTTTCTTATATCTCCAATCCCCTATCTCCAATAGGGGATAACCAGAATCTATTTGATAGGGTTGTTTGCTGTTCGGAGTTTACACAAATTCACACATGCAGAATACTTGGGAGAGTGCCCGGTCTATAGTCATCATCATAGTGCCAACTGCCATTGTGTTAATGTCACCCATATTACTATGATTGCTGTGTATTTATTACTCATAGGTAGGAAGGGAGGCAATGGTCAGCAGCCCTTCGTCCACTGAGACGAGGTGTATCTTACTGTGATTTTATGGTATGTGAGGCTCACTGTGAGCCGTATAGTAAGAACATACAGAATCGACATTTAATTGGAGATTTTAGAGACACTGTCCAGCAAAGAAAAATGGGACTTGAAGAAAGACACTATATGTCCACTTTTGTTCTCTATGCTGTAGCCATGCCCACGTGCTCTCTGTTCTGAGCACCATGTGATTCTCTTTCCTGGAGTCAGGACTGAGCCCGTGGCTGACCTGTCTCGAAGATGGACTCTGGTCTCTCCCTGAAGTCTACTGCAAGTTGGAATGCGACGCTCCTCCGCTTATTCCGAATGCCAATTTGCTCCTGCCACAGTGCCTGGAGGGCAACCAGGATGTGGGCACCGTCTGCAGATATGAATGCAAGCCGGGCTACCACGTGATGGAGAACGCGGGGAGTCAAGGCAGGAAGTAAGTGTCCACAGACTTGGTCTCATGGCTCCCTTGCTTTACACCGTGCTCATGCTCCCTCGGGGCAAATTGCACAGCATTTCTTTCTGGGATACCCACTGCGTACTGTGTTTGCTTTTCTGGATAACTTCTTTATTCTTGCACAGACATATCTCCAGTCATGACAGACCGGAATCCAGGTGTTTCTTATAAAGGCATTGTCTCCCATGAGAGATTCCATAGTCTCTTGTAGGTGCTTTAGGGTGGGGGGAAACTGATGTAACTGTCATTTTCTCTATAGTTTAAATGATGAGCATCCTGAATACTATTTGGGCCATCTGAGTCCAGCTCAATGCCAGCACGATCTCATTAGTATAACACAAAACCGAAGTTCACAGAGATGTGTCTGGCCGAACCCCAGGGTGCTTATTAAATGTGCAACATGTGGAAGGTTTCTTTCTCTGCCTTAGTTTTCTTAACTGGAAAATGGGATAATAATAACAACCACCAGACAGAGTTGATGAAGGGGCTTCTTAAATGAATATGTGTGAAACAAGACTTAAATCACTACTTTTTAAACAGAATGTAACACCTTTCGCTAACTCCCTTGTTCTTTTAACCTTTCTGCTTTTTCCCCCATGAACTTTATGTGGCAGGGTGGCAGGAGAGGGGCAGGGCAAAGTGCTTGGGGATGAGCTGAGGGTGGAGGATGACTGTCATGTTGGGTGGGGAAGAAAGAGCAGAGCATTTTAGAGTGGGAGGGGCAAGGGTAGAGAGGTGACAGCCAGTTCTCTGAGCTCATAGCTAAGCTTTATGTTGGGAAAACCCAGCTTTCACAGGGGATTTGGATCTCCTGCCTCCCTTCCACAGTCTTGTCCCCGGGCAGAGACCCTTGAGAGCCGTTTGCGTGCGCAGCTTTTCTGGCTGAGAAACTGGACGCTTACATCAGGACCTCACCATCAGTTTGGTCTTAAACATTTACATGTACAAGCACCATGCTAAGGAGAGATCAAATTATTTACCATGCTGCGTAAACCGGTTAAATCTCAGTCTACACCTGTTTATACGGCAGGCGGCGGATTGGTATTCACAAGTTTGCAAGTTGAGCGTAAATCACTGTCGCTTGTCCCTTGTGTTTACCCGGTGAACAACGTCCACCTTGTTTTACTTGTGTGGGAAAAGCCCAATGCTGGACAGACGGCGCCCTAAAATTCTTCTTAGGACATAACGCTTCAGAAGAGAGGAAACGGAGAAACGCAGTCAGAGGAGGCACTCCCAAGAAAACAGGCACAGGGATCTTAGGCGGTCCTGTGAAGCAAGATGTGTTGGAGTGGGCACAGCTTCCTAATGGCTCAGATTTCTAACTTATTTGCATAGTAATAAGCATGGCAATGCGCATACCCAGGTGCCCTTGATTTCGCATTCACAGTGGGAAGTGGAGAAATCGTGTCTGTGGGATTGTTTGTGTTATTAAAGCTGGGCAGTGTACTGAAAGCATTCTGTAAGTTGGGAAGTTCAATGCACATGTTATGCTAGGCCCTACTTCTCATTCCTTACTATTTATTTATTTATTTATTCATTCATTCATTTTTACTTTGGCTTTTTGAGACAGGGTCTTACTATGTAGCCCAGGCTAGTTTTGAACTCAGAGCAATTCTCCTGCCTCAATCTCCCAAGTGCTGGGCTCATAGTTGTTCGCTACCACGCTTGGCTGTTCCTTTCTTTTTAAAAGAAGGAAACAACTATAAAAAGAAAATTCCAGCTGGATGTGTTCCCTTCTTGACCTCCTGAAATGTGCTGTTGCGAGAGAAATGAAGCTTAAGTGCTAAGTCTGAGCCCCTGCCACAGATCCCATCCTGTCTGCTCTGTGCCACATTCCCAGTCAGTGGGAAAGGAAGGTCCAGGCACCAGACCCAGGCAGTGATACCTCATACAGAGCCCAAAGCCACAGGCAGTGGCACAACCCTCAAATCCTCAGCACTTGGGGAGGTGGAGGCCGGATGATCAGGAGTTCAAAGCCATCTTTAGCTACATTGCAAGTTCAAGGGCAGCCTGAGCTACACTACATTAGTTCTACAAAAAGCAAAGCAAAATAAAACAAATGACAAATAAAACAAACACAAAAGCAAAAACAACAAACAACAAACAAAAAAACACTAAACACTTCAAAAGATCAAACAGGCTCCCCACTAGGGCCTGAGAGCTGCACCCTGCTTCCTGAAACCTTTCTCTTCTGCTCTGTGACCTCCGGCCCCAATTTTTCTTGTTCCTCTCTGTCTCTTCTTAATTTTCTTCCTCAGCTTCCTTCCTTCTGCCTAATTCTCCAATGGCCACTTTTCTCTCTGTTCTCTTTTGTTTCTTTCTCTCTCTTTTCTTTAAAAAAAAATGTTTGTTTATTTGTTCCTATTTCGGTGTATGTGTGAGAGGCTGTGCGAGTTTACGTGCACCACTTGCTCGCAGTTACCCACAGATACGGAAGTCAGAGCAGACTCAGATCCCCTAGAATTGGAGTCACAGTACACTGACTCACCCAGTGTGGGTGCAGGGGGCCAAACCAGAGTCCTCTGCAAGAGGGGTGAGGGTTCTGAACCGCTTAACCAGTGCTCCAGTTCCTTCTTTTTCTTTCTCGGTCTATACCCTTGTCAGGGTTTAGGCTCTTTTAGTCCATAGCCTTGATTATGATCATGTGTTGATTATTCCCAGACCACACCTGTCACTACAAACTCTTCCCTTAATGGCTCTAAGGGTCCTACAAGCTAGATACCTAGGGATGCTGACACTGGAGTACCCTACGTCCCAGACTCCTAACTACCCAAAGGAGAGCCTATAATGCATCATTCCAAATCTGTGATGCTGGTAGACCCTGACCTCTGCACAGCACTTAAGACTCTACAGTGTCCCTTGCCCCCTGGTCAGTCAACCAGCAGCTCTCACCAAGCGTGCTATAAGACCTTTAACATATGATATTTATAATGGGTTTATTAAGATTTGCCTCTGCTGTAAGTCAATGCACATCCATACACCAGAATTTCTGGGGGTATGATCTAGGCACTAGCATTTTGAAAAGTTCCCTGAATTTATTTGATGTTCATCATGTACTGGTCAAGGAGAGACTTTGCCCTTGTTAGGACAATATCCATCATGGGATTTTGGCAATAAATAAGTAGATAAAACAACCTGTCTTAAGAGAAATGGTGTATTGTCCTTTTATAAGACTGATTTTTACATGCCATTTTGTGTGCTCTTTATTTTTAAAGACAATAGAGAAAATATAAGCAGAATTTTGATTCCCTAAACCAGTAAAGATTACAAAGTTTTAGGACTTGTCACCCTCCACAGTGGGTAATCTACACAACATTAACCTTTTTTTCATCTTTTTCTAGCAATTTATTCCACATACATACTGTGGGTCAGTGCTTTGTGGTTCCCTTCCAGAGATAGCCAAGTCATTGAGCACTGGCCCAGCCATGAGGAGGAAAGCACAGTTAGGGACTGTCCTGGGCAAGAAGGTCTTGGGCAGAGTCTTGAGAGAGAAAAGTGACAAGTGAATTCTCAAGAGGCAGTGTCAGTGAACAGCTCAGTTTATTGAAGCAAAGGGATATACACACACACACACACACACACACACACACACACACACACACACATATATATAGTAAAGGGAGAAAGGGAAATTCTTTCTGTGGTGGTAAGTTATTGGCTAGGCCAGTGATACCAGGAGAGCTCTATTTGCATGTCGGGGGCTCACAGTCAAGTATAGGTGGTCGAATGTTATTGGCAGGGACCAAAGTCTTGAGATAGCCTCCTTTTCATAAGCAGAGGTTTCACAAGGGCCAAGGAAAGAGACCTTATTAGGTCATATAGAAAGACCAGCCCAGGGTCCGCTGCTGTTGTCAGATAAACATTAACCAGCCCACATACCTTGGAGAGGCAGGATCTTATCAGTGACTAGTGACCTAAGGCATGTCAGTGCCTGAGGGAGCTTTGCTAGCTGTTAATGCTAGCTGGGTTCTATTAGAGTAAGAAAGGGGGGCAGCTGAATGCTTTCCACTCTCAGGGTGAGAAAACCTGGGGTTCAAAGTACACTTCAGCCCTTTCTTAGCTCTAGGCCAGCCCCATAACATACTACCATTAATCACAATTCTGTTGCTTCATTAACCTGTCTTCAAAAAAACTAAAATAAATGTGTTTGACTTATATTTTATCCAAAGACCATATTACATTCTCCATAATCTTTTACTTCCATGAGTGCTTTTTTCCTCATTACATGTTATCCTTATGTGTGAAGGTTGGGTTAACCTCATTAGGGCCCCCAATCAATTTAGTTCTAAATTAGTCTGGCCTTCTGTCTTTACTTGATAATCTCTATTCTAAGTCATTCCTCGAGATACCATCCATAAGGTAGTGCAGAAGTCAGATCATCTCAACTGGTTTGTAAAAAGCCATACTATGTGAGTAATTCTGACATCAGCTTTTCAGTAGTCCCCTCCCTATACCCCACCGCCACACAAAGTTCTATAGATACAATAAAGATCAGGATTATGATCCGTAGGCATCACATCATGATTGCTTACTGTTAGGTAAGCACTTCGATGGTGCTTTGTCCATTCTGACCTGGGGGAAGAGCCTGGGAGGGGTGGAAACTATGTATGTACTTGACCCATCTCTATATACAGAGAAAGACTGCTTGGTATAGTAGAGAATTAAATAGCCTAAGTTCAGGGTACTCTTCTATTGTTTGGATCAGAATCGTGGAGGTGAAAATGATTCCTTTCTATATGCTATGAGTGCTAGGGATTTTGGCCACCTCATTCCATGTATTTCTCATGGCAATGGTATATTTTATTATTAATAAAATACTAGTACAATGTCTTATGCTAAGTTAGTATATAAATTCATATATATATATATATATATATATATATATATATATATATATATATATGTGTGTTTATATATTATCTATTAACTATTATGTGTTATAATACATACTATATAATATATACATATATAAGAACACATTTTGTGTATTATTATTCCCCATTACAGAAGGAAAGAGTCACAAAGTTGGGTGTTACCTGTGATCACTCAGCCAATAAATGGCCACATTGAAATGAAAGCCATCCTAACACCAAAAGCTATGCTCTGGTCTAATAACACTTTTTGTCATGAGCAAAAAAAATTTATTTTTCTGGGTCTCTTCTTCCATATTTATAAAATAAACTCTTCAATGATTTCTAGTGCCAGAAGTTTGTATTTTATTTTCTGTGTCAATAGAACAAATAGGGAGGACTAAGACATTGGTATGCTACCATTGAGAAAAGTAATGTATAATTATTTTGCACCAAAAATTTCAAAGATGATTATAAGACAGATACCATAGGGCATTAGCTTAGTGGAAAATTCTTTGGGTATCCTTACAGTAATTCTCAAAGAACTTAGTCTAAATGAACAGCCAAAGTTTATACTCGTTGTTAGTTGAGTTTTTTCAATTCTTCATTCACAACTCAAAGAACTGGATCTAGATCTAAGATCCAAACAGGGTACTAGGATTTTTTTCACCTTTTTAGATTTATAGAATTGAGAGGTCCCAAAAGTGCTGAAGAAGATAACTGAATCAAAATCACTAAAAGATGTTTTTGCCGTCAAGTTTTCTCTCACAGCTTAGTAGTTAAGTACGTAGAGGGTGAGGCTGGTGAGACTTAATCACAAATGACAACTCTTCTTGCTGATTAGTTTTTTGACTTGAACAATTTGCCACTCTACTGTTGTTACAGCAGTCTGTTGCTATTCTAATTCACAAGACAGAGATAACAGAAGTGTGGGCAAGTGTTGTAAAGACTCAATGATCAAACACGCAAAACTGAACACAGTGTCTGGTTAGATTTGCTTGGCTTAGTAATACCTTCTGCTATTCATCATCACCATCTCCATCATCATCAACACCATCACCATCACCACCATCATCACCATCACCATCACCATCATCACCATCATCATCACCATCACCACCATCATCACCATCACCATCACCATCATCATCACCATCATCATCATCACCATCATCACCACCATCATCACCATCACCATCACCATCATCACCATCATCATCACCATCATCACCATCATCATCACCACCATCATCATCACCATCATCACCATCACCATCACCACCATCATCATCATCATCATCACTATCATCACCATCATCACCATCATCATCACCATCACCATCACCATCATCATCACCACCATCATCATCACCACCATCATCATCACCATCATCACCATCACCATCACCATCATCATCATCATCATCACTACCACCACCAACTTCACTATCACCTCTGTCACCACTCTTACCACTGAATCTACCATCCGTTGCTACCATCATCACTGCCACCATTCTAACCACCCCCAGCGCCATCACCATCATAACCAGCACCACTATCGTCACTGCCATGACCTCCATCTCCACTTGTTACTACCATAATCTTCATCTTCACTGTCATCGTTGTTTCTCCCAGCTACCATAGTCATTGTTATCACTACTGCCATCACAGCCTGGCGTTCCCTAACATCATAGCTATGGCTGCCTAAGATACCCTGCTGGTGTGTTCAATGGATACACTATTTTTTTTTTAAAGGAATATTCTCAGATATAGTTTTTTTTTAAATCACTGGCTATTTTCTTCCTTCTGTAGTTTCTGTATCCTAGAAAAACAGCCTAGAGACCAAAAAGATTGGAGTTGTCATACAGGGGGCAGTTGATCAGTAGCCATATGGAGGGAAGGTTTATTTTCCTCTCTGTAAAAGAAGCACACACAAAACCAAAGTTTGTTGAACTAAAAATATGCACTTCTCTAGTCAGAACCTTTTCTGCAAGCTGCACACCGTTTCACTTCACTGAGTTGACATGAACATAGGCCGTAGAACAATAGAATTACATGTGGTAGAAAGTGGAAATAAATGGCAACAGAGACTTGGCCAGACATCAACATTAGCACAGGCGCGTAACGTCAGCCTGGCCTTGAAGAAGGGCCAGGGCATGTCATTGACATCTTATTTCAATTTTTATTTGACTTTCTACATCTTTCTGAACAATAGTTTGAGTTTCAACTAACTTTATTCTACCATGGAGTGGGATAGGTAAACTTGACTAATAAACTGCCAATGTGAAGTGAAAAAAAAAGTTTAAAATTCTTAAATATATTAGATTTATAACCTTTAAAAAACAGTGACTATCTGATGTATAAATGCTGTGTCATAACACTGTATGCACCTGTGGCCAGGCTGTAACTGTGTCTCTGTTTGTGTGCTGTCTGTAACTTACCCAGTACAACCAACACTGTGATCTCTATGTATACCCATGCATCTGTAAGAGCTAGAAATTTGTTTTCTTTTCATTAAAACTCTGTCTGGCTTTATAATTAGTGTTTATAGTAAATATATTCAACGTTTACCTTGGAATCCTCAATTCTCTTGCCATTGTAGTATCATGTGAGCCTTAAACTAATTTATTACAGCTTCTTTTGGCTTCAAAGTGACTGAGCCTCTGCTCAAAGATTTGGCCCCTAAAATACACACGTGGGTACAGTCCAACTCCTGCTTCAGGCAGTGCAGGACTGGCAGTTGACACACAGGCCTTTACTTAGAACAACATTTGCTGGACTCACAAATGTCCCTATGGCCTTTGGTCCCAAGCGATGGAGCATCTTACTGTAAAATTTTCTGTTCTGTATCAACTGCCAATTTCTCTATTAATTGAAAAAAATGTAAACAATGCTTACTTTTTATAGATAAAGCAGTAAGACTTGAGGCAACACACAACTTCATACTTAATGCTGTTTCTCATCTGCTGTTGGCTTGTCCTAGCTGTGTTTCTGGCTCTACCAACTCTTACTTTAGCTGGGTGGGTGAACATTTTGGTTGTGACCTTGTCTTGTTCTTTAACAATGGGGTCAGGGCAGGCCAGACTGATTCATGAACAGCCCCCTGGGAGATTCTGGGTGGGACAGTAATATGAAGAATTAAGTATGGTTAGAGTACTTAGTGGAATGTTAACATCCACACATATACACACACTTAGGTCATCAGCAATAGCTAATCATTTCAGCTGCTTAGTGCACGGACATGTTCATTGTGTTACATGGTTTCTTGTAATAGTATTAGGAGTATGTGGTCATCTCCATGTTTTCAAGTAGGACAACTGAGAGCAAAAGAGGCACAGTTATTGTTTCAAGTCAGAGGCTTATGAAGAGCCAAAGCTGAAGGTTTAAGGGTAGTCATCGGATGGCACAGCCTGTTTTGTGCCATTCTGTCACACTTACTGATCACGATTATCCATTGAAGCTGCTAAGCATGTCCTGAAGGTTACTGTGGCTGTAACGGCTAACTCTTGCTTTTCACATGGGGAATTTCCACATAGGGAGTGTTAATTAGCATCTCTTCTCTCATCCATATCAAGGCATGATGCACCAGAATGGCCTAAGCAGGCTTCTCTGTGCACTTACTGGTCCATAGGTACCTCTGGCTTTCCAGATGCTACATTTGCACATTAGTGGGCTCATGTCTTAATAGTTGCTATGGCTTCCAGATACAGGACTGTAGAAAGTCCTTTGCTTTCTGAAGGAGCAACGGTGGCAGCAAGTGGTCCATCAGGTTAAGCCCAGGCAAAGATGTGGGCATGTACTAAAAGTACCTGTGAGTACTTATTCACCCGGGTCTGTAGTTGGATGGATAGACAGACAGAAGCAGCTCTAAAGGTACTGGAAGGAGTCTAAAATTTTATCCTGAAATGTTTGAAGATGAAAAAACAATGTCTAACAAATGACATAAATTGTCCTCTAAAATGAATATATACAGTTTTAAATCTTTTCTGAAAAAAAAAATGTACCTTTGAACTCACTCCAGGATCTCCCCATTAGCTGAGTCCCCTCTTCTACAGGAGGGAAAGATATATATATATATATGGAGAGAGAGAGACAGTTGCATTTATTTTTCTTTACTTACACCTGGTCAAGATCACCAACCATGCATCTCTATACCATTGGGATTTTTTGTTTTGAGATTGTAATTTAATTACAGCATTTCTTCCTTCCGTTTCCCCCTCCAAATACTCCCATATTCCTCATTACTCTCTTTCAAATTCATGACCTCTTTCTTCACTCATTGTTAATGCATGCATATATATTCCTGAACAGAACCTGTTTGGTCCCTATAATGCGACCTGTATGTGTTTCAGGGCTCACCGTTTGTCACTGAGGGACTAATTGATATGTTCTTCACTGGGGAAAGCCATCTTTCCCATTCCCAGGCTTCCTCCAATGCCTTTCTTCTTTGTGTAGGGCTGGGGCTCATGGGTTCTCTCCATCCAGTTTGGCATGTTCATCGATGTCTTTCTTGTTCAGCTCACATTTGGGCAGTCATACTGGTGAGACTTTATGGGTGTAGCTTCTGATCTTTCTAGAAGACAAAATCTTGCAGCAAATTCTCTTATTCTCTGACTCCTATCATCTTTTCTTCCCCTCTTCTGCAATGTTACCTGAGATCTAGGTGTGGGAGATTGGGCTCTACCAGTCTCCATATCGATTGATTATGGTTTTCTGTAATGGTCTCCATCTGTTGCAAAAAGTTTCCTTGATGTGGAGTGAAGACTACACTTATGTGGGTATAAGGACAAGTATTTATATATTGTTGTTAGAGAGTATGCTTGTTTGGCAAATTAGTAATTGTAGATTCTCTACTTCAATACCTATTGGATCTTAAATGCATGTTCCTTTAGCTTACCTCCTTTTCTCTTTCTCTACTAAGCAAACCCACCTCAACCTATTCCTTTTCTTATATACCTCATGTCTTCTGGTAGCTCCCTCTTAGTAGTTTGAATAAAAATGGCACCCATGGGCTCATATGGTTGAATGCTTAGTTACCAGGGTGTGGAACTCTTTGATAGGACTAGAAAGATTAGGAAATATGGCCTTGTTGGAGGAAGTGTGTCACTGGGGGTGGGCTTTAAAAGCTCATACAAGGTCCACTTGCCTGCCTATCTATCTATCTATCTATCTATCTATCTATCTATCTATCTATCTACCTATCTACCCATTCATCTATCTATCTATCTATCTATCTATCTATCTATCTATCTATCTATCTATCTATCTATCTATCTACCTATCTATCCATTCCATCCATCTATCTATCTATCTATCTATCTATCTATCTATCTATCTATATCTCTCTATCTCTTTCTCTCTCTCTTTGCCTGAGACCAGAATGTAAAGGTCTCAGACACTGCTCCACTGCTTGTTTGTGTGATGCCATGCTCCCATGATGATAATATATTAACTTCTGAAACTGTATGCAAGCCCCCAATTAAATTCTTCCTTTTATAAGAGTTGCCTTTGGTTATGTTGTTTCTTCACAGCAATACAACAGCAACTAAGAAAAGGCTTCTGTAAATTAGTATTCTGTTATTATTACCATACTTATATTTGTCTTCTAAGCTATGAGAGCCAATGTAACACACAAACACATGCACACACACATACTTATGTGTGTATTACATGCTCAATGAATAACTGTTCAATAATTGTAGAAGTGGACAGAGAGTTAGATGCAAATGGTAAAGGCCAGAGTTTCCTACCAAATGTTTCCCTGCTTTAGGACCTGCTTTAATCTATGCCTTTCAATATGGTTCCCAGTTCTTCAAATATGCACCAATAGGAACAGATATTAGGAAATCTGAATGACTGTAATAGTTGTCTTCATTTAGATTTAAATCACAGGAGACATGGGGAAGCAACTGAAGCGTGTTCTATATGAAAAATTCCATCAGATGTAAAGAATGGGACAGAAACATAAGGAGAGAGAGTAAGGAAATACCAATGGGCTTAAAACTGGAAATACAATGGAGGTTCTAGAGAGGAAGGATGGAGAGGGAACTGTAAGCTGAGGAGTTCAGGCAAAGAGTGTAAGGAATGCCTGCCAGCCTGGGACCTGAGAGAATATCCAAAGACAGAAGCACAAAGTCGGGCACTGACACAGAATGAACAGTCCACACACATCTAGGCATCAGCAGGCTCTTCACAATGACAGGGGCTCCACTTTTCCTGGGAGTGTGTTATAAGGGACCATTTTGTCTGCTTCTTACTCATAGAAGGAACACTTGCCAAAGCCAATATATCTAAGTGGATGAGACTGCTAATTCTATTTCTTGTCTGGGATAGGCCATCTGGAGGTCTGATATTACACAGTGCAGATTAACTGTGATCAGCTGTGGACTGGTCACAACTAAAGTCTGCCTGCTCGCCTTTTAGGATATTGGCTTGAGCAGTCAGGCATGTAGTTTGTTAAAATAAAAACTGGCAGAGTTTAGAAGTGCTGATGGCTGTCTTTAGAGTGGGGTGGAAGACTCTGTCTTTTAAAGTGGCCATGATCTTCCTTTCAATGCATGGGAATAGCTTGGATAACTTTAAAACAGGTTCTTATAGAGTCAATCTGGGATATATCCTTGGAATTATTACTAACAAGCTCCCAGATTCTAATTCTGATGCCGCTGTTGTAGGTAACGTTCTGTGAATAGTAAGGACCCAGAACATTCGCAAGAGAGCCTCGCCCTCTTACATTTCCTATTTTGCATAAGACAATGGCAAATAAGCAAGAAGTTACTTCCTTTATCTGCTCCTTTGCTGTACTACGGGTACTTCTATATTGTTATATGGGAATTAGTGTCAGGTCATTGCAATACCCGTGAAATGACACTAAGTATGTTACTAAATTTTCTAGTGTTATCTGAGCTAAAAGATAAACTTTCACACATTCACTGAACAAAAACTTATTGACAACTAACATGAGCCAGACATAATGCTGGGTACTGAAGATATCATGGTAAAAAAAGGACCAGATAAGAATAAACAGGCATGATAGAAACAAGTATAACAATAAAGAGATAGATAGATAGATAGATAGATACATAGATGATAGATAGATATGACAGATAGATAGATAGATATATAGATGATACATAGATAGATAGATAGATAGATAGGTAGATAGATAGATAGATAGATATGACAGATAGGTAGATAGATAGATAGATAGATAGATAGATAGATAGATAGATAGATAAATAGATAGGTAGATATGACAGATAGACAGGTAGATAGATATGACAGATAGATAGATAGATAGATAGATAGATAGATAGATAGATAGATAAATAGGTAGATATGACAGATAGGTAGATAGGTAGATAGAGATAGATAGGGGTATAGATATAGATTTATAGAGAGATATATGAAGATAATTACAGAGCATGTACTCCATGAAGGCAGCAAGGATATTCTTAAGAAGATACAATGGTGACCAAGGGCTTTCTTGGCAATAAAAATTGTTCATAGATAGGAAGAAAGAGATGAATCCAGTTAAGAGAACAGCACCGCAAGCCGAAAGAGTGACACCATGTCTCTGTGGCAGAGAAGACCTTTTGCTGCACTCGCTGTTCTCAGCCACGAGCAGGTGAAGTGCACTTAAGAACAGGACAGTGGTGGTGAATTGGTATCCAAAAAAAAAAATGGAGTCATGTAACACAGGATCTTGCAGGCTAATATGAAGAGTTGGGGCTTTAATTAATTTAAGTATTTTGTTTTGCACCAGAAACAAATGAAATGCTCTACACAGGAAATGACACAATGTGATTCATTCATTTTTATGCATATTTCCTCTAATTTGGGACTTGCTGGCTGGGTATGAAAGGGTACAGAAGAGTGGAAGGACTGGAAGGTCTAGTTGGAAGGGAAGAGACTGTAGACTTGCAGAGACTGTGGCTACAGAGATGCAGAGGTACTGGGACAAGCTCCAGGAACACCCTGAGGAGGAGCACACGGGGCTCTCTAATGGCTTACGTGAGACCAGATGGGGTAGGGGAAACGTGAGATTGAGACTGCGTAATCAGCAATGTATCCTGTGTTTCAAGTTGGAGCGAGGCAATAGATGGTGATGTCATTCACTGTGCGGGGGATGTCTGAGGGGGAGCCCCTGCAGAGATATGGAAACCAAGAACTAAAGAATAATAGTCCATATCATGTAGGTAGGGTTTGAAGGTACTTGTATCAATAAGTATTCTTCTATATAAAGACTAGTTCTTCGCTCTTCAATATCTTTTTTCTGTTACTGTTATTATTAATGAGGGACTCTCCATTGTAGACACCAGATGCCCTTGATTGGCAAAGACATGATAATTCTCTTGGACCCAGAAACCATACACTTATTTTTCTCCAAGGGAACATAAATATGGCTTTTGAAAAGCCTTCAGTGGTGATAGAAAAATGGGGTAGACTCATCTGTGCCTCAAGCAACATCAATCAAACGTGCAGCCAAGTTTTGATTACAAGATCTTTATTTCTGGCAGCGATGTAAGGAGAAGAAAAGGCACAGCTGGATTTCCAACAGTAGGTGGGTACCACAAGCTCTGGAAATTGGAAAACAGCACCTCTTAACTTGGAAATTGTGGTGATTTGTCTGGAGAAGTTAGAAAGAAAATAAATACAAACCTTAGCCTAACCCCAGCTCCTCATGATGCCATTTACAGAGTAAGGGGTTAGAGCAAGATCACCCAGCTAACAACCCTTGCCAAAAAGTTGGGTGCTCAGCAGAGAACAGATGGATGGCTGCAGGCCTGTTGAGTGGATGATCTTCCTCTCCTTTTATTGTATTTATGGCTCACTTTTACTAGCATGGGAAGGAGAAGAAGTTGTAGGAGATTGGCAACCTCACTGCATATAAAAATTATGGTCAAATTTTAAAAATATGGAGTCCAGACTCTAGTTCAATGACAGTAATTGCTTAACATGCAGAAGGGTCTGGGTTTGATTCCCAAGCACTGAAGGAAGGAAAGGGTTGGAAGCAAAGAGGGAAAGTAGAGTGAGAAGAAAGATAGTGTCTTAGGCCAGTTCCAGATGATTTGGTTCAGGAAGCCTGGTCATCTAGGTCTTCAAAATAACTCTTACCCGATTCTGATAAGGTTATTGTACAACCTTCACCTGGAACCTATTTGTCTAATGGTTGGGATGTTGTATTATATCTTGAAAACTGCAGAATCTACTGTGGCTTTAGCTGGTGACTTTGTTACTATATGAAATTGAGAAATGAGCCACCTACTTGGCCACCTACATAGTTTCCTATGAAAGGCAACACTTTCAACTTCCCTTACCCCACTAGGAAACACAGAGTAAACAGAAGTAAACACAGAGGGTAAATAGATTTGAGTGGGACATGTTATGAAAAAGTTAGTGGAATGAACTTTCAAAGAAGTTTTGTAATCTGTCTTGGGAAGGACCTATCTCTATGGATTGGTTCAGTGCCTACTGCCATCATTCCTTGGAATGCAAATCCATTCGCACCATGACTTCAAAGAATCTCTTGGCCCCTGATTCACACATATTGTCTGAAGGAAGTGGACCATCAGGAGTCAAGCCACTTTTTTCATGAATAATCCTAGAAGAGTAAGAGGTTCGTCTGTGCCATCATGTGCACGGGCAGCTGCCACAAGTGGGATCATGCCGCCCATGCGCCTTGGCCTTGTGAATTGAAGTAACAGGACCGTAGACTGAGTGGCTTAAACAACCAGCATTAGTTACTCATGGTTCTCATTGACAGCACTGATAGGCCTCTGTGAGAAGACTCTTCCTTGTTTGCAAGTGCTCTCCTTTTGCTGCGTCCTCATAGGGCAGACAGCAGACGAGGCAAGCGAGCTTTTGTGCCCCTTCATCTAAAGGCACTAGTCCCATCACGAGGGCATTGTCTGATGACTTAACCACCTTGACCATCCATCCTTTCTCTTCATGCAGTCACACTGAGGAGTAAGGTTTCACCTCAAACTGGGGCGTTGGAGAAGGGACATTTAGTCCGCAATAGTAACTGAATAAAGCAGAGTAGGTGGAATGCGTTAGGCTTCAGTTCCTCTCGGATGGGTCTGAGAAAGACACCAAGTTTCTTGTCACTAGAGATAATCCGAGGCTTTCCAACTTTTCTTATATAATATGGTGTCTTTGGAATATAACAAAATGGACAGAAGGGGCCCTTGGTGTAGAAGCTCTATACCATGACTCTCAGGACTCTAGCTATTAACTGTGAATCCACAGGCATGGATGGTTAGCAGATTGAAGCATCCCACAGGAAACCTGTTGAATGCTTTGGAAGCAGTCCGAGGATGGAGCCTCCACGGTATCATCTGATGTAGTGGTACAGGGGCTGAAAAACAACAAAAACCGGGATATGGCTGTTGTAATGGTTAACTTCTGTGGTTTACTTGCTTGAATTAAGGAACATACAGGACATTAATGAGGCGCGGCTTTGCACATATCCGTGAGTGTTTTTACAGAGAGAGAGACACTCCATGAGTGTGGGTGGCACCATGCAATGGGATGGAGGCTCAACTGAATGCAAAGAGGAAAAGGAGAAAGCCGGCTGAGAGCAAGCGTTCCCCCATCTCTGTTTCCTGATTTTTGGCAATGTGAGCAAACAGCCTCCTGCTGCCATGGGCGGCGCTGGTCCCATGTCCATGCCTTCTCTGCTGTGACAGACCGCATTCTTCTGAACTGTGAGTCAGGCAAACTCTTCCTCCTTTAAGTTGCTTTTAATCAAGTGCTTGGCCACAGTGACGAGGAAAGGAACTAACGCAGCCATGTGAAATTATCCACTTTGCAAAGGAAAAGAAGCCCAGGGAAGGAGGATTCATGAAACTGGGAAAAGGGTAGGAACTCTTATGAAAGAACCCGGATTGCCTAGGGAATGAGGGCCTTTCCAGCCTGCCCTCCTGTGTGCTCAGAGGCCATCTCTCCAGTCCAGGGACCTCAGTCTCCACTCCACTGCTTCTCCTGCTGCCGTCCTGTCTCCCTCTTCCTGCTACCGCAGTTTGCAGCACAGGTCCTGTCACGTTGTGCGGGTCAACCCCAGTACAGCCGAACTCTTCCCCATCCACGTTTAGTCTGTCCACTCTCACCTCTGAGGTTATTAAACTGGCACGGAAATGCACGGACTCTACATTCTTGAAAGATTCCTCACTCTGGGCAAGGAAAGGGGAGACTATTTCCATGGTTGGAGTATTTCAACCAATTCAGAGAAAAATACCACATGAAGTAAAATAATCATCCTGGCTGAGCGAGGGTTTTCCTCCATGACTGTGCTGACATGCAGGGATCTTGCAGCCTTGCTTCCTTCCCATTGTCAGTGCCGTCGCTCCATCTCTCCATGCGGGGAATACCAGTTCACCGGAGACGTGGGCAGGTCTCAACTGCGGAAGGTGGGAGAAAGAAGGGATTCCCCTGGAGGATATCAACATTGCAGGACAAAGGAAGAGTAAGATACTGAATTTAAGAGGGTATAAAAAGGAGACTCATTACAGTAAGATGAACTGCAAACCCTTTGCTATAAAAGAATTTTGGAAGGCATCTTTAAGTGTCATCTTCCTTGTGGGAAAGAATCCATATACTAAATAATACGTAGCAAGCTCTTTCCTTTGCATGGAATTCCACAATGAACACAGCTAACCTTTGCTAGTGAGACCCAGGGGCAGCATGCAGCCTTCTAAGGGACTGCTATTAAACTATGTTATTCAGACCCTTTGAAAGCAAATGCATCCTGAGATGTAAGATCTTAGGAAAGGAACTTAACATCGCTGTGTGTTTCTTTATCTATAAAGTGGGGATAAAAACAGAATTTTATTCTGAGCGTTAGGGTGAGTTGATTAATTTGTTTGTTTTATGTCTTGCAACGTACCTGATGTTCATTGCAATTCAGTGATTTAAAAATCAAGTATTTACTCAGTTCCTAATATAGGCTAAATACTGGTTCCTAAAAATTGAAAACAGGAAAATGGTACAGCTGCTGCCTTCCATAATTTCCAACTCAGCGGGGAAACTGATGTCTACACTCCAACAGGGTGCGGCATCTTTCCCTGACAGAAGATGGAAGCAGACTAAAACACACAGAAGGCACTGCACAGTTGTCGGTTAACAGCATACACGGGATGGTTTACGTATCTTAATGTTAAAAAGAGTCATGACACTATAAAATATCACTTTAATGTTCTAAACTTGTAGCACAAGCCTGAAATCCCAGGCATCTGGGAGGTATTGGCAAGAGGAACCAGGAGCTCAGGGTCACCCTCTTCTGTTCAGAGGACAGCTTGGATTACATGAGACCCTGTCTGAAAACACAAACACATCCCGTGTGCACGTGCATGAACACACACACACACACACACACTCATAAAAGAAAGAAAGCAGATGGCAGTTTAAAGCCACCATCTATGAGGTAGACAGAGCCAGTGGCCAAAAGATTATTTATATTTTGAATCACAAGCTTATCTGTAACCACGAGTTTTGTGAATCAGAAGTGGATATGTTAAAACAGCCAAACTGGAAAGCACCTTCTGACAGCAGTGAGTCAGAGGGGAGTGGAATGGAATTTGCAGTAACAAGAACCCTGGTGCTTTTGTTTCCCCTCCATCTGGAGCATGGTCTCTGGTCAAGGGCCATGTCTGGACATGAGATGGAGGGGCAGTTCTTCCAGGACAGTATTGAGTCATATCTGCTCAAGGATCTGGTGAAAGGCATGAACCTGTTCTGAGGAAAAATGAACTTGTAAACAAAACAATTGTCCTGCTCAATGAAGAGATTATCCTTTGAAGTTAAGGTGAGCATCTGTTTCAGAGCAATTCATTGGAGAACTCTTTCTCCTCGAAGATGCAATGAGTGTTAACGATATCAGCAAATATCACTGCAGAATAACTGATCTTCAAGTTCTATCTGATTCATCCCCTTAGTGTGCGTCAATTGTGCTGTACTCTCAACTTTATGGCGTCTCCCAGTGTGCTGAGATATAAGACTTTGTCCATGCACAGTCTAGTTGCTATGCTATTTATCAGCTCTCTTTGGAGTAGTAAGTCAAATATACAAGAGCCTCTACCACTGCTAATCCATAAACACCACTAGTTTCGACTGAATGACCCATCATGGGACATTGGCTAAACAGAACCAATTTAACAGAATAGGCCCTTTCTATTTCCTGTGTGTGTATGTGTGTTGTCCCATACACATGACATGGCATGTGTTGGGGGTCAGAGGACAACTTTGGAACTCAGTTCTCTCCCTCCAGTATGTAGGTTCCAAGGATTCAACTCAGGGCATCAGGCTTGGCACCTTTACCCCCTGAGTCATGGCATTTGCTCCCTTTGCTAAATTTTGTCACATATCTCTCAGGATCCAGTCTTTCCTGATGGGCTATTTGCTTTTATGTCTCATTAGCAAGTTCCTGAAGATACAATGTCTGGATAATGGAACCTGGGAACAAGGCAGCTGCATCCCAGTGGTGTGTGAGCCCCCTTCTCCTGTTTTTGAAGGCATGTATGAATGTACCGATGGCTTCAAGCTGGACAGCCAGTGTGTGCTCAACTGTAGCCAGGAAATGGAAAGGGTAAGGAAGGATCTGCGAACTTCTTTCGAATGAGACTGTGTTCTCATCTATGATCACAGCAATGATATGAATGCTGAGAAGCAAACTGGAAGATACTCAGCATGCAGGTCCTTACGGGGCTGGATTCCATTGGGAGGCTGATGTTCTGATGGGAGGCACTGATATTATTCCATAGAGAGGTCAGAAGAGAGGTACTGTTTTCTAGCATTCCCTTCCAAATTCAGAGCTTTCTGTGGGATAAGAAGAAAAGAACCAATGAGAGGGGTCCCAGTGTACATGTCAGGCTATTCTGGGATCCTGATTTGGCAATGCAGTCAACCCTCATGAGTGAACTGACCTAACTTGGCTAGGAATGCAGAGTTGGTGATTTTTTTTTTTTGTAGTAGAACAAAGTCCCAAAGAAAAACATGAATTGTTCAGCAAAACTTATTAAAATGCTGTTTGACTTTTACCTTCCTGAGGATTCTGGCACAAGTCTGAACTAAAAAGTACAGTCTTATCATGACCGTATGGCTAAACTCAGTTTTGTTTTAGACACTTGTCAAGTACCACACACATACATGAGACAGGAAGTCAAGGAGCTTTCAGAGGCAAAGATCCATGGCCTTCACTGCCACCTTGGCACGTCTTTATCTTAGTGTTCAGATCTTCAAGGTACTCGCTGCTGAGCAGATGTCAAAATGAGATATGGAGGCATCAGACGTGCTGTGTGCACTGGCTAGTTAAGAAAGCAAGGAGTTTGCCAGACAAAGGAAGAATTATTAATAGATCTGTATTTCCTCCTTTGTGTTTTATAGTTATTAATTTTCTCAGTGTTCTATCCAGGTAGAGTATACTTTTTTTGCAAGGGGTGGAGTGGGGATGACCAAGAGTTATATCAGCTAGCAGACATGCAGACAAAGAGAAGAGATGTTAAGCAGGATGAAGAACAGCAATAATGGGGGCATTCTGGTAGAAAGGCAAACACATACCTTTAGGAAAATTATTAATAACTCTCACTACACAAAACTCGCCTTGAAAGAATTCAGCATTTGCCACGAGCATCATTTGTGCGATAATAAAGGATGAATGGGGCAAAACAATACCATCTGGGGAAATGTTCCCAAAACAGCATAGAATGCACAGCTCTGGTCAGTGGTATAGTACATCCTCACAGCTAAAAGAGACATAATGCTGATAAAACTTTATGAATGGAGAAATCATTCACAATGAAGTTTCACAGGGAAGTGGCGAGAAATTGCCCTGAGTTTTCCTGTTGGCTTGTTCATCCTTCCTTCGTTCCTCCATTCTTTCCTCCGTCCCTTCCTTTTCCTCTTCTTCTTCTTCTTCCTCTTCCTCTTCCCCTTCCCCTTCCCCTTCCCCTTCCCCTTCCTCTCCTCCTCTTCTTCTTCTTCTTCTTCTTCTTCTTCTTCTTCTTCTTCTTCTTCTTCTTCTTCTTCTTCTTCTTCTTCTTCTTCTTCTTCCTCTTCCTGTTCTTCTTCTTCTCCTCCTCCTCCTTTTCTTCCTCCTCCTTCTCCTCTTCTTCTTCTCTTCTTCCTCCTTCTCCTTCTCCTTCTCCTCTTCCTCCTCCTTCTCTTCCTCCTCCTTTTCCTTTTCTTCTTCTTCTTCCTTCTTCACTGTTATGTCTAACTTTGCTTATTGGTTTAACCATTGTTTATCCCAAATTCCAGAAGTTAAAGGATATTGCCATTTAATCAAACTACCTTTCTTAGTACAATGACATTAACACAACAACAGCAGTGGTGTTCTTTATCTTTGGTATTCTAGATTCCCATCCTCTGCACTAAAGAGGGCCTGTGGTCCCAGGAGTTCAAGTTGTGTGAAAACCTGCAAGGGGAATGCCCACCACCCCCTTCAGAGCTGAATTCTGTGGAGTACAAGTGTGGACAAGGATATGGAATTGGTAAGGGTGAGGCATCTGCTCACGTTACACCTTTGCTCTGGGATCGAAAGTGCTAAGGTCCATGGCTGGATTTGTAGGTCTGAAAGGAAAGACCGGGGTGAACAGTGGCCCCCATCTGAGCTGGGCTCCTGTACTACCTCTGCTGTTGCAGGAAGGAGTATTTGAGACAGCACTCACTTTTGTTGCTTTTCAGCCTTTCTCTACAGAGGACTGGGTTCCAGAGCATTGCAGCTAAAGCTGTTCATGACCAGAGCTGACTTGACTAAACTTTGCCCAAACTGGCTCTATTTACCATAGAAAAGAGATGTAATTAATGTGAGACTTTATGAGATTGTGTCTAAATTCTGAATTACACAGACCTGGAAATGTCATAAGAGAGTCTACTACATGTGATTTTTATGTGCATAATATGAATTAGTTGGAAATCTCAGTTATTTCTAAATCGATTCTTCACTGTGTTCCAAGTATTATTTGTACAGAGATGTCTTGATCTCAGGCCTGGATTATAAGCAAGCTCAGATGTCTCTGCAATGTGTCTCACGAACAAGATTCTCACCCTCAAAACTTTTGATTTCTACATATGATAGATATATATTGACTCCTAAAAATGATATAACTTAAAAAGTATTTGCCTACAGACACAGACATACAGACAGTGAGAACTGAGAAGAAAGTTAGGGATGATGTAATTTGTAGACAAGGAAACAGCCTCAAGAATGAGTTTCATTTGAATAGGATTTAAGGAGACACTTGGATCTCCCATGTAAACAAACAGAATGAGATTTTCTTTTGAGAGGCCAAAATCTCTGGTTTTGACTGCTTCTTCCTTTACACAAATGGGTTTCTTGGTTGTGCATGTGATGATCCTTAGCTTGCCAACTGACAGGATAGGATGGGCCATAATCTCCACACCATTTTCCCCCAAGCCATTTAAGCTGCAGGGGTAACAGGTGCTATAAATACAACTATGTGGGAGATCAAAATATTATTAAATATGCTTGAAAGGAATCAGTCAACCAATATAGAGCTTGGCTGGCTGGAGCCCTGATTTGGAGGTGTGAGGGTCTGCTAAACCATAAATTGATGTCTTAGTTGACTGACTCGGTGATATATCAGTATCTGAGGAGAGGGTGTACTTGATCAGGCAAAGGAGGTGACACATGGGGAAAGGGGAGATTGACTCGTCATGGTGACTCTTGATCACCTCACATCAGGGTATCCCTACAGGTACACAGGAGGTGGATGTCAGCCCTGCCTGTGACTACCGAGCTGCTATGTCCTAGAGTGTAGAAATCAAGCATGGAAAAAGACTGTGACCTGGGAAGTCCACGTCTCTGCTATCATTTCCCTTCCTTTAGGTGTGGTGTGCTCCCCATCGTGTGTAATCCCCCCCAGTGACCCTGTGATCCTACCGGAGAATGTGACTACTGACACTCTGGAGCACTGGATGGAGCCTGTCAAAGTCCAGGTGAAGAAAGGGTCTGATTGGTGTGTTGTAGTTGTAAGCCTGCCGGTCAACTGGCAGGACATTTGCTGGGGGAATTTCAGAGGCTCTTCCAATATCCTGGTATCAAACAGCCATGTGGATGATTCCCATGACTAAGGACAAACCAGTAAGTGAGAAAAGGAGGAATCTTGTGGGGTTCTCACTGTCTTCAGGAAGACAAGTAGGTAAGTATAATGACAGAGACAGGCTATGTCTAAAGGAGAGAACTTCGTTCTTTGTAACAAGAGTGATAGCTTCTATTTGAATACTACTTAATTGTCTCCCAACTTCCATGTATGTCCACTACCATGCACATATATACATATGCATGATTCAAATTATATATGTAATTATATAGATATATATGTAGATAGACTTTATATATAATTTTAATCTTATCACAAATGAATAGGCTCAGAAAGATTTTATTATCTCTACTTTACATATACATAGGCATTGCTAAATAATCTGTCCAAAATTTCACAGTTGTCAAGAAGTGGTGAAAAAGTTTAAGCTGTGTTCTCAAGTCAAAATTGTGTGACAGTCCCCGTATTACCACACCCATGGCAGTGTTATTCCCTCTAGCTCTGCTTGGATTAGTTTTCCTGTCAAACAGAAAAATAAGTCACTTTTTTTTCAATCATGGAAAACACCCATCTCTCTGTTTCCCCCTTCTTATGAAATCTAAATAAAAATCATCTAAAGAGAGATATTTCCCTGTAACACTGCTTTTCTTTTTTTGTGATAGAATTTGGTGTTTTGTTTTGCTTTAAAGAACAATGGGTATGCTTTCAAATGTCTGCAGTTTGTTTACCCTGCTCCACAGAGCCGATTGGCTTTTATTCTTGTAGATGATCCCTGAGTTTTAAAATACTATACATTTTATTAAAGGAGTAATTAAGACCTAGATTGTCTGGAGATTTGACGAAAAATACCTCCAAGACACAACTGACACAAACAGAGGAAAGAGTAAGGTGGTTTGTTCTTGGGAGCATCTGTGCATTCCCTTGCAAAAGGAAAGAAATAGTATTTATGCTGCAGTGGCCTTATAAATGTTAAAAAAAACACATATGAAATACACAGCACAGTTTCTAGTACATAATTCTTAAGTTTAAATGGTATTTTAATTTATTTAGAATAAATTTTACCCTTTAAAAATCTCCATCTTTACAAAGATTGTACCTCCTAGCTTGATGGGACAAAAATATTGTTCTATGATTTGTGTGTGTGTGTGTGTGTGTGTGTGTGTGTGTGTAAATGTCTGCATCTTTTTCTTTTTTAATGTCCTTTGAACTGGGTTGGAAAAACTAGAGAATCAATGTCTCTTCAGTGTTTCCTATTGCACCATCTTTGACTAAAGAAGCAATTTCTAGAGCCCCCCATGATAAGGATGGAGTGATAATAAAATAAGATAAACTGTTCTGTTTCCATTTTACAAGAACACATTTCCTGTGGGAGACAGCAGGCCGAGTGTGAGATTCCCAGATGGACACTTGGGTCTTCAACATGGTTTCCAGGCAGTGATCTGACAGTAGTGGGAGGCAGGGTGCTGTGTGCTGAGTCAGAGTTGACACTATGGTTCATGCCCTGACACCCAGAAATGGCCTTCTGCCTGCTGCCTCTTGACATCAGCCTTCAGAGCCTCCAGTCCAGGCTCTCCAAGGTGCCGAGAGTGTGGGAGGCACTCTTTCAGACAAGGAGTAGTTTGCAATTTCAAGTCTCCGTGTTTTCTTCTCTTTATTTCTCTCTTTCTTCTTTTTCCATTTGTCATGCCAATCCCAGCTTCACACTGAGCAGGAAGGGGAGGTAAACAAAGGCAGCAAACATCTCACCCCCCATCGGGTGTCATCTCCTCTATGATCTTAGAATGAGCAAGAACCTGCAGAGTGGAAGGCTCCACTGAGACACTTTTCAAAGTTTTGTTTTTCAAAAACCTTTTTTAAGGGCAAAGTGAACTGTTTATGGCTTTTTTCATCTGTTCTGTCATGAGAACGCTTTGCTTTACCTTGACTTTAACGTAGGGGAATTGAGGTTTTAACTGTGAAAGATGTGGTCTTTCTGGAGCCCCATTTCATAAGGAGATTAAAAAACATATAACGTAGCTGTTTTTGTCTGGAAATGAGTTTTCCTAAATTATATTTGAAAGGCTCCCTCCCAAAGCACAAACCACTATCATCACCTTTCATCCCCACACTGTTCTGTCTCATAAATCCCTTCTTCACAGACTGAACAATGCTTTCCCCTGTATATTTAAAGTACGTTTATAATTATGAATTATTCGGGTTCAAGTCAATGAGACTTCCCCAAAGCTGCACGGAATACTGTGAAGATCTACCTGCAATCCCTGTCACTCCCAGCTCCTTCCCAAAGCTGCATGGAGTACTGTGGGAGAGCTACCTGCAATCCCTGTCACTCCCAGCTCTTCAACAGCCGTCCACATCAAAGCCTATCATTTGGATTTTGGATTTGTTTCCCAAATTAATCCTGAAAGGACTAGTGGTTCTTTTAGTAAATAGAATAGTTTATAGGAAAAATGAAGCAGGGAGGGGAGAGGAGAGAGAGAGAGAGATCTTCCTTTCCAGGAGCTCTGACTTCTCAGCATATGGTCACACCCTCCCTGCTCATGTTGCCGCACAGCACTGACCCGCCCTTGTCCTTTGAAGATACAGTGCTCTGCCACAGGCAGTGTGGAGCAGTGCTTTGTTTTATTCAGGGTCATGTACGTTTAGAAAATTGTCACAAACCTGTGTGCTAGCAGAATTTGTAGGCTGATGTGATCAGCAGTCCATTTTGTCACTAACTCTCTCTGATTTAAAAGAAATCTAGCAATCTTCTGTCATGGCCTAAGGTTGGCCACATGTTAGTCTTGTGACGTGCAACAAGGACCACTGGGCACAGCATCATCCAGCTTTATGAACATTGTGAGACGCCCTGATGGTTTTCTTCACCTCTCCCTCCCTCCCTCCCTGTTCTCTTTCTCCTTTCCTCCACCCTCCCCTTTTTTGAGGTAGGATTTCTCTGTTGTAACTCTGGCTGTCCTGGAACTCACTCTGTAGACCAGGCTGGCCTCGAGCTCACAGAGATCCGCCTGCCTCTGCCTCCTGAATGCAAGGATTAAAGGCGAGCACCGCCACACACCACATCACCGCTACCAGGCTTTCTCTTCTTCTCTTTGTGGCCTCCTTTTAATTTCTTAGTTTTAAAATGTCTCAACCCAAAGAAAAATTGTCAACTATTATTATTATTATTATTTAAAATTTAGAGCTTTTTTCCTCTTTGAAAGCTTGAAACAAATTCTTGGCACTTCATCATTCACCATCAGGACATTGACAAGTTGACTGTTCGTAGCATAAGAGTTAAGAGTAAGAGTTGTAATGCATGTTAATGCATAAAAATAACAGTAAATTCAGAGCAGGTATTGCCAGCAGAGAGAACGGAAGGATAATTACGCCCGAGCGGCCCGAGCACATGAAAAAAGCCTTTATTGACTTAGACTCTGGAAACGACAATATTTTAAGAGATTTAACAAAGCTGGGCAGAAGAAATGAAATTTATCTCTTTATTATTCTGCATTGATTATCCAGGTACATAACACACACCCTTATAATTTGGCATAAGTAATCCGGAAAGTAAGAAAATCAAATTCGCTCTCTCAAGGAGCTATCGCTTACTCTTCTCCTCCTCATTCAGTTCCTTCTTGCATCTCAGTGATGCATACTTCTGAAACACATTTGCAAGCGTCTTTTCTTCAGTGCCCAGTGGTTCTGTTTATCTATGACATAAGCATATCCTCACAAGTAAGGGCTGTGTTATAGAATAGAGAAGGCTTCCACAGATGCAGGAGATTCAGGAGAAGACTGGGGGCCCTCTACTGTACTGAGCAGTTTGGCCAGTGCTTAGGAACCTATCTGAAAGCTGATATAAAGAATAGCACAGGATTTGGAATCTAAAGTGGGTACAGCAGACATACTACCCACTTTTAGCAACTTACCACAGATGAAGGAGGTATGCCTGTCTGAATTAGTCTAAAACAGAATTAACATTTAAAAATCAGTGACTATTGTCAATCTCACTATTGTGAATCTGTCTTACATGAAAGGACTTTACATATACTTCGTTATAGCCAAAAAGAGTGAAAATATCAGAATTGGCTATCCATATGGGTTAGGATAAATAAGTTAAATGCACTCAAGCAATACTATGCATTCAAAGAGAGTGCTACACCCCAGAAACCAAAAAATAAACAGAGTACAGTTAAGACCATTCACAAACAGTACAACAACAGTTATAATCCAAAGTTAGAAACAAAGATTTTAACAGTCTATAAACAGCACACATAGGAGTATACGTGTGTGTGCGTGCCCTTGCAGGCACACGGAATATATATGGTTAAAAAAGAGCTAGAAAGAGGAAGAAGCCAGGTCATTGGGCAGACTGATGGAGAATTCTGCATTCTTTGTCTTTTATATCTGCCAATTTGAGATTATCTTATAGTAAAATTAAATTGCATAAAAATACACAACTATCAAAATATATTGGGAATAACAGGAGAAATGAGCTTAAGAAGAGTAGGTTTGGAAATAAAGAGGAATTCTATTCCTTTACCTTTTTTTCTTTTATAATATACTGTAGAAATTTGGGGATGTTAGATGACCAAAATTCCCGCATTTATCAAAGCTACGGAGGGGTTCCTAATGCCAATAGTGCAAGGAGAAGGACCCCCTACCCAAATTGCCAGGGCCAAATTGATTCAAGCAAACGATTAATTAAAGCAAGCTTTTTTATTTGTGTACACAGGCTGTCTCTCCCTAGAGGCTGGGTTCAAGAGATCAGCACTGAACATGAGGAAGACAAGGTTTCTATAGCTCAAGGGTAGGGGGCTTCCAGATGGGGAATTTGGTGGATGAAATAGCTGGGGTCACAGGAGCAGAACATAAGCGTAACAAGCTAGTCATAGTGACCTGAAATGGTGTCAGGCTTAAAAACCCAACACACTGCGAGATTGCAAGATAAGGGATTTAATTTTGTCACTCTGCTCAGGACAGAGTGCGTGCTGCCCGAGCATGTTTCTTCTCTTTTATACAAATCTTGTTGCTAGGCAAGCAGAGTAAGCAACCAGGCTACAAAACCCAATCAAATGAGGTTTAGCATTCAGGAAAGTTGTAAAAGAAAGGTTTATGTGAGGGGAGCAGTAAAGGAACCACCAAAACGACCACTCTGTGGTTAAGCTAGGAGGGTTTTCTTGCAGATAAGAGAAAGCAAATATCCAGACTCACTTGGAAGAGTCCAGAGCAGATGGACTTAGAAACAGACTGGACTGGTCAGGGCAGTCTGCAAGGGTTGAGGGCTAGAGGGACCGAAGAGTAGGCAGGTTGACAAAACCTTGCCACTTCAAAGGCAGGGCTTTGGAACAGCCTTGGGGTTAGCATAGTGCCAGGGTAGTGGGATCCAGGAGGACGAGGGTGCTTTGAAATGTGTAATGGGCACTTAGGAATAGAGACAGTAGGTGCCTGGAGGCTAGCACAGGCTTGATGTGCTGCCACAGGTGTATGAAAGTGGAGAACCGTATGTCCCTTTTTGCCAGAGACAAGGGAAACGATTCTTGTGGCAGATGGGGCATTCCACAAGTTCCTGAGGAGCACTGGTTTTATCTAATCTCCAGACATCATCCTATGGTCCAGCTTGAGCTACTTCTGGATATATGTCCTGGATATTTCTGGATATATGAGACTTAATTTTCTAACCTTATGTCGATGATAAGCTGAACTGGTCTCTTCTGTAGCTGATTCAGGTGGGGGGGGGGGGGCGGCAGCATCATGATCATCCAGGAAGGCCAAGAGTGGGAGAGGGGTCAGGCAATGTCAGAAAACCTATGGAAATTCCATCAGAAGAATTTGGTGTGCTGACTGAACCGGAAGAGACAGGAATCAACCACATTGGCTGAAGTGGTTTACGTCATCTTTCAGCAAGTCTAGGGCTTTGTAGTTTTGCAGGACCACCTGAGACTAGCCCATTTTGGAGCAGTTTGCATGGCCACAGTTGATTCCTGAATGGTATCTGCAGATGAGTGGAAATGTGTCGGGATAAATCTAGACCAAGGACAGACAGTATTAGCGTGATCGCTGTCTGTAATCCACACAGAAACTCTCACTGTAGAAAAGTAGATAACAGGTGTGTGCAAACAGCTGGAGTAGACTCATGCCTTTGAGCTATAGCAAAACAAAGCCTGAGAAGTCTTCAACATTAAAGAAGCATAAACATTCATTTGCAATAAGACAGAAGTTTTTTGGCAGGAAGGAGAACAAAGGGAAAGAAGACCTTAAGAACCCAAAAGATTGTTCTGGGGTAAAAGTGGGAGCACTCTTTTCTTTGTCCAGAGGACTAGACAGCTAAAGATTGGACAGAGATGTTTTTAGCGCCATGAGAAGCACTTTTAAGTTGATAGTTAGAAAACAACCAAAGGAAATTTACAATTTTGAGCCTGTTGCAATAATAGCAGCCATTATTTCCCCACGGCTGCATTAGCAGCTTACTGGGACTCCATTTTCTAATGTCAGACCTTGAGTTTTTGAAGCCTTAACATTATCTATAGTCTTGAAGTCTCATTTTTTACAAACCTTAAACCACCACTCCAAGACCTTCAGAGCTCGCATTTACACACCTTAAATCACTTCCTTAGACATTTACCATATACGTAATCGTAAAACCTCCTGCTTTTCTTCCATCTCGAAACATCCAATCATCTACCGTGAGACATAGGTTGTTGAATTATTAAGAGCAGTCACTGAAAGGCAAGTTTTAAATAAAAGAATTTTTAAAAAGCAAATTTTTAGTCATTAACAGCAGCTTGATAGCTTGGGTTTGCCTTTATTGAAACTTGTCTGTGAGTTTGTCTTTTCTGGCAGTTTGTCTTTTCTGCCAACTCTAGAAAAAAGGTGAATCTGTCTGAGTTTACCTATCTCAGCAGGTGACCAGTAGCTCTAGGAAAAGAAAGACCTGATTTTTACATACTAAACTGATTCAGGCTAGCAGGTAATTGTGTCTCAACCTCAAAGACTTTATTTAAGAGACTCCCATAATTTAAACTTTTAAAAAGGTTTTTAAGTTTGTATAACTAGCAAGCAACATGTTCATCTTTTGTACCAAAAGCTAAAGACAGACTGTTTTGAGGGCAAAAGCAGACTTTCTTGCTATAAATGGGATGACCAGGCAGTGTAGCTTCCAGTCGGGTGGGCCTGGGACCCGGTAAGAGTGCCCATCAATGCCATCACAGAGACCTAAAAAGGCTAAATTTGAGTAGGAAGCATAAAACAAGTGGCCTCTATGTCAATTTAAATGACAGAGACTTACCTGCTACCTGGACAGCCAGCCTGGAATCCTCTGTGATGATCTTGATGGCTTTGTTGGGGACAGAGGTTGTTAGTCTTCAGTTGCCACATAGTGTAGCATCAGCCTTCAGCTGCCGGACGCAGAAGATCTGAGAGATTCTTCTGGGGAGAAGAAAATGGTGTCAGGTGAGGTATGGGACAAATCTCTGTCCAGTGGTCAGTGTTATGACACTCAAAGCAAGTCCAGGGAGTCTTTTGTGGAGATAACCTCAGGACTCCCAGAAGGTGGTATTTCTGTCTTTCAGGGGAAATTTTTATTTTTATTATTTATTATTTAATTAAGCAAGCATAGTTCTGAGCACACTAAAGAATTTGATTGTTGTGCCCAGTGTACAAAATCCCCCTCCTCAAGTACCACCAGGAGACCAGTTCTGATGCAAAAGTCTTTATTCACAGCAAGTCTGGACTTGAGCGAATGCTGTGTCTCAACACAGTGAGAGCCACTAGCGAGAGCCCTGAACGTCCATTGAGGCAAGCTTTTATTGCAGTTATAGTAGGGTTCAGGAGTTTCTAACTAGATTACTACAGGATTGGTTGACTTTTGCCTAATGCAGGGTTGGCACAAGGGGATTGGTACCCAGGGTCTGGGTCCCTTGTGGGCCCTTCCTGTAAGCCAGGTGGGGCCTTATCTAACTGAACAGGATACATGATTTACCCTGGCAGATGCAGGATACATGAGTCACCCTGGTCCCTGATTGTCTGGTCAGGGACTTTTTACATTTTTTCCAGGAGCTAGAGCAGGGGTAAAGTTTATCTCGAGTTCAGGTCCTCACTGTCCTTCTAAGATGGAGTTGTTCAGGCGTAACATTAATCATTTATGATGTGATCATTCACTGACTTGTCATAATAAGTTTTAACAGTTTACAAATTAGCAGCTTTTATGAGATTGGTATATTACAGTTTTATCTGTTAAGTTTAAGTCTTAACAACTTGCATCAAAGATTCAATTGAAGATCCTTTAGCATCAAAATAAAACAGTAAATCGTGAAGACAATCCATAGAGAGACTGGGAACCTTATTTTCCTGATCTTGTCATTGTGTTCAGTTTTGGTTAAAGACTTCTCATGCAGCCCTATGTGTCAGCCTTCAAAACCCAGGTACAAGTTGAGTCTGGTAGTTCATATAATCACAGCGCTTTGGAGTCCGAGATCAGATGACTGTGGCTGAGTTGAAGGCCCATCTGTGCTACGTAGTGTGTTCCAGATTAGCCTTGGCTGTGATAGAAGACTCTTTCTCAAAAACAATTTTTGTTAAGTCCTGGATCTTCCTATTCAACACAGCCTTGTAATAATTCTTAGAAATTATTTAAAATTTCAGTATTCTACCTAAGGACAGATTACATTCATTATATTGTAAATGCCTTTCAAATAATACCTTCAGCACTCTGGGAATTGTGGTACACCAGGGAAGGAAGAAGATGAAAGTGACTCAGACTTTCTCCTTAGGATTCCTGCCTTCAAACTACCCAGCAGGGTTAGCGGCTTCCATAGGAAAGATTAGGTGCCTGCCAGGCACACAATGGGACTCAAGACTCTTACCTTCAAAGCACTAGAGCTGGCTGATGGTCAAGCATAGAACTGACCATTTCTCCCATAGAACTAATGTCTCTGTTTCCTGTATTTCTTTTTTAGAGCATCGTGTGCACTGGCCGGCATCAGTGGCACCCAGACCCCGCCCTGGTCCACTGCATCCAGTCATGTGAGGTGAGTGGGTTTGACTTCCCCAAGCCTTGTGAAGAGATGTGAATAGTGTGAATTCCTCCCGTCCAAGGCTCCGTTTCTCCCGACCCCTCTTTGCTTCCTTTAGTTTCTTGTATTTGCTTCCCAATCCCAAATTTACAGAAGTTAGGAAATCTGAACTCAGTCTTATTTTAGTAAAATCTTCCGTCAGTTAAAAGGGAAGCCAGAATTATTTATGGCTTTGGGATTCTGTAACTAGGCCTTGGTTAGAGTTAGTTAAATAAGGATTTTACTATAGACAATTTTGTTTAGCCAGCACAGTGCCTAAAACCAATTTTGGTGTGCGCTCGCACCTGGGGGGGTGGGGGGGAGTGTATTACAGGGTATTACATTGCAGCCAGTATAGCCCAGACTAGACCATGTGGTAATCCTTCTTCCTCAGCCTCCTGGGTGTCAGGCTTATAGATAGGTAGGAGACATCATGCTTGGCTTAAAATTCTTTGGGCAAAGTTGTTTTTTGTTTTTTTTTTTTTTTAATAAAACAAGAATATTTGGAAGTTGTGGCCACATTAGCAACCACAATTAGCTGGACTTGACTAACAAGTATAAACTCAGAGCAGACATTACTCCAATTACCATGGTGCTCACTTCTTCCTGTGGTCACTTGTCTGGGGCATCCCTCCTTCACATCAACTGAAAGGTCATACGGGTTTCTATGTAACTTTCTAGGCAGAGCTATATTCCACCACTGAGTGGTCTGACTTTTACTGTATCAAGAAGCCCTGTCTTCCTTCTTCCTCAATGGATCTCCCTGTCAGTGAGTCACTTCTGGCACGGTGAGGTCTTTATCCTAACAGATGAACAGTCTACAGCGAGTCAGAGCATTGCCTAGAGGGTGACTCAAGAACCCGGACACCGAGCAGGGGGATTACGCACATAGCCCATTGAAATAAGCCCTCCCGTCCTAGGAATGGCCAGTGACAAATACAGATGTTCTAGTCCAGGCCCTGCCCTGTCCAGTATGGCTCCAGGGAGGTCGTGACTGAGGTGGAGAAAGAATGGAGAAAAGACAGACAGACACGTGGCCTCACAGAATAACTGGGGTCAGAGAGGCTAGGATCTCTGGTGGAGAAACGGCAACACTACTAGAAGCTCCGTGTGTTTATTCTGTGCTGGGTTTATGATACACGGCTCCGTGAAGGAGATAGGTTTAGCTAGTCTCAGCAGGCGCGGTCTCTGTAGGAGCACACGTTCACCCTGGGCTTTCTCCACAAGTCATTGCAGATTTATTCATCCAGACCTCCCTTTGGAAGTCAATAGGCTACTTTACAGCGCTGTCCAGACATTTTTTGGCTCTCTGGAGTGTGCTAAGGAGATTTAACTGCCATTGATTTCTAACAATCCCTTCAAACACCCCCAACCTGCATGCAGACATGCATGTTCATCCTTCTGCTCTGTGTCTCGGAGTCTCCTGATCCAGTTCGCGGAAACTGGGATCCATATGAGACCAGAGAAAGGGAAAGGGTGGGGTTTAAGAGAAGAGAGAAAAGTTGATGAGGAAAAGATACACATAAAACAGCGTTCTGAGAATACATGCGGCTAGCGCTAGCGTGGAGTGTGCTGTGCTTGTGGTTCGGGCCAACAGAACAGCTCATCTTCTGCCATCATTAGAAAAACAGATGGTGGTGGGGTGGGGAAGCAAGGGGAGGCAGTGAATCACCCGCTGGGCAGGGGCTGATGGGGAGAGAGCGAGATAAACAGACAGAGGGCTGAGGGAGCTGGACAGAGATCAAACGGGCCCTGAGAGTTCCCTTCTGCTGTTTCTATGCATCATCACAAGGACGAGGGTGGATGTCAGGGCTCGGGGCTGGCTGCAGTGCTGTCCAGAAGGTTACAAGCAGAGGCTTCCATGCTTGTCCTTTCCCCTGCCCTGTAGCCCAGGGTACCCTCCAGACAATCTATTTATTACCCAGAGATTCCTAGGTAGCTGCATTCTCTTCGAGGAGGCCCCAAGAAGCAAAGCTCTCTTCTCCCTGTTTGCTTCCCCTCACCCACTGCTGTCAGGCACTGCTAACCCAGACCGTGTGGCTGACATGGCCTCTCGTCACCTGAGGACTCAGTAGAATGGTGGACCTGCTTAGGTCCACCCTCCACCCACTGCTTTAGAAACTGCAGACCCGGCCAACAATCTGTGTCTTAACCAGCAGGGGCTTCTGAAGGCCACTGTAGAAGTCCAAGATCCACTATCCCAATACCTGGGAGGTGACTAGAAAGTTCCTAGTCTGGGTATCCCCATGTTGAAGATTTCTTTGCCCAGAAATAATAATCTCCTCTCTCTCTCTCCCTCCTCTCCTCCCGCCTCCCCCTCTTTTTCTTCCCCCCTCCCTTGTGTGTGGGAGGTTGGTATGTATGTATACCCATACACATCTGTATACATGCAGATACAGGATAGAGATTTATATTGGATGTCTCCCTCAATAGCTTCCTACTGTATGTTTGGAGACAGGGTCTCTCACTAAACCTCAAGTTAGTTGTTTAGACTGTCAGGCTGACCAGCTTCAGGGATCCCCCTGTCTGCCTCCTTGGAGCTGGGACTACAGGGCATGCTGCCACACATGGCCTTTGACATGGGTGATAGGTGTCTGAACTCGGGTGCTTATGCTTACACAGCAAGTTCTCTACTGACTGAGCCATCTCAGCTTCAGGAGTAATCTATACAGCATTTAATTCTGATTGTTCTATACCACAATAAATAATCTATACTGTTATGCAGGTTCTCTGCGTTAGGGGAGGCTTAAAAAACTCGCCATTGTTTTTTGTTCTTTCAACAAAGGCAAGGGAGAAGGAAGTCCATTTAAAGGGAGGAGGGGAAATCAGAGAATAGTAGAGTCACTGGTACCTGAGGAATGAAAAGAGAAGAGCACAGGAGAGGAAGGAGAAGGGCCCTGGAGAAACGTGCAGTGAGAAATGCAGGGGTAGGGGTGGGGAGGGAGGAGGGATGGTGAACAGGCAAGTTCCCTATGCAACTTGGCCAGTTCTTACCACTTCACTGGTAAAAACTAAGCACGTTAGCGTCGAGGCAGATGAAGGGAAAACAGACCTAGCGGCAAGACACAGGGAAACCCCTCTCCTGCTAGGTGAGAAAATTTTCAAAGCACAGTGTATAATCTGAACTGAAATTAAACACTTCATGACCCGGAATCTAGACAGGACCCTGTTTTGCAGCCCAGTACTAGATGTCTGTCTGAACTGTGCCCTGCAGCCACTCAGCCTGGTACTGGTGTGCTTCGTTTGTTATTTCCCCCACTGACTTAAGGCAGTAACTTCATCCCATTGTCTCGCGGTCCCCAGCCTGCAGAGTATGCCCACAGGGTAACTTAGGAATATATCCTGCACCACAGAGCTCTTGTCATCCAGTCTCCACCATTCTGTGCTTCTCACAATTTTTTAAGAAGCACCTTCAGTAATTCCTCTAAAACAAACACACAACAAGAACTCAAAGTAATTCCGTTTTCTTATGACTTATATTTTCCTTACCTCAGATGGAACAACTGAAGATCTGTAGTCCAAGTTTGGCCATCTTCAACTTCTGTTTTCCTAGGTGCTTCTTGAATTTGGTCTTATTGACATGATTTTTTTTTTCTATTTTATTCCGTGAGTTTTAAACGAACAAGAAATGGCAAGTTGGCTAGAGGAAGCGTTTTGAAATCAGGCGACCCTAGATTCATTCTCTGGGTCAGCTAGTAGTGTGAACCTCAGAGTCTTGATCTGAACTATCACGTGAACAACAAAGCCATTTCAAGGAGTTGTTGCTGTGTGTCCTGTCTGGCCCAAAATGCACTCTCATGGTGGTATCATTGTCTGTGATGTGTTAGCTACTCCATTAAAGTTTGCTGGATGAACAAAGCCTAAATTAGGGACGATGCTGTTCGTATGATCACAACACAATCAGGTCAGAGCCCTGAGGGTGAGAAAAAAGTAAGCAGAGGAAAACAGGCCGTCTCCATGGAGAGCCATTGAGAAGCATCAATCACAGCACTGGAGACAGTTGGTTATTGCGTCTAAAGTTTGTCACTGGATCACCTAGTCTTCTCTCACCCTCCTAGCTGGAGTCTGATCAGTTCTCAGTGGGCTGTTTAGTAGGCTCCTAACGGTTCTACCTCCCAGACCTGTTCCCAGCAGCTGCCTTTGCAGCCTCTACTGTTACCACACTATTTTTTCTACTGTCCATTTTTGGTTGGTTTGCTTGTTTCGGTAAAAACACCCCAGGAAGCTCCATCACTTCCAGACTTTTGTTTGTGGTGAGAGGGTTTAAAGTAAACAGGTCTTGCTCTTGCAGACCCACTTCTGTTCCCAACCCTATGTGCATTCTGTACCCCAGACATGCATATTCTAAAGCGTGCATGGGCTCTGCACTCTGGGTCCACTTCTGGGGTTAGATATTGGTTAAAAGTGCCGGGTGACTGGACAAATGCTGCTGCGTTTGAGCCTCGCTACCCTCAGCTGAGGTTCAATAGACTTTTTCAAGATAGTTTTCACATAACATCTATCATAAAGTGGTTGTGAACATAAATGAGATGCGTGGGTGGTGAAATCAGCCAGTGTCTTGTGCATAACAAATTACGCCCATGCCAGGCATGGTGGCACATGCCTTTAGTCTCAGCACATGCCTTTAATCCCAGGAGGATCTCTGTGTTTAAGCCAGCCTGGTCTACATAGAGAGTTCCAGAACAGCTAGGACAACATAGAGAGGCTCTTTCTCAAGATAGATAGATAGATAGATAGATAGATAGATAGATAGATAGATAGATAGGTAAAAATAAACCCTCCCTACCCTTCTTTTCATCCTCAGATGCAGCAGTGTTGCCTCACATTATTTCATACTTGGTGTATTCGTGTATATATTGCTGTGTATTCCTGACTCAGTTTGTTTTCCTAAGCTGGTGATTTTTCAGGAGAGATCAATTTTATACCCCACACCTCACCATTCAACAATGTCCAAAGACAGTTTTGTTGTCACCACTAAGCAAGTGGAGAGACCTACCGGCATCTCGTGGGTAGAAGAAGCCCAGGATGCTGCTAACCTTCTCACGTGCACAGGACAACCCACAGCTAAATACCTCGGAGTCCCAGATGTCAGTGTGCCATCATGATGAGTTTCTACACTGTGCTAACCAATACTGATGCTTCAGTGTGTTCCCCAGGCATCTCTTCTCTATGTGTGATCCTCATCCCCTAATCCCAGATAAGGGATGTAAGTGCTCTGGTACCTCTCACTCACCCTAGGAGAAATGGTGGTTTTCTGAGGGTCTTGCACATTGTGGCTACCTGCAAGGTGAAAACATCGTCTTTTGCGTTGTTGTACATTATTAGCTACTCAACAAAATGTCTTGACTAGCTGGAACTCAATTTGTTGATTGAAAGTACAAAGCAATTTATTTTTTTGCTTCTAAGATCCTTCATACAAATATTCTATGATAACTGCATAGAAAAATAATATTTATTCTGTCATATTTTCGTCAATAAAATTCCATGCACCATAAAGAAAGAACAGAGAAGAAGAAAATGAGTGATTGAAACGAGAGATAGAGAAGTAGAACGTCGATAAAAATGTCTTTTCTTTCCTTACATTGTCAACTCATTAATTGAAGCAACTCTTCTTCATTCCACCATTGAATCCTACCATTTTGTGATATTGGGTAATATAAGTACTTTTTAAAACAAATCCCCTCTCTTTTGTCCATCCCTCCCTCCCTCTCTCCCTATCTTGCCTCCCTCCCTCCCTTCCTCCTATCTTTTCTTTTACTTTCATAAAGTGCTATTTTTTTTAGTTTGTCCCAAGTTTGCAGCCCCAGGTCCACTTACATGAATAACAGCTCTCTGGGAATACAGCAGGGGAAAAAGGGCTCACCTGCTGCTTCTCTGCAGGTGTTGTTAATGTCCCTCATATGGGCTGACTCAACTTGACCTACTCCTTGGTTTGCTTTAGGGGTGACCCTGTATCCTTGTCGCGCGTCATCTTCCTCCAGTCTCCAGGTTGGAATCGTGTCTGATTTTCTCTCTTGAAGTCTTTACTGATTTCTGTAGAGTCATAGCCTTTTTGGTTTTTTTCTCGGTTTTCAGTAATTAGGTGTGGAGCTGGGAGATGGTTTATCAGGTAAGCACTTGTCATTTAAATGTGAGGACCTGATTTTCAATCCAAAGAACCCACATGGAAGCACATGTTAGGGTGATAGTTGTGCTTTTCCCAACTATTAATTCTCATGTGTTGGTAAGGGGTAATACCTACGCATCAAACACATATATATTAGGACAGGAGAAATCAAGCCAGGATAAAGACGGCTATGCCCCAAATTTCTTTTTAAGCCTCCTTGAACCTAAGGTTTACTAAGAATCTGGAGTAATATAATTTATCACTTTTATACCTAAAGGAGTGAGAGGTTATCAGGAGAGTGGAAGGAGAACCTAATGTAAATGTCATTTTTAAAGGGGAAAAAAAGTTGAACAAAATACCTACATGACTGCAAGTTTGATTATTCTACTACAAAAAGTTCTAGGACAAATCTCTCCAAGTCCAAATCCTGTATTTATAAGGGTCATAATCTCCTCAACTGACGTCCTATTCCATGACAAAACAATCGGTTGGTGAGGCAAAGAAGCCACTTCTTCAGTGTGGCAGGGATGTTGTTTCAGTCCAGGAAGTATACCCAAGCAATACCACTGAGGATTGCCCTGAAAGGAGAGGCCCACACAGTGCAGCAGGCAGGATGTGCAGCAAGGCCTTGTCTCTGGAGTTTCATAGGCAGTGGGTTCATCCGGGAGCTCCTGGAGAGCATGTGTAGGATCACAGGGGAAGAACTGTTTTAAAATGAAGACTCTAAAATTCTGCTTCTTTGTATTTGATGTCATTGATTAGCCTGTTGTTTATTGGCATGACAGCCAAGACTTTGTTTTTGACAAACTTAACCAGCTACTTCTGCAGGTGGTCTTCAGCTACAGGTAGGGAGCACAGGAGCAGGCTAACTCATTCTTGGGTAGATGATTGTAGATTTCATACTTAGCTTGAATCTTGGGGAAAAAAAAGGATGTATCTTCCAGGAATTCTCAAACAAATGGAGAAATCATTCAAGTTGAATGATTTTGAGGTGGAAAAGGACAGGGTTATAAGGTAGAAAGGACTGTATTGCTTAAAAGTAATAATTATCTTAACACCCCCACCTCCGATATGGTTTCTCTGTAGGTAGAGTGCAGGATACCTTTATTTTTAGGGCAATCATTCAATTATGTGTAAGTGAGAGCAGAAAACTTGAGAATCTTCTTATTTTACCATTTCCTTACCATCGATATGATTCTATTTTTTCTTTAGGCCCAGGTTCCAGAACTATTAGGAAATACAGAATGCATTGAGGGTAACAAGAATGACATAAAAATCCAGTTAGTGATACCTTTGAGGAGAAACCCAAATAAGTGGGTTACCTTTCATGCTGGACGGCGAAGGAAAAAAGACAACGTAATAAATACTTTCATTTATTAAATATAGAGAAATATTTAATAGTCACCCCCGTGAGAGCCTAGCAGAACAGAAATAATGGACATAAATAGTGAGTGAAGTATTTAAAGCAAATTGCTCCAGGAAGTGCTAACCTTTATACAAGGTTATAAAGAGGAGTGTTTAAAAGGCATGTTAGTCTTCCCAGAGTTTTAAAGGCCTATATTTCTCCTCTTCCTGACAGGGTGAAATATTTTCTCGTGTCTCAAACACCAAACACAGCTTGGTATACCATTTCTCTGTAAATCTAGCACTCTATGCCTTAAATGTAAATATATTTGTGATTTTTTTTAAAGTAGCCATTGAGATATTTTTATGTCACTACCCTGAATGTACTCTCTATAGGCCTTTATAGAAGAGGGAATTAGAAATGGAAAAACAAGACCCAGGAGGCAAATTTAGCCTCGTCAGAGTGGCTGAGTTACTGAAATGCAGGTGGGAAGGAGAATTGTTTTTATACCGTTAGTGGTGAATACCAACACTGCTTCCATCTCTAATTCATTCCATCTGCCACCCGTTCCTCAGATTCTTTCTCCTCTGTTGTCTTGGACTTTGCTCCTCTTCTACTTCATTATTTATATTCCAGATGGTACTCCTGTTAGCTGTGCCTGGTGTTTGTGCTTCTTGGTCACTTGCGGGCAGTCTGTAGTGGTTTCTCTCCAAGGGATGCATGGGCCAATATGCAGTTCATGAGATGGAAAATTGTGGCGTGAAAATTGAATTTTTTTTTCTTGTACTATTTTTTTTCCTTGCTTAGGAAGGAAGTGTGAAAAGATATCATGCTGCTATGAAGAGATAGAAAATAGCTGAGATCTGACTAAAAAGCACAAGTTTAGTGGCTGTGTTTTATTTGGGAGAACATATACAGACACAGAAAAGAGACATTCAGAGGAGGGAGAAGGGGGAAACAGGTTAGATGAATCACAGGTTTTACCATCATGGGGACTTTTTGTCTACAAAGGTTGCATGCCTTATTAGACTGCTGTCTTCTAGTTTTGTTTTGTTTTTTTTTAATGAGATGAGGCATGTACATGTGTGTGGTGTGTGTGTGTGTGTGTGTGTGTGTGTGTGTGTGGTGTGTATCTGTGTTTCAGTTCTTCCTTTTTGAGTATGTAAGGCTCCACTGTGAGAAGCTGAAACCTCATTCTCAATGTAGTTGTAAATGTAAAGGTGCTTGGTTCTAAAAGGTGTGAGCGCCCAAAGATACAGTGGTGTCCCACATTCCTTAAGACAGCAGAAGTGGAAGCAGGCTTGGACCCACCTCTAGGAAAGCAAGAAGAGAATTTTCCCTCTAGATGAAGGCCACCAAGAAGCACAGGGGATGGGTTGGCAGCAGCCTCAGCTGAGCGCTGGTTAGCATCTCAGGAAGTCTCGTTCCACTCTGAATCAGAGATGGGCTGAGTTCTAGCATCACCCTACCGAGTATCCTAGGGGCCTTGCACACTCACATTGGGGTCCTCTGGGACAGTGTGAGAAAGCAACAATAGAACTGTTCTAGCTTGGAGGATATATTAATGCTAAGAACCCTTTTATGGTCCCAAATCTCTCTCATTTCTATTCCCATAGGCTCTGTAGAGAAATTTGTTCAATTGTTTCCCCTCCTGAGCCTTCCTAGATGCAAGATTTATCCCTATCACCATTCTTCAGTAATGTGCTTTTCATCACCAGTAGCACAAATTACTCTTAACAGATGCCAAAGGCTTGCTAGTGCTAAGACAGCCCGTTAGAGATTTAGAGAAGGATGTGTGGAATTGCTCCTGATCTTTCATAGAGCATCCTCACTGGAGTCTGTTGTGATGAATTCCTCATTAAAAAGAGGTAGCCCTCAAAAAAAGAGGTTAAAAAAAAAGTAAATTGTACTTGTAATGATACAAGATGGGGCGCTTTATTCCAATTTTGGGACAGCTGCACTGCATGACAAAGTTAGCATCTCTATTCCCCTTTATTTATATGTTGCTATGGAAGTAATAGTCAGCAATTAAAATTCACTTTGCCATATTTTATCACTTCAAAACCAGATATACTAATCATTCCTCTTTCTCTAAAGACACATCCCCTGGGCTTAGTTTGAGTTGTTGCTAAGTCTGTTAGGATCTATGGAAGAATTATAAAATCATCGTTTGAGCTGGGAAGGCAGTGTCCTAGAAGCCAGCGACAGCCACTACTTTCTGGTTGGAATACTGTTAAGTCCTCACAGCTCTAAATCTAAAGATGTGTCAGACGTGTTAAAATCCAGAGAGGAATTGGAAATTAGCTGGAGCTATCTTCCAGACTCACTAGCTGCCAAATTCCAATCCCCTCAAGAGATGTGAGTTTCTCTGCCAGTTTTGTGCAATATCTGCACCAGCCTGAAACTCCAGGCATGTCTCTGGGTTTGTCCAGAGTCCCATTCGGTTCAGGGCTCCACTTCAGAGTCTCCAGCTGGAATCTCAGAAAATCAGACTCCAAATGCTAATTAAGACTAGGTTTTTACTTTGAAAGCTAAAACCATTGTTGTTGTTGTTGTTCTCCCTGCTTTTAAAAAGAATAAAACATTAAAAGCACAACCCTGCAATTTGTAAAACCTCATTTAGATTAACAACATGCACGAGAGTTTATGCTTGCCTAAAGCTCTCCTGGAGCCACGCCCCGACAGTCTGGTGGGGTTTCTAACAGGACATGTTTGCTTCCTTGGTCCCTGGGCCTTCTGGGTGGGCCAGTTTCTCACTCAGTTCATGCTCTTTACAGTGAGGGTCTTCCTGCTTTCTGTCCGACACTCTGCCCATTGTCTCATAGACTCTGTGTCTTTTCTTCTTTCTTGCCCTGCAGTTTATAAGCCAGGGTTACAGATTGCCAGATGATTGACAGTCCTCATCTACCAAGTGGTCATCACAGAACTGCTGTCTTCTTTTCTTCTACCTGCCACACTTTCTGCTGCTTCTGGAAAGATTATTCTGGTGTGAGAATTAGCAGTGAGCACTGTCACGTGTCTATAAGTAGCTCTAGCCTCCCTTGTTTCTACTGGGACTTTGCTTGTGTGAAGAGTTGTGCTTTAAGATGTCTGTTATATGCGTTCTAACCAAGGCACAAGCATACTCACTGAAACTATTCATTAATCCCAGGAGGTATTGATCGTTTCAAAATTTTACTATCGTTGTAATTGGCGTAAATCTTTTATTTAATGATCGTATGTATAAGTTTTTCCAGAAAATCCATGCAATAAAATTTCTTGCTCATCCTAATAACATAGATATCTTTATACTGAATCGTTTTATTGGATGCTTATTAATATAAATAAATCCTACCAGGAAGCCTGTTAAGTTTCTTGCATGTTAAATATATAAATTATTTTAAGTGCATAAATTGCTTATAGGTATACATGTGTATATATATATATCTTCTTTGGACTAATCCAACAGTGAAGATAAAGAAAGATACCACTCCAAGATAATTATATATATGTACAAATTCTAGCAGATAGCATTTGTAGTAATAAAATAACGCATGTCCTAACTAACAGATTTCAGTCTTCGCACCAACCGTACTAGCTATGTACATTTCTCACATTTTGACTGATTTCATTTTCTAGAAGAAATAGACTAAGTTTGAAAATCTGCTAGCCCTCCAGGCTTCTTTGGAAGACTAGCCCCCTGACCGCCGGCCTCGCCCTCGCCCACTGAGACTGTGCTATCATGTTTCCTTCTCTTTTCCTTTTCTTTCCTGAATTTTTTTTTTTTTTTTTTTTGCTCTTGATTCTCATTAGCTTTTCCTGCACCAACTTGAAGTTTATTCCTTCTATCGCTAAGTTTAATTATTTGACTCGGCACAGTTCCTATTAAAAGGTGGCAGTTAGCTCTGACTGTGCATGTGCGTATATGTATACGTTCACATGTGCATGTGATCACGCGTGTGAATGTCCCTGCTTTCACAGTTCGTGGACATGCGCGTCCCCGCCTTCACAGGCACCTGAACTTTCTGGGGCTCCCGGCATTCTGAATGTTCAGCGCCCTGCTTTCTCAAGCCTGCTTTGTCAGCCATCACTCACCTATTCTTTCTCCAGCTTCCTGAGTGTTAATTTCTCTAAACATCCCACTGTCTTGGCAGTTTTCTTTTTCCTTGAGAGTCCGTGCTTCGTTTGTTACTCCTTGACTATCATTTTAGTGAGGCTTCTAGAAGGAGCAGATTTAAAAATGAACTCAGTTATTCTCACACTTTTTCCCAGCTATAAGCCTTGAGGTAGCAGATGCTTAGTGACCACTAAGCAATCTTCCCTTCAGAAGGGTTGGTGCCCAGAAGAAGAGGCAGCTAGCAGAGAGAGTTATTTGGCATTTTTCTTCTCTTTCACTTCTAAATTCTTATTTCTGCCTAGAACCATGGAGAAATCTGCTCATGTAACTCCAGAATAAGCTTTAAATAAGGAGCCGACTCCTCAAGGGAATGTCTTTGTAGGGTATTAGACCCTAAGGACATAAGGACAAACAAATCAAGATCCTACCTACTCAGAATCACTGCTCATCCCGATGTAGAAGTATGTTCAAAGTTCCCCAGAGTGGAGAAAAAAAGCTCATTGTATGTGAGGATCAAGTCAGAGGCAGGTTCTTGGGGACAGGTTCTTAGTAACCACCACTTGCAATTACCAGAGCTGGGAGAATATGACAGCGTCTCTCATTGGAGACAAAATCCACAGGCAGCAAAAGAGTATGAGTGGGAAGCACTAGGTATGAAAATACACGAGATGTTTACAGATTTACTAGAACGTGTGCATATGGAGGCCCAGGCACAGCCAAAACTACAGGGGCCAGGGTAGGAAGGTCTTGAGATAGAGACTATTCTGAAAGCTTAAGAGAGCCTTGCACATTTTCCCATCAAGAAATGACCAGATCAGATGTGTTGGATAGAAAGCGCATGGGGGGGGGGGGAATCAAAGGTAACACATAGACTGGTGAGGAGACCATTTCAGAGACAGATGACAGGTTCAAGACTGGCTGTCAGAAATACAGACAGAAAGAAGTAATACAACTCCCTGGTTCATGGAGGGCTAATGCTGTTAACCTCTGGAAAAGAAAGAAAAAGAAATGGAAACAGACTTACAGAAGAGAAGGCCTGGAGTTCAGAATGAGTTCAGAAAAAATTCTAAAGAAAAACCTGAAGCTCAAGAACACAGGGACTTAGGCTGAGAGATGCAGAAAGTGAGGCTGGTGATTGGCTGCAGGCAGAGGATGAGCTCATGCAGGGGGTTCCAGTGGGGAGAGGAGCCTGAAGGAGGGCGGGGAGGCAAAGGGCAATCTGAAGGAAGAATGTAGAAGAGATCAAAGAGAAAGTGACCAAAGGGGAAAAAAGCAGGAAAGAGGTGTGTGGGGATCTTAGCTGGGGCTAGTGTTAAATGCAGCAGAATGGATAAGCAAGTTGAGTATTAACGAGAGACCCTGAGGTTTATGCATTGCCTGAAATCTCAGAGAATCCGGTAATCCCAGAGTTGGAGGTAAGAGATCAATTGACAGCAAGAACAACAAATCACTTCCCCAAGTGATTTGAGTGGGGAAAAAAAGTGTCTATGGAAAGATTCTTTGATAGGAGGAACTGGGACTGCTACCGGCTTTGATGACATGGACCAGAAGGACCCACAGTAAAGAAGGGGAAGGTAGAAGGAGTTACAACACCATTACCTCTGAGTCAAGTGGAAAGAAAGTTAAAATAACTACAAGTAAGTTTTGTAGGGTTTCTGATGGGATCCAAGAATTCATGGTATTTCTCTGTGTAGAGTTTCTTATTTCTGTTCATGGCAAGTTCTTCTATCTGGTTGCTCAAGACAAAATTCTTAATGCTACTTTAATTCTTCTTTTTCTGTGACCAGTCACATCCAATTTCTTCAGTAATTCTATTAACTCTGCTATTAAATATAGCCAGAAAAATAACCCTCTTTTATCCTCTCCACCTCTGCCACCCTGGTGTGAACCCTCATTATCCCCTCCCTTGGTCAGTGCAACACTTCCTGGCTCTTCTCCCTCCAACCTCTGGGCCCAACAATCTGTTTTAAGCTGTCTCCAGAATATACTACTAAAACACAAATAGATTCGTAGCTAGTCCTCCCCACCCTTATTTAAGTTTGCTTTCTCTTGGTCTGATAAACACTGCGGCCAAAAGCGGTTTAGAGGGAGAAGGGTTTATTGTGCTTACACTTCCAGGTCACAGTCCATTCATGATTGAGGGAAATTAACGAAGGAACTCAAACAGCAACTAAAGCAGAAGCCATAGAGGATTCTACTGGCCTGTTCTCTGGCCCATGCTCAGCTATCTTCATTATATAGCCTGACTCTCGTGTCTAAGGATGGTGCCACCCACAGTGGGCTGGGCCCCCCACAGCAATCATTGATCAAGACAGTCTTTCACAGACATGGCCATAAGCTGATCTGATGGAGGGAGGCAGTTCTTCAATTGATGGCCCCTTTCCAGGTACCTGTAGGTTGTGTCAAGTTGAAAATAAAAATTAACCTCCAAGTTCTTCACTTCTTGAGAGTAAAACAGGGTATCTTTATAGTGGCTTGCATTTCCCCTCTAAATACTGTCTCTCTGACCATTTGATTGAAGGTTGCAACTGCCCTCCTGCTGTCCATTCCTATCCATCCCCTACCACTCTCTCCCCTTACATAGCCACTATTTCTTAATAGGACTTTTGCTTCCTCCTTGACTATGTACTTATTTGTGTTTTTCTATCTTCCCTTCTCCAGCAGGAACTCTGGGGAGCAGATGTTTATTGTATTCATTGTCAAACCTTTAGTTCTTACAACCGTGATGTAGGGACTGGCATACAGTCTGCATTTGTTGTGGAAGTTTATATTTAGTTATGTACAAAACAATTGTTCCATGCGCTGTTGGGTGACGAACTGACTAGGTCTTGGCATTTTGTACTGTCTGCAGGTGTTTAGATTTGTGTGAGGGATATTAGACTGCTAATCAGTAGGACACCTGCGGGGTTCTGAATCAATAAAAACATCTGAGGCCAGATGCTCAGGGTTCCACTGTCCAGGATGGTGATTGCCATGACCGTGGTTCCCTCTGCTGAGCTCTGGCAGGGCTTCCGCTTATGAAAATGCTTCCTTGCTGAGCCGTCACAGTGATGTACAACTGCACGCATCCATCAGTTTTCAGTGAATGAGTTAAGTATTAAGGAGTTAAGAGCCTCACAGATTGAAGAGGGAATCAGCAGCTGGATATGGGTTAAAAGCTAGTTCGACAATTGTGGTAAAAGAACACATTACTCACACATGAATGACAAAGTTACCAAGAAGTCCTCAGCTTTATGACTCACTGAAGAGAATCTTCTACCAAATTCTTGTGCGTTAAGCCTATGGTCAGCATCTCCCCGTACGGTAACTGTGGGGGTAGATGACATTTGGATTTCCAGTTCTTTCAGCCCTTTGAAGGCTCCCGTGTGTCGGAAACAACTGAGCCTCACATAATCCTTTCTTCCAAAGTTTCTTCTTTTCCTCCATAAAGTTATTTAGCTCAGAAAGAAGACAGATATTTCCCTTGCTTGATATATAAAATTCTATTAAATGAAATACCACTTGTGGAACGTTAGTAGACATTAAGACACTGCATACATATATAAGTTATCATCCATCTGTGAAAAGCTTTTTGAAGCAAGCTCAAGCGGAGAGACATAATAACTGAGCAGGTGACATGTTCCGTGCGGCCCCCTTCTGGGTGCTGCAGGACCCTGGATTCAGGGGGATGACAACTCAAGCCTGAAGCTCCTCAGCCGTCTCCCAGCACCAGCCCAACAGCTAGGGGTCATCTTCCTTTAGCAGCTGCACTTAAGAGCACCTTGTCTGCAGAGGATACCTGCCCTCTGTCGCACTGCGCCTCCATTTCCCTAAACAGAGTAGTCAGAAGAGAAACACGAGTCTCCGAAAGTTCATCCAAATCCAGTAAGAAACTGTTCATCAATTGTGCAGACATAGACCTGTTGCCTGCCATGTTGCAAAACGTTGAGCCTAGTGATCCTGAGTCATTATTCTCCCAGAGCGCCCCCCGTCTTCCACCTTCTACATCAGTTCCACTCCCATGTAAGATCAGCCCGTGCAAACTTAGCAGGAGAAAGATTCAAATGTCGCAGAAGGTCCCTGCGGCCCCTCTCAGGCTGGTGTGCCGTACCCCGTCTTAGCCTTCAATGTACTTCACAGAAATAAGTTGCCTGGAGATGCAGCCCATGGTGTGAGACTGCCACACTGAGACAACATTTCAGACTGGTAAGGCTGGAGCCAACAGCAGGCTTCCCACAGCACAGGGCTTAGAGCTTCCTTACAGGAGCACATGCGCGCACAGCTGCGCAGCCCGGGGATCCTCATGAGAGCAGATGTCACCACCCACAGTGCCAGCCACGTGTCACGCATAGCATTTTCTTCATTTCAACTCCTGGCACTATGGATTCTCTTTCTTCCCTCTCCTTCTGCCCCCCCACCCTCTTTCTCTATTCCCTACCTCCCACTGCATTTATAAACTCCCTCCTGATTCATACTGGGCCAGCCTTGTGCTTTTATTGTTGTTGTTATTATTATAAACATTCATTGCTTCCAATGCTGAAGAAAAAAATAAAAAACAGAAGAAGAGAAAGAAAGAAACCACAACCACCCCCAAAGAAAACATGTTCTGACCCAGGAATGTACAGTGCTTCATGCATGGGAAGTATCTCCCCACTTCTCTAAGTTTAGCTGCAGAAAGCAGGGCTGCAAATTCCAACACACATACCAAAATTCTTTTCTACCTTTTTTTTTTGGTATAAACCTCATGCCATTGTATAATAGCCATGTTCTCGTCCCCTTCCTCAGTGACTAAGATCTGCAGTATAGTGTCGCCTCCTTTCTGTGGCAACAAAACTATAGGCACCCCACCTACTCATTTCTTCATTCAGAATACGTAATGAGTGCCCACTATGTGCTGAGATTACCAAAGAGACCTATGATTTCCCAGCACAATGTATTTGATAGAGATTTCTGAAAATCGGATTGCTGTCCAAGGGGTAGTAATACAAAGACGAGAGACAAGCTGTGTGGGAACACAGAGAATAAAGGAAAGGACTCGTTCAATCACACGATGAAGGTCTCACGGACAGAATCCATTTGAAGGATCTGAAGGATACCTTAGAGCATGTGGGATTCAAAGATGACAGAAAATGGCACATAATCATTTTCTGTTAAAATGTTGCATAGCAAATAATCCACTAATATCTGTGTCTTAGTAACAAAATGCCATTTTTGCTTTATGCCCCTGAAGGCTGGATAACTGGCTCTGCTTGAGGTCTATTCCTAAGGGACCCTGGTGTTAGGGCTTCAGGGTCAGCAGCTATCTTCCTAGTCAGATATACCTTGGGAAGGAAGGGAGTGCTGCTAACCCAGTTCAAACGTTTTGTTGAGTGCAGTATATTGCACATTCATAGATTCATCTTCCATTGGTCCGAGTAAATCATACTTGGATCCAAAGATAGGAGGTGGAGGAGGAGGAATGAGGCTTTGCTAATCATGAAGTCATGACAAAGAAGAGGAAAATGAGAAGAGCTGTGGACTAGTAGCACTAGTCGGCCTTTCTTGTCACGGCGTCGATTATTTGCAGGATACAATGTGTTTCATCCCAAGACATTGTAGAAGCTGACCATCGGGTTTGAATTCTGACCCTGCAATGTATACCAGTGGTGATGTAACTTTTCTTATCTGGGGCGCCACATAGTAAAATCATAAACTCTCTAATCTCACTCACCCTAGGTACAAAGTAGAGCAGAAAGGAGACAAATGCCATAAACATTCCCATTCATGGGGAGTAATGAGACTCCTGTAAAAGTCACTGATCCATACAGTTCTGAAATCTGTTGAGCAGAAGTTGCAAAAAGCCCGTTCTGTGAGAGCAGGGACTGCTCCTAGGGTAGTAACTTGTGACTGTTCCCTGGGTGTAGCTTCCAGTGGATCATTCTTCATGGTTCCTGGCTCCAGCCTCTGCTGTGTTGGAAGCCCCTCCCTTCCCATTATCCCCTTTGGTCACATAAAGGGAGCACTGAAGAACATTCCTTTTGGGAAATCTAAGCAACTTTTTTCAATCTGCTTTCTCCTGGTAGAACTCAACCAAGCCAAAGTCCTTTTCTAAGTTCTCCGTATGTAAGACTCGTTCTTCATCCACACTGACAGTGATTTTGACACCGTGCTTCTCACAAACTTTATGATTTTGGACACATTTGATTGTAGCCCACTCTGTATGCTAACACCGGAACTTTCAAGTCTTTCAAACACTCGCCCCTTGCTTAGGTGTTTTACGAGCCAATGTGGCTTCTTTTAGATGAAGGACTTAATGTCCTTTCTAGGAATCATTTTGTTTGTTGCAATGTTTTCCCAGGTTTCACTTGAACCTGATTAAATGCTGTAATAATTGGCATAAAGGTCCACTTTGGATTTGTATCCCCCCTCCCCCGTGTTGTCTTAGCTTCAGTCTTAGACGGCCTTTCTAACAATGCTTCGCAGTTAATCATCCATAACAACGATCTTCACGTCCTGAATTCAATTACCTGTGCCTAGAAAATATCCCACAGAATACTGCACCTGTAATAAATACGCACAGGCACTTTTCTTGTCATGGTTCCCAAATAACTCTGCATAACAACTACTTATAGATCACTGGTATTTATTGAGAATTGTAAATAATATGGTAATGATTTAAAGTATACAAGAAATACGTGCAGATGTGCAAATCCTATATCGTTTTACCAAAGAGAATTGAGTGTCTGCAACACTTGTTAACTATAGTCATCCTAGAGCCAGCACCCCTAATACTGAAATACAGGCACAACTGTAATCAGTTTTAGCTTTTACCGACTGAAGCTGAGAAACAGCTTTACTTTTTAGTAGCATCAATTATGGAATTTCTGATGTTTGATATTGAGTCGTTTCTGCTGGCGACACAGTGGCCTCATCTGACCTCATTTCCTCTTGTAGTGCCTTATCAAATGAAGGTAATAACCCACTCACTAACCCTAATAATGTTCTTCAAAGATTCTTTACTTAAAGCCAATAGGTTTTAGTAAGTATTCCGACCTGTGAGTTTCAACAGTTAACAATATAATTTCTGCTACATGCAAAACACAACCTATTAGAAATATTTTGTTTAAATATTTACTGCTTCCTAAATGAGGATCTTGCTTTCTGGTTTCCTAAAACAACTTCTTCCTCCCTCCCTCCCTTTCTTTTATCTCCATCTAAGATCCAAGCCACATGTTTCAGTTTTTTATTATGACAGCCCCCCCACTTCTGATACCAAAATCCTTCATTAAAAAAAAAAAAAAAGGAATTGGCTTCTCACTCATGTAAAGTCCAGTGTCACTCCACAGCAGCCCCCAGCTACCTCACTCTTTCACCCTCTCCACATTGTCTCCATGGTTGACTATAGACAGGCAAAAAAAAAGAAAGAAAAGGCAGTAATTCCCTGAGACCCTTGAGCCAGAAATAATGCATGATTTCTACTGCCTTCCCAGTGTCTTAAGCCCACGCCAAGTGAGGCAGGAAACATACGCTTACCCTTATGCATCCAGATATCTGGTGAGAAATAAAAATCTCAGCAAGAAGAGGGGTGGTGTGCTTAGCATGGAGATCACGTGAGCAGATGCAGATTGTGGAACTCATCTTTCTTGAACTGATGAGGAAACGTTCGTCTGACGGATTGTGACTGTTTGGTAGTTAGCTGTGAGGATGAGAGGTGTTGAAGATAAAGTCAACCGATTGGAAGGATAGGTTGATGGATTCCAATACCATGGCCCGACCTGTCATACTGATAACATAGATTGAGAAAAAAAAGTATGTTTTAGGACTTTGTCAACACACAATGCTTGCACTCCTGCTGTAGGGGATCAAAAAGTCTTGGATCCTGCCTTTTCAGCTGGAGATGTGTGCTGTTGTTGCTGTATCCATTTGGAATACCTAGTTAAGCCATTCTAGAGGGCGAGAGGCATGGATAATATTATATAGTTTCAATTGAATTTAATAGCAAAATTGTGATAAATGTTAATATTCACATTTGGCTAAGCATACTTATTTTAGACAGCTGTTCTTATCAGTCTTTGGTAAATTTCCCTACACACTAAGTGTGGAATATTGGGGTTCTGAACTGGAATTAGTATTTTATTTTTGAATTACAGAAACCTGCTTGTAAATGGAATCTGCATTATGCATACATGAAAAACCATGAACAAACACAGATGAAGCCTGCTCCCCAATGTCCTCTCCCTCGCTGATGGAATGTTTAATTTGCACCTCCGTTGCTCGTTCCCCAAGTGACCTTGGGGCATGGCCTTTGGTCTCATTTTCTCTGTCAGTGGAACATGGATGATCGTATCAATCTGCCTCACTAGGCGATATGAGGACTAATTAAAAATGAGATTAAATTCAGCCAGAGTCTTCTAATGTGGGAAATATTAAACTTGGTGATGCATGTCTGAAACACTATTTGATTTCTGGGAATGATCTCTGTCTTTGGAGCCTCCTGTGACCTTGAGGACACCATAGCTAAAATGCAGGTTCCTATAGCCTTCCTGTGTTGTTCATGTCTTATCTGCTCTGATATCATGCACTCTGTGCCCCCCTGATGGTTGGACCTATCCTGACAGGCTCAGAACTGAATAGCAAAAGCCTTGTGTCTTTTTACCCTTTGAGACTTACTTCTTGTATCTCCCGTTCCACTTCCTCCTTCCACCCTGCCCCTCCTCCTCTCTCTTTCTCTCTCTTCCCTTCTGTATGTGATGTGTATATAGTATATATTTAACTGCCTGTGCATATACACAGAGGCCAACTGAATTGTCGTCACCTTGCTCTGTCATTCTCTACCTCATTCCTTTGAGACAGTGCTTCTCAAGGAACCTGAAACACTGTGCCTGGAAGCTACTATTGGCAGGGAACCATTAAGAAGGCCACCAACCCCCAGCCACCCTCCTGCCTCTGCTCCTCATAGCACTGAGATTACAGGCTCCTGTGACCATACCTGGCTTTCTACATGAGTGCTGGGAATTCAACTCAGTCTTCACGCTCACGCAGCAAGCATCTTTTCCACCGCACCATCTTCCCAAACTCCTTCTTTCACTACCGCCACACTTCCTCTTGTTAGGGAGAGATGCTGGGGATGCAGAAGGGCTGATAAATCAGTAAATATTTCAATTGGTAAATTTACTAAACAACTCATTGCTCGCTATCTCTCTCTCTCTCTCTCTCTCTCTCTCACACACACACACATCCACAAACACACACACACCTAATTAACACTGGGGTTTCCAATCTTTAAATAGCTCTTTAGCTCTACTAGGTTATTCTGAAGAGGTCCTGTTTGTTCTTATTTCTTCTGTAAATATTCATTTTCTCAACATAGGCCATCTTATATTTTATTTAGCTGCAGATAGATACCTTTTAGACTTTGGTCCCCAGTGTGTCAGCTGATTTCCAGAGGTAGAGGATATACAGGTACTATGGTAGGGCAGTAAGAATCTCCAGAGAGGTCAGTGCAGCATGGAGGTGGGGGGTGAGGGTAGGGGCTAGAGGGTGGGGGGTGGAGGACAGAATAAGCGGCTGGAAGAACATACTGCAGCTGAACCTCTGCTCTTAACAGTAGAACAAGCAGACTGTGCAATTGGACACTTTTTAGTGAGGTATCTCGCTAGTATCGAGGCCATATTCTATATTGTTACTCTATTGCTCTGTTCCCCAGATAAGCGGTGCTATCTTTGGGTTACAGGATGTAAAAAAGACAGGCAGAGTGATAAGTTTGTCTAGAAGCCACCCCAGGGGGAGGGTGACTGTTCTCCACTTTCAGAGACAGGAAACTATCATTATGCTCAGGAAATTACAAAAAATAAAAAATAGTTGCTGGCCCCAGGTTATACAATAATAAAAATATTGACTTGCAGTATGCTAGGTGCATATAAGAAATTATTTTTTACCATTCCCATTTTATGAATGAGGAAACTGGGTGCTGATCATGGAGTTAGCTTCTCAAAGCCCCAGAACCAGCAAATGTAGAACCAGTAATTGAACTAAGTTATCCTTATTCTAATGTAAACTGGTTGAAAAGGTTAAAGCCAGAGAAACAAATACATGACTCATAAAGTAGGAAGGGCAGTGTGGGGTGCTGACCTGTTAGGTCACCTTCCTGGGCTTTGCAAGCTCTTAGACCCAAGAAAGAAGCAGAGAAAATATGCCAATGAGCTCTGCCTGGCAGTGTTCAGAGACTAAAACTGTGTGGTGAAGCAGATGCAGTTGATCAGTGGATGAGTGCACAAGATACACAGACAAGCATCCCGGAGATAAAGCAAATGTAAACAGGACACTTTCCGGGAGAATAGGTTCCATCTGGGTGAAAGTGAGATGGGGTAGACCAACCAATTAACAGAGAACACAACTGCCGACCGACAACCCAGGATGGTGTGACAGATTGAGGAGGAGACCCACGACAATCGGCCACACAAATGGAATTGTTCATGGACACCAGAGCTTCAACTAGACTGAGCTAAAGGAGACAAGAGTGTTGGCAAGAAAATACTCTAGAATAAACATGACCCGTCCCTCTTGCCGTTCCTCAACTCGACTGGACCTGGACATTCCCTAGGCGTCATAAAGTAGTCATGTTTAGGTTGTAGCAAAAGCCTGGCAGAGGCTGGATTGAACAGAATGTGTTCTGGGCTCCTCGAGACCTGTGTTGACTTGGGGACGTAAAGTGTATACAGCTTCTCATTGTCAGCGAGGGACAGGCTTGGCTGTCTGAGTGTGCTCTGAGTCCCATGACTCAGTCCCTAGAGCGTGGCAAGGAGGATTCTTCCTAACTGGGCTTTCAGTGAACAAATTGTTTAAGAAAAACATATCCTGATTCCAATCGTCAGAATGTTATAAGCCTTTATCTCCCCAGTCTCCTCCCCCGATCTAAGCACTCAGCTCTGCCTGGCTCTCTCCCTTCATCACACCCTCATGCTTGCTCTTCTCTGTCCCACGTTACCAGCAGTCGACTCTTCTTCCTCAGCTCGTGCTGTTGATCGGAACTTCTCCCGGCTCCCTGTGCCCCCACTTCTCTCCAAACACTGTCTGTATTGTCCTCAGATCCACCCTATAAAACATAGCTTTTGTCATGTTCTTCTGCTTAAAAAAAAAAAACCCTTCAGTTGTTTCCTATTGTCTTGAGGATATGGACCAAATTCCTCTGGATAGAGATTTTGACATGGTTCCAAACTTGGATCATTAATTCTTGAAGCAGAAAACCACAGATACATCTTTTCTTCTTTTTTTTTTTTTTCCATCTCAAATCTTGGCTGATCTTTAGCTTTCCTACTGGGATTATTCTCTTTAATTCTCTGCTCAAATCTTATTCATTCTTCAAAGATTAAGTCTAATCCCATATACTCCGTAAAAGCCTTTTAAATACACTGTCTTCCACCTTTTTGTACTGCTCAAGCTCTTATTAGTGGTGTTATTAATTACTCAGTGGATTCTTTTCCTTTGCTTCTAATTTCTTTTCTGTTGTCTCAAATGCTCCTCATAGTCTGCCTTATTCTGTGCTTAAGCAACAATAGCCGCTTAAGACAATAACTTTGTTATATATAAAATGACCTATGACACCTTATATATAGGAGACTATATATATATATATATATATATATATATATATGATGTTTCAGGATTCTAGCTATGAGTGTCATACTTGGCTCATAATAAATGTTTTGACATCCAGTATCTTTCTAAAGTATAAAATTTATATTTATGTGTAGGTGTATATACCTCCCTGTCTATAACAGAGACCCTGTGTGTGCAGTGCCCACAGAGGCTAGGAGAGGGCATCTGATTCCCAAGAATTGGAGTTGCAAGTTGTTGTAAGAAACCGGATGTGGGCACTGGGACTGAATCCAGGTCCTTTGCAAGAACAGGGAGCTCTTAACTGCTGAGCCATCTCTCCAGACAGACATTCAATATCTCATAAGGTGCATTTCTCCTGAACGTCTGTGAAGACAGAAGGTCGCTGCCTGTGCCGACAGCTTTGCTGAGGGTCTTGATTGGTGCGACAGTGACGAGTGGCGTAGAGACCGCTGGAATAAGATGGCCCCAGTGCCCGAGGACCCTCAGGTCTGGACACCAGACAGTGGCTCTGCGTGCTGTTTCCGGGCGCAGTCTCTGACAGTTCTCGTCCTTGAAACTTTTTGTCTTTAAAATACACATGATAGTGCAATCAACCACATTCAGGTATTGTGAGGATTCATGCGCGTACGACTTAGAGTACACACCATGCACCGCATAAAGTTTAAAAGTAGCATTTGGCTTGTAGAGGAGAGTTTGTGTTTTATAAGGGTAGTTTAGTTTGTTGCTTGTGCTTGAGGCTTCTAGAGGAAGTCTATGTGTGTGTGTGGGTGCATATGTTATATATCTACATCATAATTATGTGTTAGCAATTACACAGTATGTGTCTCATAGATATGAAAGGGAATTTTTATATGTTGTACCATATATGTGTACCATCGATGTGTTTGTACATATGAGTACATGCACTTACACACACATGCACATTCATTTACCCATGCACATATTGCCTGCGTACAAAGAGAGAAAATATGTTCTGGGAGCTCTAGTTCACACCTAGGAAAGCTCAGAGAACACCAGGTGGAGTCTCACTCAGAGTGAGCCCTCTGCCTCCATAAGGTTTTCTCCCCTACTATGATTTCCCTAAACAGCTTTTGTCTTAGGCCTTTCCACTTTTCCCTCTAACTTCTCTTAGTGGACTTAACCTCTGGGGAAGAGATGAAGAGGAAGGGGACGGGGCAGAGGACAAGAACAAAATGAGAGCGAATGGGAAATTAGAAAAAGACACTCAGCAAACAGCGGGAGGGCCAAGAAAAATATTTAATCCAAACAACGAATATTGTCATTTCCTCCCACAGTCTGCATTCTCAGTCATCTTCCACGGGCCGGCTTGGGAAGCCAAGACATGCCTATCTGCCTGGCGTGTGTGCCTGTGTGGTGGGGGCAGGGTGAGTGCTTGTTGATCTGTGGTGGAACATTCCAGTGGCCAGCTCGGCCTGCCTCTACCTCCCATGAGCTGAAGGCTGTCCAAGGAGCCAGAAGGCAGAGACAGAGGGAGGAGTAGGTTCTGGGGCTACACCGAACCCCAACAGTCTTCCCAGGCCCTGTAGAGTCAGGCGCTGTGCTGTCCTTTCTCTTCTCTGCAGGATTTCTCCCTCTGTCCAGACCTGCTTCTTTTTCTTCCCCGTCCTCACCTTCCACAAGAACGTGAGCTCCTAAACTGAGCATATGCTGAATGGAGTGGCCTGGTGGGGCAGCTGGGGGAGACACAGAGAGGAGGGACTGGGGAGGCCAGGGGAAGGCACCTGAAGGACCCAACCCACCTACCATGCTGCTGACTGTGGCCTGAAATCCTGCTGTTTCCTCAGAGTCAGTTAGTCTGTTGACTTTTAAGAGTCTACTCTGAGCAAGCCTATAACTGGAAGGTTACAACAAGCCACTGTGCCATCACAACCTGCTTTCCAGCCCCAGGTCCCCTCTGCTTGTCCCCTTCCACTTAACCGTAAGAAAAGCCTCAGGACGTTGGAATTCTCCGCATCCAGACACACCAATCTTCTGTGCCCCCAGTGTCTCCTCTCCACACAATGTGATCCAGCCACGGCAGCTCTTGCCTTCCTGAAGGCAGCGCAGAGCTAGAGCTGAGGGTGGGCACAAGACAGGCATGGAGGATTCATGAGAGGGCACAAATCATTGACTGAGACCCAACTAGCCCCAAGGTCCTGACAGTGCTGCCCATCTCTCCACAGGGTCCCACCCAAGCCACAGCACTCCTGCAAGCTTTGCATCCACCATTCTGTTGAAAGGTAGTGGCTATTGTCAGTGGGCAGTGTGGGTGGTCCTCCTCACTCGAGGATAAAATACCCTGTGCTCGCCCCGTCACTAAAGCCATGAGGCATATGCTTGCAGACTCTAAGAGTACCCAGCTCGCCACTTCCAGCTACCTTTGTGCCACCTGTGACCCTCAGCATCACTCAGAACCATTCCATGTCCTGTCCAGACATCAGGACCCAATTCCATGTCCTAAGACAACAAAAAAAATAACAGCATTTTTTTTTTCCACCAGTTACCTGCCTTCAGTGCGATTCCCTTTTCTCTGGTGCAGCTGATCCCATGTAACCCACTAGTCGGGATCTCTATTAGTGATTCCCTAAAATCTAGTTGCACACCAACTGTGCATCATCTCAGAATGCTGTTTAGTAATGGCAGGTGCCAGGCCACAGACCTCTGGGTGGTCCGATTGCTTGGGTTGAGAGTACTGATGTTTGTGATACAGCCGCGTCTGCGCTCAAAAGTCTCCAGAAATTTATACGGAAACACCTTGAGATCTCTCTGGTGTTTCCACAGCAGGCCAATAAGGACTGTTCCTGCTCATGGTTTTCTTGTTTTTACAACTGCAGTAAGATGAGTGTCCTGCAAGGCCTCGGGCAGTCTTGCTGCATGGGCTTTGACTTCTTTCTTGAAGAGAGCAATGGTTTAACAGCTGTTCGTTCAGGCAGTTCCCTGTCTCCTCCTCAGCTCATTGAAGCCTCCTGTGTCTCAAGGTCAGGAGTACAGACCTTGACCACAAAAGAATCCAGTTCTATGGAGATCACATAAGCAGATGTACTTCCATCTTACTCTCCTCTCTATTCGTCTTCCTCCTTCTGTGGTTTTGGGGATTACTCCAAAGCCTCTAGCGTGCGAAGTGAATGTTACACCAGTGTGCCCCTCAAGCCCTCCGTTCTCTCTGACATCAGCCTAATATCCAGCGCATCCGCACCTACCCAACAGATTGAGTCAATGTTTAATGAATGTTGGGAGGAGAATCCCATATGTTGTCTTCAGAATTGCCTTTATGAACAGACAAATTGAGCAGTTTTGTTTTCTTCTCCTCTTTCCTTCTCTCCAAGTTAAGGTTGTCTTTCCCCCATGTTGTTCCTAGTGTCCCAAGGCATGCATTCTAACTGAATGGAAAGAGGAGCCTGTGGTGACCGAGACACCCAGGTTACTGCTGTGTTTCCAAGGATTACCCTAGTTTCAAGAACCCAGGCAGGCTTTTCTCTTCTGTTTTTACATATCCCACACTCGTTTTACCGTATACCTGACCCTAGTTCCCTCACAACTCAGATCCTTCTATATATAATGAAGGTGAGTGGTCAGGAGACTGTCAAAGATACGAACACCTGTGGTTTGTGTTGGCAGCAGAATCCTGAGGTTTTACTTACCAGGGCCTTGATGCAGGGAGCTCATTCACCAATCTACAGTAGTGGTAGTTTCTACCTTGCCTTCATGAAACTGAGTTACTGACTGTTTGCTGTGGGTCAAACACTGTCCTAATCATTCTGGTTCCTTTTGTCTATTCCTTGCAGTTATCCTGTGAGGTGGGTGCTGGCATTCTGTATACAACCAAGGGCGCTATTGTTTACCGCAAAGTAACTTGCACGGAATGTAGCAGGGGGTAATGAGCAAGGCAGGACTCCCAGCATGCATTAGCTAACGTAGTGTCTGTTCTCTTCGTCTTCACACAGACTCCATAGTCTTCATATTTCCTGAGACAGTGGTGCTAGACCTCTGGGTCTTTTGAAGGAGGTGAAACATTGCAGAGAAGGGAGTCATGTAATCTTTTGCTTGCTTTTCTTCTGTTTCAATTTATTTGAACTACTTTTCTCAATGGATATTGATTTCTTATGGCACTTATAAGACGTTGCTCTGTTCCCAGTGTCAGGCATAGGTAAACAAATTACATTAAGGCTTTCTTTCATTTGCCTTCTCTCTAGGTCTGGTAGAATGCACAAACAGAAGTTTAATATCCTACATAGAGTCCATAAAACTATGCATGAACCATTGATATATCATAGACTACAAGACTAGACCCCAAGTCAGGCATATGTGGGTGTGCATGCACGTATGTGGGTAGACGTGTACATGCGTGCAACACATGTGGAAGCCATCCTTTAGTGTTCAGTGTCTTCTTCAATCACTCCCCAGTTATTGTTTTGAGATACGATCTCTCACTGAACCAGAAGCTCCTTAATTCAAGTGAAAAAGCCAGCTTAGGATCCTCCTGTCTCCATCTCAGTGCTGGGATTCTGCTGGCCATGCTCGGCTTTTCTGTGGGTTCTGGTAGCAAAACTCTGGTCCTTGCGATTGCATACCAAGTACGTTACTGACTAAGCCATCTTCCCAGACCACAGTTCAGTTTTTTAGACCCCATTCCATTATTTTGTAAAGTGTAGACTTGGTCCTAAGTAGTCTTTCAGCCTCTCCGGGATTTCCTGCTTCTACGGTCCTTCTAAAAACAACCTTTCACCACTTTAGATGTGTACCCAGCAGGGGGGTGGCTGGATTATGTTAGTTTCAGGAACCTCACACGATTTTCTCTACTGACTCCATTAATTCATTTCCTCACCTTTGGTCTCTGTCTTTGCCAATATTTGTGATCAATTATCTTATTAATGATCAAGTAGATTTCTGAAGGGTATCTATGAAGGATATCAAAGCTCTTCTACGTTTTGCCTATGAGATTCTAAGAAGAGATTTGTAATGCAACTCCCCATTGTATATCCTTTAAAGCCCTTGCACATAAAGCCCAGACATCATGGATTCAGTGGACGTTGCTGAGGTGCCTTGATCTGTCTGTATTGTTAATAGAGACTCCTTAAGACAGGATAACTTAGAATGAATATAAATTCATCGACTGCCATTTCTGGAGTCTGGGATATCTCAGGTCAAATTATTATCTAATGGTGAAAGGTGGGACAAGAATGAGAGAAAGAAGGAGAGAGGGTGGGAAAGAGAAGGGAAGGGAAAGAAGGCAAGCCAAGCTTCTTTTTACAAGGAACTTTCTGCTGAGACACCAGCATTAATTCATTTGCGAGGACAGATATCCCATGGCCCAGTTCCCTCTTAAAAGTCTCACATCTTAATATCATTTAAATAGCAATTGCATTTTAACATGAGCTGGGAACATACAAGCATTGAAACCACATAGTACGAGGCAAGGCTGGGATTGGAGACAGACAAGATGGAATCCGTATTGAAGAGCCAGAGAAAGAGGCAACTTGGCTCACAGGTCATTTTCCTGTATGGAGAGCTTCTCTGGCCCTTCAAAACTCTGAGAAGAGGCATCTGCAGAGTCCTGACACAGCCTAATCAATATGAACAGATGGATTTATCTGTTTTCTTATCTGTGTGGCAGGAACGTTTGTTCAGTAATGACACATAGAGAGAGAAAATAGTGCTTGGTGTTGGGCCAAATTTTAATGTCTACCCTGGTTTACATCCTCGTTGTAATATAACAGGAACTTCTTCCCAAAGGTTCCCAGAGAGAGTCCCTTCTGGTTAGGATTCCAACCTGTGTATTAGAAGAGCAAGACTGTGTCAGTCTGAACTGCCTTCCTAGTACACAGCTGTGGCCTTAGGTTCTGTTGCAAGCTGTAGAAGAAAACAATTCTTAGTCTTCTTCAAGACAGGGTTGTGTTGCCAGCTTATCCGTAGAACTCTCTTGAGATGGGCTCTGTGGCAGGCTGACCAGGGCCTCCTTCTCTCATGTTATCTTTCTTCCCCTTTGATAGTCTTTGCAGACTCTCTTCTCCATACTCTCTTCTCTCTAGTCCTACACTATCCTCCATGGAGGACAGATTGGGCAAAACCACTCTCCTAAAGCAGATCCTCTCATCCCAAATCTGGATCAAGTTATTTCTCATCTACGTTTTGGTGCTAGCCCTGAGCTAGCCCATCAGATTGAGACTCTTAACAGTGGCCTTCCTCAAGAGCTGGAGTCATGTCTTCACTACCTCTGTGTTCCTGTAACAGAACCCTGCACGCATAGGTATGGAATCAAGAACATGGATAGTTGGCTGAATGACTGTAACCACAGACAACAGACAAAGCCACTATCTGTGTGGCTCAATCTGTTGGGGGCAGAGCCTCAAAACCATAAATGTCAATGGACACAATGGGAATAACAATGTGTCCACAAGGGGCATCCTGTAAACACTAATACATTTATAAATAAGAAAATGGGTCTGTTTTACTGATGCTTCCAAAGTTGTGCAGGCAGGGTAGATTGGCATGTGTTCTAAGTGTACTTTCATGCATAATTTATCTGGCACCTCAACTTCTTGCAATACAACTGCCAACCAAGAGGCCAGTAAGAGGCCTTTATGTAACAACTAAACTGGGTACGGTTAAGAGTATAAGAAGAGCAGCCCAGACACTGTCTTATGTTTAAGAATTCCCTTTAAGTATGATCCTCAGGTTTGGATTTCTGTCTCAATGTTAACTAACAACTGAAAAGCTCTGTGTGTGTGTGTGTGTGTGTGTGTGTATGCATGCCAGAAGAAGCATATTGAATAAAGAAATGAATCTTCTTGAATACTGAGAAAAATGAATGTTCCTATTGATGACCTTGTGCTGTATAGGTAGCTGCATTTTATAGGTTTCTTTCTTTGTCAGCATGGTTAAAATGAGAATGAAAAAGTAACGTCTAAGAAATTAGCTTCAAATGTTTAAAACATATACCTACAATGGGACACCTTACAGTATAAACGGGGTATGCATATGGGTGGGGAAGTGTTCCCGTTTACACAGGACTGAAACCATCCTTCTCTTGAGATAGTATTCTTAAGAGAGGTATGGTGTACTGAGCCTGACATCTTCAGCTGTTGAGATGAGAATCCATTTTATATTCAGTCTTTGAATGCTTTCAAACTTTGGATCAATTAGTCATTTTTCCTTTCCCACTTTTTCCTTTGTAGCTTTGGCTTCGGACTATCAGGTTTCCCAGGCACATGTTGCCGTGGGAGACTCTGTTTGTTGAGAGTGGAGTGGTTGGTTTTGGCAGGTTAGAGGAGCAGCACTTAATTCTAATAGGTATATAGTACACTAAATACTTGGTCTTTCCAAAAATTCTCTGCATTTCTGCCCCTTTTTAAAGTTTTTCCTCTCCTCAGGACCCTTTAGGAGTAAAGAAAAAACAAACAAAAAACAAACAAAAACAGCTTCTATAAATTTATTTCTATAATTCTATAAATTATTTGGTGGTCATCACAATAGAAGCCCAGTGAGCCCTAGAGAAGGCCACCTCTGCTGTAACCACTTTCATCATCATGAATTCCCATGTGTTCTGGAGATGAGACGTCATCCATGGGAAAGCTGCTATAACTACCTGGGATTCCTTCCCAAAATCATTCAAAAGTATAGACTAGAGCTGAGGAAATAGCTCAGTTTTTAATGTTCTCATCTTACAATCACAAGGACCTGAGCTTGACCCTAGAACCCACGTTAAAAAATAAAACAAAAAACAAAGCAAAACAAAACAAACAAACAAACAAAAAACCAACAGCAACAACAACAGACCAACCTGGGTTTGCTGGTGAACACCCCTAACCCTAGTGCTGGAGAACACCCTAGCCCTAGCGCTAGAGAGGCAGGAACAGACTCTCTGGCCTCGTCTACTTGGTGAGTTTCAGGCCTCATCTCAAAACAACAAGAGAAATACAAATGCCACCCGTGGAATGACTCCTAAGGCTGTCCTCTGAGCGCCGCAAGCACACAAGCACGTGTGAACACATGCACCTGCACACACACAAATATGCATACATACACAAAATATAAGCTGTGTTTATTTTTAAAAAGACGATATCTTCAGATGTACCATCCCCTCCATTCTGACAAGCATACTGATATGTGCAAAAGAAGTGGAGAGACCTGTGAGTTTTTATAACTATGACAATTAGATAGACAGTAAAAAAGGAGCTGACAAAGTCTGACCAACTAGTCAGTGTTGGAGGAAGAGTAACAGAGCTTAGTATTAGGTGAGGAAGCTAGTCTGTAAGCACTTGAAAAAGGAAGAGGAGACTGAGGGATCTCAAAAGATGGTTCTGGTCCCCCAGACCCCCATGATGTGGTCATCTCAAGCTTTCTGGAGCCAAAGGAACTGGTCTAGTGTGAAAGTCAAACTTCATCTCTGAATCTTTCTTTCTGTTCCCAGAGAGGCCCGTGTTGCAAACAGAATTCATTTTCCTACCTGCTCTGAGCAGATACTGTTGCGTAGCTGTGCAACAACTGTTGAGGTCTACAGTAGCATCTTTCCAGTTGTGGGAAATGGGTGTACATCTGGATGAGATGATCAAATGATCTCAAGACCCCATACAGTAAATCAAAGTCCTGAAGTCATGCCTTGGATGAGTTTGCTCTGATATAACTTGATTGCTGAACATTGTTTCGTGGACATTACTGAATCGAGCGATTCATCTCATCAAAGCATTGACCATGGAATAGTCTTTGTATTTGACATTTGAGGAGGGTAGAGGACGCGATCTTCACATGGAATTGAAAAGAGGTCTCAGAATGCCAGTTCTGTAATTCAAAGAGCTTGACCATGAGATGCATCCTAAGGGTGTCCATTGGGTATGAGCTGGCTCACTAAATGTGAGCCAGGGTTACAGGGAAGGTGGGATGGCTAGTGGACCCTCCTTGATGCTGTGTGGCATATTTTCCTCAAGAGGCAGCTCTCTGGAGAAGCAATGTATTGACATGCTGAAGTGGTTTCTAACCGCTTGCTGCCGTTCTTATCACACATTGCCTTTTGGGGAAATAGTCCATTAACTCTGGTTTAGTCTGGGCCCTTCTCCCATTTTGGTTCCTGTTACCTGGCAGCAGAAACAGAAGTATATGGAAACAGTCCAACCCTCTCTGCTCGAATGCTGTGTCTAGCTGCTGGGCATCAGGTATCTGGCTGGACACATGGGAGAACTTCTGTGGCAGCCCTCGTGTCCTTCACTTAGAACCACTTTGATGGTAGACAGACAACCTGGATATCATCACATTACCTGAGGACTTCTAGGGTCTCTAAGTGCCAGGCCAGCACACCGGGAAAGGGGCATAAAGATGAAGAGAAGTAGCATAAAGCAGGATACGTGACAAATGAAGCCTGACTCTGCCTGACCTTGGTTATGTGATCTAAGAGATTCCATGTACATATATCTACATCTACACACACGTCTGCTGTCTCACCGATAAAGCCAACAGTGCCCCAAACACAGGCTTTTTCTGATAATTAACAGAACTAAATGTGAAAGTATAAATGCATATATATAATACTATTATATCATAGTATATTATTATTACGTATCATATAACATATATAATATAATATGTATACTATACACACGATAAAGATTCGCTATTACAAGGAAGCTAAAGTAACTGATTGGAGAGTTTAATGATGCAAGCAGACCTTAGACTAAGCCCGGAGCAAGCACAAGATGTGAAACTCGGGGCACAAAGCTCTTTTTCTCAAGGCTTTCCAAGTTTTGAGCAAGTGCGCTGCCTTTTGGGTGCTCATCCCCGGTCTCCTAGGTATTCCGTGAGTGAGTTGGGGGAGGGCCGCGGGGCTCATGGAGCCACACGGGACACTGACTCCATGTCCTCACAGCCTTTCCAGGCAGACGGTTGGTGTGACACTATCAATAACCGGGCCTATTGCCACTATGACGGGGGAGACTGCTGCCCGTCCACGCTGTCTTCCAAGAAGGTGAGTGAGAGTGCCTGCCCTGCCGGGAGGCTGTGCTCTGGGAGTCAGCTGGCCTTTGGCCAGCTCTCCCACATGGCGCATGGTGATTGGCTCCTACCCAGGCGTTAGGGGGGGAACCACAATGAGTAGACACTGGGCCCCTGAAGTGACAAGAGTAGGAGAGGTGTGAGCATGGGTCACTAATGTCAACCCAGTGATCTGTTGGGACAGCAATGGCTTTTGTTACAGAAAGTCTCCTGCCTGCTTGCCATGGCCCAGATAAAAGAATGTCTTCTTTCCCTTGAGGGTTCTGGATTACCAACAAAAAACTTCGCAGTTTTTACTCATCTTTCTAATTAAATCAATAGACCCAATACTCATATATGCTCTATTACAAGTACACCATAGGAATGTTTACATATCTACCTGGAGCACTCTCTAGACCAGATCTGTTGTAACCCTTTGTCAGAAACTCTTTGTCCCTGTTATTCTTGGGCCTGTTAAACTAATAGAAAAGCTCCTTGTGTCTGTACAATTGAGTGACATGGAATTTTACCATGTTATGAGCAAAAGTCCAAATGCTCTGAGGATATTTGAAGCTAGTTGGCAAATTCAATGACTGGAGATATGCAGGTGTTATTTCCTTCTCCGTATGCATCTCCACAATCAATCCGAGATGACCTGCATGCAAACTGGAGTATCACATACAGTCTTCCTGCTCTGATCACTCACTACATGCCAGGACTACGTTCAGCATTTCATACGACTGAGGTGACTTAACACAGAGAACTTAGGGACTTCACATCACCAACCCATTTGGGCCCCTCTTTCTCTGAAAACTAATAAATCTTGAGCTAAGAGAAACAAACAAACATTGACTGTAAGTCCGAAATCAGGCCAGCTGTTTTCTATTCTCACTTGTGCAAATGGCTACTCGAGGTGCCTGTCCTTACACTGGAAGGCAGGGCCACCTAGAAAGGAATGGACTAACTCTTCCCCATTTCTGCGAACCTGCAAACTTGGGTCTGTCTATACACTTTGGTGCCTCTGACTAGCATACAGAAAAACAGAGATCATAAAGGCACATCATCTCACCACTCAATTGACAACTACATCTTTTATTTCATAAGTACAGTCGCACCCATTCTCCAATCTACTTGTCCGGTCACTAACCCATCCCTTCAGTGTATCGGCACTAAAGTGTGACATGCCCGTTTATGTTTATCTCATTTAATCCCGAGTGCCAGAAGGTAGAATATTTACCACTCTCATTCCTCAACAGCAGCTATGTTTTGATGCTAATTATAGACACCCAAAGGAATTGCTTATATGTTGGTAACAGAACAAGCAGGAAAAAGCAACTTCTTTCTGGGCCATCTCTAAAATGGGCGAGGGGATAATTGCATAGAGGTGAGGTAACAGCCACATCCAGGGGGAAGGGAAATGCAATGTCTCCCCACCCTCAAAGAACAGGCTCAAGAGAGGAAAAAAAATGCACGCCTATGAGGAAGTCAGAGATGATCCCAGTGCTCCATGAGCACCGAGAAGTCAGAAACATGGCACAGTTGGGGATTCTAGGCTTCTCCTTGGCAGCCATTGCTCTGAGTTAAGTCGGTTCTCGTCTTCCTCATAAGGAAAAAGCGCCAACATTCATCTTTATGTTTATGAAGATTACAACAGCAACAAAAACAGTTACTAGATATAGCCAGCAATAGAAGGAATTATGCCCACAATAGTTAAAGGTGTAGGGCAAGGGATAAGTGTGTTATACCATCCATCTGTCTCAACCACACAGATGCTATCCGGAGGGTGGTAATGGTGTCTTCTCACATCATAGGTGAAGAAACGGGAACAATGAAGGACTGCCTTGCTCAGAGTGACCTGGGATATTCTCAGTGTTAATTACAGCTCAGTAATGCGAACCCCCAATCTCATAGTTCTTATAGGACCCAGTAAGGAAAATTAAACCCAATTTTAAAGTGCGAAACGTGGCACAAAAATGGATGATTTCAACTTCCTGTTCACCCCCCTAGGTCATTCCGTTTGCTGCTGACTGTGACCTGGATGAATGCACCTGTCGAGACCCCAAGGCAGAAGAAAATCAGCCACTCTAGGACCAGAGCCTACCCTCCCCTGTCCTGGAGGCAGACTCGGAGCTAGAGGCTCCCACAAGCAGGATGCAAAGGCTGAAGGAAGAATACAGGTCTCGTAGTAGAAGGAGAAACTAGAGCAGAGCCTTTAAAAAGTGCAAGAGAATGTTTGTAGGTGCCAGCCAATGCATTAAGTAGTCCAAACAGGGAGGGATTCCAGGCAGATGGTTCAATAAAAACACAATTGATTTGGTGGAAGGGGAAACGTGACAGATAGGCAGGACCCTCTTCCTTATTTTCCTCTGCTCCACCCTCTTCTCAGCTCGCACTTTCCTCCCAGCTCTGCACGCTGCCAGTGGCTCAGACCCACCCAACATGTAAACCGATATCAAAATATTAGAAGATAAGCTGCCAGGGACACGATGTCAATCCCCATGTCAGATGGCCTGTCATCTTTCAGGGCTCATCTACTCTGAACTGGCCCTTTGCCTTTCTTTTCTGTAGTTTATCTTAAATAATGAAGGTAGCTATGTCTTTATAAGTATTTAAACATTATAAAAATATATTATATATTATATTTTTTGCTGTTTAGTAAGCTAAAAATTATCCATTGTTCCACACATGCTGCTGTGAAGTTCATATCCAGATGGATACTGAAGCTTCGGGAACAGAAAGAAAGGTTGTTTTGCCCTCCTTCCGTAGATGGGGATTGGCAGGTTGGATGGGAGTGGAAAAGGAGAGATTTGATGGAATTCTGCATGCTGGTCTGTCAGCTGATCACCATTTTATGACCTGGGAAATGGACTACTGAAAGTAGAGATTCAGTATGCTAATAGCAAGAGGCCTGGGAAGTTAGGACCAGGAACCCTCTCGGTGATGGGTCCAGAACAAGACAGTGATTTCTAAGTAGCTATCAAAAGGAACACACAGACGCTTCCCCACTTCTCAGAACTCTCAGTGGGAGTTGGTGAAGTCCAGGCTCTTGTCCGCTTCTGTGTGTGCCTCGTCCAAGTGCAGCTGCCAGCCAGCCTGTCAGAGTTCGTATCAGGGCTCCTTCTCTGACACCAGGCTTACAGGAACTTCCACCCTCATCACACGTGGCCAGTTGGTGTCTTTCCTCGTTGGAAGTCTCAAAGCCTGGCCATCATTCCCAGCCACATCACCAACTGTGATTTTCTGAGAAAAGAAAATGATTTGGAAATTCAGTGGGGGAAAGGTAACAGGAGATGAACAAACAGGGAGTGACGAACGAGCCGAAGGCTGTCAGAGAGGTGGGAGGTCAAGATTAAATTGGGTTCGAGGATAAGAGAACAGAATGGGTGAAGACGTCCCCGTGCCAAGTCTCCAATGGGAGCCAGAGCGATCCTTGAGCAATGAGATAAATCTCATTCAAGTGCAACACATGAAGTTTGTGACCTACTGAGTAACTTGAGCAAGCTAGGGACACGTGGAGCGAGGGTGACACTCTGTGGGGAGAAAGGAGAATTTCTACGATTTAGGGGCCCATGTTGCTGTCTGTACCATTTCTTGTTCAATAGTTATATGGACCACACACAAAACAACCACATTAATGCTTCTTCTGTTTCCACATGTCTTAGGCTCACACTTTTCCTATGGGGTCTGTTCTAGGTATGTTTTCTTATAATCCTTTCTAGATCAGACCTAGACAGAGAAAGGACTCAGTGTCTTCTGTTTAACACTGGTATTTTCCTGTTTCAAAGGCTCTGTCTCTCCTAATTTTTGATCCAGTGGAAACTAAGACCCGGCAAAACTTGGAGTCACTTCTGGTATCTCCACAGCCTCTCTTTTTCCCCCTAGTCTTCACTATCAATGCTGAAGCAACTAATCTGTTAGACAAGAAAGGAAACATCATTTACTATCACCCCGATGCACTTACGAAGAGCAGTATTCTGTAAGGACTGTGGGTATGGTGATGACACATACTTACCTGTGGATCAGTGGAACAAGGGCAGCAAAGTCACTGCAAAGGGGAGAACACAGTTTGTCCATCCAAAATTCCCTCCTGGATGTGTGTCAAGCTTTGCCTTTGGCAATCCTGACAGAGACAGAGACAGGACAATAGTTATCCTGGCACAACCCAGTGTAGAGAGACAGAGAAGCCATGGCCCCCATGAGCATTCTCGAGCACATAGCACCCAGTAGTGTGTGCCCATGCTCGGCCTCTTCGCTAAGTCCATTAAGAGGAACAGAGAGGACATTTCCATCTCATACTTCATTTTAAGACACTTTGTTCTTTGTTGGCAACATTGATGCTGCCCTGGGAAGGCAAGAGGACACTTTCTGTGGGGTGCATAAAGCTCCTCAGGCCGAAGGCCACTTATCCATAATAATCACTAGAGACAGAGGCAGCAGCCTTGTCTAGACTTTGTCCCCAGGCCCCAGTGTTTGGAGCGACTCAAGTCCCCAATAAAGACAATGGCCATAGATCCCGGGGACAACCCACACTTGCCCCCATGCGATTGTCTGCGTTCTATTTCTCTTACACATCCGTAATGTCATCCAGAGCCCTTTACAGATGGTCGTCTGTCTCTTTGTTCCAGAGTCACTTCTTTGTTTCTTCTTTTTCCTAGTAGCTAGAGTTCTGAGGTTCACGTGGCCCAGGGGTGACTGACTTCAGTGATTAGCATGGCAGCCTTCAATCACAGATACAGAAAAGAGGTCAGCAAGGACAATGAGCAGATCCTGGCCAGGAAGGCAGCTGGTAAAGAGTCTTCTTGGTTCT